>OX403619.1:11771687-12480887 GCA_948107695.1 Meliscaeva auricollis
GATTGGCATCTCGCGGTTAATGCAGAACAATTTGAATTCAAAGCCAATGTCCAATTGATGGTGGTATAGTGGCAGAATTCGAGACCAGCTTTGATCAGATTTCCGCAATTGAAATTGTATCTTCTCTGGATTAAACCAAAAAAAAAAAACAAAATAAACAAAGCTCTGCCATCGTGGTCGTGACAGTTTGATTTGACGTGTCACATTTCATTAAATCGAGTTGTTTTTTTTTTTTTGTTTGAGTTATCAACCACACAAAATGTTGCAAAGCAACAACGTCACAGGAAGCAATGTTGTTCATCATCAGCCAGCATCATATACAGATACACCACCCAAAGCAAGTAGGTATTGTGGAGATCGACTCAAATGCAAATTAAAAAGTATCTATCTCGAGGGCAATTTGATATGACTCCGGAATCAAAAGAGCTGAAATGAATTGGCTGATTTTTTTTTTCTAGGCGCTTATTGCCGCGATGGACTCGTATAATATTGGAAGCAGCAGGACAAACCAACCAACGCAACCAAGCAAACATAAAACCAAAGCTGATGGGCAAATATTGGTTTCAAATTACTTAGAAGAGAGTCTTTAGTATATATGTGCTGGTGCTGTGCAGTGTATCTAGCTAGAGAGTGTTCTCAATCGACACACAGAAACTGCAACGGCAGCAGTGACAACATGTCAAATTTATTGACAGTTTGACGTGATATCGAGATATGAATATTGGATGTCATCAATAATAGTAAGTGAGGATACGTTGTTGTGAGATGGTTACTATATACCTACAGAACATACGCAGCGTGTATTACGGAGTGGATGTATGATAGTTGGATGGATGTTGTATATAATGAAATTGCAAAAGGAGGTATGGAGGCAAAATGTCACGTTGCATTATGTGACATTCGATCAAAAGTCTATTTTCTATCTCCACAGTGTCGTGTATCTGGCATGGTTGGATGTTGGATAAAGTTGCATCAAAATAGTTGTGCAACGAAGTGAAAAAATATGCAGACCACAGGAATTTTGTTTTTCATTATTTCTGTTTTGATTAATGTAGTACAGTCCTGCGTTGGGCGCCATTTTTTTTTTAATTTGATTTTTTAAATAAACAATGATGTGTATGTGAGGACATTTCTTTTGTGTTTTAAGAGCGTGGAGGCTATACATTTGATGTTGTTTTAAAATATACCTACGTTGTATCTTTTTATCGATATAGTCAATAGAAAGTATTAAAGATGTAATGTCAAAATTGAGGCAGCATAATTAAAAAGTATGTGATTAATCTTATCTTATAAAGATGGTACAAACGCCAAGGCTACATATCAATAGGCGAAACAATCGAAAGTTTATCAACAGAAGGACTCATCAATAAAATGTAGTTACTTAGAATACCTTGGTCACTGTGTAAGTAATCTTATTTGTTTTTTGTCTTTTATTCTTCCTGCAACAAAAACTTTCTATTGACTAAAAGACTAAAACCAGTCAAAAATTACTGCAGTTAATTAACTTTTAGTCAAATAACTGCTTTCATTAGCTGTACAGTCAGTATTTTAGTACTGACTGCTGGCTGTTAAATGTATAAAACTAGTCAAAGCACTTTTGTAAATAAGACTTAAGAAATTTTGGCTTTTTAGTCAATTAAGTGCAGTACCGAAAAAAACTGTAGTTTTTACAACTCTGTGCGATAGTAGAAAATAACAGCATTTGACGAAGAAAATATACAACAACAATTTATTCATAATGTCAGAAAGCATCATATTAAATTTTTGGAGTAGATCGAAACAAAATTGAAAATCAAAGACCACGACCGACGCCACTACAAAACTAGGTCCAATCTTTTTTCGAAAAGTGACAAAATTTCAAAATAACCAATGAATAAGAGTGACCAAATGATTAATTTTGCGTCTTTCTTTTTATTCACTTATTTTCATATCAGAATTCAATCAAGAATAGAAAATGTTTCCTACGTCAATATCTTCAAAAAAGAAAAACAACAACTAATCCTACGTGAAATATATTTTCAATCTCTGACCCTGTCAGTCTCAATCACAATTCATTACATCGCACAGACGAATAGTGAAAATCTATTTGCATATTAAATTTAAATAGAACGCTAATTATTTTCTACTTTATATTCAAACATATTGCCAAAGAAGCAACACTTTTCTCTGCAAAAAAAAAAAATAGAAAAAAAAAATATAACATTATAAGATAGACAAGCTGGACAGATCGACAGAAAACCAATTCTCTATCCATAGGTACTCATTACTCCCATATATCTGCATCTATATCCGTTTGGCCATTAAGATACGTTTGTGTGATGAAAATGTTTAGCTAGCCAGCAAGATACAAGTTCGAATGTACTCATGTTTACTTCTCATTCCAGATCTACATATACAAAAGTTGAGTCTGGTCTACAGACGGCCTGTGGTGGTGGTGGCATATTCTGAGTGGTATGGGCATTAATTTGTATCTTTATGACGTCAAGAACTAGTTTCCTATACACTCTTTCTTTTGGCAAACGTTTTCTAAACAACAAATTTTATTTATTTTCTTTTTGTTATTTATAATTTTATTTGAATTTGAATTTGAATGAAACAAAAAAAAAAAGTTAGAAACGTTTTTTTTTTTTTTTTTTTGAGCTTTGAAATATTTTTGATCAAATAATTTACGCACCATTTCCCCCATTTGATCTGAGAATGTTGCTAAATTTAAGCAAATTCAAATAAAAAAAAGAGATATAATTTGAAAATAGGTGTGAATGCGTATTTTTAATAGAAGTCACAATGCCAGAGCATATACATGTATGAATAGATAAAAGAGAATATAGATAGACAAACGTATTTATGATGGTGGCGCTATGTTTTTATGGTGTTTAATTGATGTGAGGAAATAAAGATACTTTTATGGGGTTCCCAGGGGGAGGCCTATTAAAACTAATAGCAACATACGGTAGGTAGGCGTAGAAGACTATGATTTTTTTTGTTGTTGCTGTTGTCTTGAAAAAAATAGTATGTTCATTTCAATTAGATTCTTTTGAGCTCTGACGTACTTCTTGGACTAGTTTAATTAGAGGAATTTAAATTTTGGTTAAAATATGGTGAAATAAATAGAAGATTGTGACGATCCACAGGATGTTTATAGAATTCCAGGTGTTTTTCTTTTTTTTTTTTTTTTTTTAATTTAATTTATTGATTTCTAGGCTAGATATTTTAGAAATTCATTGATGATTTTTGAAAATATCTGATTGAATTTTTGTTTTCAGTGGTTACATCAGTAGTATATTTATAATAATTTTAATATTTTCATATTTCAATGATCTTTGAGAAATTTATCTGGGAATCCTTTTCTCACGGTTGCTGATATTGATTACAGTCTTTGAAACCAATCATATATTTGATTTGATTTGAATAATTCTCCCAACAGGTTCATGTCAAAATAAAATTCGGTAATGTTTTTTTCTTAGGAAGAGAAAAGTGAACCGTTTTTTTTTTCTGTCAACCGATTTTTTGATAATTTGTTATTGAACCTTTTTTTTATTCATTTGGCTCAAATCCGGAAGCAGAAATAGCGTACTCTTTTCCAAAAATTCGTTTTTTTATCATTATTTCCCCAGTTTACCCTATATTCCAGTGGAATATCAAAAAAATTCTTGTTATTGTTCACTTTCAGAGTAAGAAGTATTAAGCGTGCTTAGGTGATAACAACAATTGCCTTTGTATAATTTAACATCAAAGCAGTGAGTATTTGACTGGTGTGGGACCTTAGGAATCAAAGGCTCAACACTTAAGGCGTCTGTTAGTATAGAAAAGTCCTAATGTTCTAAATAAATTTTGTCTATACAAAAAATACCAATATTATAATTTGACCATATTCCAATTTAAAAGTGGTTAAAAAAAATAAAAATCAACGGTTATGAAGTAAGACTTCAAAAAGAATTACTTCATTATTTATAAATTATTTATAAATCAGAATATCTACATTATTTTGGTACAACTTAAGTAATGTTATTTTTCATACTGACGTAATTCATATAGGCAAATAAAAAGCTTATTTTGACTGTACTTTGTCTATTTCGAAATTGTATTAAAACAAAAAAATCTTAATGATACTGATGGTGTAAACAAAAGATTAAAATTCCTTAAACCAAAAAAAAAAAAAACAAAAATAATAATAAACGACCCCACAAAATAAATCTTATTATCTTTTGTAGCAATTAGGCAAGTTGATTTTTCTCTGACATATTTTATCCAAAAAAAAAAAAACAATTTCTCTGTAGACATGTGCTAAAAAGCCAAAAAAAAAATAAAACAAAAAATATCAGTAGCCAGATTGAAGTAGGTAGGTATAAGTACTTGATGTGGTATAGTTGTAGTAGACGTTGCTGAACATGTTTATTTTTTTTTTTTAATTTTACTTTTTTTTACTTTTAAACTTTCAAAGATGATGGACAGCTTTGCGGTATATGCCCCAAATTTTAAAATGCTACACATAACCCGCACAGTTAGGTATAAGCTCACGTAAAAAACTACTTGAAGATAAAACAAAAAAAAATATAAAAATTTTAAGAAAACAACCGAGTGAAAAAAGTTTTTGGAAGAAAAAAAAATGAGTAAAGTATCTTTTGTCACTCAACGATCAGTTGATTGCGCGTGTAGATCAACGGCCTACTTACGCATAAATTCACATGCCACAGATACGCAATCAATTTTTTTTTTTTACTTCGTTTGTTCGTTGATATATTCTTGTGTCTTGTAGTACAAGAGTATCTTATTTATTATTTTTTGTTCTTCTTCTTCTTCTAGATACATTTTGTTCAATGAAATTGAAAAGATCAAAGACAACAGACCGCGCGGTTACATGATGGTCGCAAAAGTTCCGTCATAATTTGTTGTTTTCGTTTTTTTTTTTTTTTTTAATAATAATTATTATTGTAGGCTTTTTTGGACTTTGAAGAGAAATTTACTTTAGATAGCCAAAGACTTGCTGTATGAACTGAATACGTGGTGGTGCCCTCATTTGTATCTATAAAATGAAATCGATAAATATGTCGCGCAATTTAGATCCATTTTCAATAGTATGCGTGTTTGTAATGTTTTGTTTTGTGTTTTTTTTTCTGCTTATTTTGTTTATTTTGATGTGGAAATTGAGGCGAAATTGCCCAACATTATCCAATTATTATCGGAAAATCATGAACAGAAAAAATAGTAAGTACATCGCATCGCGTCGTGCGTCGTCGGTCGGTTCGTTGTTCTCATTTGAAAGATTGAAAATGTATGAAAATGTATGCTGGCTATCCAGTCCACATGGACCATGAAGCCATGTGGTGTGCGGTTACTGTGTGGCTTTCTTTTGGTCTGAAATTGCGGAGGCTTTCAGAAGTAACACAAAAAAAAAAAAACATACATTTTTAAAAACATTTTTCCTTATTAGATGGACAAGATAGTGTCACAATGATGTAGGCTGCAAAACATATTTCTGTAAATATACCCAAGGGTTTGTTAATGGAGTTTTAATGACTTAATTCAATCAATCGTTGCTTCAAATATGATAATACTTTTAACCCACAGACTTTAATTTCTTCAGAATTCACTAAATACACCACTGTGTAATTTTGAAGTAATAGTTTTGCAACATTTTTATTTTATTTTGATAAAAGATTGAAAAATTACTTTATTTTTAAGATAAATTAGCAATATTATATTTGTTTAATGAATTTTTATTTAGAAGAATACCTGCTGCATTGTGTTTGTAAGTGTATTGAATCACAATAAAACTACAATAAGTCACGTAGTGTAGACCATATTTCTCACATCAAGTGGAACAATAACAAAGTTTATTGAACTCGAATCTTTTGAGACGAACTGAACAAACAAATTAATAATAATTCAATTTTGTTATTCGAACATATTTTCTAACTTAAACTTTGTGTCAATTTTGAAATAATGATTACACATTCATTTGCATAAACTTAAGTTTTGAAAAATGTAAAAACTACATAAATTGATATTAAATTAGATAAGATATAAATAAACATAGTAAAACTTACAACAAATGATTAAATTATTCTAAAAGGCTTAGGGAAATCATGTTCGAATTAGGTTTTTTTTTTTTGAATATTTTTGTATTTCTAAATTATACATTAAATGGACAAATTTATTAGTTTGGGTAGGTCTAATAGGAAAAATCGGTTTTGTAAGTTTGATGAAACTTTGATAGTGACGTTGTTAAATTGCTAATTTGTTTTTATCGGGGCTATGTTGTGTGAGGGCTTATCTTTGGAATTTAACCTTATGGCACTTTAAGAAAGTGGGTGTTTTATTATATTTGGAGCTAGATTTTTTTAGTTTCAAGCCGATAACAATTTTTTTTCAGTGGAGATGTACATACAAGTAAATTTTTTGAGCTTTTAGGTACGATTGCGGCAAACGAAAAAAAATAACAAATGACTTTTTCGTTTGCTGGACAATTTAAGTTAGGGCTTCGTTTGCAGCAAATTTTAAAATTCGTTTGGGTTAAACACTTTCTGCAAACGATCAAAAAAAAATCTTAAAATCAAAAATCTGAGAGGGTAGTGACGATTGTATTGCACCCGCGATGTCACTTTAATGCTTATTAAGTTTCTATTGAGACATTTAATTCCAAATTTTGAAATTAGTCAGAGACAACAGGCAAAAATGTAGGCTTTCAAGGAAAATCTTTATTGAAAATGTTTATTTTTCTATTAGAAAAAGTCAGCAAATGTGTGAAAATGTTGCACCCGTGATAATGGAATCGCCTTTAAACACTTTCTTAAATTGTTTTGATCTCCAAACTAAGTACATTAACACATAACATTCATTTTTAGAAATTTTTTTTGAAAATCGTTAAAGCCGTTTAAAAAAAAAAATAATTTTTGTATATAGAAAAATACTCAAGCCTTGTTTAATAAATTGCACGACTGGATCGCACGTACTTGCGCTAAGCATTTTTAATAAGAAAAATTGTAAATGCAGTTTTAGAAAAAAAAAAAAAATTAAAAAATTAAAATATTAAATTATCTGACTATTGTTTAGTTTTAATTTGAAGAAAAAAAGTTTTGGTGAGGATTGTAAAATTAATTTTGGTTTTTGCATTCACAGCGCAACTACATAAAACTTAAAAAAAAAACATATGGATAACACACAACAAATTCTTTGTCCGCACATGAATAATTTATTGAATTAGTATCATTAAAACGAAGGTACCTAATAGTTCAACTTAAAGGCCCACAAAAATTACAAAAAAACAAAATAGATATAAATATCCACAATAACTATGCACTGACTCTGAACTACCGCACTGCCTGATGGCTGCCTACACGTGATACTATTTGAAGCAAGCAGCTTTACTACTACCCGAGTTACCCACAGTAAGCAACTACTCTTTGAATAATTAACAAAGCCATACTAATCGAATGCCCAAACTTGTAACTTGTAACTCGAAGCTATCTATTATTAGCTTGACGCAAGCAAAAGACACAAAACGATTATTATGTAAAAACAAAGTGAAAAGAAGAAAAATTCCTAATCAAGATTAAATATTGACAATAAATTATATTTTAATGAATAAGTTTCCAGTATAAAGGTGGAATGTTCGACAGGTAAAACCCACTTCTGTCGTCAACTATTTTTTTTATAGATGTTTCCGTATTTCAATTCTCAGGTCTTTTATTTGTATTTTCCTTGTGTAAACATTGTACAAGTGTTTTCCCTGTTAAATCAATAAATAATTTTATTCCTTTATGTTACTTGATTCCGTAATGCTTTCGATCACTGTGAAAGTGAAATTAAGCCTTAAAGAAAGTAGAAGAATCCAAAATGTCAAAAGTTAACCGACTGGAAAAAAATACCTTTTGGACGAAAATAAAGAAACAATTCATCATGTTTCTTTTTTGTTTGTATTCAAGATTGAGTTTCCCACCGAGCTTTGTCATTGTAATTAGCTTAGACTACCGTGCATGGTGGCACGAGCGACAAAAAAGGTTTTCCCTATTGTTGTGACAAGCGAAAAAAAAAAGGTAAAGGTATAATGCTTAATTAGCCCTATGGGATTGACACTTTATACCCAAACGAAAAACTGACTTTCTACTTTTTTTTTTTTTTTTTTTTGATTCAATTTTCGTTGGGCTTTGACATAAAAATGGTAATTTGCTTAGGCTTCCTTAGCATACCGGTGGCGGCGTATACTTATACTGTGCTTTTGTTGATTGATATGTCAAATTAATGTCACTTGACAACTTGGTAAGTAAAAAAAAAAAAAAAAAAATGATGGCGGAATGATAGCGCTCTGTTGTTAGTGACAATTGGGTCATTAAGTGAAACGTTAAGATTGTCATTTAAATGGAGAGATTTTTTGTATGTTTTGTTTTGGTTGACAGAATAAACTGTCTATGTGAACAAACAATAATAGGTTTATTAATAGACGTAGAAAGAAGTTAATGCGTGCCAGATTAAGTATAATTTAGAAGTTTGGATTTATATGTATAGGTAAAAGAAATAATAACCTACTTGTTCTTTGATTAAATCTAATTTAGGTACCTACTCTTCTTCGCATTCATGATTCTATACAGTAGAATGAACATTTAAATCTGGGGCACATTATCCCAAACTACATCTTTAAACTTCAAGCACTGACGTGACCGTCATTAGCATGATAATGACAAGAAAGGACGATAATTTTTTGTGCAAGTTTATTTTTAACACAAAATTAATGATATTTTGGTTCATATTGATTCATTACAAATTAATAAACTTATTTTTATTTCTTATACCCGAGAATACATTTTAATTTTTAATTCTTAAATTAAAAAAGCTGAACTTTTTATTTTTTTTCCTACTATAGTAAAAATTTCTGCTGATATAAAGAGCTATTCAGCAGAGCTGACTACAGTCAATTGGTAATGCAGTCAATTCAGTCATATTTAAATGACTTTAATATTAACTGCTTCTTAGTAACTTATAAACTAAGCACTTAGCAATCAGTACCAAAATACTGACTGTTTTAGTTAATTAAAGCAGTTAATTGACTAAAAGTTAATTAACTGCAGTACTTTTTGACTGGTTTTAGTGTTTTATTAGAAAGTTGTACTGTTGTGTGACTACAACCTGTAAAAATGTACTGCAGTTAATTAACTTTAAGTGAAATAACTGCTTTAATTACAGTCAGTATTCTAGTACTGACTGCTGACTGTAGTCTTACAGTAAGTTAAAAGACTTGAGAAATTTAGTCTCTTTAGTCAATAAATTGCAATACCAAAAAGATTGCAGCTTTTACAACTCTGATTGCTACTAAGTAACTTAACTGCAAAATAAGCAGTTAGCAGTCAGTACCAAAATACTGACTATACATTTAATTAAAGCAGTTAATTAACTGCAGTATTTTTTACTGGTTTTAGTCTTCTAGTCATTAGAAAGTTTTTGGACTTTTGTGTTTTAAATTTTAGTTTGGCACTTCCACGACACTTTCTTGTAGGAATATAGAGCTCTGAAAGTACTTTTTTAATTAAAACGTTTTTTGTACTGTTGTGTGACTAAAACCAGTCAAAATGTACTGCAGTTTATTACCTTTTAATCAAAAGACTGCTTTCATTAACTGTACAGTCAGTATTTAAGTAATGTCTGCTGACTGTAGTTTTACAGTTAAAGTACTTTTGTAAGTTAAAAGACTGCAGTTCTTGCAAATCTGCTAAACAGTGGTATACATAGGTCTCGTTGGTATTGGACATTTAAACAAATTTTGCCCGAATTTTTCGATAAATTGACATTAGTCAATCTGTAACTTTCTTCGCTTTTCTCGGCGGTGATTACGCTTTTCCCGTGGTACTAATCGCTTTTTCATGAATTCCCCTACTTTAATTTTTGGTATTTCGAGAATTTTGACCACTGTTCCGTGTTTTTTTTTCCAGAGTATTCCGCGCTTTCTACCACTGCCTTGAATCTCACGAAAATACGTGGAAAGTTGTTGAAAAAAGCGTGGTGCTTAAAAGTTCTTTCACTAGTATAACACGGTTTCCGTCCGTGGTATTTCGCATATTTTTCCGCGATTTTCCAAGGTTTACTTTGTTACTTTCTTTTCGGTATTTAACATCTCCTTTGATATTCTAGGCGTTATTATGAGATTTTTCACCAGTATTTCGCGCTTGTTTCTAAGGTATTCCGCACTTTGTACCTCGGTCCTTAGCGGTATTTCGCATATTTTCCAGAGACTGTTACACTTTATTCCGCGAATTTTCACAATTTTCTCTGTGACTTTCTTTGTGTTTTCCATATGAATTTTTAATATATAATTTTCAAACTCAAAATACTGAAAAAAGCGGAAATGTTTTTCTTCTTAACCTTACTTTAAACCGCTAATTAGATGAGTTAAAGTTAAAAGACAAAATGAGATAATGTGTATGACCTTGAAATGTGTATAATCTTCCAATTATGACACTCTGATATTCTAAAATAGGGTCAATAACTCATCCATTCAAAGTGTTTTTCAGCATTTTCGAAATACAAACAAAATAAATTGTGTAAACAGTTTTTAATCTTCTACGAATTGGGTAAACAATGTTTTTTTTTTATCAATTCAATATATATATAATTTCATTAAATTTAATTATTATCTTTAAATGAATACAAAAAACAAAAAACGACGCTAAAAAAATAGCAAGAGAAATCATTTAAATTTAAAAATTATATCAAAGCATTTTTCAATTGGTTTTTGATTAATTACATGGAACAAAAATTTCCTTTGAATTTTGATTTATTACAAGAAATTTTTTCTTTCTTGTTTTTGATTCACAGCCTATACACACATAGATACCTCGATTTACAATCAAATTGAATTTTAAATAAAAAAAAAAACACATTTCCGATCGGCTATTAAACAAAAACTAATAAAACCAACACCAATCCTAATAGGCGTGGAATTTTGCCCAGCTGGGCCGAACCGGAGCCGGAAAAAGAATAATTTTTGTTGCTGTTGTTATTTTTGCTGTTGGTCGTTCTTTATTTGAATTTAATGTTTTTGTTTCCGAAATGAATTTACAAAAATTTGTTTTTATTTTGTTATTTTTTTTTTTTTATTTTATTATTTTTTATTCCTAAAAAGAACTTTGAGGAATTTATATGAGCAATCGAATACGAGATGAAAATGGGCGATAAATTGCGGTACGCGGTGTTTGTTTATGTGAGTTTAGTATAGAGACGAACAATGTCGAATTGAAGCAAATTAAAAATAAATATTTTGTTGTTATATTTTTTTTTTTTGTATTCCTTGGATTTTATAATTCCAATTCATTCCATTCGATCCAATCATCAAATAAAAAATTTTCATTCAAAATCAAATTTATTAGTTTTTATTGTTTTCTTTTTACTGTGAGCTGTTTTTTTTTTATTTTTGTCGATGTTTTTTTTTTCAATACAATTTTTTTGTGGATTTTTCGTTTTGGTGATGATTGCTTGCTTGGTGTTTTGCAGTATATTTGAATGAAATTCTTTAAATTCCAAAATTATCACACAAAAAAACGATGAATGGGGATGCATTGATGGAGTTATGATGACGAATTTATTTGATTTTTTTGTTTTCATTAAAAAAATAACATCATGATTTTTCTGTTGTTGATGATTTTTTTTTTTGTTAAGCTTTTCGTGTATTTGTTTGTAAACTCAAATTAACTTAATTATTTTATTTATTTGTTTGTTTTTATTTTTAAAACACCTGAAATTTTGTTTTTGTGCGAAAATCATATTTATTGCATAAAATTTGTATGTTTCAATCAAGACTAATAAGGGAATTGAAAAGTACCCAAGTTTATTCATTAATTCAATTATTTATTCGTTCATTAAGTAAAAAAAAATCGTGTATGACACCATCAATTTTTCCCATTCTCTAAAAGAATTTGACCAAAATTACAGTAACACAAATGACATTGTAATTTTCAACAAAATTTTGAGTGAATGTTGTGTTCTGTTTAATATTCTGCAGCATAAAAAAATATCAGATGACAAAAGCCGAAAATGTTTACATGCCAGCCAAATTTTGCAAATAAGCATTAAGCGCCGAAAAAAAATTACAAAAAAATAATAAAAAAAAAATCTTTGCAGCAATTATCTTTATAACTATCTACCTGTTTTATTTAATACTGAATGTAGCTACTGACACCTATTTTAATAATATCACTAATTCCACTTATGGCAAAAAACAGACTTTGGGAATTTTGCTTCTAGACAGAATTTATTTCTGATAACAGCAAACAACAATGCTGTATAATATGCAAACACAATTTCTTATTAATTATTTTGTCATATCTTAAAATATCTATATTTACTGCGAGTTTGAAAAAAAACACACACAAATTTTAATCAAATATCAATCATTTCATTGTTTTTAAAAGTTTCTTGTTTGCATAACACTTTGTTATGTGAAAGAAGGGGTTTTTCCACATTCCAATGGCATCTGTTTTGAAAAATAAAAAAAAATTACGTCAAAAATAGTAGGTGTCTGTATATAAAAATGTACATATTTGTTTCAACTTATTGAGCAGAAAAAAGCCGTTGTGTTAAAAAATTAAAAAAAAAAAAAAAAATTAAATTATTAACAACAATATTTGAATTAGTCAGATAGAAGTTAAAATTTTAAACAAATTCAATTTCTTGTTTCCAACCTTAACTTCTGAAATATTTCCAAAAAGATTTAATTTTTTTAGCTACTTTTTCGCCAAAATGATTCTCGATAAAAACCAAAACATGACATCACAACAAAGAACACAAAAAAAAACATAGACTTGCAACTTCAGCGTGAAAACAGCATTTACGTTGAACCATTAAACAAAAATTAATAAAAAGAAAAACACCACCAACTCATTCTGTTCACCCCCAATCCCCAAGAGAATGACCACGTTCAGCAGCAGCAGCAGCCAGCAGACCAACATGAGTCGTGATGTTTCTATTTTTTGCCGTCATAGTCGTCGTTGTCGTGCGTTGCGTCCGCCGGTCGTGTCATGGAAAATTCAAACATTTTCTCCAGCATTTAATGCAATAACACATCCATATACGAGACTCCATGCTTAGTTTCTCCCCAACACCCCTCTTTTTCCATATCTACTATGAAACGACAACTAAATATGGCACAGAAAAAAAAAAAAATAACGAAAAACTAAAAACTAAAAATAAAAAAAAAGTGAAAAAGAATTTGTCAAGCAATTAATTTAAATTTAGCATATTTATGCAATTAGCCAAGCTAATACATTTAAGCCTCGTTGTGACATCAATCATGTCCGCAGTAAGTCCGCAAGTCACGCATTAAAATTGCATGCATCTCCTTGCAATTCAGATTCAAAGATTCAAAATCGTGCTACTCGTACGTTCGTATATAGTCGTTGCTATCGTCGCTATCGTCGTCGTTGTCGTTCTTTTTTTTATATTTATTTTATTTTTATTTAAATGTTCATCGTGCTTATATCCATCCAGCCAAGCCAGCAGTAGTGTTAGCACTCTCAGCTCAGCACACTGACCCATTAAATTCTTGTCCTCGTTTTCTACCTCACTTTTTCAGCACCACAACCACCACCACCATCGTTCTGCATTTCTGCATCATCACAGGCATAATTTTGTATCTCGTTTTTGTATCTGCAACTTGCTTCTGGTTCAGTTCTGCATCTGAATGTCATTATTCATTGAACTTTTCTTTAGCCCAAGTTCAAGGCTGAAATGTTTTATAACAATTCTTTTTGATTTTGTATTTTTTTTTTAATTTTAATTTTTATGCGGATTCCCTTCTTGGATTAGAAATTCATAACAAAAGGAGTGCGCAGCGTAGCGCATCTTTATTTGCATTTTCAAAATATTTTGCATACCAATTGTTTTTTCAGCACTGGGTGTTCCGGTTTATTTGTGTGACGGAGAGATATTAGTGGTTTTTCTTGGAAATGATTTGTTTTTGCTTATAAATTGTTTAAGACTTAAGCGTTTTTGTGTGTAACTTGGTAGTAAAATAATATTTTAAGTCTCATACAAATTCATGAGATTTTTTTTTTTTGATTCCGGTGAATTCGCTGGACAGCAAAAGTTTAAATGTCATTAAAATTGACATAATGACAAGTTATTAATTGAATGACGAATTAAAAGTTTGCTATGATGGTTGATTTAGCAAACGGGTATGGTAATTTTTTTGTATTCTATTTTTTATTTTTATGGGGTAAACCGCAAGTTTGTATGAATTTCATTATGATTTTATGTATGAGTTTCGTAAAACTATACTATAAAAAAAAAGTTCAATAAATATAAACTTGGAAACATGTTCTATGGTGATTTTGAAGAATTTTTAATAAAATCATTACAAGGCAGAACATGAAAGATGTTTAACTCAAAAGGTCAGCCTTTCTATTGAATTTTTTTTTTTTTTTTTTTCATTCAAAGGAAGTTGTAAAGTATACTGTTTATTGATAATAAAAATAAAAAGAACATGAATGTTTATTTCTTCTTTTAACAGAATAACAAATAATTTGTTTTGTGTTTGAAATATAAAAAATAATGAACAATAAAAAAAATAATATAAATAACAGTCAAACTAAAAAAAAAACATAAGAACCTTGTCACCTGGAGAGGAGGGAAAGCTAGGTTTTTTGTTTTTAAGATCTGAAGTAGTCCTGAATCTATTTTGATTTTGAGTACCGATTTCTTGATAAATGTTATAGAATCATAAATAAGAATTGAAATATTCTGGAAATTTGTTCAGTCTTTGTCAGTTTGAATATCTTTTCAAGTAGATATAACACTAAGTGACCAGAATATGGTAAAAAAATGTACGCGGGTGGAGACTTATCACATTTTGTAGAGCTTGTTGCACTGATTACAAAACGGTATGTTAAAATTACGTAACACCTCCATAATCTGAAGTTAGGGAACAAAACGGTTTTTACCAAATCTTTCATCAATTGTACAAAATCTCGCTACGTGAAATTTTTACCCATTTTAGATTTGTTTTACTGTTTCGGAAACGAGACCTTTGGAAATTTGGTTGAAAATGGGATAAGAAAAAAAGTTTTAACGATTTCAAATACCTAGATACTGAAATTAGAACGCTCAGCTACCGGACAAAAATTTTACATTGTTGAAAAGGTCTAAATATCCAAAATCCAAATTTGGGTAAAATTTGACCAGTCCAAAAAACCGTGTTTCGGCCTTAATTCTAGATTTTGGAGGTAAGGAAATGTTACATACCTTTTTGTAATCAGCGTGATAGACATTTTAACATTTTTTTGATCAAAAATAACGGTACCTGTCATAAACCGGTTTTAGAAAAACTCATGTTTCTCAAAAATTATTCCTACGATTTTGATTAAAAAAATCTTGGTCTTTTTTATGGATGAGGTCTTTATTTACATGAAAAACATTTTTTCAAAAACCCTTATTGGTGGTAAAAAAACGTTTCTATCGCAGGGATAGAAACGTTTTTTTAATTCTGATTTCATCCTTCATGGCTCATTCAATTTCAACCATTTTTTTTGTGAAAATGTTACGTTTTTTAATTTTTTCTGTTTTTTTTTTTTGGAATGGGACTTAAATTTGTTTGGATTCGCAAAAAAAATCATTCTTAAATAATCAGCATATTGGATCAGAATATTTTTCAATCGAAAAAAAAAAATTGATTCGGATCATTTAAAAAAAAATTCCATCAAATTTAGGCTTTTGATAACCTAAACTGTTGCAATAATAACAAGCTAACTCCGCTTAAGTTGTTTGTGTAAAACATTTTTTAAGCTGACTTCAACCGAAATAAAAGGTCTTGAGAATGTCTTAAAAGAGATCAGAACAGAATTTAAAGAAATCCTGAATTTAATTGAGCAATCTCTTATATCTAATTTTTGAAGATGACTGAAACATACCTAAGGTGGTAACTTTGCTAAACAATCATAAGTTGTTAGCTACTACTAAATGAAATATAAGCTCCTTTACCTTGAAAAACATGTTAACTGCAATAATTTGTCAAGTCATTCTTATAGCTACCATCTATACGTAAAAATATACATAACAATAAATTTAAACGCCTAATAAACCACGGCTAGACCATGTCAAGCTATTAAATTACTACACACAAAAATAATATCATTTCTATATAAGAAAAAAGCAAAAACAGAAGGCCATTTCTACCCACACTCGTACAACTAAAAAATCTTGTAACAACAAATCAAAATATTTTTTTTTTTTTTGATTTATTATTCAAATAAAAATATCCATGGGACAAATTTTTCATATTTTTTCATTTCCAAATGCGAACACCTAGTCATTTCCGTTTAAAATGCTACAAAGTGACGTCGCATAACTAAAAATTAATTCTCAAAAATTATTAACTTAATTAACCTAATAGTTTTAAAAGCTTTATCCTTCCTCAATAGAAGATTCAAATAGAATCGTTAATAGATGTGTTGATGTTTCGAGCATTTCCATTTGCGTCAACGCGACCGCTTGTAATGCCAAACAGATGTTTTAGTGTCCAAAGAACTTGGTTTTGCCACCCACCCAAATCAACCTATTTATTATTTTTAATTTTTATAATTTTTTTTTTCACCGAAACTACCCCCTTTTACATAGGCCTGCAATTTTATTCAAAAGATTAATTTATGATATTTTTGCTGAATAAAATTCATTCGCCAAGGATTATGTCGGAACAGATTTTTCATTCTATTCCTATTTGGTTGTTGTTTGTGAGGCAAGTGAGGGCGGCGACGAAAACAATTTATCACCTCCGATTTAAATTATTGGCAATTTCAGTTAACCATTTGGGCTTTGTTGGACGATGTCATTAATCAGCAATGATGCAGAATCATAGAGTGTGGCGCCCTCTGTGTGCGTTGTTGTTGCTGCTGTGGTGTGTAAAGTTGCGAGTTGCGCGCCTTCAATGGTCACATTAATTCGAGCGATTAATACTGAAATGGTATTCAGCACCGAAGTACTTTCAGCAGCGCCGTCGATTAATTAATGTTTTTTTTATTTTTTGCGTCGCGTCGTCGTCGTCTTCTTCGTTGTTAAACGTGTGGGCGGTCGGTCTTGAGAGACTACTTTTTTCTCTTACAAATTACACTGAAAGAATTTTTGTTTCTTTTTTTTTCCTGAATTTTTTTGGTAAGTCATCAGAATTATTGTTAATGGCAAGAGTATTTATTGGGTGAGTTTTTGCGGAGCATTTAAAAAAATAAATAATCGTAAATCAAAACATTAAGATGAATGATGATGGAAATGGAATGAAAAAAGATACAGAGGAGGTGATGGGATAAATGAATGAATGTGATTTTGCATTGAGATTAATTTCATTAAAAAGTCTCGTCTTATGTTTTTCCATTTCTTTGTTTTTATTATTTTATTTTTTTTTTTTCATGACAAAAAATGAGGGTAGTAATGTGGTATTTATTGGGCAGACTATTAACTGAGACATGAGAAAAAATTAAATTTAATCGTTTTGGAAATAATATGATTTTTTGAATATTTCTGCTGATGTGTAAATGATAACTGTGCATATTACTTCCTTGTGAGAGAAGCAACCATATTGATGTAATAAAATTCAATGAGATTTTTGACCTTAAGAATGAAGTCAAATGATAAGGAAACTGAAATAAGTATGAAATAAGTGACATGGCAAGTAGGTACTCAATTATAAGTAATAGCGTAGCATTTGGCTCCTAATATGAAGACAATAATTTAATTTGAAAATTATATAACAAACACATTCTTTGGGAGACTATTTTAAATAAAATGCACCATTGAAGTGATATATACATTGGAACAAACCATAATACTTGCCGCAATAATCCGTGATATATACTTGAGCTATGGATTATACTCATAGGATGTATCTGTGATATTAACCAAAGTAAATGGCAACACTTGCCAGAATAATCTATGATATGCAGATACGGAAACAATTGGCGATACTTACTGGAGTAATCTTTTAAAATCAAGGGAGAAAATTATAGTACTTGGCAGATATTGAAGCAATCTGTGATACTTTTTAAGTGTAATCCACTATGTAGACTGGGGTATTACGTGATACTTGCCGGAGATATTCATGATATATACAAGTAAAGTTCGTGATACATTTAACCGAGTAACTTATGATATACAGATACCGGACCAATATCTTACAATAAGTGGAGGCGTATATGATACCTCTCTCTCAAGTAAGTATATGATACCTTCCAGATTCTGGAGCAGTCCGTGATACTTTTACTAGTAGTCCGCTATAAAAACTACAATATTCTGTGATACTTGTCGGAGGAATCTATGATATACCTCATACCGGTGAAATTTGTGATTTTTACCTTAGCAATCAACAATAATTACCGGAGTAATCTTTGATTTATAGAGTAGTTTGTGCTGCTTACCGCATTTATGGGTGATACTTACTGGTGGAATCTGTGATATACACATTTCTTGGTAATTCGTTGTACTAACGAAGAGAGATAACGAACAAGTGTATTCAAACATTTCGTTTTTGATCGTAGAGTACTGCAACTGCCTATTTATAAGAATAAATTTGCTACATTGTTTTTTTGTGGTCTTGTTTTTGGAAAATCGTTGGTTTTTTGTCCATGTTATAGCTAAAATATGCATTACTACGCTGCTGTCAGTATTTAAAGACCTACTTTGCATAAATTCAGCCAAAATTATAACTTAGAGAAAGATTTGTTTCCAGTTTATCGTTTTCATTGATTGTTCCGGCCGCCATATTGGAGCCGCCATTTTGTAAATAAAAAAGTTGTACTTTTTTTTAATGAAATCTCGAAGTGTACGAAATTTCCTCAATTTTTGTCAAGAATAATGACACAATTATCGTTTGATACCCATTTTTAAAATGAATTATCATCTTTATCCACATTTTGCAATTAGCCTCTCAAATACAATCTGCAAATCACCTCATTTTGGCATGCTTCAAAAACTCATAAAAACACCCTTAAATTATTTTTATTATTATTATTTTTGAATTTATATTTCATGAAATTAATTAACTCCCTCGAAAATTTCGTAAAAAAAAAAAAAAAAAAATAGAACACTGCTCGCATTCAGTTCAGTTTATGATGTCCGAAAAGAAATCTTACTTAAAATAACATGACCCCCACCAATTGACCCAAATATGAATATTTATCCACTTTGGGCTGCAAACAAAAAAACATTTATTTTTGCAAAAAAAAAAAATTAATATAAACCAATCCATACACAAAATAAGAATTTTCAAATTCCTTGACCAGATTAAAAATTTGAAGTGTGCGGGTGATGATAAAGTTCTCTCTCTCTCAAGTGCCCATTTGGCTGCTGTATGGGTCACACCAAATTGAAATATAAACAAAATTTTGAGCAAACATTATGGGATCGAAATAAATCTCGATTAAAATTCCATCATCCCAAATCTCGCATATGATATGTCTTGCGTCAGGCCATTAAATGACGTATGTGTTCGAATGAAAGCCACCAAACATAAGCGGATATAGAACGCGTGTCAAATAACCCGTGTGGCGCCCCCTTTAAAATCTATGTGACAAGTGACATTTCGAAATTTTGATGTCTCCTTATGACAGATGAGAATTACAAAACTGTGTCATTGGGCAAACCAACAACAAAGCTTAGTTATTTGACACCTTTTTTATAAAGACTTAGTTGGAACACTGGAATGACAGCTAACAGATGTTAATAGCTGGAAATTAACTAGAAGCGACGAGTAAAGTCGTGAGGAGTTAACAAAAAAAAAAAAATAACAAATAACAAATAAAACAACACTCAGCAAATCTGACAGATAAACAGCCTTAACAGTTACCTAAATGGTAATGGCGCGCGCTATTTGCAAATTATGACACACGTACAGAACGGACACACATTTACCGCTGTGATAGTTGCATGACTCACTCACACTCAATCAGTGACGTGATTTTCTTATTCTTCAAAAAAAAAATTAATATATGGAAATTGATTCTTACAATATTAGGAGATGGAAGTGCTAGTAGTGTTGTAGTTGTTTAATGTGTAAACTGATCGAAAAAGACATTTTACATCAAAGTGATGCACAAAAAAAAAGACAACTTGACAGTTACCCACTGTAAAGCACATGTCAAACAGATTTTTCCTCGCTGTCATTCTTTTTTTTATTAATTTTTTTGTTCATTCGGGGTACTAAAATAGATTTATCGATTTTTTTTCCTATTTCCGATTAATCATGACTTTTTTGTGGTTGTTGCTGTTATTTTTGTTGACAGATGGAACTTGTTGCGTAGCCACTGTTTTTACTATCACTCCATGTTGATCTTCGATTTTATTTATCGGTCTTGCCAGTTCAGTGGCATCGATACAATGTGCGGTAATACAGCACATGGGTGATGTCATTTTTTGCGGTTCCCTTTTCTACCTTTATATCAGCATTATTGTGGTGGCTGGGTTGTTATTATAGTTTAGTGCCAGGTCAGCAAAAGTTGGTGTTTCATTTTTATTGTTTTTTTTTTTACGATCTACTATGTTATCGAGAAATCGTATACCTCTCACTACTCTAGTTTTTTGTATATTTTTTGTTTGTATTTATTATTATTCAAGTTGATAACGATTCGGAAGCCATTAGCGATCGAATTCCAATGAGGTTTCAGTTTAGGAAATAACTCCTACATAAAAACAACACACATAATAATATTGAAGCCACACTTAAAACTAAATTAAATCGATATGCTTGGTGAGATCTTTGAGTGCAAAATAAACACGTTATCGATTTAATGGTTGTGTCTTATGTTGGCTTGTTTAACGAGCGTGAGGGTTCGATTTTTGGCGCCATATTTAGTGGAGTGAATTTTAAATCGTTGATATCGATGAGATTTTTTTTTTATCAAAAGTAAAATTAAGAGTATTTTGGAAAAAGAAAGTTTTGACAGGCGTTCAAATAATTATAATACCGTTGGAGACCATCACCCTTCGGATATAAAAATATTAAAGAAATTTTCGAAGCATTGCTAAATAGTTTTTGTTTAGTTTTGATTACAAAAATATGATTTTAGTTTGTAAATGATCTTGAACTTTTTGTTTTCCTTCTTAAGGCCATCTGTAACAATTAATCTATAAATCTTTTGAAGAAATGAAAATATTGCGTCACCTTATTCATTTTTATGGAATAATCTTCTTGTCCATCACTCCCTATAACCAAAAATAAATCGATTGTTATAATGATTAATTTTGTTTTGACTTCAAAACTACTTTTATGATTGGTTATTTTCGAAATATTTATTTATACGAAGGTAGAAGAATAAAACCTACTCATTTTATATCACAGTACAAACAATACAAAAAATAAATCTCCACTAATCCATGATAAATGATCCCTTTGGCCAGAGAGCTTTATACACTTGCAACTTGTTTTGACCATTTTTTTACTTAACTTTATTGTATTGATTTGATAAAATGTTTTATGTACGAGTATTTACTGGTGGGATGTTATAAATAGTAAAAATTAAAGTGTAAACAAGAAATTGTGATGATACACTGAAAGAAATTTTGTAAAATAATTTTTATTAATGGAATAAAAATGAAAATAAATTCTGTTTTGGAATAAGCTTTTTTGAGAAAACACCTTTGAAAATTATACGACCTTTAGTGCACTTTGATTTTGGTTTAAATTTTGATTTAAGAATTTTTTGGTTTCCTACTGAGTTTAGACGTTTAGAAACTTTGAATTTGAAAACAATTAAGCTTATTAAAAAATTAACAATATTTTGAATTTTATTTTTATCGAAAAATCGTTTTTATTTTTCGAAAACGATTCAATTTTTATTTTATAATTTAGTCTTTAGATGTAAATAAATGGTATACTAAAAATGGCTAATTTTAATTTTTGTTTGAAAGGTCTTTTTAAAGTTTTATGCAGGGTGTCCCATAATTAGTCAAGGAAAATTTTACGGGACACCCTGTATATTGTGTATCTACTTTCTGAGGGAATCCTAACTTCAAGAAAACCAAAAAAGTAAAAAAGATGAGCCTTTAGTACTTAGTTGTATGAGAAACAAAATTTTAAACTGCGACTCAAATTTATATTTCGATTTTTTGTTAACCTAAGGCAAAAATAGATGTGCCAAAAAAGGATCTTAACCTGTTTTTTTGTATTGAAACAACAAAAACAATCTTCTAAACTATAAAACTTCAGCAATGGTTTTATGAGGTTCTCTTAATGATTTACTACCCTAAAGATCAAACTCAGTGGCGAACCACATTATCTATTCGAATTATAATCCGGAAGATCTATAAAATATCCAAAAAATACAAAAATAACATAATACACATTATAAAAAGGAAACAAAAAATAAAAGACATTAAGAGTAGCAAAAAAAAAAAGCCTATAACAGCTTATTTTAACGACATTATGCGAATCACTTAACCCATTAATAAATAACGAACTTGAGCTAATTTGTATATTCCCACGATTCTTTGGTTTGCTAAGGTTTATTTATTTTTTTTTTGGTTTTTGCTATTCTATTTAAGTTTTATAATTAGTTTTGTTGGACATTAAATGTTAACACTTAAAAAATTTTGTACAATCGCAAACCATTAAAAATTCAAATGAATTTGAATATTCAAATAAAATTAAAAGTTTGTGACGATATCTTAGAAGTTAGACAAAAGTTGAATGCTCTTAAATATGAACAAATTTGAATAAAGTAGCTTTTCTCTATAAAAGTTGAAGATTATAATTTTTATCCTGTCTGCTGATAGTTACCGACTTAACATAATGAACCTTATTTTAATTACTTCTGCTTTGAGTTAAATCTACAAGAGAGACAAATAATTCATTGTGTGACGAAAAATAACCTCTTAACATGTAGAAGCTTACTCGTCAAAATATCAAACAACAACAAAAAAAAATTAATCATATTAATAACAATTAGCAAGATATTCATATTCAACCATGACAGCTTATAATGTTGACATTTGGTTATGCTTCGTAGAGCAACAAGACCTAAAGTGGTTAATGTGTTGACATTGATCTGACTAACAAGAAAACAATCATATTTCTTTGGTAAACAGTTTTTTTTCTTCGTTTTCTTTTATACTTTAAAAAGACTGTCTTTAAACATCAAATAAGAATTTCGGGTTGATGAACTGAAAGCAATTAGCAAAGTAATAAGTCAAAAAATTGTCCAACATCAAAAGAATACAAGACAAAAAAAAATCGACATTTTTGTTTAATTTCCAAAGAATTTAAACTTGTTAGTAAAACGGAAATGTTATTTTTACATTTGGTTTGTTTATTTTTTAAAGTTTTTTTGGGAGTGCTGTGCTTATAGGTTGAAATTTTGTAAAATTTTGATAAAAAATAGCTCTTATTCGGTATAAATGGGTTAGGAACTCTTCGACAATTCTAAGTTTTTTTAGAAAAGGAATTCAAAATAAATAAATAAATTGCTTTAATCATAGGAGTAGAATGTACTAGAGTGCTTTTTTTAGCGACTGTTATTTTTTTCCACCGTTGTTTAAAAATTCTGTTGGAAATACCCAACAAAAATTTCCCTGAGACATTAGCCCACAAAATTAATCTTAAGTAGTTGCCCTCAGCGTTTGATGTGTTCCCATATAAAATAAACGTAAGTACATTTCAGTTATTAATTATTTTCAAATTTCTATAGCTCAGCATAATTTTATGCTATTTAAAAACACTGAAGAACAAATTACTCCAACATAACAGATAAAATTACCAGGAAGAGGCAGTACAGAATAATAAAGTAAATTTGTTTATGATTTTTTTGTGGTTTTTTTTTCGCTGTGATTGCATTAACAACAAAAATGTAAACAAAATTTACAGTAAATGAAATTTCAATATAAGATCCCTTAGAAGCAAATTATTATTATTTTGGACATCTTCTAACAGAACTTTTGAAATTGCTAGTAATTTCAAATTTGCAAGCTATTGATATACATAACTGATACGCGTTATTGAATCAAAGACATTCATAACTTCACTAAGAATTTTAAAAATAATGTTTTATTATAGTTTAAGATAAATGATTTAGAACCAAGTAAAGAACAGCTTAAAAGATGAGTAATTAAATTATTTAATAAAAATGTCTTTTGCTATATATGAACAGTTTTTACACGAAAAATATGTTTTCAAGGATGTTTTTGATTGCTAATGGAAACAATATTTATGAGTAAACATTTAAAATTTCATTTTTTCATGAATTTATAATCAGGAATATGCGTAAAGTCAATAAAATTCTGAAAAAAAAAATCTTGCATTAACCAATACCTGGAGCTATTTTCGGAACCCTTCTAACACAACTTGAAACAAAGCTAGAAAATTAAAATTTGGATGCTATGTTAAAATTTGTTGTGAAAGCTGATTTGCCAAATAACACTTGCCTAAACTTATAGGTTCCGTGATTACAGGTCTTTAAAATCCATAAACAGAAAAATTTTGTTTATTCTTTACTACACATAAAAAACTCGAATGAATTTTGTTGAAGTCAAAAAATTATGCAGAATTTGTGAATTCCATAATTTTTAATTTAATTTCCTTAAAAATCACTGTATTTGGGACTTAATATAAAACAATTAAATATTTCAAACTAATTATATTTTATTCTAAAGTTAAAATAACAATGCTTTCAGTTTGGTTATTTTTTAGACTAATATATGTATGTTTTTCAAGGATACTCTCCTTATTATAAGGATTTTAAAATATTCATTTATATAATTTCAAATTAAGTATGTTATAATAAAAGAAAAAATATTGAAGAATATCTTTAAAAAAATTCAAACTTACGTAATGCTAAAATGCAGTTCCCAAACATCAGCACTGTAACAGCAATGCAGCATAGCGCCCATGTTTCTTGATTAATTTGTCTAGCCATCTTGATGTTGTTTTTAAAAAACTAGACTTTGTTTTTTTTAATAACAAAATTATCACGAATTCTACAAAATTATATCTTTTTTTTAATTATTTTTCAAATTTTTCGATAAAACACAATTCGTTCAACAATAATATCTAATATCTAGAACACACGCACAATGTTATCTCAATTTCTACTAAAATAGAGTGAAAATAGCTTCAATAAATCAAAACACAAAATAAATTCAAAGCGATAATAATAATTTTTTTTTTCGCTACACTATGCTTCACTTCAGATAGACGCAATTCGAACTTCTGGTCGAAAAAATAATCGACAATGCGTATCTTTTAAAATTTAGATACAAATTGATTTTTTTCTTTTCTTTTTCAATCAAATTCTATTCTTTGCAGTGTCAATCTTATCAGAGACAACAGCAGAAAAGTCGACGCACTTCCACAACCGACCGTGATCAAATGATTTTTTATTTTATTATTTTGTTGAATTTAAGTTTTTTTTTTTCTGTTTTATTATTGTTCAATAAATTGACTCCATTAGATACACTGTTGTTGTTGTTTTTGATCAGAAATTGATTTTTGTTTGTTATTGTTGAGGTGTTCTCTGATTACATAATTCACACTCAGTTGAGACACGCACACACACTGCAAGAGACAAAAGAAAATTATTTTATTTTTTTGTTTGAAATCAACAAACTAATTTGATGACAGATTAATTAGTTACGAAAAAAAGAAACATTCAAAAATGCACTCAATTTGGTACAGTATGGCAAAAAATTTGGACTTTTGACCACAACTAGATTGACGACGTGGTTGGTTGCACGATCTGATAGAGTGACAAGTTAGGAGCAAAAGGCATTTTTTTTTTTTTTTTGGTTCACTTGAAATTTATTTGAAGAGGACTTGGGGATAGTTTAAAAGTTTCTTTCAATCGTCAATCAATTGTTGGCAATTTAAATTTAGTATTTTTGGGGACGTGTTTTATTGATCGATTTGTTTAGAAAAAAAAAAAAAATGATCTTAATTGAGGAATTTTTATTCAAAACTTCAAAGAGGTTAGTTTTTTAGAAAGACTAAATATTTTCTGGTTATAATGGAGAAGTTTCCTTTATTTTGAATGCAGTTTTAAAACTAAAAACTTTTTTGAAATATTATGAGCAATGAAGAACTGCTTTATTATGAATTAGAAAGTAACTGTTTGTGTATGAATTTCTTTTATTAACCGAAGCTGCACGTCATTCCACGCCAGACCAGTTTTGAAGTAGTTTTCAAAATCAGGTAAATATATCTTTGTTGTTTGTACAGATATTTCAGAAATGTTTTCATCACCAGTTTTGTAATTTTTAAGAGTTTGTGGTGTGTAAAAATATTTAATAAATGAAACTTCTCCATTCAGTGTTTGATGACAAACAAATTTATTTTAAATTGGTTTCTATTTTTAGTTTTTTTTAATAAAACTTCTGACGACATTGCAAATTTGATGGCGCCTATTAATTTTTCTTTTTCCCTTTTGAGTATTTTTTTTTTGTGATTTAATTGACAAGATTTTAACTAGTTGGGGGTTCTTGACGGTGAGCCTACAAACAACTATGGCATTGCCATCATTTAGAATTGTCCTATAACTTAACAGGGAAAAAACTACGTTGTGTGCCAAAAAGTGTTAAATCAAATACATTTAATTTTCTGATTTTCATAAGAAATACTCATTTGAATACTCTTTTACATAGTTAATGACATTTATAAGAAATAATCACTTAACACTTCTATAAAGGAACTCATTATAACTTAACTGAGTTATTTGTCAAAGTTTTTGAATAAATTAAACATCAAACTCAAGGCAACTAGTTTATAATTGAAACTTTTTCTCATTTCATTCATAAAAATAATACGAAAAACCAATTAACTATGCCATTAAATTGAAGGTGATTACACAAATTATAATATGTACCTTGATACCTTCATTGTTTAAAAAATGTTCATATACATAATAATTATTATCTTTAATTAAGAACATTACTGTCATCTAGATTTTTTCTTTTTTAATGGAAAAAATTGTATTTCAATCATTGTAAGTGACAGGTGGGTTAATGGTGCAGATTGTTATAGCAGAAAAAAACACCCTTGTGCTTAATTTATTGGGGAAAAAATATTAATTCCGAAAAAAAAAAAATGTATAAATAAGTTATGCATTGTGGTTTTTTGATAAACAATTCACTTTTTAAACGACAATTTTTCAAAACGTGCTGTTGAATTTTAAATTCTTGTTTATTTTTTCGCAAAGATTGGAGATTTTTTTTATTCTTCTCATAAATATTTATTACAAAATTTTTGTCTAGTTAGGAAATAATATATAATTGGTTGCAACATCTAATCAACCGAGTAATCGATGTTAGATGTCGAATAGGTAAGTAGTAGTTGAAGTTGCACAAATCGGAAATAATATGATGTGTTCATTTTTGCCTTGAACAAAATTGTATTTATTAAATACTCGCATTAATTTTGTTTTTAGTGTTATATTCTGAAGTATTGCAATTTCAAAATTTAAATATTTATTACGTTTTACAACTTAGGGAAGCAATCGGTATCAATCAACGCACATTTCCTGGTGAAAACATTTTTTATGGGAAGTCTCTATGGTAAGATAAAAGTGTTTATATTTGATATTAAAAATATTGTTATTAATATTGTAAGATTGTAAAAAATAAGGCCTTAAATAATAAGGCCCTAAAGACAAACGAAACAAGGCTTGCTACACACAGCTGGGGCAAGTTTTGGTTTCGTGTGGAAAAAAATCGACCTGTTCACATTACCAAGTCCTTCTTCAAATTTGGTACAGATGATTTTTAAATAATTTTAAAAGCCTTTTTTGAGTATTTTCGTCTAGAATGAGTACCTCAAATATAACATTTTTGAGTTATTCGAATTGCCTCGAAAACGTTTAAAACAATATTGATTACAATTTCTCCATATAATTCGCTTTCAAAAGCTTTTGCGGGAAAGCTCAAAAACCAAAGTTAGTTTTTATGTAAAAATTTGTTAATTCAGACTTTTAATAAATTTAAAATATTAATCCCAGTAAACCCCACTATAGAAATTTTTCAGCCCACTGCTAACTTAAGAGTTTTGTGAAAAAAATCTTATATTAGCTAAATGAGAACGAATAATTTTCAAATTATTCCAATACTCCTTCGTTATATTTTCAAATCCAAAATAATTAAAAAAACAAAACTTCTTCCATAAAAAATGCATCTGATAAGAACTCTATCACGCACTTTTCTGCAACACAATAAATCGGTATACATCAATCGTTTTATAACTAAAAATTTTTTTTACTGTGCATCCTGTCCCTGGGGGGCTTCCTTTCCCAAGGGCATTTTATGTACCAAACTCGTTAGTTTTTTTTTCTGGTAATCTCCATTATAATCAGTTCCGTAAAAATTTGTATCAACTTTAACTGAAAGGGAACAAAAAAAAAAAGGAAAAGAAAAACAAAAAAAAGTGAAACCAACATGAAAAAACCCTTTTTTTGCAAGTTTTAAGTGCCAAGCTGTTGCCCTCTTCATCATCAATCGATGATCCAATACCATAGGTATTTTTGTTTTGTTTTTATTTTCTTCTGAAGAATACCCTTTCGTTTTCATTTCTTGTTTTGGTAAGGTTATAAGCCAAGAACACATTTGGCATGTGAAGACGCAAAAACGCAACGCCATTGCCATAACATAACACAGCACACCAAAACACAACACAACTATAGCAGATCATCAGAACTAAAAAAAGACACAAACAAAAACCACACAAAGTGCATTTGATTACCTTCGACTGAAGAAGAAGATACTTTATCTGTTTTTTTTTTTTATTCATTTTTCAAAACAACCTGCATAAAAATGCAGAACTGCGATGAAAAATAAAAGATTATTCTGTATAATCCGAGACGTAACGTTGTAAGAAATGAGTATAATTTGCAAGTCATCACTGAAATTTGGTATTGATAACTGTCAGTTTGTTCTCTGTTAAGAAATAGTTTTAACAGAACAGGACTAGTGAATTAATTCAATAATAAGTGTTAGAAAAGAAAATGAAAACAAACAAACATTAACAATTTTTATGAGTCCATTCTAACTAGTTCTGGCTTATAACTTACTGGAAAAAATCCTCTTGTCAATTATTAAAAAAAAACGTCACTAAACAGTATGCAGAATAGGTTGGAACAGAAAAGTTCTAACCGAATTGTTGTTCCGAACAGTAAAATTTACCTGACAGCTGACTTAGAAATAGAGACTTTCCAAACCCCAAGACCTTCCACTAAATTGTTGTTCTTTAAAATTTCTAGCGGGATGTAACGCTACCAATTTAGTCTATATAAACTACACAGACCAATTGGCTATAGTAGAATAATGCCATGATGACTTTTTAGAGTCCCCATATGTGCTCATACAAATATAAATGCTCTTCGTGTGTATAATCGGTCTTCTGTCTATCTTTCCGCCACCTTCTCTCCAGTATAGTCATTGTAGACTGGACATTACAGAACAAAACTAAAAAAAAAACTATAACTTCAAATGTTCTTATTCCTCTCTCTTTTACTTTGAAGTTTCTGAATAACAAAAGTTTCAAGGGAACGATGGTGATTATCGGTGAATTTTACCAATATCATTGTTTCTGTAAGGAAAATAATGTATCGAAAAATTTTCTAAAAAGTCTATCACTTTGTGTCTTTTGCTGAACAAACTCGCTTTCTACGAATTTGAATAGGCTTCAAAGCTTGAAAATGTCAAGAAGACAACCACTATTATAAGCACAAGTCACACCTATCAGTCGCTTATTTAAGTCGCTGCTATTTGGCAGTTGAACATGCTTAACTTTCTAAGCTGGCAGTCGCTGGCTGTACGCAAAAGTTGAACTTGTTTGACTTTACCAGGACCTGGGATAAAAGTATCACCGAAGAACTTGTTTAACTTTATCAGCTGCTGATAAAATTATCACCGATTGACGCTATAAGAGAGAAAGAACTGATAGAAGCGGAGTTATAACTCTTTCGTTAACCATAAATGCCTTCAATTTAAGTACAACTTTCTTTGTCACTAATAACCAGAAAAAGTTTGAAAACACTCGTTCACTTTCCATTTATCTAGTAAGAGTGTTCCCTCACTTTGAACTGCTCAAATCAAAGACTAGATACATCGAAGAAATGACATCCAGTAATGATTTCTCACTGAACCGCTATCGACCCTATTGTGCTTCGTTAAGTATCGTCAAGTAATGCACACTTTGAATAACTTATAATGCAGTTATCCATCTTATGTCAGTGCTGTCAAATCATCATTTGACAGCATCTTGTCAGTTTTAATATGAATTTCCTCAAGATTCACGATCCCACAGAATTCAATCAAATTAAAAGTCGTGTTGTTATTTAATAAAGTTTTCTTTTTTTCCCATGAAAATAGTTAATATACAGAAGAAAAAAATTCACCTTGATGAAAAATACTAGGATCTGATATTTGTTCAGTGGCTTGAGAACCCCATGAAGAAGAAGAACAAACGATCGAACCTAATTAGATATTCTGTTTGCGTATCTTTGTGCACATTCTGAGTGACAAACAATTCGGGATGCCTTCTTTCCAATAGATGGTCAGTAAATCGTATTTATTTTGTATTTATATTTCCGCGAAATTTATTTAGTTTACTGGGTAATAGAATATCATCAGCAAAGTGATCTTCGATCTTCTCGCTGAAGCTACATAGAAGAAGATAACCGCATTTACTTCGACGCGACGCGACGGACAGACGCGATGCATGGTTAGTGTGTCACACTGTCAGCTATAAGATCAGTGTTGTTTTTCTGTGCATTTTTTCTCTTATCTCTTGGACGCGCTTCAGATTGATTTATTGCATCTGCATATTAATTAATTGTCGTTTGCTTCATTTGGTCAGTCGATCACTCGATCATTTGATTGTCACAATTAGATACACTCCCACAGAGGCAAATAAAAAAAAAACGCATTCCATCACATAAATACCTATACACTATTCTACATTGCTGGGGTGTAATAATATTGAATGTAGGTATGTGGCGAAGGATAGAAGCACAGCTTTACTGATCGATTGCGATCGTGTTGTTCTCAATCACGAAATCGTTTACGAGTATAATTGAAATTTACGCGATATTAATTAAGATGTTTTCTTTTCTTCTATTTTTATTATAATTTTTTTTTTGTATAATGTCTAAAGAAGAGAGCCTGTGGACTTTGTGAATAAAGCTAGAAGAAGAAAAAGACTGACTGCTCTGCGACTCTGACTGAGAAGAAGGAAATATAGCGTGCGCAGCGAGGTTGAAATACTTACTTAATAATTTTTGCTTGCAAACATTTCCCAGAAAATTATTTTTCAATTGCTTCAAAAAGTCATGAGGAAACAAAACAAAATATTTCAAATACTTTGTGTTTTTTCTTCTTTGTAATTTTTAATTGAAAATCATGTATAGCCGGGATATAATGGCATAATATGGGGTTGAAAAATTAATGTATATTACCTACCTATACGGAATTGTATTACAACGAAGAATTTTATATTAAATATGACTTCATAGTTCTCTGTATGTTTTTTTAGTGTCATTTTGATGGGACACAAGTGGTGTATTTATGACAAAAATATTTATGAATAAAATTATCAAATGATATTTTAATTGTATGAGGAAATATTTTCGAAGAAATGAATTTGAAATGTGATTTCCATATGACTTTTTCACCTTTCCACACATAAATTATTGTTCAAAATAATCTTGACTTTTTTGTGTTAAAGTTAATTTAAAATTTTAAAGTTTTTAATTGGAAACAACTGCTTAAATTACAAGAATAATAAATATTTTCAATTTTTTTTTTCTAAAAATGTATCTTTTTTATTCAAATCAAATGGCATACTTAGTTTGGAGTTTAAAACAATTTAAGAAGTTGTTTATGTCATTTTAGTAATAAATTTATTTTTTATCATCACATGCAATTTTTAATTTATGCCAATCAGACGAAAATAAAAAAAAAAAAAAATTAAAAATCTCAAGTTCATAAAAAAAGCTTTTAACTTGAAATTTATGGTTCAACATTCTTTCAGTGCATCAAAAATTAAAAAAAAAATAATAATAAAAATCTAAATTCTTCTGTCATTAAGCATGAGATTTCGAATCTAACGGTCTTCACTTGTATTATATTGCTTTAAAATACCATAAAATCTATTCATGGTTTTGCAAATTAAATGAGTAATACATTAAGTCAACCAAACCGAGACAATTTAATTTGTCTGATTTGAATTAAACACTCATCTCTGAAGTATCTGTGAATATTTTTTTTTTCCCATTTTTTCTTTAATTTAGAATATCATAAAAAGTGACGACAAATTATAGATACTTTGACAAGAAATTCGACTATATGAGATGACTAATATCAAAGAGAACCATGTGTGCTGTATGATTTTCTGCAGCCATCAGATCTAAATTCCAAAGCAAGTCCATGAGATAATGTGTGAGCCTTATGTCATTGTTATGTTAAGTTATGACTAAATCAAAATAACTTCATTTGCCCAACCTTAAACTTTGAAACACAAATTATTCACTAAATCTACTATACTCCATTCACCCTCACCTAACCTAACCTAACTATTTGTCCTTGGGGAAAAACTAAGCTCTTACAAAGATACACTTTGTAGCACATTTATTTTTATTTAAGAGTCATTTGGAGTAGAGAACCTGTCAAAACTATAATCTAAGTGGCATAATTTTCTATCACCTGTGATTTGCATAAATACGCCATAGAATTAATGCAATTAATTAACTTGTTTTATATTGCCACCACCGCACCACCAGACATTGTTGTGCATTTAGATAAATTTTGCAGAGACACAACTTTAAGATTGTATAGTTATTTTGAATGGTTACACTTTATTAGTAGTATAACGTTAGCTTTAAAAAAAAAACAAACACCCACGCTTGTAGTTTTTTTTGTATGAGAATAAAATAAAATTTTACGACAGGGACAAAATATATTTATACCCAATCAACTATTTTTTGTCTATTTTTTGTGTTGTTTTTGTTTTTTTTTTTAACGATTACTAATAGAAACGATTAAATTAGGAGGGCGGAACGGAATTCACAGTTTATTTTTTATTTTATTTATTCTTTTTTTTTCGTTTTTTATACAACAAAAAAATTGTTGTCATTTTTAATTAAAATTAAAAAAAAAAAAAAAAAATCAAATGGAAGTAGAATAAAATAAAATGATGATGGAAAAATATCACGAAAAATTATTTGTCAGATTAATTGTTATCGTTGGATTATAAAATGACAGGCTTCTGAAAATGTGTGCCATTCACAAATGCACAGATTAATTTATTGAAAATATTTATTTAGGTTATTATTATTGTCTTTTTTTGTTTTTTGTTCGATTAATCACACTTCCTAGGACATGGACAGAGAAAATTTGATAAGACCAATATCACCGGAGTAGACAAATTTTAAAATGGAACGCAAAATTATAATTTCAATTTTGGTTGAATTTAATGCTTTTGACACCTCGTAAATGTAGATAACCATAGTATTGGCGATTGTAAGACGAATTTCTGTTCATTTTAAATGATTTATTTGTTTTTTTGTTGATTTATTTATTGTTTTAAATGAAATTAAAACAAAAAAATATTTTAAGAGATTTTAATCAATTTTTATGCAATATTCAGTTGTAGGGTAAGTCACTGAGTAAACAAACATTTCACTCTAACTTAAGTAACTTAAGTATACATTCGTCTTCAGCATCATAACACCTAGAGAAAAAAACAACGTAAAACCAAAGAAAACCACTGATACTACGTTGAAAGCACTTTAATTGCAAAAAGAGTTGATTTCAACTTAAAAATTTGTACAAAATGCCTTGAAAATATGTTGATCATATTTGAAATGATATTGTAAATTCAAATCAAATAAGTTTCAACTTGAATTCAAAAGCTTTTGAGGTGTATTGTTATATAACTTCCAGTTTTATGTTCCGTTTTTCCCTCAGTGAAAAGATATATGTAATAACTTTTCAACGTAAGAGAATCATTTTTAAAAATTGTTGTAGTGTAAGTCACGAATGGTTTGTTTGTTTTTATTTCTATTAGATGATGAAACATCAGATGAAAGTGAAATTGGATGAAAAAGAAAACAAAATCAAAATATAGAAATCAACGGCGGTGGTTGAAAATAACCAGCATCCATAGGTGGTCAAAACATACATACATACGACGCGCAGATCTTTAAGCCCAGTACACTGCTGAATCGAAACGAAAAATCCAATTTAAAAATCACACGACGAAATGGTAAGCAAAAAATTTAATTTTAGCTTTTTTTCGTTGAGACCAATAAAAAATCGTTTTGGGTATTAGGCTTTAGCTTAAAAACACAAAAATCAGGAAGTATACTTTTTTTTGTAATAGATTTTTCTTGTGGGCATTTTGAAGTTAAAAAACACTCAAGCAAATAACTTTCCTTGCCATGTAGTGTAAGTCACATTTAGTTTTAACTAAATAAATCATATTAAACAACATTTAACAGCCTATTCTTACTACATAGGTAAATTTGAAGAATCTTATATAAATTATTGCAAAATATGACTCTAAGCAAAAAGGGTTATCTATTCGTAATACTATATAAAGAAAATGGAACGCTACACGTGTCAAATGTAATATTAATCACATTTGGAACAGTCTTCTGAAATAGTATTGAAATTACAAGACTTCTTTTGTTATTGAGAAAAATAAGTTTTGGCTATCTGGCAGTGATCCTACAAAACATTTTCTCTCTGGAAAATACCTAAATTTTGTATACATACCAACTTTGAAGAAAACATGTAGCTTTATATACAGTAAGACGGACAGAGAAATAGTTTTTATGGATTGAGTACTAATTAAGATATCACGATAAAAATTAATAATTAATGAAAAAATATTTTTATAATAAATTTTAATAAAAGTTCAAAAACAATCTTGACTTAAGCAAAAAAATTAAGTAAGAATCACTTATCAATTAAAAATTAGAAAAATATTGATTGGATAAATTTTTAATTCAAAAAATGTAGGCATACATAACTTCTTTAAGACCTTTTTTTACACATAAATTCTAATAGTTTCTCTATGAATGTGAATTTTTGTAACGATTCTTTTTTTAAAATTTGACGCAAAGAAGTTGAAGATATGCATTACCTACGTTAGTTAATTTTAAAAATTGCAAACTATTTGTGCTTAAACATTTTAAATACCCATTTTAAGGTGTATTTACTATAACTTAACACATATAGACCTATTCTCAAGTCCTTAATAATTTAAGAGTCGCTATTAATTTTCATGCAATCTATCTGCAATCCATTAGAGTTGCCTACCTTCTATAGTAATTTTTCATTTACTTCGTTTCAATTTTATCGGAATGCGAAATCTTTTGAATAATATTATTTATTTGCGTCAGTGGTCAATAGTAAATATTTTGCTATCAAATCGCGTGTTTGGTTAAAATTTAACCAAACAAAAAAGTTAATTATTTTAGTTTGGCATTTATTATAAGATAATATCTTTTGTTTTGCAGTCAACAAGAATGACCTTGAATTTAGTATATTTTGTTTTGTGAAAAATTGACTCATTTTTTGTGTTAATTTGTAAAGAAAAAATAAAACACGAATGGATATGTCTTTTTTCGAAACCATAAATAAATCTGAGAATTGATAGTAAATTGTATAATGGACTTGAAAATACAGAAACAGACAGAGTCATTAATTTTTCACCCTTTCTAGGTCAATGTTGTGCTAAAAATGAAATTCAAAGGAATTTGATAATTTTCGTCTTTTATTTTTTATCTTTATCGAAGCTGCGGTTTTTTAAGTGAATGTAACGCATTTTTTATGTTTTTTTTTAATTCGCATAATATTATTTAAACTTTTATAGGAAATCGTGATTAGGACATAAGGTCGCTTATTTAAAAGTAATTTATAATGGCTTAAAGGTAAGAAATTTTGAATGAGTAGTATGAGCATCAAACATAACATTGTCGGGCAAAGTTTTTAATGAAAATAAATCTTGATGTTAATAATTATCAAGAAAGGATCTGGTCACTTATAGTTTATCCATTTGAGGAGTGTCTGACATATGAATGGGTTAAATGCATTAAATTTTCTATTAAACTATTAATCTTCCAGGGTTAACTAAGCATATGACTATTCAGCTCTTCAAAATTGGTCTTAAGACTAAAAGTTATTGACCGATTTTTACAGACTTTGGTTGTTTTAATCGCTTTTCCTTTATTTCGCCATCGTTTAAAATACTCAAAGTTCTTTTATATTATTCCTGAAATGAATAATGATCATTAAAAACTAATAAATTGATTGATAACTATTATCAAAAGATATTAATCCGTTGAACAGTTTAACTATCAAAATCGATAGTTCCTATTATAACACTAACAACCGAGTTAGTAGTTATTATAGCATTTTGTTATTATTTGTGTTTTTTTCTTATGTGTGATTATTTTCGTTTGTTTATTCTCGTATTTCATGCCTAGCTTGTAAATTTTAGTATACGAGTATCTAAATTTTGTAAAGATACATTCAGAACACAAAAGAGAAAATAAATATTAACACTTTTGCTAGAATAAGAGAATAAATAAACAATATATTTATTATTGTTTAAGTTTATTACTATTCGAAGGAAAGAAAATTAAAAATTGAAAGGTTTTTTCTTTTTTTGTTTCGTATATTATTGCTTGATGCTGCTTTTTCATGTTTTGTTTATTTTTTATTGTACTTTGTAAAAAATTGTTATTTATTTTGTTATTTAGCAGGAAATAAATGAGGAAAAATGTTTATTCACATACTTGCATTGGTATTCGTTACACTGAAAAAATATTAAAATTGTCTTTAACGTAATAATAGATTTTGTTTTGAAGCTTAACGTGTTGAGCAATAACTTTTTTTAATTTATTTAATTTTGTGTAGAAGGTATACATGTAACTTTGAAATATGTTAAACTACGAGAATTATGACGATTTTTTGAAGAGCCTTAAAGACAAAACAATCAAGATATATTTGAAGCGCTTAGTAAATAGAGGTTCGAAGTGTAATTTTTTTTCAAATGTTGCTTTTTTTTGCTTCCAGAAAACTTTAAAAATACTCAAATTTTGGTGTAATCAGTGTTGGAATATTACCTAGATTCTTTTTATTCTAAGAAAATGAAATTAATAGATTTAGAATTTATGTGTTAGATAAAAAAAAAACAATATTGACAATTGATTTATCTTAACACAATTTCCACTCAATGTTATTAGATTGCGGAACCGAAAGATTTTATTTCAATGACATATTTTTGGACGTTTTTCAAACCTGTAATATTGGATGGTCAAATTATTTCAATTGCATATTTTGTTTTAAATTTTATTTTCGGCGAAACACAACAAAATTGCGTTATTGGTAATTATAATATAGAGCTCTTTTGAAAAATTAAATATAGAAAAAAAAAATAAAAATTGGAAACGCTTCTTCCTTTTGTTTTTCAAAGATAAATAGAAACTGACGGAAGACAGCACCCTAACTGCAAGTATGGAAACTTATGAAATTTAAAGAAATGATTCTATTTACGAGTTTTTGAGTTTTTTACGAGGTTTATGAAAAATCAATCCGACAACATGTTTCCTAATAAAAATAGAATCTTGTAATTATAATTTTTCCACGTTCTTCGAAAGATTTTCCTCTTTTTAAAATTTTAAAAACCAGGCATTTAAAAATTAAAAAAAACTTATATGGAAATTGAAATTTTTAACACATAAAAATATTTTTGAATACCAGCATTGAAAAAAAACTTATCAAAATTGGAGCTGTTCCGATCGGTTCTGAGATAATCCCTTTCTTGGAGATTAAGTTACTTCACTAAATATTTTGAATTGCTTAGTTGGATAAAAATTTTATTTTACTGTTCAGCATATAATATTGTACAGGGAAAGTACACCTATTGTTAATTTTTTTTTCAGGATAAGTCTATTTTGTCTCAGATACAGTAGGTATAGGTTCGTAGTAGATAATTTTCAAAGGTATTGAAAATATCCATTTCAAAATTACAAAAATTACACATTTTCGAAGAACGGTACTGAAAAGATTGGGGTTACTCATGCAGGTAATTTTTCTTTTATTTTAATTTAAGTTTTAACCAACACTGGAAAATGACATAAAATCTTAATTTTTTATTTTTCAATTTTTTTACTAAAATTTACACAATGGTTAAGAAATCGAAATTCATAAACCGCATTTTATAATATTCGTTTTTTTTCTTTCAAAAATTGCTATTTCAATTTTTGAAAACAATTTTTTTTTTCGGTGTAACAATAAAAGGGTTACATTTCCTAACCAAAGAGCTATAAAGTATTTTTTCTTGTTTATTTTTTGTAGTTTATGACTTATGAGTTATGATTGTTGAATTCTATTTCCATGCCTATACAAGTATACAAAAGGTAAAGTGTTTAATGTGCGAACAAACATTGAAGTAAGATAGTCAGTTTTATAAAAAAGGAAACAAAAGCAAAACACAAAAATAAAAAAACATACAACATTATCTTATCTGATGAAAAAAAATAATGCCTACACCTACCGAGATAATAATTTTATCTATTAAGTATATTAATGTCTGAATGACTACGGCTATGACGATGAAAGCAAAATAATGTGAGAAAAAATGTCATGGAAGAATAAACCTTAAAAAAAAAAAAAAAAACTAAGAAATACTGGGAGAAGTTAAGGAAGGTTGTGGTTATGCAGAACCTACTTAAATGCTACGAAATACCACATTTATTAAACAAAATTGTATCAGAATGCTTCTTATAAAGTTTAATTTTGACTCACAGGTGTGAGTAATCTTTTGGGATTTAAAAATCACCATAAAATTGCAACGAAATGCACGTTACATTCTGTATATAGTTGTTATAACTAATTGTCGTAAAAAAATTATAAAAACACTTAAAATTTAAATTTTACAAGAAGAAATTTTATTTCCAACACGTTCTACTTCAGACGTCAAAAGAAATTAAGTTGTTTTTTGATTTTTTTTTTAAATTTTAATGACCAATGACATTGACAAAATTCTTTGCCATCATTTCTTTTATAATCGTAAATTATTACCAATTAAATCAAAATAAAAGTTTAAGTATTTTAAATCATTAAAACACGTTCTTCTGTTTTTTTTTTTTTTTTTTTTTTAATTCACAACCAATACAAAAATCACATTAAAAATAATTCACAGATTAATTTAATAGTCAAGCGTCATTAATAACTGAACAAATAAAAAAAAAAAAAATAACAAATAAACCACAAGAAAAAAAAAAACAAAACTCCACTTCAGAGAGACAAAAAAAAAACAAATTTAAAATAATATCTCGATGGTATGCAAATAAGAAAGCAATATCGCTTTGTGGTCAGGTGTGAATTTATTCACATTTTTGTATGCCATTTCTCTGAAGTTTACATAATTTACTAATTAAGTTAACTACAATTTTATTCAAGCTCAGAAACGGACAAGAGAGACAAGTTGGTTTGATATAACAAGTATCATTGACTATTTCGTTAAAAGTTAAATTTAAACCGGATAAATATTTTGATATCTTTGTTAAAGAAATAACTCAAAAATTCACCTGTCACACAAAAATCAATTCAAAAGTGTGTATCTTTTACTGCAAAATTAGCTTACTAAAATCCAATAATTCTTAATTTGTGTTCAAAACTTCGAAAATTAACCCCTTTCACCTAAAAGATACACTTCAAACTGAAAGCTCATTTCCAAAAATCACTCATTTTTGCCCTCATAGCTATATAATTCCCACATCATGAGAAATTCTGTATTAAAATGCAAAACAAACATTTTTTTCCCATCGCAGCAGCAGCAGGCTTCTGTGAATTTTGATTTTCAGCAGAAATTTATATCTTTTCATTTCCATAAGTTGTATCTACGTATCTATGTTTGTATACAAAACGTATCTTCCATAGTACCTACATTTTTCCCTACAACTCATAATTTATACCTACCTACCAATAAAAACAATCTAGAGTATCAGCAGAGGTAGGTACATTTCACAATTATTATTATTATTTTTATATTGTAATATTGAATTACACTTACGTTAGCGGGGTTCGCAAAAGCCAATGGCCCCACACTGCCACTCTACTTTATACTCGACTTGTTGCCAAAGGTTTTTCCTTACGGTAAGTGCGAGGTATTGCTTGCAGCCGGATAGGGTTGTAAAGTGACACTCTTATACTTGATACAGATACTTTATTCGAAAAAGCAAAAAAAAAATAAATAAACGACAACTAGGTATTATATACGACGACCACGGCGACAACTATACGAGCGAGCAGTATACGAGTAACCGGCAAAAAAGGTTACAATAGTGCAACGTTTGAATAATAAATTGCGTTTTTAATTTTTTCTTGCAAAACAGAAAATTTTTTGTATTCTTATTATTTTTTTTTGCCAACAACAAAACTAAGAGAATGAAAAAAAAAAAAAATGTATCTCAAAGATTCAATAATGCACAAACACTGTGGGAAAATTATTTCTCATATCTATTTTTAAATTGTTTTTGTTAATTTTATTCAAAAATTTAAAATAAAACAACAAAATTTCTAAAATATACTTTGTTGATGGTTTATTTATAGTAAAATAATTATGCAAATTTGTATATAATTTTAAAAATTGTATACGACACAAGCCGATTAAGATACAAACGAAAAAAAAACGAATAAATTAACTGAATCTTCGTTTATAATGTTTTATTATTATTTTTTTTTCTTAATTAATTTTCTGTTAATTTTTTTTTTATTTTTATTTATTTTTTGTAAATAAAGTTTTTTTTTTGTTTTTGTATTTACGTCGAAAGTCAGCTGACCCGAAAGACCGGCGAAAGGATTGTGTTCAGCACACGATGAAAGCACTCAATGAACTGATCGTGGAATCGGTGAAATGGCTCAGAATAACCGTCGTCATCGTGTGTTGTTGGTTGGGTTTGTTGGTACTTGGTGGTAATCATTGCTAGCGGCGCCATGCCGGGTTGGAGCTTTTTTGTTTTTTTTTTTTTTTGTGTATTTTGTCCATTCGTGTGATCGTGGTTGAGTGAGAAACTTTCTTGAAAATAAACAAAGTGGAGAAGAGGGGGAAGAAAAATGGAGCTTTTTTGGCAATAGTTTTCTTATATCGAACTCATTGAGTGGGATTTTTTTTTTGTATGCAAAAGCTAAGAGTGTACATCAATCATGTGTGTTGATATTGTCATTATTTTTTTTTTTTTCATATGAATAATACTCTTTTTTGAGATTTTCAGGCAATTAGTATCTATCTGAGAACTATTTTTACCCTCTGAGCGAGTGATGATTTTGTGCGTTTTTTTTTTAAATCTCAATTTGAATTTCATTTGTATCATTTTTATAGGTATTTGTATATTTCTATTACCGGCCGGCATTGGAATGTATTTTTAAAGAGAATGACGCATGGTGTTTGTTTGGCTCTCTGTTTACATTTGGATTATCTCTTAAATTTCCCCTTTTTAATATAATTTGAATATAGCTGCATACGTATGTTTCTTTTTGATTTATTTTAAAAACATAGAAAGAGCGTTGAGAAGTTTCCCCTACTAGGTTGATCTAAGTCTTCTCTTAAGATTTTAAAAGTATGGTTTCTCTTATTTTAATATATATAATTTATTGATCTGAACTTATCTGAATGTATTAAATTCCATTTAAGGATGTTATTCTGAATTTTTTTTGATTTTTTCTGAATTTAATACGCTCGTAACGTACCAATGGGATCAATAAGCAGATATTCGAGAAATACACATCAGTACCTACGTACCTCAGAGAAGTGTGATGATGCACCATTGGATTGGGTCTAAAATTATTTTAGTTGATGTTTCTGAGTTTTGAAACATAATTCAAGCAGGTACTAATAACCAGTGCCAATCTAGTTTTCAGAAGGCAAAAGTTTAAAAAAATATTAGCAGGATAAGGCTGATAGAAAATTTAGGATAAATGGTAGGTATTGCCCACCAATAGTTTGGAGAAATGAAGGTGGGTGGGCGTAAAATTTGCATTAAACTTTTTTCGATAAGAGATGAACTTTTGACAGAAATCGTAAGAAACCACGATTTTTGACACTCATCCTACTTTTTTGCCCACCCAGCCCCTTTCCCCTAAACTGTTGGTTTGCAATTCATTTTCCCCCCTTCACATAACATTTTTCCTAATTTTTCTCACCAAAATTTTTCTCATCAAAAAAAATTATTGGCACTGGTTTATAATTACTTTGATACCACATAATTTAGAGGTAGGTAACTACATTTGTCTATGAAATAATACCTTAAACGATCTTATGCAAACTATCTTTTCAGATACTGGGAAACGTTATTTTATAATATTGACAAAGAAGTTTAAAGAAGCTTATTTGAAAAATTAACCAAACATTGAATAATAAAATTTTATAATGTTTAATTATGTTTCTTTTTTTTATCTAGCTAAATTTTATCAGCAATTCTGTAAACAAAAAGCATTAATCTACCTACAATTTTAGTCAATATGTTTTCAGAATGGTCTTTTACGATGTACTTTAAGCAGAAAAGAAATAATCAATAAGCTTTAACAAAATAATTTGCCGTTTTGTTGCAATCGCTTTCAAAACTACGCACAAAACTTTTGAAAGAAATCGTTTTTTTATCTGAAAACGGAAATACAATTTTAATTTTGTACAAAGCAACTGATCTTCTAAAAATTCTCCTAAGTCAGAACAAGACTTACAGATCCGATTTCTACAATTGAAGATACATTTTCTTTTTTGTTTGAAATTTAATACAAATTCAGCGATCAAATGTTACTGGGGCAAATGTTTTCCGGTAAACCATTCTTATTATCATAACAAAACAACAATAATACATACCTATGCAAAATATTGGTATACTCCTTTGTCCATATACAAATTGAAATACTTTCATAACATCAAAGTTTTAATATCTTGAAAATCCGTGCACTATAAAAACCCCTTCGTAAAATTTTCCTTGTTTCTAAGTATAAATTCAAAGATATCTAAAGCTCATCTCTTTTAATTAACCTGCGACAAAAACATATTCTTGAAATGCTTTGCATTAAAATATGGCAATCTCTTATGCTCCCCTTTTTAAGAAAGACCCTAACCATGGGTACAACACAAACAAAAAAAAAACACAAAGGATGCGACAATACTCTAAGAAAAAAACTAGGACAAAAGTCCTCAAATTGTGCATTGTGCAACAATCTTTCTTACGTGCAGGAAGCAATAGAATCAACACCTCCTATATAGAACTTAGGAAGGTTATAGAACTGTTTTTTCCACCTTTAAACCGGAGGGCTAACTACTTCTTTTGCCAACAAATTAGATACGAGTACAATTAAATGAAGATATAAGGCAGGCATGACAAGCCAATTGCATGCGTGCCGTTAAATTTTTTTTTTTTTGGTAAATCTAGGGTCTTGTTTTCTGATAAATACATACTACACTTTTTCTTGCTTTTATAAATACCGCTCTGGTACTTTATGAAAGTAGGTTTATATTAGAAAAAAAATATAGTGAAAAATAAAATTAAAAAAATGTACCTACCGTAGAAAAATGTTAGAATTAAAATCAAGTGATTCAATCAATATTTGTTGAAATTCAATTAGAAGTCAATACAAATTCTAGTACTCACCCCTCGTGAAATAAAAATTGAACGCGTTCTATACCATGTTAAAGACCATTTTGACACTTTTTGAAAATTTTACCGCAAGGGAAATATCATAAGGTGGCATGGCAAAGCTTAACATGTATCAATCAATAAATTTTATTTTGTAAAAAATGCTGTGGAATGTAAAGCAAACGATTCTACGCAGACGATTTTGTTGGAAAATTTAATTTTCACCCAAACTGACTATACTATAGGCTTAAAAAAAATCATATCTACTATATCTACTTTTTTCTACTATCATAATGCTTATTATCTTTAGATCTGGAATAAAGAAGTTAACTTTTTTGTTTTTAGTTTCCAACATGGGTTGGACACCCCTGACAAAAGGATAACACAAGTTTTTCGCTTGAAGAAAACAAAAAATAAAATGAGTATAAAAATACGTTTTCCCTACAGCAGGGGATAATAAAAAGAAAAGATTGCTCATTATTATAAAAGTTTCGGTTGGTTGTTAAAGCTCAGAGGGAACCGTAATGAAAGTGTGCACTGTGGTGTGCAACATAGTTATGAGATGACTTTTTAAGAAACTTCTATGCATTTTCCGTGCACACGGTTTTTCGAGAGATAATAATCTTTGAATTGTGAAAGGAAGATCCGGGTATAATAATAAAAAAAAAAAAAAAACAAGAAAAAGGTTCAAACATTCTAGCTTGCACAAAGTTTTTCTATGGTATAAAATTTAACATTAAAAAAAAGAACATCAAACGGAAATGCAGAAATTAGTTTCATTTTTATTTGAAAAGCAAACAAATTTAGGTTCTGAATTGATTTTAATTTTAATTTAGTTGTAACAGTAAAGCTTCAAGCGATCAATAATATTGTGTGATTTAGTTAGTATCTGCTACCATACCATTACTTTTTGAGCTAAATTATTTCTGTAATGGTTTATGTTTAGATAATGAGGGATCAGTAAGATGGATAATGCGTGCTCGACTCATTTGTGCATTTTTTTTTATAAAATTAGATCATCAAATATGGTCATCATCAATCATAACTTCATCCAATGACACCATATTTTTTTAACCTGAATCAAATTTGAGTATCTGCAGAAATTATAACGACTCATCATGCAATTAATTTCATCAATTGAACAATTATCGCCGGAAGAGAACATTCTGCAAATGACTTTTCCTCTTACTCACCACACAATCAAATTCATGAGAGACTTATTTTGAATTAAATGAAGTTTATCCAATTTTTTTTTTACGTTTAGTGATTAATGATCAAACAAGAGTAGGTACTTCTCAAATCATAATTATTTTTAAAAAAAGCCAATTTGAGTAATTTTTCACTTGGATACTCATTACTTAGCTCATAGACGGAAGTTTGCCCCATCATCCCATCAAAAAATGCAAAAATCTCTTCTCCGTAACTAATTAAATTGTTCCAAGAACAATTTTTTTTTTTTCGAATTTCGATATGAACTTCGAACGCAGACCTAGATAATTGAAATTTTATGGAATTGTTATTTTTTTGTGATGTGGAAAAAGAAGAAACAAAACAGAAAAACAATGTTTTTGTTTTAATGATTTTCCTGCAGACATTTGTGGGGTACACCATGCGATGCCATTACACTCAAACATTTTCGACCATTATTGTGTCATTCCATCCCCAAACGCCTATCCCACACACACACACACTTGTACAAAAACAAAATATAATAAATAATCTGTGCCATTTCCACATTCATCACACAAATGAACATCCGGAAAAATCTACTAAATTTGCGGTTTCATGAAATCATTAAAAGCTCATTTTGAGCAATTAAGTCCACAAAGCCGTTACAATTAAACAAACATTCACACACCTTTTGCATAAATATTTTCTAGATAAAGTTCAACCCTCAAACCTCTCACCTCTCTGCCCATACCTTGACTTGTCTATAATATAAGAAGACTATAGCAAATGTGAGACCGAAAGGTGGTGGTGGTATAAGGTGTGCGCAATTAGGCGACCCTAAACTCTGAAAGTCATTAAATCCTATCAGAGAGGAAGGATATAGGAGATAGAACATGGCACGAGACGTTCGGTGGTCGTGCTTACAATCTTAGACCGGGTCAACAGAGATAAATCGAAGTCATTTCGAGGCCAAAAGCTGGATGGTAATTAATTCAACTGACACTTCCTTGCGACGCGATGACCTAGTTTCCAAAGTTGGATACTTAAGCTTTATAGTATAGCATCAGAGAGCTCCTTGCGGGTAAGGAAGCGACCGCAATTCAGGAATCCGGATGCTTGTTTGTGCAATAAATTCGAATGAATATTCTCTCTAGTCGTGTAGTTGGAGAGGAAAATAACCACTCGAACATACTATAAAGTTCAGGACTTAATAAAGGGGTAGTTTGATGGTGAATATGGTTGTTGGCTGTTGGGTCTTTTGGGCACCCACTAGCAGTAGTTGCCTACACATAATTCACTCATATCCATTTCACATATACGGGATCATCTTTTCATTCCTAGAAAGTCTCATGGCTTGGAAGCAGCGCCCGGCGCAGGGTTAGCGGGTTCGACATTTATTTTTCCTGTCTGCATCATAAATGCTGCCCCTATACAGAAGGGTTTAGCTTGTCAAAAGAAGAAAAAGAAGAACAAAAAACAATTCAATATTTTTCGCTAGACTTGAGATAAACGATATGCAAGCAAGTAGGCTATAGAGTATATGCGGATGCGGATATGGTTCATACAAAATATGAGAGTGAATGTACGATTGTATGTGTCTGGATTTTTTTTTGTGTTCTTTATAGGAGACTCGGATTAAAGGGGGCACTTATTTATTCATATGAAGTGATGCAGTGTGATTTTGAGTGGATTTTGTAGGTCAACAAGCTAAAGCCGGAGGCTTAAAAATATATATAATGGATAATGGAATTTATCGTTTCTCTTCGAATTCTTTGTAGGATTTTGTGTTGGGTTCATCGAGCTTTTATGTATTATGATTGAGTTGGATTTAATGAATTTAAATGAAACAAAAAAAAAAAATTATATTTCAGGAAACTTTGTTTCGTTCTTAATTTTGTGTGGGTAGATGCAAAAGAATCATATTTTTTTTGTTTTGACTGACTGAAAACTTAATGGGTTATCCCGAACCATGGAGAGTTTAAGCCTTAGGCAGCTTTTATAAAGCTGTAAGGGTTTTATAAAGCGCAATTACTTCGTGTCACAAAGTAAGGAGAACTGAATTGATTTGTTTTGGAAAACCAAAGTAGCAGCAATTCTTCGCTGAATTCTCACTTAGATATCATTCGTGGAGCCTTACATTGGTGTAGGCGTGGAGTAGGGACTTACGGCGACTATTACAGTAATGTAAACTGGTTTTGAGTACGTATCTGTTTTTAAACACCAATACACTATGGGCCTACACATATTGTCATATATTTCCAAGATTATGTTGAGGCTTTTTTCTTTCAATTACTTCCAAGTACCGAACAATGTTTCAACGATAATGTCTGAAAAAGCACGATCACTCACAAGGGACCCTTGATCACTCACAGTCCCATCCTAGCACTATGCTGCGAATAGACCTCAAGCTTCCTGAAAGTTCAATGACGTTGGAAATATTTTTTTTTTTCAAGACTGAAGTAAGACGACGGAGCATAACTTCATCACATATGAATGTGATTTTAAGGAAATCTTACCTCCATATAAAAATGGCAAAAAAAGTAAATAAAATTTATGGAAATTTTTGGTTTTATTAAAACTGTTTCGGAAAAAGTGTACAAAAATGTTTGGATGTGAGGCACTCAAACCTTCAAAAATGATAAAACAATAAAAAGAAAATTAGAATTATGTACCTCCAAATAAAATGGAAAAGCAACATTTTTGAAGATTAACTTTAATTGTTAATTAAAAATTAAAAAAAAATTAATTCCCCAATTCGCCAGTAAAAATAAATTTTTTTTAATTTTTGTGTATGAAAAGTAGAAGAATTTTAATTTTTTGGCGTTCATAAATGTCAAATTTCAATCAAATTTCCAACAACGAACGGCGTGACGATGACCATGAATACAAAAATTTCTCAGGAACGTGTTTTCCTTGCATTTCAGGACGTCTTTTGATTAAATAGAAATATGAAATTGAACATTTCCCAAGACAGGAATCGGTCTGTCATCAGATAAAATCCAAATCCCTTCCCTTATGGGAATGGTTTTATGGGGGATTCAACCGATAACCAAATTTTTTACATTCAAGAATTTAAATACGACCATCTAGAGGCCATCTAGAGTAACTAGGGGCAAACTATATAGAGCAATGCCAAGTCTCAATCTCCATTCTAGAGCTCCAACCATGCATTATTTGCAAAATAATCAAATTAAGGATTTACAACTTCAAACCAACAACTTAAAAGAGATTGGGACAAGATAGTGACTTAAGACTTATTAAAATCGGTTCTTAATCATTCTTCTTACGAAATTTTTTCATAAAGAGAACCCATGGAATAGTCTTTATTTGGAATCTATGACTAGATTTCCAATTTGTATTAATTCGGCTTTTTTTAACTTTAAGAGTAAGTTTCTAATGATGAATGCAATTTTGAAACAATAATTTCCCAACCTCAAACTCTCACACTGTTCTACAAATTAACTAACTGGTAACACTTCTGAGCCCTATCCAAAAAACTTAATTGAAAAAACATTCAATTTCAAGGCTGCCATAAGAGACGTCACAAATCCACGTGCTTTCATTATTCTTTTGGATTTAATTTTAAATCTTCTCCTCTTTCCTTGTCGTCCTTGCACTGGAGTTCTGGTTAAAGTTGTGTTAACTTGCGTTCATCGAAGGACACTCAGCAGCTTAGAATAGTAGTTTTGAGTGCATAGTTGTCCGTTCCCCAAAGTTGATGTTCCAACAACCACCTTAACCTTAACCAAAGCTATTCGAACAAACTATAACTCTTTACAATACCTCATGCTATATAACAACTTTTCTATACGAGTACTATACAAACTTGGTCAATGGTTGTCCGATGGAATTGTTTCTCTAAGTTTCTGTCAACTTTTACAACCGTCCTTCGTCGTTGTCGTTGGTTCCGAAGGTGCCTGTACCTGGCTTGGCCCGAACAAAAATAACGTAGGTATACCCCACAAAACATCCGACACCTTTGAGTGAAAAATTGCAAGTCCTTAAGCAGCTCACCCAAAGAAAAGTTTCCACTTGATCCCTTGCATTGAATTCATCAAATACTTTACTCAAGCTCCAAGAACGACAAAGGACACAATCTAAAAGGTATAAAAGAGGTGCATTCGAAAGGATAAAGTTATATCCTCTTTTGTTTCGCTTCAAATAGGAAATTTTCTACAGGACAACCTAAAGTAGTAAAAGTATACCACGACTGTCGTCAAATGGGGAATTTAGTGATGAAATAGAAGAAACAACCTCCAAGGTGTGCTTACACACTTTTCTTTTTGTTTGCTGATGGAAAATATTGACAAGGGATGCAAAAACTTTCTGCAGGACATCATTCTTAGATAGCTAAGCCGACGAAACTACGTACGAGTACTTATACTTCCAAGGCAGAGTGATAAACGTGTCCCTTGGCTGAGGTAATCTTGAAATCGAATGGCGTGAATTTATATCAACAGATGATAGTCGCAAAATTTCCCAACTTTTATTTTTGTATTGTTTATTGAAAGGACATGCGCATTGTATGAGATCTCCACTGAAAATTATAATTTCCCAGTTTTTTTTTTATTCTCTCAAAATGAGCGACAGGCTATAGTCTCTTTTAAGTGCTGCTGCTTCCGCCGGCAGCATAGAGAGATTGAGCAGATAAATTTCTTAGCTAAAATGACGCACCTTCATTTTTTTTTTGGTCATGTGTGCGTGTGTGTTTGATGAAGAATGAACCACCGACAACGATTTATTCTTGAATTAAAAATTAATTCACTCGACGACTACGACGACGTCAGAGGAAGTGAATATTTTGTTGTTTTTTTTTCTTTTTATTTAGATTTAATGCGTCACCGGAGATGAATTTAATAGCCCTTACCGAGCTACTTTCCATGTAAGACGTCCATAATGTTTGTATTAGGTATATCACCTGCCATTCTTACCTCAATGGGAAGTAGTGCTTTAATATCACAGCTATGTAAAAGGGCCTAACTGAGTTATTCAATAGGTTGGTTTATTATTCAAAAACAGATTTCAATTCAGACAGGATTTGAAATGTTAGAAGAAAAAATAATTTGCTTTGTGTTCTAAGGGCATTATAGGATATTTATAGGACTTTAACGTTCGAGGTATCTAAGTGTTTCGGTACAAGGAAATTGTCCTTCTTCTCATGAAGTGACGTAACTAGCAAATTGTCATTTTTGAGATATGGACATTTATATGATAGAGAAACTTGATTGCATATTTTTACACCAATATTCCCTGGAAAATGTCAACATCGTAAGAAAAAAACTAAATATTTGTTCAATAAAAAAAAGTTAAACACACAGAAAAGTTCTAGTCTCTAAACAAAAACAATCAAAGTGGACTAGACTATATTCGAACCCAGACACCTGAAATGGTGCGCATCTCAACTACATACTATGTGCTGACAGATAGCCCATAAATTATCAGACATACCTCCTACGAACAAAAATTTATTTTCTCTATCCATCTTAGATTTAAAGCACTTTTATTTAATTTAATTAGCTAATTGACGCCCAAAAAGTGTTCTTTTGAAAAAAATGGTTCCCAAAGAAAATTATAAGACTCCATCAAAACTTAATATAGAAATGTTGTATTTATAGGAGCATAAGTTTTTAAAGATATTTTTAAAATACACAATCCAACTGCGTTTTAGAATTTTCTCGACATCCAGGTAATTTATCATTTCTTGTATTTTTTTTATTCTCCAAATTAAAAAAAAAAAAATTAGATAATTTTTAAAAATTCTCACCCACTACTGATCGCCCGCCCACACCAAACATTGCCACATGATCACCTGTCTGGCCACGACGAGATTCCTTTGCTTTTTCCATCCAAAACCGCAACAAAACAATAACAACCCACCAATACCGCACACAGACCGCCATCAAAGAAAAACAAAAACATCTGGCATACCAAATTATTTTGTGAAAAATCTTTACATTTTCACAAATACACAACAGCAAAAAAAAAAAAAATAACCGAATGACGCGATCTTTTTTTTCAAAATATTATTTATCTCAGCAATCTCATTAAGTCGCACACAAATTACGTGTTTTTTTAAATATTTTAAGTGTATCGCTGTTTATTTTCCCTCAAGCGCTCATTTATATAATTTCTTCAAACCCCCTCCTGAGGCACATGAGCAGATATCAATAAATTGCACTTTTGGCATTATTGAACTTCACTCCACTTCACGAAAGCCTTTACCTTGATCTTGACCATGATAGGTGTGAGAATATAAATTTGCCAAAAACACAAAAACAAGAGAATATTTTTTGTTGAAATTTTTCAACCAAGCATTTGCGTTTCTGACCTTCGCCAAGAATTTTGTTTACAGGAATTCCGTTTATCCATGATAGAATGCATTTTCTAAAATATACTCAAAGTCCTTGGGAATCTATTTTTAAAGAAGAAAACAGAGTCTATGGAATTATAAATTAGAAGCAGAGTATTTTCTTTTGTGTAAACCTGGGAGTTTTTCATCAATTTTTTTTTTTTTAATTTTTTAATTTTTTTGACGTCACTCGACGCGGTCAGTATGAAGCTCGTTCTCTCTCTCTCTCTCTCTGCGTGTCGAGTAAATAGTTTAGTTTTATTATTTCTTTTGGGTGGGCGCTCAAGAAATTTTCTATTGAATTTTCATGGAATTTTCTATTTTTTCAAGTGAATTGAAATTCAAACAGTTTTTATATGAAAATAAACAGATACTTTGAATTTGAATAGCCCGAATGGTTGAGTGGTATTTTTAGGGCATTCTTTTGCATGGTGTTTTCTTCTACAGTATTATGTGAAATAGCCAGGCATCGGTGTATATCTAGGTTGTGTTTTTTTTTTTGTTTGTTTCGTGTGATTTTTAATTGCTGCCATTTAATGGCATCCAATAAATCTTTAACGATGGCAATATTTTTAGAAAATTGGAACACTATTCATCAAAATTATAACATTCTTCGCGCTAATTTGAGTGTAGGATGAATTTTGATGTTGAGGTATTTCAAGAATGCTAAAAATGTGAAAAAAAATAAATTTATATGAGAGGAAATTTTTGTTTTTATTCAAAAAATGGCAATTTATGATTTGTACTTGGAAATAAATAAATTTTGAGAGAAATATGTAGATGTTTTTCTTAGAGTTCTTCAGTTGTAGTTTTGAAATCAATCCAACTCCAACTTCAAAAGTAGGTACCGTTCTCTTGAGAATTGAGTGATTTTTGTACAAATATTAAACAGAATAGGGCTAATAGTGCATCCTAAAGGAACTTCACAATACCTACTTAACTTACACCCATAATTTGGAGCAGAATTTTGGCGTGAGAGGTAACCGATTCGTTTAGATGTTATAGGTAGACTAACGTATTTATCAGCACCTTCACCGTTGAGGTGATGATTAATACGTTATTCTGGCTAGTTGTAGCAAGCAGTAAGGAATTTACCTCAAAAGTACACATTTTCTGAAAATCGATTTAGTAGGGTAACCACTTAACAACTTGGCATATGACATACATTTAAAACACGGCCAAACCTCAGATATCAATCAAACATGACATTACGATGATGCCAGAAAAGTGAGTCAGACAATTCTGTCTGTCTGGATATATCAGAATCCACTGCCTAAACGGATGGGTTGATTTACTTCAAACTTGTTATATAGTGTTTTTTGGAGCATATCCCCAAATGGTTTTAAATTCATTTTTTTGGCACCAAAAATAACCGTACCTACCATAAATCACTTTTAGAAAAACTAATTTTTTGGGAAAATTTTTTTTTTCAATCGTTATTAAGGTACCGTTAATTTCTGATTTTCTTCACTCAATTGAACGTTTATTTTAAATAAAAACTTTTGAGTTGCCGTAATACAGTTCAGCAACATAATTTTAAAAATTGGATTTGGGTTTAAAAAAAAATTTAATTTTGTTTTTTGAAAACTATTCATTATTTTTTTTTTCATTATTTCAATGTTCAACATTTAAAAAGTAATTTAAATGTTGATAAATAATATCTTAAAAATGGCGAAAAATGTTAGGAATTATTCAGAAGGTACCTACTAGAAGAAAATTTAAAGTATTTTCTATAAAAATAGTAGCTGTTATGTTCCTATGTTATGCTCTGTAGTTTTAGTTTTTGGGTTTTCTTTGATTTAACAGTATGATTCTACAAGAAGTGGTAGTCTAGCTCTTGTTTCAATAAAACAAAACTATAAAAGGAATAGTGTTTTATTTCACCATTTTTCATTCATATATTTCATTTGCTTTGGCTGCAGATACAATTTTAAATTACAAGGCTTGTAAAGAGTTAGAATTTGGAAGTTAAAAAAACACCTTCGCAACTGATTTTCTTTGGCATGTAGTGTAGCTCACATTAAATATATCATATTTTACAACATTACAAGCGTATCTTTACAACATGTGTATAATTGAAAAATCCTATAAAGGTAGGCATAATGCTACTTAAGAAAACATTGTAGTATTCGTAACATAAGATAAAATAGAACGCCGGTCATGTCAAATGTAGTGTAGCTCACATATGGTATTGCATAGTTCAAATTATTTTCCGTAGAACGCTTTTTTTTATAAAGTGATCGATTTGATTCTATGTCTGACTATCAGAAGAAATCCAAGCTACTTTGTGATAAGTATGGTGGGGAGCGAAAACTAGGGTTCACCATCTTCAAGTCGACCACCACCATTACAAAATTCGTTAAGTTTCACCCAAAACGCGTTCCACATCAAAGTTATGTGGGCCAACTTTCGCATTTATGATAAAAATATCAATTCTATCGATAGCTATATTTTTGAATTGCTTTTCCGATGCAAGTCAAACAAAATTAAGACCCACACCCAAACCCAGGGTGTGGTTTTTTTATGCCTATCCTTCAAAAAGAAAACATAAATTAAAAATCCCTTCTTTTTTTGATTACATTAAATCCTCTTTTCTATTATCGTTTCTGGCAGCATTCTACTTCCATGTTATGCTTATCCTTTATAACTCAAAAAGACATAAAACTCAAGTTTAATCAATTAATTATCCCAAAATGGCTGCTTGTTTATCAATTAGAGTGAACTGAACACAATTTAAATTCTGAACAAATCGAGTGTAAATTAAATTGCTTGCTGCTGCTGTTCCTCCTTAAAGGATAAAAGAAATATTTTTTACCTCTTATCTTCTTGAATAAGTTGTTTTTAATCGATTAAAATTGCAGACACGGAAAAACAAAATCCTTTATTTTCTCCTATTTCTTCTTTCTTCTTGGTTGTTGTTGTTGTAACTCATTTCCGAACGCTATTTCCGCTTCAATAACCGCACATTCATGGGTGTATGAGCACGTCCTAGATACGCATAATTTATTATTCCAACGATGAGCAGTATTGTTTCGCATTTACATCGTAAATTTTCACTTTATTATCGTTTTAAATCCAATTAAATCTTGTTAAATGAGATTGCAATGCACAAACATACCTATAGAGAGTGTAAGTGTACACACGCACCATTCCATATTATGATGCTCGCACATTTATTCATGTTTTACATGCGGTGATGGCGTTTTGTAATTTCCGGTTAACCAAAAAGTAGCATGTAAGTCCGAACAAATTGGCCATTGTCTTTGATTTAATCGATTTCTTGATCCTCTTTCCCATACATACACATAGGTATCCCTTGAATGTATAGGTACAAGCCCAAGAGTACCCACACACAATAGTTGTTACTTGTCTTATACTCGTGTTATTTGTAATTTACAAAATTGCCATACCTAGTTATAGAGTTTTTGCCAGGATGTCTTCGGCCAAGATCCTTTTTTTTTTCATATAAAATAAACGAAACAAAAAAAAAAAAACCTAAAGGAAAATCCTTCAAGGCAATTTCACACTACAAGGCGTAATGGAGCAATTAAGTGGAATATATTATCCTTGTGCACCCAAGAAGGAAAAGAACTATTCTTCCTCATGCAAGTTTGAAAGGGTGGGGGGAGGGAGCTTGTACCACTCAGTATATAGTATTGGTGTAGTTAGAAGGTATGTATAGTTGCTGTGAAGGATTCCCTCTTTTTGGTCAAACTACAAAATTGTGTATAATTTTCTTAAAATGAAACTTTGTTAATACCCATACCCAACCCATTCATAGCATGTAATACTGCTCTCGTACTCATATATAGAGTTTGAGAAAATTCCCTTGGTATTTTGCACGAGTTGTTAAGATTAAATGAAAACTGTTTCCAAGGATATACCTTACCTATGCTGTGTGAGAATACCCTTTTTATACTTTCTCTGCACTTTGGTCTTCGGTCTTGGTTTCATCTCATCAAACACTTCTTCTTCTTCTTCTTCTTCTTCTACTTTGCTGCATAGAACGTTCACCTTGTCTCAATGGCTTACGAATCTTCTACCTTTTGTACTCTCTCGTTTCTATTAATATTATACAATGTACGTTATACCTATATGTGGGTCTTTGGATGGGTAGGGTATTGCCATTTAAATGAATGGACTGTGGACTTTTGTGTGTACTCTGTTTGAGGGTTAATCTATTACATTTGTTTGTGTGAGGGTGTGAATTTTCTGTTTGCAACTTAATGTTGCAAAGTGAAGAAAAGGATATTATTTCAAGAGTGTTGTGTAGATTACCTTTGGGGATGTTGATATGATACATATTTGCACTTTTTTTGAAGGAGCATCTTCTTCGTTTTTTTGTCAAAATTAGATACACATCGAATAAACGACTGGTATAAGAGATAATGTATTGTGCTTGTTTATGGAGTGTAATCTTAAGGTAATAATCAAGAGTATGTTAAGAATATCTATACTCATATTATTGATGTGTTAATTTTTAATCCTCAAATTGCTACTTTAGGTCGAAAAAAATAAAGAAAACTTGCAAATATTTGATATTTTTTCTTTTTTTATTAAATCATTAGTTTTATTCAACATAACTTAACACAGTAAGATACGAAATCTTTTTACTTAGTGTAGGTTTAAAAGGTTATAGTAATTTAGATTACAAATAACATTATAATTAAAAAAAAAATTATCCGATTTGGTATGAATTTTTTTTTCAAATGTTATTTTTTTAGCGTTACCCGTTAAAAATTGTCGCTCTTATCGGATTATTTTTAAACTTAGCAAAAACATTTTTTTTATGAATAAAATTTTATAAAATAAACTATTCCAAAAATTTTCCAGGGGCCAATCCTGGTTCTGTAAATAAATGAATCGAATAAAGCATTCGCTGTTAAGTTATAAATTTGGTTCATGTATTTAATTTTTCTTACGGCAAATTTCTTGACAAAGTTCTAAAATCAGTTTAAAACTATTATTTTTAGCTCTCAGTTTTTCTTATGAAAAAAAAAAATGAAAATTAAACAATTTGGAGTTTAAGAGCTAGAACTTTGTCAAGAAATTGGCCGTTACTGTTTTAAGTTCAGGTATAAGAATTTGTTTTTATGTCTTCACTTTGAAGTTCGCTTCCAAATTTTTCCGTAAAAGAAAATTATTCATTTTGAAGGTTTCAGACATTTTTTCACATAACCAGAATCGCTTTTATGAGTAAAAAAGTGAACAGTATTTCCATTCACAGAACCAGAATGGGAACGGGTCAAAATTCTACTTTTCGTAATTCTACTTTTTTGTAAAAAACTCTGCTTTACAAAATTCTGCTTATTCTTATTTCTGTCTGTCAAAATTCGGGTTTTTAAAATTCTGTTTTTCAAAATTCTGTAAATTTATATTTAAGAAAGAAAATTCTGCTCATTCTGGTTTTTTTTTTTTTAATATATCCCTTTTATAAAAAAAAATAGACAAAAAAGTTCATTACATGTTGTTAAATAATTGGATAAGTTGCAACTTAGTTAGACAAAGAAGCAACAGTATGGCAGAAGTTAACTATTTCGGTATGGCTATCATCAAGTAATTTTTCTGAAAAAAAGACAGTTTTTCCTCAAGAACAAGAAAAATTTTTTTTGATAAGAAAATGGTTGTTCACAAAAATCTTATTGATAAGTTAAGAAAAAAATCCGATTAGAGCAGCAATTTTAATACCAACATTTGACAAGAAAAAAAATCATTCAAATCGGAGTAGTTTTGCACTGTTCCGAGATAATGCTATATTTTGAGATTTAATTACTCCACGATTAATTAAATCATAATCATGAAGTTGCCTTTAAATACTTGCTGAGCTTAACTCTAAACAGAGGGTTTTATGAGTAATGATTTCTCAGCAGCCATAAATAGTCAAAATTAGGAATCAATTAGATAATTAATTAAACTTAAACTAATTAATTAAACCTATACAAAAACTAAACATTACAATAATTTAATACGAAAACAAGCACTTCAATTTAAATTACACGAATTATTTGCTATTAACAAGTCTAATTTAAGATTCTGTTCATGTGTCAGAAAGTATATTAGGGGTAATGTCGTAAATTCATTAAAAGCTGAAATATTTACATTCAACAAAAAATAAATTTAAATATAAATAATGTACTTGTCACATATTTTGTTTTCTTTCAACTACCTAAATAAAATAACAACGAAAAAAAAGATTGCTACTATATAATAGAGTGAAGAAAATATACCTTTCCCCTCGATGATGCATGTGCAAAATTTTTGAAGCAAGCAAAGAATTTATTGGCTATGAGCCAGGAAATTTTTAGAAATCATGTTGTTGAACAGTGGGACAGTTTAAATAAATGAATGGCTCCTCATCTCTCCAAGAAAATATATTTCTATCTCTTGGCCCAAGAACTCATTCTTATGTCAACATTTTTTTTTATCTTGGTAGTAATTGTTTCTTCAAGGACTAGTTGTTAGGCCAACAATGTCATTCTTGAATGAATTTTTTGACATAAAAAATAGTTGACACAACAATTTCATTGTTGGGCTCACAATTTTCCGTTCTTGAAAATGATTAACAATATAAAAATTGTTCTATCAAGAACTTGATTGTTTAAAACGAAGAATTAGTTGTTGCTCCAAGAACTGTTCGTTGATTCAACAATTTTTTATTAACGTTCTTAAAACAATGGTAATTTCTTGAAATAACAACGATATTTTTTAGGAGTAACCTTATGAACTTCTTAAGTAATGTGACATACATTCGCCATTTCTACTAACTGCTTATACAAATTGGGGGGGGGGGGTGGGTGCCTTTACCTGATCTATTTTTAAATCTCTGAGATTAACGAACAAAATCAGTAAATCATGTAAATTATGATGATTTCGGAAGCTTGGGGGGGGGGGCTTGAGCCCTGTTTGAGCGTCCTTCTGAACACTGAGCTATTAACGGTTTGGCAGATTGACTGAAGATTTAGTAAATTTATGTTTTTTTGTAATTTCCATAGTTGGAAATAGGCATTTTTTTTTTCGCTCCAAGCAGGGTACCGAGCTGTCATAAGAAACTTGAAACCTGTAAAATCGTTTAAATCCCGTGCCTTTTCGGGAACTTGTTTCGTCTTTAAATCTGGTGATTTTTTTTCAAAATTAAAAACTCACCAAATTGGGAATTTACTTCGTGTTTGTTTTGAGGGATATTTTTTTTGGAGAGCCATATTACTTATACATAAATGCAAGCCATAATAATCAACTGTTGAACGGTTCTGAAAGACTACTGTGAGAGTTTAGAACAAATTTGGTTCAAATTAGATTTTTTAGTAATTTTTTGATTTAGGACTGTTATTTAAAATATTTCGTCCCACTATACCTTGTTGTTCTATGTAGCCGCATAATACCTTGAAGCTGTATGAACCTACTTTATAGTTATCAAGTAGGTACCTAAGAATTGAAAATATACAAGGACGAGGACATTGAAAAGCCTGCTGACAGAGGTATTGTATCAGTATGTCAGGGAAAATTTGTATCATGTGGGCGAGTAAACAAGTAAAAAATTCTACACCCCTTTTTGCAATTTATAAAGTCTCTGTCAAGATCACAATGAGGGAATTTTTTTTTAACAACAAATATGTTTTTAAATGAAATATTTGTTCAGAAAAAAAAAAATTAATAAGAAAGTGAAGGATAAAAAGGTGAAAGTACATAATATTAAAGTTGGTACAACAGGTCGCTGCTTTTTAGTTAAAAAATAGCTCTTTCCGAAAATAAAAGGAACAATAATTTAATGATTTCATTGTCATAATGTAGGTACCCAATAAAAAGAATAATGCCAATGTGGGCCACTCAAGCATTGGTTCAGAAGGCAATTCTCCAAGGATATAGGACCTGTTAAGTGAATTATTACCAAAGCAAGTAATTTCATTCAAACATAATGCAGAATCCATCCAAAACTATTCTGATATTTAACAACGTGACAATAATTCCCCTTAAAACATCTCCATACTTTTTCAAATTCTTATAACAACATTTTACAAAAAGCATCAGTATCACTTTAAATAGTAGTTGAAATTGGATTACATTTAACTCTCAAATACATGAAACTTATTCTATATTACAAGCTTTTGTTCAAAGCACAATACCTTACTCTGTTTTATTTTTATTACAATTTCTCCAATAAAACATATCGCAATAAACTTTACCCTCTATACTAACTTATTGTTCGAAGCCAGGAAGGTGTAATTTATTGGTCTATTGTCTTTCTTCTTCTCTTTACATTTTAGTGAATTTTCCCTCCAGAAAACAGAGAAAGATAATATAGTGAATTATAGAACTGCATCAGAAGAATAAGATATAAACATATAGAGGTTACTTACAAGCTACAACACATAAAATAAGGTTCCCTTCTAATATTGTATAGATTTCAGCACCTTTAACAGCGTTGAATTCTCCAATAACATCTTCTTATTATTTTCCCCCGAGATAGTTGTTCTCCATCCACCCCAACACATATTCATTGGGTAAGAGCAAATAAACTTCGACAAGGATTCAAAGCTACAGTTAGTTAGAAAAAGGATCCCCGGTTACGATTCGGTGCGGTGCGGTGCGGTGCGGTGCGATGCGGTGGTGTTTTACCAATTTAAGTTCAAATAATAGAGAGCCATAAATTAGCAAAGAAGTGTTTGGAAAGTCCAAAGCAGCAGCAGCAGCAGTACGAGTTGCAGAATACGTGCATTGGTGAATGGCTCTTTGTTTTCTTCTCTGCAGGACCAAAAGTGTAGAAAGAAGAACAAAACCAACAACAAAAAGTAGAACTTTATGAGCGTCCTAATTCTGTTTTCGTGCATTGTGTTATTTCGGCATGAGTCTTAAGAAATTTCTCATCTAGTGGAATACAATTTTCGTCTGTTAGTTCGTATTCGTATTCAAGGACAGTGAAATACTTTGGTTTACCAATACAAACCACAGTTTTTTTTTTTATCGAAGTCATTCAGTTCAAAGGATACTTGTTTTTCTAACATTACAATTTATTAATTTCAAGCTAGTTGCTTTGTTGAACCTGAAATTAAACAAAATACCCAAAAAAACGACAGTGCGCTTTCAACTGCAAACATTCACCTTTAAATAAACTTTTCAAGGAAACCCAATTGGAACTGTTGGAAAGTGGTATTAAATTTCCTTCATTAAAAGTTAACATCCTTCAATTTTAAAGTTTTCCCGGAAATGCTTTATTTCTTAGAAGCACCTTATTAATTTCACCTTCAAAAACAGTTGTTGTTCATCAAAACTGTTTCATTGAAGAATTTAATAGCCCTCCTCCTGTCCAAAAATCACTTAAAAATCTTTTCAACCACGAAGATAACTTTTAACAAGATGAAAAATTGTTTTCTGCTTTGATGAATTTACTGCACCAAAGTTGGCAGAAAAGAAAAAAAATTAGTTTACTGGATATTTTCCATTAGACTGCATGGCAAGATGAAAACGACCGACGACCGACGACGTGATGGCCGATGATGGACGTCCAAACACTTTCTTTCGCAGAAAAATCCAAAGAACATAATTTTTTTTTATTAATTTTATTTCTTTTCATCACTTTTGTTCTCCAACAAAGAACAAAAAAAAAAGTAATCATTTTAGGTTTCAATTAATTTTATAAGAAACTTTTTTTTTTTTCTTTCAAAGATAAAGTTTCATCATCACACCGCACTCCTTTGTCGTCCCATATCGAAGACGACGAAGATGGTAGTGTAACTTTTTTTAAGTAATTTTTCTGTCACGCCAGAATGCACACCAAAGGTGGTAAATGCAGAAACAACACTGAACGAAGAAAATTACGAAGAATTAATTAGTTTGCAAACCAAATAAATATCTAAGTAATTTTTAAGAGGTTTTTTTTTATATAATCCTGTTCAAGGATGAATTCCAAATGAACTGACTTCAAAAGTCAAAGACGAAAATTGTATGTTTATTTTTTGCTATTTACTTAGAAAGAGCAATAAGGTCATTGGTCACAGTTTTTCGATGAAAATTTCACAAAAGTATGACTACAAGCAGACCATCGACATGCTTAGTAGATGTTTTTAAAACTTACGGTGACTACTACAGTGAAACTTGTTTCTGCAGAAGGGTCTCCGATGGTCGACAGGTCGAAGTAGAGTAGAGTCACTACTAACAACATCCCCCCCCTCCCCAACGAAGGAGTCTTCCTACCAAGGCAATTCCAACAGATTAGACGGTAGCGAAGGAATTCCCTTTTCCGGGGCTCTTATCTTTAGAAATAATACATGGTACAGGTGTTAAGAGACTGCTACACAAAAATGGATGCTACTTTCGTATTTCTGGTCCAAATTGCTTAACATTTAGTATTATTTTATATGATTTTCCTTGTCTTAAGCTTACCATTTCTATTTTAGCATATCTAACTTAAAGCATTTCTCACGATCCAAATGACCGTAAAAGGACACATGAAAATAAAGACATAAAAGACCCATTATTGTACTTTATTTGAAGTCTCATTGCTCCCCCTCTGGCATAGTTATTTATTACTATGTTCATTTCAAGGAAACTTCTATTGGAACTCCTACAGAAACAAACAATCATTTCAATCCTCCTTGCAACACACATGCAACATACACTTTGTCCAATGTCCATATGTCCAGTTTCTCTATATTCCCAACCTCAACCTTATTTCCTTCTGAACAACCCAAACCTAATGCAAATAAATTGCGACAATTGTGACAATTTCTACCTCTCAATGGCTAAGAAGAAGCATTTCTCAACGAGCACACAGCGCTATATAGTCATCTCATTACTATTCAGAAAGGATACACAAAAGAGAAGAAATATAAAAACAAAAAATGAAGATATCCTTGCAACGCAACGTCAAAAAGAACCTCAATTTCTGTATAAAAATGTCAAGAAAAAAATATAAAAAAAAAAAATATGAAAAGAAAAGCAATGTAAATGATGCAAATTTCTATTTGCTAACATTATTTGTTGTTTACCAAAAAAAAAAAAAAAAATGCAACAAGGATAACTCCAAAGGACACCCAGCAACACAAATATTGGCTACCATTGTCTCAATGATGATGGTGCAGAGAATTGAAATTGTTGTTGTATCTCCCAATGGTGTAGCTAGAGAATGTACCTTTATGCACAGGAAACCAACCAACACGATGAAGTGTTTTCAATTCTCTTGTCCTACAAAGAACATCAGCAACAACAACAATAACAACAATAACAACAAAGAACATGCGGCAGCAGAGTATAAAATGATGTTAGGGTGCTCTATATTAAGGCAAGCAAAATCATTCCCATTTCGCATTTGAATTCCGTGACTGGAAAATTGAAAAACTATGGATAAGTTTCATTTCTGGTCAGCTGCCAGTTGGTATACAGCTTTGATACTGATGCAGATAGTAGTATAGGTACCTAAAGCAACGGCATCGGGAACAGGATCCATGATGGAATTGCAAAAAGGATACTACTTGTGGTGGTTACTAATGCAGTTTTACAGGAAATTTTATGTTTTTTTTTATTTTTCTTATTATTGCATCCGTGAATGCCTTGCAAAAGGATATATCTACTACTGCCCGCAACTAACTTTATACGAGTATTGTGATTTCTAGAATTGAAAATCGACTCTGCCAGTATTTCGCTTATGGGGAAAAGTATTTCACAATGAAAATAAACCAGCACCATTTGTGATGAGGGGTGGTGAATAAAATTTCAGAGAAACGTAATAATAACATTGATAATGATGATGATTATAGCCCTGAATAGGATATCAGTGAATTCCGAGGGAAATATCTGAGCCAAAAGAATTTGTAAAATATTTTCGATTTGGTTGAAATTCACTTTGTTTGCGGAATTCTTTTGTGAAGTTCTTTTCATTGGATTATCTTGTTTGGAAAAACATGATTTTTTGTATTTATTCTTTATTGGAAGGCGAAAAGGATCCTCTTCTTTGAAGGCTATGGCATTGTTTATTGCGCGGATATATAGGGTATGGTGTGAATTTCAATTGAAAATATTGAAGTGGAAATGTTATGTGATTTTTTGATTGACTGGCTTTGAGGAAATATTTCATAGAATTTATAGTTGAGAAAGTGGTAGTTTGCCACCTTCAGCATAAAATCAATTCAACATAAAATTAATCAACGACATAGTAGAAGCTTCATTACTTACCTACTTAAAGGGATCCCAATGCGATCCATGAAGGGTACGTCCAATAGACGACAAGTTTCCATCATTCCCGATTGATGGAGTTGGTACTGTTTCAAATCATTCAGGCCAAGTTCTATGGCGTTCGCTATTACTTATGATCCTTACCTACTCTTTCAAACGGGGGTTTAGTTTTGCGTTTTTTTTTTTTAATCTAATGAATCTTTAGATTTAGGGACAACTTCACATCTCATACGGTTCACCATATATGACTATGAACTTAGCGAAGCCACTTTCGCAAATCAAAATGGAATTAGTTTGTTATTTTGTTGCTAATTAGTTATGGCAATTTTGATTTTCTTGCTCTTGTATTTATCATTAAATGGAGTGTTTGGCTAAGTTTGCGTGAACTTAACGGAGCACGCTCCTTGTATCAGATTGAAATATGGTTGATATTTTCGGTTTAAACTATTATTTAAAAACATATTTTACAAAATCTCTTACCCTTTTTGTTTCAAGTTTTAAATGTTCTTATAAATTTGTAATTTAATACTGAAAACCAGATGCGAAAATGTTTTTTAGTTTTTAAGAAAACTGAAAATAATGAGATTTAGAACATAATTTACAAACAAGGCACCTAACTTTTAAACAACAAAGTTGTTGGCCTGTAAAAAGTGATTTAGATCTCGGTATTTTAAGATTTCTCGTATACCAAACACTGGGATTAGGAACTGCTAAAATTTACCGTAAAAAGTATTACTAAATAAATCAAGTTTGAACGTCATTCTTTCCAAATTGTGCTCCATATGCATTACAAATATAGGTATCACCTCAAAATTTCGGGCTAGAGGGGATTGTAACCATATCCGTTACAATCTTGAATGCTGGATCAGACAATATGACCATTTTGACATTAATTGAAAATTCTGATATTTTAGTCGTACTGGAATTAGGAACTAATGCTACAAGCTGTGAAGCGGATAGATTCAGAAGAATGTAGTTCAGCCAGAAAGAATCCATGCGGGTCCATGCGCACCCCTGTCCTTTCTTGCGTTCGCCTTGGCTTCTGACAATGAATCTATCACAAGTATGAGGGGTTATTTTTAATGAAAAGTAGGTACTATGTGGGTTTTGACTTGAACCATTGAATTTCGTTGGTCTTTTCCAGGATTTCCCTAAGTTTGAAAATTTACTTACACAGTACGTAGGGCAGTACCTTATGTGTAGGAGTAAATTTTACCCAAGATATTGTTATATAAAAAGCTTTAAATTCTATATAGCTTTAACTAATAATGCAAACTAGAAGTAACCCAATTTATTTTCGACACACACAATTTTTTCATTAAACTAGCATTCCATTCTGCATGAACGGGATTTATAATAAATTTAATTTCCTGGAGTGGAATTAACTTAAAAAATAGCATTTTCACTCAAAAAGTTTGGAACTCTCTATGTTCCTTCATAAGGATTTATTTTTCGTCATCAAAAACTTAACACAGTTCCAAAACAAAATTCACATTAAATAATGAAATTTCAGAAAATTGCCTCCCATATAAGATTTCATCAACCTGTCATCGTTTTTCTCTAAACAATAATAAACATAAAGCTATTTTGAAACTACTTAAAAACTCTCATTAAATGAAAGTTTCTCCTTCAAAGATTTTAGAAAATTTCCCCTAGCTCCCTCGAATACATATTATTATTATTTATTTTTTTTTTTATTTTTTCTGTTTGTACTAAAAGTATTTATGTTTCAACACTTTCGTTTCTTTAAACCAACACACACACTAGAAACAAAACTTTCTCACAAATATCGTTGCCAAGAGAGACAGAAAAAATAGAAAAAAAAAAAAAGAATTTAAGATCCAATTTAAATAAAACTTCCTTCCAGCAGAACAAATTTAACTTGGCTAGAATGTGCATATAAAGCTTAAACAGCCGTCATCATATCAAAGCCAACTAAATAGAGGCGCGGCTTGGTGGTGCGGTGCGCTATGGCGGCATCTCTCTTTTCCATCATTTAAGCAAATAAAAGAATCAGCAATTCAGAGGTTTTTTTTTCTTTTTGTTAAGCTCTAGTCTCTTTCTCATAGGTAACATTCGAGGATGATAAAAGTTTTTGGCTACGTTTTTTTATGTATGAGCATCGTTTTTGACTTCTTTTAGTTTCAACCAACAACGATGTTGGGGCTTAAACGAGAGATTCACGTCTAGCAAAGTCAAATTGCAACAAAAGCAGCTTTGGAACTTTTTTTTTTTTATTCTGTGGTGGTTTTTCTTTTGCTCACAAACTGTGTGTGTGTGTGCTTTGGGCTGACATGCAGAAAAAATAAAAATTGTGTTCATTTTTGGCTTACAAATGTACGTTATGCTGCCTTTCAAAATTTTTGAATGGAATTGAATGAAGAATTCATCAGAATGCAGGTATATTAAAATTGTTTCACTGTGAAGTACAAAGTGGTTTAGAATATTTTTTCGCAAAGGTTTTTTTTTAGCAATAAAGGTTTAGAAATTGTACTTCCTTTCGCAAAAAAAAGAATGGGATATAATTTTTTGGAGGGATAACAAAACAGTTTGAAGGATTTTTTTTTGATACAGTAATTTTTTGCACTCTTGCAAAGTAAATAATAATTTTTTCTTTTTCAAATCTATATTTTTTGATTGAATGCAACTATCGTTTTCAACTTCATACACAACATAATTTTAAAATAAATTTACTATCAGTTCTATGTATATTGTAAATTTTTAATTTTCTAAAAATTTGTAAGAGTAAAACTAGTATCACACGATTTGTGTAAACACCAAAATTTTAGTAAAAATTTGTGTATTTTTGACATAAATATGCACAAAACCAAATGAAGCACAAATTGGAAGACAGAAAATGACATTTCAAACATGATTTGAATGGATGGTTTGGTATCAGTCGAATTATGGTTCAGATGAACCATACGACTTGTGTTTACACAAAAAATTGTGTATTTCTTCAATAAAAATACACAAATTTTTGTGTAAACACAAGTCGTGTGGTCTAGGCTTAGTACAAATTTTTAAATCACTCTTAGAATAGTTAATATTTTTGCCAAAAACACCGACATTTTTTTGTATTAAGTCAATATCAACACAAAAGTAAAAATTCTGTCGATGTATTTGTCTCTGCTTGTTCAAAAAACTTAACATGGCATTTTTAATTCAAACATTTAATTAAAAAATATACAAAAAAAAAAAACATCAATTATACTGTCTCAATATTTATTACATATTTGCAAATCTACACGTTTGGTTATTGCATACTTTCATAATTTAAAGCAATTTCACGAAATATTCAACATATTTCGTTTGATTTTTCAATAAGTTCCGCAAATAAATAGACTTTTGGTTTGCAAAAAAAAAAAAAATGTCCTTTATTGCCCCAGGATGTTGAAAATATTGGAAATCATCACGAAACATAAAGTTTGATGTCAATTAACTGGATGACATACACAATCATTTCATCAGTAGATAGTACCAAACCTCAATATTGAAAAGGGCAGCAGAAAATATGTTGTATTTCAATTAAAAATATTTAATGAAATAACTCTGCACCTGATGGTAACTCTGTGGAAAAAGAGCAATACATGCATAAAAATGCATACACAGGGTGTTTCACAGTTTCAACCGTTTGTTTGTTTGCAATGTGACATCGAAGTAAAAAAAAGTAATAAATCCAACTTAAAAAAAATGAAAAAAAAAAATTGTTTTGTAGTCCATTTTGGAAAATCATTATCCTGAATTTAAAAAAATTATACATCAAGTTTGAAATGAACTAAAATTTTGAAACCGGCTATAGTTTGGGAAAGATCAGTACATTTAAAGTAAAAAACACCCGAATTATTAAAATCCTTATAATTTGGAAAACAAGTGAAAATGAGAAACTTAGTTTTTTTTTTGCTCAACTATCAAAGGTTTTCGTTTGTGTTGGTATCTGTGGGATACCCTGTATATAAAAATAAAATAAAAAACATATAAATTACGAAATCTTTTGATTGCATTTTTTTTTATTATTTACACAAATATTTGATGCAAGTAACAAAAAAAAAAAAATCAACAAAAATTCATTGAAAATTTGAGAGAATCTACATAGTTTTGTGTTGAATAATTGTATAAGCATTTGTTAGTAATGATTAAAATAAATTATGTATTGTATATGAATGAAAAAAAAGCAACACTGAAATTAACTTATTTAAATTGAAAACTGATTTGATTTTTGAGAATGATTAAAATAAATTTTAATTAAAGGGTCATGTCCAGCAGTAATGAATTGAGAAGTAAGCTTGACAAGACCCTTTGTTTGGGATTTAAATAAAAACCTTTAACAAAATTAAAGCTTCATGCATTTACATATTTAATTAAGTCGATGTAGGTACTGAAAACATTCATTGTCTTTCTAAAATCATCATTAAAAATCCTTCAAAACGTTACCATACATTATCATATGCCTTTGGTTGTATTTTGATCACAGTAAAGTTTCTTCCTTCTACTTAAATTGTCTCTTAAATGTCAACTCTTTTCAATTTATTTTATTTAACAACCATAAACCCATTTTAACAATACCTTTTGTGCACTTTAAACTCATTTGTATTCCCTCAGAGCCCCTACTGTGAATGTAATATCTTGCTGTCATTTACGAGAAAATGGATTTTCTGTTTTTAAAATATCACATTATAGTGGATGTATTATTATGAAAGTTCTTTTCATGCAAGATACAAACATAATACTCGTGTATTTGTATAGTAGACAAAATGTGCATTTCACAAAAATTCCATCATCATCTAATATTTATTCTCAAAGGTATCAAGCTATTTTCCATAAGAGTATTTTGGTTATATTTTTGTTCTTCTTTTTATACAAAAAAAAAAAAAAAAATATACAAAAAAGTCCTGTTTTTCTTTTTCACTCGTTAAACCAACCATTTCTATTATTTCGAGTGTGAGAAAGTTTCGTCTTTTATTTACATTTTTTTTTTCAAACCACAAAGGAAACAAAGTGGTTGTGTTTCGTTTGTGATTTTATAAAATTATTTTACCAACGGTTCAGAGATTTTTCAAACACACAATTTTACCTTCGTTAAAATAACAAGTACGAGTAAGTGTATGAAATTGGAGACAAAAACTAATGGGATGTCTTTCTGTGGCTTAGTTCCTGTATTGTGGAACTGTTTGTTTTTAGAATTTATTTACTAATACGGATATTTATTTATTTTTCTGTTTTTTAAGTTATTTGGAATTTAAACATGCTTATAACTTAAAATATTATTGAATTTAGTGGTTCTGGGGATACGCGACAAATAAATAAATATGAAACCAACCTCTTTTTATAAATTGCGGCTGCTCCCGCCCCCAAAAATTGTGTTATAATGAGAACTCCTTACATGAAAAAATACGAAAAATGCAATTTCATTTTTGCAGGACAAGTAAGATTTTTGAGACTATAATTCAACTGATTGATCCTTATCATTTTCTAAACAACATTTAAATAAGAAATTTATTGATATCGTTATTAATATTTGTTAACACATTCATGTGTTATCCAAAACTAGATTAAGTTACAAATTAGTGGTCATTAATCTATGTTCATCTTTTATTTTTAATGAAAAAAAAGAACCTCAATAAAAACCTGACCTCTTCTGGCCATAATAAAAACAAAGCTATTTTCATGTAATTTAATCAGGGACCAACAAAATAATGACTTTTTCTAGACTTTTTTATATCATTTTGAAGTACACTCTAGAGAGTATTGTATTGTCTAGCCAAAAATACAAAAAAAAAAAGGATACCAAATTCAATATCCTACATCAGTGTTAATATAAAGTGGGAAAACTTTAGCAATTTCCTTCAAATTCCCAAAGAAAAAACAAAACATTGTTTTTTTTTTTTCTATATCTCAACTGAACAATCAGTGTAATGGGAATAACTTTAACAAATAATTATATAGAATTGTTATCTATTATAATGTCTTAATAAAAAAAAAAACAACAAGAATTTTAATGCAAGTGAGAAAATAAAATCTGTTTTGTCTTTATTTGCAATCATCTTTTCATCAGAAAAAAATGTTTTTTTTTTTATTTTTCTTCAGCTAAAAATACATATTTTTTTTTTATGGATTCAAAGGATTCTACTTGCTTTTGTCATCATTGTCTAGTGAAAGATATTAAAAAAAATATAAAAGACATGAAATAAAAGCTGACAATGACGACAAAAAGGATTATTTTTAAGTGTCTAAATAATGAAGAAGAAAAAAGAATTCTTGGTAAATTGAAGAAATCCTTACACAGAAGATTGATGAAGTTTTTTGAGTTAAGACAAAATGGATTAATTCTGTCTGGAATAAAGAATTTTTATTTATAAAAAAATCACTTTTATTCTTTTCTTATCATTTTTTATGGTTTAATAAGGAACTAAGTATAGATAAATGTATTTTAAAATTTTACTAAGAGGGTTTCGCATAAATGAAACCCTCTTAGTAAAATTTAAAAAATTTAAATTCTAAAAGTTTAAAAACAAAAAAAAAATAACAAAATAAATTTAATATTTTCAATTTAAGCAAAAAAAAAAAAAAAGGAGTTGGCCTTTCATAATATAGGATTACCAAGAACAACAAATCCATTAGCATGCTAATCTGCTTTTACAAAACAAAAAAAAAAAAAAGTAAGAAACAAAAAGCAAAAAACTTGTACAAATTATTTATGCATTCAAATTACTCCCTTGCATTCTATTTGTTTGTACTTCACTGTGTTCACTTACCGTAAAGCCCTCATTATTCAGATAAAATCAACTTTACTCTTTCTTTGCAATTTCAAAAACCCTAAGCTAAAAGCGTTAACTTTTTCGTCCCTCAAACCACCACTACCTATACTCTCTCTCACTCGATCTTTGTATCTGGTGAAATGCATTTAGCCAGCAGGCTATTTGTTCTTCGCTTGAATTGTTGTGAGCACTTCCATTATTGTCGTTGAATTCTTCATCAGGGAGGACCAAAGAATCCGACGAACGCACTCCACCATCAGCATCATTATCGTCGTCATCATCATCATCATCATCATCATCATCATCATCATTAACGCCAGCCACATACAGACAGACAAATAAAACCTAATTCTGTTGGGTTGTTGTTTGAGATAAAATCGTACATTGTCCTTGTGTGTATCACACTCTGTGCATAGTTGCTTCGAGCATCACAAACACACAACAATGAGGTCCTTTGTGCTCTTTTCGTCTCATAAAATGACAAACAAACAACGAGTAGAGGAGTTATATAGCAAAGCGAGGTATTCATCATACACTGAGCTTAAGCGGGCGTTAATTTTGCAAACGTTTGCCTCTAAAGACTCAAATGGTCCTGTCAGCCATGGACATGAATTTGAAAACAAAGCATAATCATCCGACAATGAGAGATGACCATTAAATTTCGTTATCATATGCACTCATTTCCACTCTTTCATACACACACACTTATCGTCATGTTCATATTTTTGCTTTATTTTTTTTCACCATTATTTTCATAAATTACATTCTGCTTGATGTCACACAGAATATTTGAAAATAAGGGAATAAAACTCACTGGGGTATTTAAGAAAATGAATTAACCGTCAATCATGGTTGATAGAAAAAATGAAAAATTAAATTTTCACTCACAAACCATCATAGAAGGCAGAGAGAAAACTAAGGAAAAAACAAACAAAAAAAGGTTACGTATACGCCAGAGTGTCTCAATGGATGTTTAATTAATTTCAATTAATCCACTGAGTATGGTTTGTTTGTTGAATGCAATTAGAATTGGACATTAAATATTGATAATTGAATTAAATTTTGTATTTATTATTCTGCCTCTGCATGCATATATGCATGCATTTATTTTTATTTATTTTACATTTTTTTTTTTCAATTTTAGTTTTGCATGCATTGCAAACTGATGATTATCACACCTGGAGATAGTGGTATTTGTGGGTTTGAAGGCAGAAAAATTAAAATCCATTTTTATATTGAATGAGACAAAAAATTACAAACAACTGCAGCTCATTTGTGTTTAATTTTTAATCAATTTAATTGTATATAGCATTTTATGAAGAGGATTCATTTTGTGATAATAATTAATTCGTAATTAGTAAATTGCTTTCGATGTGGACATTTTTAATTTTAGTCAAATATTATTTATTTTTTTCTTCTCTCTCTCTTTCTCTCTCTCTCTCTCTCTCTGTCTTTCTGGTGTGTAAAAATATGTAGGAGCTGTTGATGATGTGATATGAGGTGGAATAAAAAAAAATACTCTATTAATAAAGCTATTTGATTTAAATTGAATACAGATGACGAAATTATACGATATGACGGACGCAATATTATGACCATCACTCCATTTTTATTTTTATTTTTTATTTTTCCAACCAACAAGTTGTGTGATTTTTTTTGTTTTCTTTTTTTCTTTTTTTATATATATGACGACTCCTCTTTCTATTTCTTACAGACAATTTATTCAAAACTCTTTATTCAAAATGATAAAAGCTCGATAAAATTTACATTTGTCTTTGGTTGCAGGGATGAATTGTGTGTGTGTGTATGTGTTTCTTTTTTCTGTGTCCTCATGAATGCCCAAGTGGCCAGAGAATGAAGCAGAGATTTCTCACTCATTTTTATATGACGTCCCTATAGAAAACATTTATCAACAAAAATTGTTGCACGTTTTAAGCAGTGTTTACCGAGTATACCGAATGAGAATAGTGTCACAAACATATTGAAATGCAAAATACTTATTGGTAGAAAGATACAAATATATTTATTAAGATATGACCCTAAGGGAACTTTTTTTTTTTGCATATTATAACGAACACATTTTATAGAAAGTTAAAAGTTTGAAGGATTATATTTATATTTAATGAAATTTAATTTCTTTGGAAAATTAATAGTTTTTACAGTTTAAATGTAATAATTTACAAAATGAGAAAACATAGAAAATGCAGCATTATTATTAAATTATTTTTTAAGAAAAAAAATTTTAAGAATTTTTAATACAAATAAAGTACCGTTGAAAACGGTCAAAAAACTTGAACAGAAAAATTATGTTTTTATTGTTTTTCATTGAAAAAAAAGTGTTTAAAAATATAATTTCTTCACACGTGCTTAGACAAAACATAAATCTTAAAGCCTTTTTGTTAAAAAATATTTTTCCCGTTATTTCGTGAGTTTTAAAATCAATTTAAACGCACATAAATTTTCAAAAACGTATTTGGTTTAAAGCTCAAAACGATTTTCAATATTTTTTTAATAAGAATTTATCTTTCTTAATCAAATCAGATTTCATTCTTATTTTAGAGCTTAAAAATATTAAAGCAATTGCTTAAGTCATTTTAGTGTTGAATTTAATTTTTTTTACTCTTCGTGCATTTAATTTTTTTTTTATAATAATCTATCAATGTGCATATGTGGTTCAGATTTAATCGAGCTTTGACTGTCTTCATTCAACTTTGAACGAATTTATGCTGACTAAAGCGAAATATGAAGGTGTCTTGACTGACACATCTCTCTTTGAAATATTCTTAAAAATAAAATAGCAATCACATTATTGATTATGAGAACGTATCCCTAGAATTTACATTTAAAAGACCACACTAACCCAGAATTTTACATGTAGATTCGAAGGCTTTATAACAGTAGTTCCACTATTTAATGGGGGAGAAAAAGATATATAAAATAATATAACGACATCATTTTTGATGATACAAAAAAAAACTCAACATGTTAATATTTTTTTTTATGCCATTTTCATTTTTCTAGTAAAATGATGTGATATCAATATCTTAGTTTACCACAATCATTCAAACATGAAATTTTCGTTTTATATGCAATTTTGAGTTCGCTTGTATAAATCATCATCTTTTTTTTTGTAAGGGGGGAAATATTTTTTTTTTTAAATTTATTATTATTTTTTGAAATTCCCTTTGTGCGAAGAGATTATGGCCTGGAATATTGAAAGGTAGAAAAAGGTATTTTTGTTAAGTCAAAATTCAAATGGGAAACTAGCAACATTTTTAAAATATCACGTTTTTGTCAACGGCTCAGTATTTTATATTGATGAAACATCGTAAGTCTTAAGTGACAACGAGTTGAGTATATTAATAAAACATTTTCAATATCAACTTCCTCTAATTGCTTTGATAAAGGAAATTGAGTACATAATACATCCTAGGATCACATTATCATAATTATCAGAAAATTAGGTAAATAAAATATTGCAGGCTTCATTTGAGACGTAAATGTTGGTGACAATATTAAAGAAGAATTAACTCATAACCATTATTATGTGTGTGTGTTACTTCTTAGGAATATACACATAACCAAACATAATTTAATTTCCTTTTTCCGGGAAATACTATTTGACATCCCAAATACTATAACTCATTTATTTCATTATCAAATCAATGAGTATAACATAATTAATCATTTGGAATACAAAATTAATTAATATTAGGAGAATGTTACATATATTGAAGGTTTTATTGACATAACATAAATTATTTTGATTTTCTATAATATTAGAAGCTAACAAATATAACTTAAGACTAGCTTAGAACTGAAAACTTATAGTTATTTTTGGGATGCATTTGGTGGGAATTTTTTGAATTTAAATTGAATCAGTTAACGATAAAATTAACCCTTCGATCTCTTCGAAACGTACGATTAAAAGGTTCATTGAAGCCATAAGAGACATTTTAAAAAGGCAAGAATATCATAGATAACGGAGGTTAGTATTAAAAACGAAAGAATGTAAAGCGTTGTGCGCTCTTGGTCTATTAACACAAATTCATCAAAAAAAAAAAAAAAAAATGAAACAATTTTAAGCTATCTTATATGTTCTCAACAGTTGTTAGTAACATTCTCTTGTTTCCCATAAACATTTTATTCTTACTAGTATCAAACAGAAAAATAAAACTTCAATGAAATTTGTAAGCAAAAGTTAATTTTCTTTCATTTGGTGGTTTAAATAAGAATGATTAATTACTTTTTTCCAACAAAACACAAAAATGTAAAAAATCTGTAATTAGCTTTGTGTTCAAAAAAATATGTTACAGAATATAAATTTTGAATTTTTAAATGTCTACCACAATTTTTTTTGTTGCTTTGTTTTCAAATTAAAAAATCATAAAAAGCACCATGAAGCCATTACCATCCTTAAACTCAAGAATATAATTTCTGCTATCTCACTTTTGAAACCGTTGTTATTTTTATGCGGGAAACATACACACAAAAATTTCCTTGCGTTCATTTGCTAATTAAGTCTCATTTTGTTTTTTATTTAAAAAGTAAACCCCAGTAAACGTGGTATTAATTATACTTTTACTCTCAAATGGTTAACAAAAAAAAGAAAAAAACACAAAACAAATTTAAACAATAAACCATGAATAATCGTTTTTGATGCAATCATTATCCTTTTCTTTAAGCAAGAATTATTATTTCCCATTGGAAGCATTTTTTTTTTGCTTAGCCATAAAAATTAAGTCTTGATGTACCTCCCAACACCAAGCTATTACTAAGATAAGTATAATACAAATCCTTTTATCTTAGACGTATTTCACAAAAAAAAAAGTTGAAAATAAAACAAAAATTAAACGGATTTTTCTATATTTCACAAAAAAAAAAAAAAAAACACCACGAAACACTTCGTTAGAACAATATGTTACAATTTAGTTAAAAAAGGTATTAAGCTTTATTTACATTTGAAGAAGATTTTGCTTCATTTTATATTCTTGCATAAAATTATACCTTCTTGAGGTTTTCCTCACAGAAACAGGATATAATTTATGGCCTAGTTATATTTTTGTCATATTTAAGAAAATTAATCTTATTTTTATTTTTTTTTTTACATACATGCACAAGGCTTTTATGACAGCTTAATAATATTTTTTGGAATTATAATGTTGATGGTGATTTTTATATTAAATTTGATGTTCGCTTTCCATTATGGTTAGAGAGTCTTATGTTTTAGCATAATATTCGTTCTTATCTGAATTTGAAGGGACAAACCTTTTTTTAATTTCTTTGTTTTCGATAATTATAATTGATACAAATAGTACTGAGGCTAACCCATGGTATGCATCAGGGATCGATCTTGGAACCAGATCTCGGAACCAGATCTCTGGAATACCTCCTATGATGGTATCCATCGCTTAGACATGCCAAAAGGTTCCTTCCTTGTAGGGAAGGCAGATGTCATTGCCGCGGTAATAACTGAAGAAAAAAAAACACCAAAAAAGCACAAATGATGGTGAACCAGGTCATGTGACGAGTTAATTCTTAGTCTGGCCACAGAAAAAATGGACATAATCTTCCTAACTAAGAAGAGAATACCGACGCTCATCGAAGGAAAAAATCTGTGAAATATCTGGGTTAGACATAAACACGAAACTCACTTTCTAGCAACAGATTAAGAAGGCTGTGGAACGAGCCTGAAAAGTTATACTGTCACTGAAAAGATTGATGGCCAACGTTGGTTGGCCAAAGTCAAGCAAAATAAGGCTGCTGATGTCAACAACACACTCCATTTTGGGCAGACAAACGACAAGAAAAATACCGGCAGCAGAAGACAGCAGTTCCAGCTCCTAACGGAACGGTTTCGGAACCAGCCGTCCTTGTTATTCCGGAGTGACTCCCATCGATCTCCTAGCAGCAGAAAAAAAGAACGTCAACGACAAAAAAGCGGAAAAAGGAGTGCAAGCAGCAACCGAAGAGGGCCAAGAGACACCGATATGGAGGTGGTAAGAGCGGTGGAGCTCTGAAAGCAGATTACGCTGGACGGCTGGAAGACGTTGAGAGGAACGAACAAAAACACGACGAGGTTAAATACTACATTACTCAGTTCCTCACCGAACACGAATATTTCAAAGGCGTTCTCCATAAGATCAGAAAATCAAGCACAGGTTCCTGCCAGTACGGAGACCCCCTTATAGATAATGTTTTCCTCACTACCTGAGAACGCATTAGATGGGAAGCCCCCACCAAGAGCTGCAGAGAACCATTGGCACCATCAGCTCAGAAAAAAACAAGGTAATACCACTACGCTAAGTGACTATAATAGTCATTTTTATGAAATTTCGTACCAAATGGGCGCTTTTTTAAGCGGGAATGAATGTTTTGCAACAAGTTCCAAAATGTCAATGTTAAAATAATGTTAGACTTAAAAAAAAATGGTAACAATACTCCAATGTTCATTAGAATCAGGAACAGAGAAGGTGTTTTCATTTCAATTTCATTTTTTGGGTCTTACTTAGGAAATTTCGTGAAATTTGCTAGTACAGTTTTTTAAGTGTCAGATTGTCTAATTTTGACTTGATATGCACTTCCTTGATACGAGCATGTTAGTCTAAGTCCATCAACTTGGCACTTAAAAAGCTGTCCCTTCCTATTTCACACGCGTTCTGGATGAACACGGGAAGTTGTTCTTTAAGTTAAATCCTTCACTGATTATCTTGATTCTAAGATCGCTTTTTACAACATTTCTCCCACACTTACAAGAAGACCATTATTTCTTAAAACATTTCTGGTAAATTTGTATAGACATCTGAGCCTTGCATTGAATTTCCTTCGCAAATTGTAATACTTCCAGGTTAGCCACATTGGCAAATTTTTGCCCTTTTTGATTTCTAAAAGTTGTATTAGTTCAACAACAAAAAATAGCAAAAATATCATAGATCTAAATTTCTGTAAAAGAATAAACAGATATTTGGCAACTTTTTTCTAACATACCGTTTCTCTTCAACCAATGGGAATTGAAGTAAATCTATTTAAGAACAAGTATGGCTAAATGGAATCAAACAAGTAAATAGTTCTACGAATAATTGTTCCATACACCACCCTTAACATTACGGGCACTAAAAGACACCAAACATCAAATATTTTCAAGTATAATCCCACAACAACACTGATTTTGTTTTCATTTCCATAAACATTAAGAAATCTACATTAGGGATACTTGTTCTTTATAAAACAAAAGTCTTTGAAATAGTATCTAACAACAAAAAGGAATCCTTTTGATTAAAATGCGAAATATTGGGTAATTCCGTTACAATTTTTGCTGTCAACCACCACACAAAGCATCAGACAACAGCTTAGACAAATTGCCATGTTCTCCCATCTGTTTACTTAAATCCCCAAACGAAAGAACAGCAACAACGTTTATTAACAATCAGAACCCCCAAGACCCCCAGCATGGTATGTGTTCCATCCTTATGACGATTGTCGCATTATTAACTGAAAGGATGAAAATGATGATATGTGACTGTCACGAATCCTTAAATACAACGCAATCGGAAGTCATCCTCATCCGTTCCATGCCATCATCTACAACGACGATGACGATGACGATGATGATGGTGGTGGTGGTGGTGGTGGCGTTAGGAGATTGCGATGGTAACAAGGAAGACGTCGACGTTAGGATTGTCACTGGGATGATGTCAATTTGAAGGCGACATCAAGGACGAGGAGTGACAAAGGCAATTAGCTTTAACGACACCATGAATCAATTATTTCCGTTTTTGCTGTGGATTTAGTGGATCAAGTAAAATGGCGTGCGAAGAGTAGATCCTGCTTAGTTCCCCTACATAATCCCTATACAGTGACATACATATATCTAGTTTGAGGTACTGTTTTATTGCTACATGAGACATAGAATTTCGTATGTAAGAAAAATGGGGGTGTGAGTGAGGATGACGAGTGATAAAGGAAAGTTGCCCTAAGAAACTCAGCACATTATTACATCTAACCGCGAAAGTCCTGTTCTGTTCTTTCACGAGAGGACTTATGGCACTTCATTTCGTTCCAGATACGTGACAGGAATTGGATTGATAATTTTTCTCCATTTCACACTAAAATAGCGATGAGCATAGAGAGAGGGAAGAGCGAGATATAAAGTTTTATAAAAATGTTCCTTGCTTTTCTGTGATGTTTTTGTTCCGTTGTGGAAGAATAAAACTCCTTCCTCTCAACTCGGTGAAAACAGTTTCTTTTCTTTTTTTCCTAAAGAAATCCCCGACACATTTCTCATTCTTGAGTTCCTTCTATACACCACTGAAGGGTTCCTCTGCTCTGGGTCTCTTGCTTTTTTCGATGATGAAGGGAAGGATCTTTACAATTTATGTGAAGTGAATTACGTAATCTTTTTTCCGTCAGTTTTGGCTTTGACTTTTAAATTTTTGCTTTTTTGGAAAAAAACAACATCAGCTCAGTGGTTGTTGGTTGTGAAGAAAATTAATGTGAATGATGCAAATATGTGTAACAGGTTAAGTGTGCACTTTATGTATAAGTTGGTAAGGAGTCTTACGATGGATTTTCTTTGTGCTGATTTAATTGATAAATGAATTTGAAGGAAGTTAAGTTTTTTAAAGAAAAATTCTAGAAATAAAAGGTAAAAGGGAAAGTTTTGACATTATGCAAATTGTTTAGGCATGGAAATTAGTGGTTTTTTTTTGACAAACATGAAGTGATAGTTTTAATTAGTTTACCATTTTTTGAACACCATAAAATTCAGGTATTTCAAAGCTTAAAAATTAAAGAAAACTTCTTGTTAAAAAAAAGGAGGGCAAGTAGTAGTACCCTAGCTCAGTATAATTTTGTGCTAAAGGAGTTTTTTTAACTTTACCTGAAAAGAGAATTGTAAAAACAAAATGCAAATTGACGCAAAAAAAAAATATACGAGATCGTGGTAGCTGTAAGAATTTTAAATCTGAAGAAGGACATTAAGTCCTAGGTTTCTACTTGTAAATTTTTAATCGACAAAAGAACAAACAAGGTGCATACAGTCTGCATCAAATGTGTTAACTCCACAGTTAAAATCAAAATAAGTTTTTTGTCTGAAATCATTGTGGTTCTTTTCTATTTTGAGATATTCCCTTTTCAAACGTACTCCCTCATCTCTTTTTATTTTAGAAAAATAATTCCCAAAATATGGTATAAAAGCCACCATTACATCGATTGCAAGGACGAACATAAAATGATAGGTATCCTCTTTTATAATAAGAAAGAACAAAAGTATAAGTGGGTAATTTTACTTTTCATTTTAGATTAAAGGATCTATAAGGATGTGCGATGGGTGATGGAAAAAAAAACATGGCAAATTCGTACAGAATATTGCTTAGCACAAAGGATGACTTGGACACCGACCACCTACAACAACTATACTTACTGCTAAATTACTGATCAAAATGTATGAGCAGAAAGACAAAATAGTGCTGAAGATTTTTCTTCTTTTTTATTATAAACCATATCAAGGATAAGAATCTCTGTTCAGTCTCGAAGGAAAAGTGTATATGGGCGGAAGTTTCATTTTTGGAGGAAGGTACTTTCGTACCAAACAATCTGGAATAGTTGATCTCTGGAGTGTAGTAAAAAACGATGAGAACATTTGCTTTTCTCTGTTCAAAGAAAGATAAAAGGTATGGTCAACATTTTATTTTTCTCTCTTATGTTTCATTTATATAATGATGATGACGTCAAAGACTTCCCTGAGCGTTTTATTACCTCCAAGCTTATAGAGAAGCTTTTGAAATAAAAAAGAATTAGTACGGTAAAGATAGTTTTTCCGGAGTCATGTTTGACTTCGGTATTGGATAGGATATTGGTTCACGAGTATTAAACCACATTTTGCACAACTGTACTTACTGTCATTTGGCAGCCATTTTGATTTCTTATATTGGCTTTGATTTAATGCTTATAACTCGCGTATTTATGATGTTAGGAAAAAAAAATTATCTAAAAATTTTATAAGAATTAAATTTTCTACAAAATATGTAAAATAACTTTTTTCTCTAAACACTTTGTTCAATTCTGCAAAAAGTTTTGTTGAGAACTATTCATTTATTCAAAACTTTAAAAAATTCATTCCCAAATAGCACTTTAACTATTAAATCTTGTTTCAATTCATTTTAAAAAAACTTATAAATAATTTCAATTGAAACTTCTAAAGTAGGTTATAAACATAAAAAGACACTTGAAATTGTAAAAAGAAGCTCTGCTATAAATATCCTTGCAAACAAATCAGTTTACTGTTAACTTTATTTTGATACCTACAAAATCAATACTCTCTAAAAGAACATCAAGTATTATTTCTCCTACTTCAAAGCAAAACAAAAATAAAAAAAAACAACAACAACAAATAGAACAAAATGTAATTGAAGAGATTTTGTAAATATCCTTCAAATAGATACTATACTTAGGTAAATCTACCTATATACACTTTTGATCCTTTAAAACATATCCGAAAAGTGTATAAATATCAGATAGATGGAGCTGTAGTGTTATAACAAATAAAACATGAATGAATAAGAGTAGATAGTGAATTATATAAAGGATTACTGTACACAAAACATTTTTCATTTTAGAAATTGAAGAATTTAAATAAGTTTTATTCTTTAAAAAATAAGATAAACATTTTATTGATTTTTTTCAAATAAAAATATTTGTTAAAAGCTTAAAACAAAATTATTTATTTCAAATTTCAAGACACACAAAAATTTCAATTCAATCCAAAAAATTGTTTTCCCGTAATCCTTTTTAAGTTTAGAAATTGAAATATAATTGCTCTCTGAAATACTCTTATAATTTGAATTCATGGCACGAATCCTAGTAGAGTGTAAGTTCCTTCTTTTTATTATATTCGTATTCCAACAAACTTACTAAGCCCTGTTAAGTGCATTTTAAGGGAATACAAAAAAAAAATGCTCCTAATTGAAAATTGAATTGTAGAACCTCAATGAATGTAAAGATACCAGAGTGTGCATAGAAATTTGTAAGTTGTCAATGATTCTAATGGATATGATAAGAAGTGAAGACTGAAAACTCAATTAGATGTTGAGGAAATGAGTACATATATTGGAATGTTCAGCAGAAAGCCTAAGACGCTAACGCTGTAACATTAAATATTGCTCTGTACATTTATGTAAGAATAATAAAATAATAATATTAATAATAATATTGGAATGTTATCAAGCACATTAGTTTTTGAAAGTTTTGTTTTCACAGACACTAAGTAGGTAAAGAGTAAGAACACACTTACATTTTATACTAGGTTTGTTTTTTTTTTATTTTGCATTTTGTGTGCAAACACAATAAATTTATTAAATTACAGAAGTCGGCCATTGTTATTGATAATCTGATTAATTTTCTGCACTGTAGGTAATAGAAGAAAACTAAATACACCAAAATATAGGTGGTGGGGCAAAAGACAAAACAAATTTTTGTACATCTATAATTCCATAATAATTCTGCATAAATATATTGGACAATTATTTTATTAAACATTGCCACAGATGTCGTAAAGTGATAATATTTTTTTAATAAACGCGCTCAAATTACAAAAATTAATGAATAATTTGATAATTTTGAATATATTTTTAGATCAATTTTAATATGCACTACAAAGTTTATAGATTATATTAAAAACAAAGACTGTAAATGATATATAACAAAAAAAACATCGAACAAAATGCACTTTTTATGCTCTTTTTAAATTATACCATTCATAAAATCTGGCTATGTCTACTTAAATAATTTTGAATTTCGATATACAATTTGCTTCAAGAAGACACTCACAAACTTCGCAATATCATTAAATAATATCTAAAATATGTAGTATAAATTCAATTTGTCACATAAATCTGCTAAAAAATTCAAAACATACTTTTTTACGTAAACGAAATAAGTAGTTTTTACCTTAGTAAAACTTAACTCATTTTTAAAGTTGATGCATCAATGGAAAGATTGAATCCTCAAAAAATAAAACCCTATACAATTGTTTATAAGATTGTGGAAATATAGGCTCCACAAGGGAAAAATTTCTCAATTTTCATATTATCTACCGTAATTTTTACATTTTTTCAATTTTCTATTTTTTGAATATTATTAAACTAACACAGTGATCAGCGGTTATTTTGACGTATCAGACAATAATTGAGTAAGATACAAGTTTCAAAAAGACCATTTGAAATTGCCCCAACATAAAAATAAAACAAATTACAAGGATTTGGTCGATAAAATATCAAGTGTATGAAATATTTGAATTAATTACACAAAAAAAAATACATTATACTTCTTCGAAAAAAGTTGATTATGCTAATTATATGTGTAATAGCAACACCCACACACTGATTTTCAAACCATGATTTTTGGCCATAAAAATTAGAAAAACAATCGGAGAAATAGAAATATTCAGAATCGAACTGCTAAAAGTCAGAAGTCAATATTTATGCTTATGAAAACTTTCTAAAACTTACGTTAGTACTGTTTCCTTGAGTTAAATAAGCAAATGAGGTGTTCAACCACAGCAAGAAAAAAAGCAAAAAAAGGACGAAAAAAAGGACATTTTAAAATGGAACTATACTTTATAAAATAATATCACTTGAGTGAATTTTCCAATTACCAATCCTCCATAACTAGATGTTTCAATTCCAACCCAGCTTATCCTTATTATAAAAAAACAAATTAAATACAAAAAAAGAAAAATTATTTAAAATGAAAAACAATTTTTTCTGACAGCTAATTTTTATTTATGTTAGTCAACCAAAATGTCACTTTTGGTACATGTCTATTTGTGACCCTTGTCAAAACATTTCATCTAGTTATTAACAAGCCCCCCCCCCCATTATACAGCACAATAAACCTTCTTCAAAGCTTGACATCTATCATACCCACACCTACCGACCACCGGCAACAGATGTGTTTTGTTGGTCTGCATAAATTATAATATTCACCTTCACCATCGACTTATCCCCAATTTTGTTGGTAAAACAAAAAAAAAAAACACAACAAATAATAGAACTAGGACATTTTTGTTTTCTTTTTTTTTTTTCCTTTTTTGCTGTAACCCACAAAAATAGAAAAAAAAAAACAACAAATTTTGTCCTGTGATGTCAAGGATCAACCTAATGAAAACCATTCCTCTCTAATTACCATGCTTATATGACTCATTATTAAAAGGAAGGGCACATCACAGAAAGCCCTTGCAAAAAGGAGAGCGCCAGAAAAAAATAAGGGATAAAGGACACATAATATTTCCCCCGTAGGATATTCACAACCCTTTTACTTTTACTTCATTCCAGGTTTTGTGCTGCTCGACATCGGACTCTGTACTTGACTTAGGTCAATATTATCCTTTTGGTTTTTATTTTTGTTTATTTGCTTTACTTTTATATCCTTCCGTCTTAAGCTGCTATGTTATTACCTACTAAGAAAACAGGAAACAACCAGTGTCATCCTTATAACAAGGATAAAAAAAAAAAGTATAATAACCGAGTTCGAGTTACAAAAAAAAGACTGTTTATCTTGAATACATATACACGGCAGCGATAAGGATAAATTTTCATTTTGTATCGAGCAAAGTAAGGACATAAAAAAAAGTACGAATTTTTTTTTTTCTTATTATTTGCTTTGAGCCAAAGGATACAATGAGCCAATTCCAACGAACTAGAACGGAAATGGCTATAATAATGCATAATTTTGTTGTAAGCTAATAAAGGATATACCGAACGCAGGAAGTTAAGGCAAAGAAACAAAAAAAAAAAAAAAAACTAACAAAAAATGCTCACTAAGTGACAATGTCATTATCAATGAATGACAACATCGAGGAAATCAGATTGCAAAGGGATCACAAGGAAGGAAATACAACAAGAAGAAGAAAAAATATACCTAAAAAGGACAAAAATGAAGAGTTTGAAAGTATATCAAAAATAAAAAAAAGGCTTAATGGGGGTTCTAACTTCCGGCTGGAAAAATCATGCCAATGGAAAATTATTTCTTAACAATGTTTTTCTACTGGTAATTTTTAGGTCTAGAGACTTATCTTCTGGAACGAAAGATTAGGAAGCAACAAAAAAAAAAAAGAAAAAAACGCTTAAAGTTAACAACAACAAAAATACCACAGTGACCGGGAGTTTTTTCTTAAAAAAGTTATTTTTTCAACCCATGTTAGGAGAAATAAATCCTGATATGGCTTAAACTTCCTGAGGAAACGGAAATAAAAAGTTTTAATTCTATAAAATGAGTGAATTATATGTGTGTGTGTCTGTTTGTGGGTTGAGGTTTGGTATGTATATGACCTTTTGGGGAGAACATAGAGGTTAACCACAACCATATTTACCTAAAGCTATATACACAAATATAACTTTTTTTTAACGAAGTTAAAATAAATACAAGAAATTAAATTTTGGTAAAAAGTTTTTTTTTCTTTTTTGTATTTTTTTTTCTTTTTTTTAAGTTTAAAGGAAACAAAAGTCGAGTAAATAGAATTTAATATTTTTTTTTGTTTTCGTGGAAATACAAATTAGTATTAGGTTTCATATTTGTGAGGCTTTAAATTAATAAAAATGGAAGTATTCACGTCATTCAAAATATTCTTAAAAAATGATTTTTTTTAATTGGACTTTTTTGTGAAAAGTAGATTCCCTAGTTCTTTCTGTCTATTATAACACTTTAGACTACAGGTCATGCGATTTCTTAGAGAGAAGTTGAATTATTTTCAGGGCCTCACTGTGTAACAAAAAAATAAAAAGCTTTGTGTACTTATGTACGCGAAATTGAAGTTATACTTTCCTATCACATATCGTTATTAATTTCTGACAAACACTAAAACTCAAGTAACTCTGTAAATGTGCATTTTTATGTTTAAAAATATTAATTGCCTATCAAGAATACTTGAACTAACAATATTGTGGTACATCGTTTTTTGAAGCTCAAACAAATTTCATACCATAGTGCAAAAAGAAAACAAATATTTAACCATATTTTACCCTGATATTTCATCTAAATTTAAACACCTCAATCTTCAAAATCCGACAAGAAATAACAAAATTAAAAATTTTAGAAGCGAACCATCTCGAATTCATTTGGTAACGTTCTCCACTGGTGGCTGGTCGAGTCCGACGACCAAAACAGCCAATTTTGTCGATTTTGTTGAATTTTGATAAAACTCTTTTCAAGTTTGTAAAGCTCTTATAGCATGTACAGTTTTGTGTAATATATCAAATGAAAATTAATTTTATCGTGATGCTCAACAAAGTTGAATCATAGTCTTATGAGGCATATGTAAATAGTAACTAAGCACGGAGTAAACAAAACTCTTTTTACTGTTATGTCGGCTCACAGACAACAGAAAATTGTCAAGGTTTGTACAAAAATGCATTTACCCAATATGTAATGGGTGTGTTAATTCCAAGTTTAAAAATATAAAAATAAACGTTTATAGACAACACATAAACCTAATAGCTGTTTTGACAAAATATTTTTCCCGTTATTCAATAATTTTTAAAATCTGTTAAACCACCCACATAAGCTTCCAAAAACGTATTTTTACGTATTTTTTTTCATTAGCTTTTAATGTGCATAATTAGTTTTTCAAAATTATCAACTGTATCCATAACTACATCATATTCAAACGTGTAAAAAAATATTTGATATTGGAAAATAATTTTTAACTTGAAAAGTTTAATTTTTAGATTTTTTTTTGATGAAAATTCCTTTCTATTCAATTAAATATATTTCATAATTATTACCCTTATACTTTTCGAGATGTACAAAAAAATGTCTTTGTCTTTTGCCCCATTTTACCCTAATTTGCCTGTGGAATTTCGAAAAATCCCGCCGTATCAAAACCTTACATTATACCACCTTACTTTTAGTGTATTTAGTTTTTTCCTATCACTTATAGTGTAGAAAATAAATTAGTCAGACTATCAAAAACAGTGGCTGACATCTGTAATTTAATAAATTTATTGTGTTTCACACAAAATGAAAAATAAAAAAAACAAACCCAGTATAAAATGTAAATGTGTTGTTACACTTTTCCTACTTATAGTGTCTGTATGAAAAAAATCCAGTAATGATGGGCTAAAAAAATTTATGTGTTATTACTGGTTTAATATTTTTATAATCGCCGGTAAAGAAGTATAACTTCAAAAAAGTAAAATTTTCATATTTACACTTTTTTGGAAAGCTTAAAATCTAGCCTCTAGTCTTGCCCAAGTTGTTTTAGTGAATAAATTATGAACAATTCATTTCAGAAATTAAATTTCACACATTATTATGCAATGATCTTCTTTCCCTAGTAGAACTAAAACGTTATTAAAGTGGGCCACTGTGGCGTATGAGTAACATTTTTTCAGTTTAATAACATTGAAGATTGATTTAAAGTTTTCTGTCACTGATCAATAAAAATTAATCAAAACTTGCTTTTAAAAACAACTATACAGCTTATAATTAGCAATATTACATGCTAAAATCACTGAGATTTAAAATTTAATATCCATTACTGTAGTTGGTTGCAATGTTATGCATAGAAATGTTAAATATTCTCAGCAACTTTGGGCATGAAAAATTCAATACTTAAAAGGCTTGAGAATGATGCATAATTATCAATTTAAATCAAACAAAAATGAACAATTACTATTAATCTCTGGACCTCACTTTCTCAAAAATACAAATTTACTCTGCATCGCATATTCCATTAAAAAGACCAAAAGTAATCTTTAAAAAAGAAATTTTGCTACCATAGTAACCCTGCGATAACATTTTCTCGCATTTTATATGGCTACGAATACCCCATAAAGCCGCAAGATTGCATTATTCAAAAGTTCCATTAAATGTGGTTTTTATCATTAACAACGTTTTCCTCTCCATCCAATCTACCAAACCCAACATAAGTACCAAAGTAATTTCCTTAGAAAACTTTGTTTTGTAGAAGGTTTTCTTGTTGTTGTTGGTTTTTATTTTTTTTATTTTTTTGTATTCTGCTGCTGCTGGTTCTGAACGAGGTTAACGAGGATAAGCTGTGTGCTGAAATAATACTCTCTCTGTCTGTACAGGGATGGTTTCAAGTCAGTGTAATCCTTAAAAGTCACATTTTTATTTTTCTGTTTCAATAGAGAGAAAGAGAGAATAAGAGACATAAGGAGAGAGGAGGTAAAAAAGTTGTTGTGCTGCCAAGTTATATCAAAGATATCAGCTATAAATGTCGTAGCTAAGCGTCCCCAAACTATACATTATACGCCATAGGGCTTAGAGAACATTAAGGCTGGCTAGGGATTTGGGATTTCGGTGATGATTTCTCGACCGTGGATTATATTACATTCTTCTTCCCACAACGTCATCATATTTGGTATAGAAGAAGTTTCTTCTCCGGCTAGATGAAGGTGAAACTATAAGATGAGTTTACTTTTAAGTTCTATAAATTTACTCTGTCAACTCTGTTCCATGTGAGATTTGTTTGCTTTGACTAGACTTTAGGGAATTCAAGTGAAGTATACTAACGACATTAAGCAGTTTACACGGAAAAGACATACATTTACCTAGAAGGTCGTTAGGAAGTGATTATACTCACTTGGGTGTACCTTGCGCGTTAATAGACAAATTGTGTTTAAAGAATCAAAAAAGGAAATGGAAACTTAAGGAATACTCCTGATGGAAAGTGCTATCTGAAAACACACCCAAAAATTTCGACTGGTTGGGACACTATATGGGTTGGTAACAGAATAATTCTTTTTCTTTCAACTCTACAAATTGCATACGCTTCATTAATTAAATTTTCGATAAATTTACTAACATTTATTCCTTCAGACTTCCTTCTTGCAACGAAGAAAATCAAAGAACTTTTCAAAAGGTTAAGCTGAATTTGAGTACCAACCAATTATTTCCACCGTGTTTCACCACAATTCTCATTAAATGAAAGAACTTATCAAAATCTTACTTCAATCAAAATATACGTTTTCAAATGATTCCTTTTGATTCGATTGATAGAAGGAAGAACACAATATTCTGATGGTGTCATTGCAAGTTGCAATACAGAAATATACTTGGTTTCCTCTCTACCCATCCACACTCAAACTCTATGGTTTTCTCGTTTAACGATATTCAATAACGATTCTCATAAAATATTATGATTTTACAGAAAAAAAAAGAAAAACTCAGTAGGGTACTATATTGGAAGCTTAAGTCTATTATGGGGCTATATGAACATTTTTCTATATTTGTGCAGTGACTGCTCTGTTAGTCTGTCTGTGCGGTTGTCACTTCTTTATTGGCAACGTTCTGTGACCAACCGATATAGCAAATCGAAAGAGGGATGAGTGCAATCGAATGTAACCAAATTGAAATCATCATCATCGTCATCATCATCATCATCATCATCGTGATTGCAATTTCACAACTTTTTGCTTCGATAAAATTCGATTTTACGTTGTGTCATCAATGACATTTATAGCAATTGAATTGAAATTGCTTCAAACGCACTACCCAGTAAGTCCTTAAACAGAATGCACAGGCACACTCTGGGGAGCAGTTTTGTCTTTTGTTTCATTCTCTTTCTTTTTTTTCTCACTCTTTGCTATTTCATTGATTCAAAACAGGATACACACCACTATGAAAATGGTTCTATTGTTTTGTTGAATTACTTTTGCCAGGAAATGTCGATGACGATGACGACATTTTGAAGTTCCGGTGATTAAGATGAAGTAGTGTGTGTCGAAAGGTATACAGCTACCTGAGAATAAAGATAAAGTATTGTATAGACATAATTTATATAGAAGATGCAAGGATGTGTAACGACAGAGAACAGGATTCTATAGTTGTGCTTGAATAAGCTTCACTGGTTTATTGGCTGTCAACGTTTTCGTAATGAAGTGTGAAGACTGCATGTTTCCTGGATGCATGTCCTTGCTGAGAATATAATTTGTAATGTTTCATAAGTCATTATTTGGAAAAATCCTGAGAAAGGACGAAAACAAATGAAAATGTGAACTACTAATTTTAAGTGACATATATTTAAATGGAGAAAATTGTGCATCAGTTTATTACTTTTCTTCTGACGCACATCTTCACTAATTCAAGTATGTAGCTACACGTTAAGTGCAACGATGTTTTATTATCCTTGTATTAGCTTACTTTTATCTCTTAATCATTGCTCAGATTCCCATGCCAGCTATTTCATTTAAAAAAATAAAAAACATTACAAGAAATATACTTAATTTTATGTTTTAGAAAGGAGTCTAAAACTGTAGGTAATGTTTTATGTACGACCACAAATTTAGATGATTTTCAACAATTCTTATACATTCTCAAAAACTTTAAAACTAGTAATCCCCAATCTAGTAATCATGGTTCATAAGGAAGTATTCTAAGTAGTGCTTAGCTTTACTAACTAATTCTATCCTTTTATAAACTTCAACAGTTCTCTTTTCCCTTTGTGGTGTTTTTTTTTTTTTTTTAATTCAAATACAAACCATGATTTTCCCACAAAATACACTTAAACTTTTCTCTTCCCAAAATTAAATGCACGCCATAATTTAAAATTCGACAGCAGCAGGACTAAAAAGGATCAAAAAACGCGCTACACTACCAAGACACCCCCTTGAAATTATGCAACAAATTTAGAATCTAATTATACTGGATGGTGAACACGAATAGCGTCGTTGCTGCCCGCCCGCCACTGCCGCCACGCCGCTGATGTGCCGAAAGCTTATAGGGTTGAGTGTTGTTCTTGTTATTATAGTACGAGTATGATATGGTGTTTTCTACTTTCGTGTAGAGTGTGGCAAGGCAACAGATTGATGTATGATAAATCACACTAGGAAGGAACACACACGTGATGAAGTTGGTTAGCCAGGTGGTGGCCTTGTAGTCAATCAACCCCGCATGTACTTGGTACCTATATGGAAGAGGTATTACGGGACAACAACATATTGTCGGTAAGGTAAACTTAATTATGTAGAATACCATATCCAGGTAACTGAGAGGTATTCCAGCAATAACACCACACATGTTACACAATTCATACATGATGTAGTGAGATGTATATTCTGTGTTTTTTTTTTTGTAGGTATAGCGAGTCTCTTGCCAGAGTGAATACTAATTTATGACACTGATTGCGTGTACAGCAAGGATATCAGATAACGAGTTGTATTAAAATAAGTCACTCGCCAGTAATTAGATGGATACACACAAACACAAGAGGGCTGTGACTTTCGTTATATCCAAATTGAATTACAATCAGATACATGACTTACAGAGTGTTGACAAAACAACCTTGCTCATAATATGGACACTGGACATGAACATAAATCATATCCTTGATTTGATTTCACAGAATTAATCTTTGCATGCGGGTTTTTTTTTTTTTTATTAAAGTTGCTAGACTCAGAGGGGGATTATTATCTTTCTTGTGATATAATTATTAGATTATTTTGATTGACACAATTATTTTTAGACACAAGATTTAGAATTTGTTAAACTTTTGGGTATCATACTTTTGACGTTATAATGGAAAGGTATATATGAAAAGTAATTTGCGTCTTGTTCTTTAAGGAATCTAAAAGCGTGCAGCTTTTCTTCTCTCCTAAGGACTATAATTGGTATTAGCTTGCGCCGATGGAAAATAAAATTTGGACAGGAGAAAAAAAGTGATAAATATTCTCAGTCGGTAAGATATTATAGCTTTTTCAAACAGAAATCGCAAATTACCAAATTCATACCAGAACTGAAAAGGATAGATATCAGTATTATTCCAAATACTCAAGGAACTTTTATAATTATAGACATTTGTTTCAGTAACTGCTTAATAAAATCATCCAATGAGAAGATATATTTGAGACAAACTTTAATGTGTGGACAATGTGGTCGGACATAATTTTTGAAAAAAAAAATAACAATTGGAAATGTCAAATCCACTGACACATCAAATTTCAAATCCATAAGCCCAACACCAGAATCTAAAATATTAAGTTAGATTTAAATTAAGGTTTGTTCAAATTACACAAATCTGCCAAAACGATAGAAGTTGATGAACATGTTGTTGAATGTGATCCCCCCCTAAACGATGTGTAAGCAACTTGGTTTTCTATGAAACCTGCTAGCATGCATACTCATCTTCATAAGTTAGTAAGTTAGTTGACTCGCGACCTACAGACGATCCTTGTGTATTAGGCACACCGTTTTTTCATCGTTAACAATCCCTTGCGTGAAGTCTCCTTCTTGAGACGGAGGATCGGTCTTCTTTATCTTTTTGAACCTGGGAGTTGGAACTTCTTTACTTAGCCATTATTGGATGTAATTCAATATAAGATTTCAAAAATACTGGAAGAAATACTTAAAAAAAAAAAGATTGTTGCACTTGTTCAAAGCGTTTGATAAGGTTTGGCATCTCTGTTAACAAAAATGCGTGCATTTGGTGTCGATGATCTTCTTCTTCGCTGGATTAGGAGCTATCTTTCGAGTTGTTCAATAGATGTTGTTTCAAGTGTGATACCTTAAAAATAAATACTGGTGTATCCCAGGGCTCCGTTCTGTCTTCGACTCTCTTCCTCATTTTTCCAAATGATCTCCTGTCTAAAACTTCTAATCCAAACAATTGTTTCGCTGATGATAGTTCCCTCAGCTTTTCACCCATGATCTACTTTCAATGTTAATGTTCACTAGCATCTCCTATTAAACTAAATCACACTCAAGGCTCTAGTTCCAGTTTTATGGGGGACAGGTTCGATGGTGTGGGTATCATTGTAGTCAATGACATGATTTACATGACAATTGTTAAACAATTTCATTCATATACTCTCTCCGAGAGCAAACAGTCTTCTTGATAATTTTCATACAAACTTATCATACATGTTTGATCATACAGTTTTTATTATACAGGTTTGATAAAACATGCTTCACTCATGTTTATAACCTTAAATCATTTTCTACAAGTTTTTAAATCTCTGCAGCAAAGTTCAGATTCAGAAACTTTTCAAATATATCCTAAAAACTCAAAACTTGTTTCTATTTATAAATTCCATGTTATGCAAATACCAGTTTCTTCATAGGTACACAAAATAATACTAAAAATTCTCTATGTTTGTTATTTGAAAGTATACCTAAATGTAACAAAATTCATCAAAATTGACAAGACTAAATTATTTTCACATCAACAAAAACAACAAACAAATTTTAACTTTAAAACTTAAAAACAAAAAAAAAAAATAAAATAAAATAAAATAAAACCTAAGCTCACTCTAGCTGTTTTGCAATGAAATTCAAATAATAATAATCTACCTATGCTCTATGCACTTACTTACTAACTTGTGCTGCATCAGTAGCCGACAAAATTACTTAACTTTTGAATACAAAAATATTCTCGTAGCTATGCCAACAGATAAAATTTAACTTTTATGTCGAAAGCAAGCAAGCCGAGAGCAGGTATAGGTAACTCTATACCAACTAGGTACCTACTCGAGTAAAAACATACAAAATTTCATATAAATTTTCAAATGCAAAATTTTACATCCCAAAAAGGGATAAAGTTTTGCAAATGCAAATTGCTTTTTATTCAAAAACGCACCTACACCGAGAGTTACGTCTACGTGTGTGTCTGTGTGTATTTCATATGATCGTGATGTGCAATTGCAAACATCTGTCACTATTAACGAGATACCGTTGGGAATGAAATAGAAATGGTCTCCACATCCCCAGTTGTTGTGGGTATAGCTGGTGTATATTGAGTGAAGCAGATTAGAATATGAGTGATTTTTTTTTTTTTGTCAACAGAATTTTGGGGTTTAATGTTTTCAAAGTTCTGTGTTCTGATATGTAAATATCGAGATACATATTTTTTTTTTGTTTTTGAAAATTCAGGGAGAATTTTCGTTGAATTGGGTCTTTGGAAGTTGCATTCAACCGGAAATAGGTGCATTATTGCTTGCATGCTGGGAAAACGCCCAAAGCTAATGGGGGATTTGTATGAAATATTATTTTTTATTTGATGATGACAGCGGTTTTATAATGAAATAAAGAGTTTAACTCGTAGGTACTATAAGAACATAATTGAATTTGTGATAATTTATTTTATGGCAAAGAGAATTGCATTGCATACCCATCAATGTTGGCAAAACTACACTCGGATTCACCTACTGAGATAGCAGTTAATGTTATAAATACTCCATATTTCAAGTTAAAGCTATGGTATGCCATATTGTCCGTATATGTCATTTTGTTCGTACTTCCCCTACATATGTAAGTAAATCGCAAGGATAAAAATTATTAATGTGGATTTACAAGAAAAAAATATATAAAATTAAATCGGTATTCAGTAATCTGATAAATTTAATTGAATTTCCTTAACAACCATTCTTCTTATTTTATTTTCCACCAACCGAACCAACTCAAGGCCTTAAAATATACCCACACAAAATTATATATGAAGAGCCTATTTTAAATCAAGCTCTTAACCCATTAAACATTTTTTTCCCCATAAACATTAAGTTAAGTACTCTCTTTACTTCCAACATGACAAACCGCGTTAACCAAAAATCCAACACACTTTATTCCATACAATTCATCAACTGTCATCTAGACTCTAGAGGATCTCTCCATCTCCGTATAATTCCCTCGTGCCTCGTCCTTATTTGAATTTTTTTTTTTTTTATTTTGCCTTTTCTCTGAGAAATGACTGTGCGGCATAAAAGACAATGGATGTTCTTTTGCACACGTTGCCGCTATTGCCATGTATGCAAATTAAATTATTGCCATAATGGCTTAATCATAATGGGCCAACAAGGAAAAGAGAAAGAAAACAAAAAAAAAAAAAAAAAAGACAATCAAAGTACTTCACTCACATGCATGCTGCCAGGATAATCGAATTAACCCTCCTTATTTCCGCGTCTTTCTATTAAATTTCTCGTGTACCGACACAAACGTAAAACTGACAAGCTACATAATGTACAAGCAAAATTGAGAATATGACGTGCGTGAATGTGTGTTAGCGATGGTGGTGTATATGTATATGTAGAGTAGGTTTAAGTATAAATTCCTTGGTATTAATTCATGCCCAAGGAGATTCTCAGTAAAAATCCTTATTGTATAGTTCACAGAAGAGGATACTAGACATGAGTAGAGAATATCTATTTTATCTCTTGCTATATAAGGACTTTACTTTGTTGAGGTAGAGTAGTTACAAAACGACTATGTTGTATAATATTATCCTTACCTGCTGTACCTACGTTAAATTTTAATGGCAATTCTTGGAAAGCATTCCAAAAAGGATCTCATTTTAATTTAAATTATATAGTGTCGTTTCTCAGATGAAAATTGTGCTGAGATTTAATGGTAGGTAATTTGAATTGAACACAATTATTTTTACTAATTTTATTAATCACTGTGAGTCCTTAAAATTGGAGTAATTTTGTTTTAATCTATTATCGTTATCAGAGGCATATAGGGAATGCCTTTTTATTCAGTTTATTATATTGTTTGTTTATTCTGGCGGCCATTTTGAAAAGAAGTTAAAGTTAAACTTTTCGTATTTTGCATAAAAAAACCTTAAGTTCACTAAATTTCTTTAATATTCCTAATATTCGGTCATGGAAATTATTTTTTAAGCTAAAACTAACTCAAACACAACAAAGAAGAATAAGTTTTGCCAGTGGAGTATCCAGAAAATAGTTTGGAGGGGGCTTGCGTATCTGAGCTTCCTCTTAATCTCTAAGATTTACGAAAAAGTTTCATGAACATTATAATGAAATCACCTAAATAATAACATGGTTACGTAGGCTTTGGGGGGGGGGGGGGGGTTGAGCCCCCTGAGCCCCCTCCCCTCAATACGCCACTGGCTTTTGCAGGAACACAGATACACGTTTAAAACAACTTTTTAAATTTAATTGAGTTTAATAATAAAAATAAATTTATACATGAATTCAACTGACGAAGGTATTTACTAAAAATTCCGCCCTCATCTATGTCATTGTGATTATGGAAGGACTTTGCAGTTGAATTTGTCACTATTTGACAAATTGATGACACTTGATACACACATGACAGACCACTCATCAAGTGCGGTGACTATAATATGGTGGTAGCCTTACTACGAAACTAATTCAGGTAATTTATGGTAATTTACAGTTCAAAACGGTGTGAACTGCATAAACATAAAGGCAAACTCCCATGTCCTTAAAGTCCTTCCAACATATAAGCAAATAATATCTATAATACATATGCCTTGCCTACATAAATAGCAGCAAATAGTAGGATGAGAACTTGAGTTACTGTTAGTAATTACAGGTTTTGCATTTGAAAGACAATTAAAATAAATTTATTAAACTGATGGTATGTCATTGAATCGGGTATGGTATACATATACATTCTCTTGATTTAATGACAGTGACATATAACATGAAATGCAAAAGCTATAAAGTGTCGTTTATATAATTATAGCTTTGTGGAATAAAGGAATTTTTTTCATTAGAAATTTGTCATTGTTGATCTACTACTAACTTGATATAGTATTTCTAGCTGAGGTTTAGGAAATTTCTTGTGAAAAAAAAAACAACTTTTTAAATTGATTTGAAAGAATTTACTCAGTACATACATATACTGACAAAAACTTTCCCTTTTCTACTTGAATTCCAAATAATATCCATATGGGTATTCCCTTGAAATATGTTTTTTGGGATTTTTAGAATTTGCAAATATCTACTCGGTCTTTTCCCATAATATTTGACTCATAACATTTTTCATAGAAAAGTCCTTGACAAAAAAAGTGTCCTTGTCAAAAATCACACATGAAATGATAACCAAAAAACTTCAACAGCTCAAGATGAATACAAAATTAAATGAAATGAAATAAAAACAAAAAAAACTCAACATTTTTAAGCTGCAGGACATTCAGAAAAACACAATAAAAAATAATAATATTCGTATGTATGTTAGTAGAAAGGTTTACGCCTTATCCTTTTTTTTGTTTCGAGTAATAATAAATGAAATAGACAACAAATGTGGGATTAAAAGGATGGATAGACGAAAAGTAAAAAAAAATTTTTGTATACCTTACCTACTTTCTGTTAAAGCAAAATGATTCTTTTCACTTGAAAATTTTTGTAACTTTTATTTAGTGACATGGTACAAGGTAGGGTACCTTCACTTATATTTGTATTTGTTTTTTTATTGAAATATGTATGCAGGTACACTATAAATTTTGTGAAGGAAAATATCCTGACGCTGACGTTTATAGTTAAAATAACTTACATACATGTTGTTGATGTTTGGAGAGGGCAATTTCAAAACTCAGGATTATTTTGAAATTTTGACATATTTTGCGTTGCTGAATTTTATTCTATTAGGATTCATATCTTTTATTATTTGGAAACAAGTTGAAACAACTTGTTCCAGGTTCCAATGAAATTGCTTTTTCTATTTGTTACCAATATTTCTATTTGACCTGCAAAAAGTTTTTAAATTCTTCCAGTGACTTCCTTTAATTAATATATATTTTTCTCTTTAATTTAAAATGTTTCATAGCAAACTTTGGTGGAAAGTATCAAAAAGAACAAAAAAATTGTTGTTGTTAAGAAACAATTCTGTTTGAAAAACAGACCGAAGATAATATTTTCAATGCTATTTATACAAATTAAGGAAATAATAATAACACCAAAGAGGTAAAAAAAGGATTATTTAGGAATGTACTATTTGAGAGGCTATTTAAGTGTTACGGACTGTACCTATCAAAATTGAAAAAAAAAACGTAAAATACACAGTACTTCGAAGCAAAGGAATGTTATTGTACTTGATGTTCTGATCAAATACTTGGGAACTTGTACCGAAGTACTTCCTATAGCATGCAAACTAGAGTATATCTTTTAGATATAATTGATAAGGTAGCATTAACTTCTACGTTATCAACTGTTACTTCTATCCTCTTGCAGTAAGTATCAACTTTTCGAACGAAAATTATTTCGATAGTCTTAGAAAATTCCTCACTCAAACAATAACAAAAAATGGGTTTTTCATGTTTCGAAAACTAAATACCTTTGTATGTAAATCCATGTCATAGCCGAAGTAAAAAGGAAAAATTTAACTACCAGTTCATGGTTCTATTTCTGCGAACCAACTTTTTATTTTTCCAATTTAAGAATAAAATCAGAAGTAGAGGAACTAGGATCTTAGTCCCAAAAATCTGTTTAAGTTTTTCCCTGCCTGATTTTTCTCAGAAAAAATTGATAAATTTATCAAAATTTCATTTTAATTATACAACATAATATGTAGATTCAAACCTATTTTTAATTGTGAATCTCAAAATAAACTTATTTCTATTGAAACTTTCAAGATTGAAGAAGGTAACAAGCAGAAAATATTTTCATAAACAAGAACATCAAAATCAATCACTTTTAAACACTTTATACCTTCCATTTCCTTTTCCATCTTCATAAAACAATTTTGTTGCATAATAAATATCATATTTTTGCTCGTGGCCAAGAGTTTTACCTTTCTGTACCTACAAAAACATAAAAAAAAAAATAAAATTTTGACAGCCTTCTGTTTGTTTCCCACAGATTTTCATTTCTATTTTTATGCGCTTTCACAAAACTTTCGAATGAAATAACACCAAACTTTTCGCAGTGAAACAAAAACCTCATTCCATGAATAACTTTCATGAATCACCTCGTTATCGTTAACGTCAACTATATAAAAACCAAAGCCACCCACCCTGCCTACTCTACTCTCATTTTCCCAGTGCTGACACTATAGTATAGTACTGGTGCCACAAACTCTCTACATAAATCCTTGTTGCCTAACTTCTTAAGCTAACCAAAACATCCTACCCAACCAAACCGCAATAACTACTTCCGCTTTTATATTCTTCTCTCTCTCTATCTCTCTCTTTCTCACTTTCTGTCGGCTCAAACTTTTTCACAATTATTATTTTTCATCGCGTATAAATGTAAAAAAAAAAAGTCAAAATTCTGTTTAACGTTTCAGTTTCAACCGCCTTGCCTCAGATAAAATATATAAAAGACAAACAGAAATTGTATCTTAGCCTCTCAAACCTGCCTTCTGTTTTTGAGATAAAGCTAACAGAGTGAATTGATGGTCAAGGCATGCTTCTCATCTCCCTTAAGAGAGCATAAAATTACATCTCAGCACACCGCAAAATTATACAACCCTGGTTCTGTTTTTTTTTTTTTTTTTTTTTTTTTTTCTTGATGATATCCTTTATTGTTTGGCTAAAGATGATGGCGTGTTGGGTTTAATGTGACTTGAAAATGAAACAATGGATGTGGATACAACAATGGCAAGAATGTATAGTGATGCGCTAAATAAAAACCTTTCCCCTAACGAATTGAGATAAGAAACGAGCTACTGAGATTGTTTGTTGTGGTTCTGTTTTATGATGTGAACTTGACTTTGTTTCGGGTGTGAGCTGTGAGAGTTTTTTTTTAATGAAAATTAGGAAGGTTGAAGCAGTAAGATGTTTGATTGAAGAGCAGTGAAGAGAGATATAATGAAAACTTGGTGCTTGAATTTATTAGGTCGTTACTTATTTGCGAACATTAAACCTGCGGTTATATTAACTTTTTGTTGTTAAAAATATTACTTATAGATATGTCTTTAAGTTACAAAGTCATTGATGGGAAGAATATATTTTTTGATTCTATGTAAAGTTACAGATTTATTCGAAGTAGAATCCTTGCTTAAATGCCTTGCGCAGGAAGCTTTTAGGGGGTTTTACATTGAGTAACTTAACGGATTTCAAACAATTTCAGTAGCAAAAATGGTCTGCTTTGAATAAAGTTTAGTTTTCAAGTACATATAAAAACAAAAATATATTAGATATATTTATGAATATTATTTTAATAAAAGATCATTTTGAAAAGCTTAAACTCATCATCATCTTCAGCAAGTGCTACTGCGGGATGAAATCGTCCATATCGGTACGTCTTGCGATTCTACGCTTTTCTCTGTGACCTTATTTGTTTTTTCCGCAGTGTTTTCCACTTTTTCTCGCTGTAGTAGTGTTTTTTTCACGGCTTTCCATGTGGTATTTCGCAATCATACACGTGTGTTTCAAAAGTTGTTTCACAACTTCATCAGTATTCCACGCTTTTTCCCGTGCGTATTTTTCCACAACTTTTCAGGCTTTTTTCCGCGACTTCTCTGTGACTTTTTGTACTTTTCTCCGCGATAGTTTACATTTTTCTCGTGGTATTAAATGTCTTTTTCGTGACCTATCTTACTACTCTCTAAGGTTTCTAACGATCTTCCACCAATATTCCTCGAGTTTTTCCATAGTACCTACTTCGTGCTTTTTAACGGTGTAGATTGTGGTATTTCACATATTTTTCCGCGACTTTAAACACTTCTTTCCACTTCTTTTTTCAAAGCATGGGAAAACTCCTCGAGACCATGTTTTTCCGAAGTTTTAAAACTTATCTGTTATTTCTAAGAAAGACGAATCCATCTAACCAAAGATCATTAAAATCGGTTCAGCAGTTTATGAGTTATAAATGGTATAACTAACCTGACTTTGGTTTATATATTAAGATATACCAATTTTTATAATTAGGTTTAAAAATAATTAAAAAAAACAAAAATATCGGAGCTATGCAACGTTTACTCTTAAGGTATCGGATGACATTTGCATTTTCAAGCATTTAAAACTTGTGCCAGTCCAGTAATCACGAAAACCCTGTCCGACAATATTTTTTATTTTTATTGTTTTATTATTGGTCACTTTTCAGTATTACGTATGAGTACCAACCACCATCTACCTAACAAAAACAATTATAAGCAGTTATTGGATGACTTGCAATGATACTAGATAAAAAGATATAATTGTCATAATTTATATGGTTCCAAAACACATCGTTAAAGATATCAGATATTTATTTGTTGTATCTAAGCTTAGCATGGTATGTGTTTAACAACAAGTTGGATCAATTATAAACAAAAAATTAAAAGAGAATTTTTATATAAACCGATAAATAAGACACAATTATTAAATTTTTTGACAACTACGAGTACCTAGAAACAAAACTAGTTTCTTTAATTTAAATTATTTTAAACCATGAGCCGTATTTGATTATGGCATCTAAACTTGCAAAGTTTTCAATTGGTTTAATTGTTATTCTCAGTTTGATATGCGGTTTTCCTGCAGAAGTGAGCTTATATTTTCAAAAATAAAGGTACTTTTAGTGATTTGTTTTTTTTTTTTTTATAGAAAAACTTTAATGTTCAAATGACTGATATCCAGTGCAAACATAACAGCAAATATGCATCAAGTTCATCGTGTTCACTGAGCGGACCTAAACCTGCAACAGGCGTTAATTTTTATTTGCAAATGAAAAGTGTTATCAAAGATTTTCGAATGGACTTAATTTTTTATATGGAACGCAAGAAGACATTTTATTTGCTCTTCAAAGCATCCGATATAGATGTGTGTACAGAATTTCACAAGAATATAACAGTTTTGCATTTGGAACTTATCAAAGAGATGACTCTGAGGGCTGGAAAATGGCCAAAATGTCCTGTACCAAAGGTGAGTTATACGTATATGAAAACATGAAAATCGTAGGTTCTGGACGTTATTCTAATGCGAAAAACTATACGTTACTAAACGTTTTCGAGTTATAACACGTTTTCTTTATGATTTTGGCTTTATTTTTCTTTAACTGATCTTATCATTTCCAAACGACTTCCGATTCGTGAGGCATTTTTTAATTTAATCAAGAATTTCTAACACTTTTACTTTAATCTACAATTTTACTTGAAGTTTAGGATTGGTAAAAAATAATCAAACCAACGGTACCTGCCTTATGAGCACTAACGAAAATGGATTTTTTATCAAAAACGACTCAAACAATTAAAAAAAAAATGGTTTTTGATGTTATCTACTGATACTGATGAAATTTTATATACATATGATAGCTTCTTCATAGTTTTAAGATATTTGATATAATTGTAAAAAAAAAATAATTTATTTTGAATTTTTAGAAAAAACTTTCAATTTTTTTTTGAAAAATCAAATTTTTCGAAAATAATTTGCTGTATTTTTTGAAATTTTTGTTTCAGATGATCATTAATATTTTCCTGAAAACTAGGTTTGAGCATTTTTGTATACAAAAAATTAACTTTTTTAAAAAAACCGCTCTGAAGATTTTTTTTTTCCTTAATGAGATCAAATGCCGTATGCTGTTTTGAGCTTCAAATCATGTAAAAATTTATTTCAGGCATTTTTGTATTTAATTTTATATATTTTCTTACATTTTATTTTTAATAATGTACATTTACATATTTTAAAAATTTGTAGGATTTAACGTTCACATCGACTTTGACCATAACAACAAGGGCGTGCAACCCCCTTTTTTTTGTGAATTTGCTCACTGTTGGCAATAAAGGCCAGTTAAATGAAAATAGTGCCAAAATCATACAGACCGCTATAACTCGAAAACGAAGCAAAAACCAGAAAACTGTACCATTATTATATGTTTTTCGCCTCAGGAACCCATGGTCTTTGTATATTCAAACAATTCCTTTTTTTTATTTTTATTATTTGAATACAAAAAATGATCACTCAACTAACAGTTTCTTTTATTATTATTTTTTTCCAGGATTTTTATTACAAATTCGAAAATCTATCACCGTCTCTAAATGTATTTCCTGATTTTATACAAAATATTGGTTTCAAAATGGTTTTAATTATGAAAGATAAAAAAGAAATGTTTATGGATCTTTCTGTATTAGGTAGAGTAATTAATTCAAAAATCATAAAAAATAAACGTAATCATTAGGAAAGGCGGATGAAAAACTTAGAAAAATACAAATTATATGTAATGGTGAGGAAAATATGCATTGAATACAAAATATATCCTTTTTTTGAATAAAAATACAAAAATCAATGAGAGAAGTTTACCGTAGCGTGTGACGAGGACTCACGTCAAAAGCGTAACTAAATCAACGCATTAGCTGAAGAATTAGAAGAGGCCACAAGTAGCATAAGATAGTATAATTTTGGTATCAGATTATTTAATTCATTCTTTTACCATCTTTAATTGGTATGCCAATTTACGACTTTTTTATTTGATCTTAATTTCATCCTTATTAGGTATTGTCTAAAACTAAAAACTAAAATAATGTTCACTTGTACTTAACGCTTTCTTAAACACTTATTAAATTGGCATTCCTAAGTAATGTGTTTTTTGTTTCTAAGATCCCCCTTAAATTCTTCTAAGAATGTGTACTTTTTTAATAATTTTTTTATGAAAATTCTTAGCTAATTATTTTTCAAAATTTTGTGTTATAAAATATATTATTTTCTTTCAGAATGCAAATTTCTTATTTTTTAGCAACCAAAATCAAAAAAAAAAAAACAAAAATGTCTTATGTGTTATAGTTTTTTAAAAATGTTAAAAAGTTTCTTAATTTTAAAGAAAAATTTCAATAAAAACAACATTCAGTTTTGTAGTTTTTTTTTTATTTCTCCAAGACTAGAAGAATTATTATGATTTACTTTTTTGTATTTCACTAAAATCAAATAAGAAAATTAAATTTTGGTACAAAAATTAATCTCAAATAAGTAATTAATTTTATAAAAACGTTTCATTTTCTTTCAGATATTATTTTTTTTTCCTAAATTTCAAGTTTGAATCACAGTATTTCAAAAACCAAAAATCATAGACCCTTCACTTTTCTTAAGTTGATTGACTTAATAAGGCCATTGAATGTTGGAAGAAAAAAATTATATTTTACTAATGAAAAATTTTGAAAAAAATTAACTAAAAATTTTGATTGAATTTTTTTTCAAAATTTGAAATTTGAAAATTATTGTTTTTTTAGTTTAAGAAAGTTCTGACTATCAAAAAAAAAAACATACAACTTGATTTTTTGTCAGACGTCGTTCTATTTACATAACTTTTTTTCTGATTTAAGTCAACTTTTAATAAAATTCCCCGTCCATCTGAACGGGACCCCTATCTTTACTAGTTGTTTTCCTTGAACAGACCTTGAAAATTTTTGGAATGGTTTATGTTATAGAATTTTAACAAAATTGTTTGTGAAAAAAAAACATTTTATTAACAAAAAGGGTAGGGAATAAGTTAATTTCTATTATTAAAGCAATTTTCGATAAATGAAAATGTCACGTTCTGCATAAAGGAAGGTTTTCAGATAAATTTTAAGTCAAATATGGAGGCATTCAGGGTTACATACTATCGCCAATACTTTTCCTGCTAGTAATTAGTGATGTGCTGCGTGCTGCCCTGTTGAACGGAAATGGTAAAATTCAATGAATTCAGACATCCCAACTTAAACATTTGGACTGGACTACGCACACTCAGACGACATAATATGTTTACTCTCTGATATTGAATCCAGGATTTCCATCAAATTACAACAAGGCTGGAGGAAGAATCAAAAATCGTGGGGCTGAAAATAAACACGGCAAAAACAAAAATGATCAGCCTCAGAAGTTACTCATCTGTTCAAGTCAATATGTTTGAACAACCGGTAGAGAAAATATCTTGGGAGTTTTGTCTCTACCAAAGACAGGACCCAAAAAGACGTGTTGGCAGCCATTTTAAAAAGGCAAAGACTGCTTTCGGAATGCTGTCCAAAATATGGAAAAAATTATTCAAACTAACTGGCTGAAATTTAAAAGGTCTGTTGAATCTATGCTTCTGTATGGCTGCAGCATGTTGAAAAATTGAAATCAGTATATTGTAACCACGACAACCCTGTTCTGACAGGGTCTCTTTTTTATTTTATCGTGCTACCATTTAAATTTAGTTATTCAGGTCGCACTCTGCAACCTTTAGGCTATTATGTTTTATCCTACCCTCACCCTTCATATAACAAAAAAAATGTTTAAAGTATTAACTGTTATTGGACGATTGCTTTATTAAAAATGATAGATAAAACCCCAATTTTCATAGTCTGAAAATTATATCTCATCACGTGATTTAACAACTTTTCGATCAATGATAAAAAAAAAACGAATTCAATAAAAACCGATATATCAGACACAATTATTCAATTTTTAAACAACAATGAACAAAACTGGTGTCTTTAATTTAAATTATTAACCATGAGTCACTTTTAAAATGTCATCTGGGCTAGCAACTTTACCATTAGTTCTCATTGGTTTTTTCATTTTGATAAAAGGCCTCCGCGCAGAAGTGAGCTATCATTTAAAAAAAAAATTCTTTAGTTTTCTTTGATTGTTTTTTTTTTTTTTTTTTTCGTTTTCTATTTTAAGACAAGTTTAAACGTACATCTAACTGATATCCAGTGCAAACATAACACCAACTATGCATCAAGTTTATCCTGTTCACTGAATGGACCTAAACCAGCGACAGGAGCTAATTTTTATATGCAAATGAAAAAGACAGTCCGTGATTTTCGAATGGACTTAATGTTTTATATGGAACGCAAAAAATCATTTTATTTGCTCTTCAAAGCACCCGCTTTGGACGTGTGTACAGAATTTCTAAAAAATAGCTCAGTTTTCTACTTTGAACTGATCAAAGAAATGACTTATAAAGCTGGAAAATGGCCACCTTGTCCGGTGCCGGAGGTGAGGAATAAATACAAATTTATTGTTTCCAAAACTAACTGCAACAATTTTTTTTTCAGGATTTTTATTACAAATTTGAAAATTTATCACCGCCTCTAAATGTTATACCTGATTATATACCAGCTCTTGGCTTTAAAATGGTTTTAATTTTGAAGGATAAAAAAGAAACCTTCATGGATGTCTCTGTATTGGGGAGATTAGTTAAAAAGCAAATACCGAAAGATAAACGTAAACATTAGGAATTAGGATAGATGCTGCAAATCTTGGAAAAATACAAATTTGAGTTGATTAAAAATATTATTTTCAAATAAAACACTAATTTCATATTAAATAAAATTTAAAGTTGCAACTTATTGAAAGACAATTTATAACAAAAAAATGTAATATAGTGTTTTGATGAAATGATTTAATAAAAGTTATAAATAAAATAAAAGTTGTTTCAGTAATTAAAAAATATTAATTCAAATATTATATTCGAAAAATAAATTTATACTTTAGTGCGACAAAGTAGACCAATGACATCACATACTTGAATCAATCAAATGAACATTTCGTGCTGAAAATTGTTTAATAATTAGCATCATGAATGAACTGCCGATTAAAAGTAATTAATAAAATTATTTAATTTCTATGATCGCAGCATTTCGGCAACATCGAATATGTGTTTGTTCCACAAAAGGTGGTTTGTAACGCACATACCGAAAATGAAATGCTGTTCGGTTTCCTCAATGTAGGTGCCATTCATGGATAGTGGCATGGGGGATAGGTCCCGCTTTAACGATAGAAGGCAGCATTGTGTTTTAGAAGCATTAAATTCTACGCGGTTTCTTACTCCCCACTCGACAATACTGTCGAGGTCAGAATTTAATGAGCCTACCATATTTCGTCGTTGAAGTTCCTAATCCGAAGAACATGGATTTAAATCAATCAATGAATATGAAAAGCTGAGCGTACTATCATCAGCGAAACAATTATTAAATTAGATGCTACAGACGGGAGATTATTATTTATAAAAATGAGGAAGAGAGTCGGAGACAAGACGGAGCCCTGGGGCATACCAGCATTTATTTTTAAGGTTTCAGACTTGAATTCATTATTTTGTAAAATTTCCATGCTTTCGCAAATGTATTTAAAATAAGAACATATTTTTTATAAATGATTTATATCAAACACGTTTTGTTCCGATATTAAAATTGATCATACAGTTGAAATTGATATTAATTTCGTGTCAAAAAAAAAAAGACAAAATAAGTGGTTTTCTTCATCCTTCAGTCTGTGAATCAATGCGTCACGAAGACGGAAACGAGTTTGGCAATAGTATAGATCTAAATTTGAAATACATAAGGTTTTCAATATAATAATAGAATATGTCAAGAAACTGATTATTTGGTTAAATTAGATAAATATTCTTGCAAAAAATGGAATAGTTTACTGGAAAATGTATTCATCTACTCAATTTTTTTTTTAAGCTTTAAGTCTGCATAAAAAGGTTGACAGTATCCCAAAACGAGTAGAACTCTTTCCTCACAAAAATCATGGACACATGAGTTTTTTTGTCAGAATTTTCACGTTCAAAAAAAAAAAAAAATAATACATTTAAAAAAGTTTTTTTTTAACAATTTTGTATGTCTATGCATAAAAACTATGCCAGGTGAAGGTAAACAGAATTTCTTCCAAGAATTTTAGCAAAAAACAAAACAAAAAACAAACTCACATCCCTTCCACCCTCTTTCTCTCTCTCTCTCTCTCTCTCTCTGTGTCTCTCAATCCAAATGTGAAATTGAACATGAACAATTCAAATACACCTGCTCGATGCTATCAATTATCCATGTAGATTTCTCCTATCTGAACCTTCAAGCTCCTTCCAACTACAAATAAAATATGTCCTCCTATACTTATAACCTATGCACACCATTCCAACTATGATCCAACTATAATGTTGGTCTTACAGCCCTTTAGCATTTTACCTCCTTTAACTCAGTTCCATAACCTTTATTCACATTTTGAGTCTCATCTAGGTGCCGTCTACTCTTTTTAGGATTTTACATGAACGTAGAGAGAGAAATATCTTGATATGGACTCTGCCATGGAAGGAACATTGACTGCATTTTGTTCAATGTGCACCTGTAACTGTTGCAGTATTCATATCTGCATGCGATATTTATCTATCTATCCTTCAACCTATACATACATTATATATGTACCTATCTACCTCAGCTTGTATGAGAATATTCAAAAATTGATTTCGAAAATATTGTTGAAATTGTGGTAGCATGGTTGCCACATGTGATCAAATATTTATTATCTTAACAAAAATTACAAACTTACCCGGTTAAGACTGTACTCCGATGTACAGAATAGACTGACAAAGTTACAATGACACAAAACCCACTTTTTGACTTTTGCATCGAAGTCATGTTCGATTTGATTAAAACCTTCAAGTAAATTTTTGACACTAAATCAATATTTGCTTCAAAACAAAGAAATAGGTTACTCATACGCCACAGTGACCATTTAAGTTAAAATTCTGAAATTTAAAAAAAAAATTGATGGGAGATGAAATTGTGAAAGAATTCCTTGTAGGCTATTTGAGAAACTATAAAACTACTAAGTTGATGAAAAATTCAAAATGCTGAGAGCAGTGTTCAAGCCGAGAATAGAAAGAATACAATGATGTTGGAAAAAAATCAGCTTTATGCAATATTATTTTTTTTCTTACGACAAAAATTAAACCATGTTGGCAACAATATCAAACAAAATATTGAAATGGTAGAAAGAAATAAAGGCATGCAAATATCAGGAATAGAAAGAGAGAATTCTAAAGTAGAAAGGAAAGAAATTCAATTGATCTGGATTACGTTTTTGATGTAAGGCACATTACGAGAACATGCTACTTTTGGCAAATATAGTGAGAATTTTATTTTTACTTGTGTTTTTGGTTCATTTTTGTTTTTTTTTTTTTTATTGAAAAAGAATCCTTTTCTTTTGTGCTATGGATGAGTGTATGAGAAATTATATGGCAAGTAAGCAGCAGACTTTTAGACACAAGAAATTTGAATTTGAATTTGAATCAATTTTTCTATCCTATTGAGTCAAATGATATAGAAGGATAAAAAATTGAACTTATTTTGTTTTCGAATAGCAACTATCATAGAGAGAATATTTTTGGTCTATTTGTTGGTATGTACTTAATGGAGTATAGTATTTTGAAAGGATGGAATTGAGAGTCTATTAGAAAACAGAAATGTAAGTAAGACTCTTTTTATAAGGACATTTATGATGACTTTGAGTAGATTTTTTTTTTTTTATTTGAGATATTTTGATGAATTTAGCAAAATAATTTTTCTTTTTACTGAAATTCTGCGGATAAATATATATAATGACTGTAAATTTGTAATTCATAAATAATTTCCATGAGTTTATAGAATTCGCTTGAAATTCAAAAAACCTCCAATAGTAAAAATATCCGCATTTGTCGCTAGAAGTTTCTGCGAATAAAATAGTTATTATCTTCATTTATTCCTGGGAAAAATGAAGCTCATGAAGCTCATAAGCCATCAGGAATCTTCCAATCAAGACCTCGTTAAAGAATTTGAAAAAAAGTAGTAGTATGGCACTTTATATGGGCTATGTTAACAAACAAAAATGGGCAAACGCACCACAAACTTTTTTGTCAAAAAAGCATATGGTTCCTCCATATGCTTTTGACAAAAAAGTATGTGTTGCGTTTGCCCATTTTTTTTCGTTAGCCCAAACTTACCTTAAAAATTTTAACGGAACATATTATTTTCACCACAAATATTTTTTTGCTCTTTAGGGCAAGTATTGGATTCGTGTAAAAAAAATTAAGGTTTTAATCAATAACATTACGATGATGGGGAAATTTATTTTTCGATAGCTTTTCAGTGTAAAAATCGTATAATTCCAATTTGTGGTTCGTTTTTCCAAGGAAATTCTAGTAAAGCCCAATATTATTTTTCGCTAACTTACAGTTAAAAAATTATAACAAATAAAACTTTTTTCAGAACAGTAACCCACTTATCGGGGCTTAGGAAAAACGATGTTGTTTAATCGGATGTAAGTCAAAAAAAGACAAAATTTAAACACAAAAAAAAAAGATATATGGATTTATAAGTGGTTGCTGTTCTGAACAAAGATATTTAGTTTTTTAACAGTGAGTTGGTTAACGAAGAATAATATAGGGCTGCCTTGGGCTTAACGTTCTTAAGTTACGAATTATACACTGAACAAAAAATAGTTTCAATGATTTCTGAAGTGCCTTCTTTGGTTTGGAAAAAGTCTTTCACAAATTCTTCATAAGTGTTTTCATCTACATGACGAAGACTGTCACAAGATCCAAGAGCACTCATAAGATCAATTAATGGTTAAGTAATGGTTAGGAAGAAACATTGAAATAAGCAATGTATTGATGTTCCTTAACAAAGAAGAGTACACTTTCGTTTAAACGGGCATCTTTTTAAATATTGCAGTTTTTGGATTCCATCCGAATAAAATGTTTCTGGATGGGCGGTGAACATAACTCACTAACATTTTTACACATAAAACACACAGAGTGTTTGTATTTTTATTCAAAATTTTTCCAACATTCCCTCCAGTTCAATGAACAAATATCAAAGTGTTTGAATTATCAAAGAAAAAATTCTTCTTCTTTTATAAAACAACAAAAAATATTCGGAAATTTTCTTACATCTTCACTTTTAATCTTGAATGCAAATCGACAACCGCAACCAAACGAACGAGAGGAACGAGCAAAGATGTCAGAGTTGTAAAGTAAAGTTAAGTTTTTCTTGAACATTGACCACTTTGCTCGGTGGTATAAGTTTTTTTTCCTGTTTAACCCTCGGAAGCGAGAAAAAAAATTAAAAAATAAAATCCTCTGGCAATTTTTAGAGTAAAACTTTTTTGATTTTTTTTTTTTCTATCTCAAACAAACAATCTGAAGTAGAAGACGGGTCAGAAGAAAAGTGTGATGTGGTTGGGGACAGAGTGTGAAGAACATTCACTGTTGCATCGGCGAATCACATCGCATTTCTATAGAATCAACCGATCGAATAAAACTTTTCTAATAAAAAAATTGTTTTTTTTTTTTATTTTCATTTCTATTTTTTCTTGACAAAAGAAAGAAAAAGAACAAAAAGTCCCTCTTTTCCAACTTAAGATGTTGACTAGCAATTCGTATTGAACAGAAATTGACGTGTTCCTATGGCTTTCTATGAAGACAAACTTTTACTTTCCAGTTGTATGTTGTATCTATGGATTTGGAGGAGGTGGGTGTTATGGACTTAAGTTGACATTTATTGTGAAATAGTATAAGTGAAATGGTATTTTTAATAACTTTATGGGATCTTATAGAAGAGTTCTGATGATATATTGTTTTCAATTTCTGCAAAATGTAAGACTCATTTAAAAGTTTTTTTTCTCATGACTGATGAAAACAAACCACTGGGTTAACATTGAAGAGCTTAAATGGTTATTAGTCGCGTAGAAAGAATACATGGTGCAAAACCTGCATTGCAGTCAAGATAGGCAATTGTCTTTAATCATTTCAAAGTGATAAAGGGTGTTACCGCTCGGTCTACTTCAATAACTACTTCTTCGTTTTTCTGTGTTTTCCGTTCTATTAGGGCAAGGTTTTAAGTTGTGAGAAAATGTAGAAGTAGCAACTGAGGAAGTGTTTTAATAGAAATAGTAAGTTTGTTCTTCGTATTGATAATATAGTTTACCCGGCAAGTTCAAAATTGCTTAAAATGCGAACGCGAAACCTGTAATACTTCTATAACAATTCGATAACACTTCGATAAAACCTCGATATGCATTAACATAAATTCTTAGCACTTTACTTGCACATTTTTTTAATTTTTCCATAATTTTCAAAACCAATACTTCCCCTATAACAGCAAATTAGTTTAAACTAATCAAGAGATCTCGAAACGTATTCATAATCAATTCAATTTCAGATAAATGTTGAAAGGCAATTCAAAATAAAATTATCCAAGACATTTTAATTTCAAATTCATTAGTATTTCACTAAGCATTATAGCCATTGAAGCAGCAGCAATCTACGAAAAAATAATTATGTACTCTGCGCATTTTTCTTCCATCTCACAGAGAGCATCTTAGTCTTTTCAACAACAATCTTTCCAATGACTTTATTAGCTCATTTAGTGTTTTGGGGAGGGAAAATTATGCGCCAAACGAGATAACAAAAACCCGATGCTAAATTAATTTGAAATAGATTTTCAAAAGCTCATCCTGTCGTCGCTTGCGTCGTTGGAGGTTCTGTTTTTGTATGAAAATGGCAAAGCCAAAACAACAACAAGAACCATAATTTTGATACCTAAGAACCTTCTTTACCTTTTCGTTGGAAGATTTCCTCTCAAAAGATAAGGAAACGCGAAAATTCAATAAAGATGCGGCAATTTTAATTTAATCACTCGCAATCAGCACGATTCCAAGAGAGTATATAGAGGTACAATACTTATCTCTTACACACTGACGTTTGAAGACAGGGAAACGCTAGATCCTTGTGTAGTCAGGTGAAGGTCCTTTTTGGCTTTAGATTTTCACATCTTGACAAAAAAGGGAAGTTTATATTTTTTTGGGGAATAAAAGTAAAAAAAAAAAGCGAAAATGATGACATTGTGGGTCGGATGTCCTTTTTGGTTTTCTCTATCAAAATTCTCCAGCTCCTCTTCACCATGCCCGCCCACCCCAAACCAACCAACTCATTCAATTTTGTTGGAATTTGTTTTGTTGTGACGGCTGCTGTTGTGGTTTTTATTCCTTCGAGCCTTCATGACTGCCTTAGGAGGGATTATAAGGACGATGGAAATGGAATAAACTGGCAGCAATGTGTAACGCCAAGTAGTAGCAGGTTGTAATGATGGTGGTGGGTGGTGGTGTGTGTGTGTGGAAAAGTACTCGTATATCGTAGATATACAATTCAAGCTTTGACTTAGCCAGGAATAAAGTGAAATGCAAATTTTATTTTATTTCTACCTGCTCAGGAGGTATTTTATCCTCGAAATTGTTTCTTCTTAGTTCGCATTCTAAAGCAATTCCCTGACTGACTGTTTGACTGGTGAACACTGAACAGACAGCATTACACACGATATCCTAGTCCTGGCTTGGGGTTAACTTTTTTGTACGAGTAATTTATGTGAGTTTAGAAATGACGACGATGATGATGATGATTTTTCGTTAAAAAACGTCCTTTTCCTCTGAACTCCGAAGGCAAATTAAACAAGGACGATCATTTCACTTAACTAACGTTACTCCATGCTTTTTTGGCAGAAACATGTGAATGCGAATAGCATTGGCCAAAAATCTCTCTCTTTGTTTTTGAACACAGATGTTTTTTTTTTTTTTTGTTCTTTGAGCTCCTGGAATTGGGGTTTTGTTCGTTTTCGTAGGTAGGTTTTATGTAATTAAATGTTTTCAAAATGGAATTTGTTCTTCTCAGCAGAAGCCGGAACAAATAAAAACAAAAACAACAACAACTTAGGTACATGAGAGGGATTTAATTCAATGATGTTGTAAATGGAATAACTAAAGAAAAAAAAAATCATACATAAATTGAAATGAAATGAACAAAACAGACAAAAATAAAAAAAAAAAAAAATGGAATAAGAGAAAGAACAATTTGAATTTACAAAGAGGACGCAGTAATTGGAATTCAAATGAATAAGTAGGATAACATGTTGGCTGTCTTTGTTGTCTTGTTTATGTGTATAAAACTCTGCTTGTGTTAAACAAGGCATCAGGATTACGGAAGCTGAATTTTCTGCATGCTGATGTGAGTAATGATTTTATATTTTTTTTCTTTTTTGTTTATAATGAAAATAGCGATGCGTTGGAAGTTTAATGAAATGTTTTAATCTTGATGACTTACTTTTTTTCGAGAATATTATGACACTAGAGAAGGATATTAATATACATATTATTTTTAAGTGAATATTGGTAACAGAGCTGTAAGAGACTACAGGCAATTGGTAAGGTAATGCAGTCAATTCAGTGGCAGTTAATTCACTTTAATTTTAACTGGCTATACAGTTAATGGAAGTAGTTACGTACAAAACTGTACAAAAACATTCTTCTGACTAGAAGATGAAGGCTAAAACCAGTCAAAAAGTACTGCAGTTAATTTACTTTTAGTCAATTAACTGCTTTAATTAACTATTCAGTCAGTATTTTAGTACTGGACTGCTGACTGTTGTTTTACAGTCAAAGTTCTTTTGTAAGTAAAAAGAAAGAAAGAAATTTAGTCTTTTTAATCAATTAACTGAAGTAATAAAAAGACTGCAGTTTTAACAACTCTGATAGATATAATTACAAAATACCAAGCTGGAATATTATCAGAAAATTTGTCATCGAAAACCATTATCGGAATAAGAACGCCCTGAACTTTAGCTGCAACTTTCTCCCTTGGTATCTTTGGAAACAGCAGCAACAGCGAGAACAGCAACGAGCAAAGATGATCAGTGGAACCATTGCAAACCATCTTGATGTAAAAAAAGCTGTGTCACAAAGCAATCAAATCAAAACCCCTGATTCAATAAAGATTTCCGGCATGTAATCCAAAGACGAGGCCTATAAGTTAATGCTGCAGGTTCAAACCAGAATCCGGAATTGTTGAGAACGTCCTTAGATTCTAGATTAATTTTTTGCTAACAACAAACACACAAAACATGGTTGATAGAGTTAGTCACTATACTTTGGTTCTTTGTGAGTTAGGTGTGCCACAAAATTTTGTAATTTATCTTCTTAGATTTTAGTTTGTGTCTGAGGCGTATAGTTGTCAGTTTTATGATTTTGGAAGAATTTCAGAAACGGAGAATGCTAACCTCTTGTTTGCTTAACTAGGGTAGGTATTAAATTGTTCTTAATCTATTTAATTCAATACTCCCACTTACAAGTATCCGTCGTATAGTTTAATATTAAAGAAGAAAAATTGTCTTAGAAAGCTGATCAAAAACTTTATCCACTCATAACTTATTAGTCTTCACAAAATACAGTACAAACATAATCAACCTCCCACAAATCAACTAACTCGCATTATTATCACACTTCTGACTCCAGAGTCTCTTTTTTTTTTGGAATGAAGAAAAAAAAATTCGATTTATGTCATGGTTAATGCTCCATGTTCACTTTCATTGAAAACTAAGCAACCAACCTGCTGGAATATAATTTGCCAGGATGCCCTAGCCAGGGATATCTCCACTGACAGCTGTTTTTCTATTTTCTTGTGATTATTTTTTCTTATTTTTTTTTTTTTGCGTCCTTCTGCAAATTTGCAGGCGCACATATCCTAACACGTATCCTAGGCTGACATGAAGACTAATGAGGACATATGGATCTAAGTTTGTGTACCCATCACTACTATATGTATGCTCGTACTTCTCAACCTTCATTTGGCATATGGAATTGTTGTTGTGTTGTATAACTATAACATACTCCACTCATCATACACTGATGGTTTTCATTGGCAGGCGGGTGGCGGGCGTCACATTGGGTAGGGTAGGTTTGGTATGTTATATCCTGATGATGATAACTGAGAGTCCTTCTTTCTCTGATCCTGATGATGACTGTTGGGGTTTTGTTATTGCAATCGAATATACTCCTTTGCGATGCTCTTGTAGGCAATTTGTTCAACATTCAACGTGATGCACATCGAAATAATGTTTGCAGGATTTCTCTATCGCTCCTTGTGTGATGTTTGTGTACGTACGTTACGTGTACGTGGTGAAATGAGATTGAATGATGTTGTCGTTGTGTGGTGGAATGGAAGGACTCTGGCACTTAATCGTGCTCTGGTTTTTGTATACATTGCTTGTAGCAGATTTCATAATGCGATCCATATAATTTATATACGTATATGTGTGAAAGAGGATGTTGGCGTACATATCAATGTACAACTGACTGGCCTTCAAATGCAATATTTCAGGCAGTTTTTTTCTTGTTTGATAAAATTTTATTAACAATAGTTTGTTGCAAGCAAATCGCAAGTGGATTGTTAGTTTCTTAGTAAACTGTTACAAAGATTTGAGATAAGAGTAACATTTTAATTTTCGCGGTTTTACCAGGGCGACCCGTGAGGAAGGTGGAAGGTGGAAGGAATACTTCGCTTCGGTCTTAATCCGTGTGTTTGCTAGCAATATGCGCACTGCGTACCCTATACCTGATAAATCGCCCGAAACTACAAATGCCCGTACCTCGCAGTAAAATGAAGTAAAAACACTGAAGAACAACAATGCGGTAAGACTCGACGGTATTCCCGAAGAGCTCTTATACAAGAAAAAACCAACTACATCGAGTGAGCTACGACATAAACTCATAGAGGAAGCTAGGAACTCAGAGTACAAATAAGGAATAATTGTCAAGGTCTTAAGGATGAAGATTTGATGCAGTGGGTTTCAACCTTGGCATACCGGCTAAACCTTTTGAAAGTGTCTCGGTAATCACCCCCCTTGGGAAAACTTTTCGTATTACCTTAAGGGGGTCCTGTTTAAATAGCGGGTTTTATCTCTTCTTAGTTTGCAGTATTTAAGTCAGCTACGCACGTATTTGCTGCTATCACTCTTGGTTCTCCAGCATCTTCGGTATGATGGTTGCCTGACTTAATTCACAGATATTTCTTTCCAAGAATATCTGCTGCACTCAAAAATGATCATCTTGATTTGAGTATCTATACTGGCAAAAGTGACTTACTGCTTTGGCTATCTTGCACAGGAAGGCGTTGCAGTAGCCTTGTCCGATAAGGACCTGCGTTACGTATTTGTTCACTTTGCCATGTTTCCGCTTACCCCATTCAGCAACATTTCGGGGTCTCACACCGACTTTACCACTTCTCTTGTGTAAGCGCCTTTTCTTCCGCTGTTGGCGCTTCAGTTTCGATTTCCATATTCTTTCGTATACGTATTCTATTCGTATACGTACTTTTGTTTCGCAGCCAAAAGATCTGTTGGCGTTATTCCTGCATCTACCATAAATCTATTTCCTTACGTGTTTTTTTTCCAAAAATAAACTCTGCCATAATTTCCGGGGTCTAAAAGGCATATTTATGATTTGACCTTCTTAAACAAGAAGTGCCAAAGAAAATAGTTCTTACATATTAGTTTCTCCATGTTTTGAAATTGATATCTTCTATACTCGTATCTACCAAATAAAGGAAAAGGTCAAAATAAATAGAAGAAAACCGGAACAACATTCACATTATAAGTACATATTCAACAGCAAAAACCTTCTTTTAAAAGTAATTTCTTATACTGGCAATTTAGATCGTTACCAATTATGAAAAACTTACTCCTCTGCAAAATCTTATAATAATACCATTTTTGCTGGGATATCCAAAAACTTTCCTAAAAACATTTAAAAATTAAAATTGAGGAAAATTCACAAAGACCTCCTATTAGAATTTAAAATTAGATTTTATAATTTTTTAATTCATTCGTCCAACTTTCTTGAAACTTCAAAAAGCAATACAATATAATAATCTAACTATTTTATAAAGCGCCTTTTGTAGAAACAAAAACACACTAACTTTAAATTTATCATTCATAAATATTTTTCAATCGCCTTGGCTTCAAGGTAAATTATAAATCAACTTGCCATCGCTCACCCATTTCCCCCTCCCCTATTCCACCAATAAAATAAATTTCCAACGATTTTGAATTTTAAATTATCCTTTAGGCCAAAAAGGAAGCAATTTCAAGCTGCAAACCATCATCGCCATCGGCGTCAGAAACATACTTTTCGATCTCAAAATTTAACAAAAACACCCAACTACCATTTATGGTCTATAGTATATAGGGAAAAGCAGCTCGCTTCTATAGTATATATTGTTTCTGCCCCCGCATTAACCTCTCGTCGTCGTTTGTCTTAGCATTTTAGCAATTTCAAGCCGTCTATGTGCCTCAGTTTTCCAATTAATTTTAACTTTAAACGGATGAAATTTCCCCAAAAAACCAACAACAATATCATGCCAAAGCCCGCCGCCTACAGAAAAGAATGGATTCAGGTCAAAACTTTGGCAAAAAGTTACTTCAAAATAAACATACACATACACACTTTCAACTGCTGTTGTTTAGCTTATGAGAGATTTAATGAGTTTGTTTTTGCGTGTCCTGCTCCTGATGGTCCTAGTTATGGTTCCTGCCATACCGAAAGACAGAGAGAGTAGGTATATACAATGTAGCAGCGGGAGGGAATATTTTTTGGGGGCAAAACTCTTAATTGGCCATTTTTCTCATCAAAAGGAAGCAAAAAAAACAAACACACACACAAAATAAATAGACAAAAACCTGGCAAGAGCCTTTTTCAACAAAATCATACTCGTCCTTTCCATTCTGACCCATCACCATCACCCATCGTCGCAACGTCAGCCAAATTCCAAGACAATCAAATTCAAAGGGAATTCCTAAAAGTGTTTACCGGATGGTTGATGGTATCCTGCGGATCCTTGAGAAATATTTTTCCGACAACCAAATGAGGCCAACACATTCCTGCTTGCTGTGCTGCCTTTTCTAACAGAGCCATTTTAAATTATATTTTCATGGCAACGAAATTGGCAATGGCGGCAGTGCTAGCGGAGGCTGCGAAGGGTCTGCACTGAAGTGCCAAACACAATCTGTCCGTCTGTCACTTTGGCAGGACGATATTATGTTTATTTGAATACCAATTCCAAAGTATCAGGATCTTACGCAGTTGTAGGTATAGCCTGTAGGTTATTTTCCGGCTTATATCCTTTTATGTAAATTACGATTTTGAGAAATCGTTTTGTTTATGTTTAATGGCTTTATTTGAATTCCGTGCTATAATTCAGCGCCAAACTCTGTGGGTGGTGTGTCCTTAGACTTTGGGGAATTGAATTGAAATTATCAAACTATGTTTTAGTTCAGGGATGGCCTTAGAGGATAATATATATGTAATTCTGTGTTATGTCTTTTGTGTGTGCGAATTGATAAAGCTTTGCAATTCTTCCTAAATCGAATTTTGATTGTTTTATTTTGTTGTTGTTGTACCGATTTTCTTTTGAATAATGCCTGTTGGATTTACCTATAAAAGCAAAAAAAGTTCATGTCTGTGGGTGTTTTTGTTTTTTTGTTTTTACTTGTAACTGTAACACGGACTACTGGTGTTTGAAACGTGATTTCCAAGGGAAAATTAGAACTTTTTTGACAGCTATTAACCGTAATTGAGTTCGTTTTAGGTTTTTTTTTATTTTTGTTCTTGTTGGTTCATTTTCGCTATTTCGAAGGTTAAATATTTTTTAGGTGAAACGAAACGATTTAATAGCACACAGCATGATTTGGGTTTATTTTTCGTGATTTGTTTACCAAAAAAAATAAATAAAAATAAAAAAAAAGCTGGCAATTGAATGAACGCGCACGCTATGTGGGTGATAATGTAATTAAGGATAATTGCGGGAAATTTTGTATTCGGTTTTGTTTGGAGAGATTTTTGTAATTTTGTATGTGGAGATTTTTTGTTTGTTAAATAATATGATTTAGGTATAGATTAAGCAATGATTTTCAATAAGCGTTTAAAGTTTTGTTGAAATTATTTATTTGGGAATAATTTTGACCTATTAATGCTGGATACAGGAGGGCTGGAAAGAACTTGCATTGCATAGTAAGAAAGAATAGAAAAATATGAAAGAACTTTGCTGGTACAGTGAATTGAAATTAAGATGGTTATTTATAGGTCATAAACTAGAGCATGTGGTGCCCACTTTTCGAAAACCTGACCTTGAGATAAAAATAAAAATTGACATGACAAGAAAGTGAGTCCCACAATTTTAACAAGAAACTTGTTTTTTCCAAAAACATATCCTATGATTGGGATGCAACAAATAATATGCATAATTTTCAGAAAAATTTATAAGATCTAGTTTTACAGATAGTTGGACACATTTTGTCCTGTCAAATTTCAAATAATTGCTTGCAGTTGACAATATTTCCCATATGTCGGTGATGCCGAGTAAACTTATTGAGTTTACAAAAACCTTCTATTTCTGTTTGATTCAATAAAAACAGGTTAAAGGGTAGGTCCTACCAGGTATATCAGAAAAATAATACAAAAAATTGTAGCCATGTATTTTTTTAATTATGGTCATTCGAAACAAAATCTAAAAAAATGGTCACCCTGTGACGTTCTATCAAATGCCGGTATTACAAATCTTAATTTTCTCGATTTTGTTTGTTGTTTTGGAACCTTGAGTTAACAATTGCATTCAAAAATTTAAACACACCTGCTCCAGTTTTAAAGAAAATGTCACTTTTATGACCAACTAAATACTCAAAATTTGTACATGATTCTAATTCAATGGACTGTAATGTAGAAAAATGTAGCAGGAAATTTTGGCTTTTTTTTCTGAAACCCCATAACTCACAAAATAAATTGCTATGATTTTTTAAAATTATTTTTCTGATAATTGGCACCACCTACCCTATCACCCGTTTTTATTTCGACGTTGACTTTTGGGACACCCTGTATAGCTAGGGGACCATTTTTTTGATAGGGCTATCTTCTCCCAACAGCTAAAAAAATTTATTTTCTATTTCAGGGTCTAAGGTCCTAAGCGACTTAAATGACTTTTTTTTTGAAAAATCAATTTTTCAAGAAGCGTTCCTTTAAAAAAATTACCCATATTTTTTCCATTTTTGAAACCAAATATTTTTCAGCTATATAACCCCTTTTCTAAATTTTGAACATTATTTTGATTGGTATTGGTCTTAAAAAAACAAAAAAATTAAGGAAATAAACGTTCAGTTTAAAAAGATAAAGGGTAGAATTTTCACGCATTAACTACAGACAATAAAACATAACAAATAAAATGTTCAAAAAGTATACCTGAATATTCGTTTTTTACTTTTTTTATTCTAAGCCCAACATGAATTAAAATAAATCGATTTGAAAAATAAAGGAGAGAAAATGGGGGAAAAGCACTAGGGAGAGAAATACGCCATTTTTGATATATTTTTCTTTTTTAGACTTCGAAGAATAATTATTGAAAACTTCCGATGCGATTTTTGACGAAGTGAAAATTTTGACATTTCTCGTTTTGAGATCACTAGAGCCTAAATCCTTCGTTTTAAGAAAGATATGTGTGCGGAGAGTCTAAATCTTTCGTTTTAAGAAAGATATATGTGCGGGTGTGTTACATACAGCCATATTGGCATTAGATTCTGACTTAAAATACAAAAAAATATTTAAATTTGTTTCGAGAATACTGTATAACTGATTTATAGCCTAAGAGCGTTTCCGGAAATGACGTTCCCGAAAATGACATTTTGAACATTATTATTGTTTATTTTTCATCTAAATAAATCAAACCAAATATATATTGGTCTCGATTTAGCATCATAATATTAAGACAAAATTATAATTTGAATCTATATTCATCCCAAAACATGCGTTCCCAGAATGACGCTTAATTGATAAACGCTCCTTAATATCAAATTAAACTTCAAATACCACTTTAATTTAATCTATTCATGCAAAAGATTATTATTTGTGGAACAATTAACAAATTCCATGCCATTGAGTCCCCAATTCGTCTATTGAAGATGATTTCTTAATTTTAGTCTTTATATGAGTATGTTTTTAGGTAAAGACCTTATAGTACTAAATCAAAAATTCTATTTGTCTTTTTGAAAGACCAAATATATAAATCCCGATTATGGGATATCCCTTCAAGCTTCTTTTGTTATTTTTTTTTTCTTCTTAAAACAAAATCTATTTTCATCTGTGCTGATTTATGTTGACTTATTTTTACAGTCAGTTGCATGTAGATATAAATTCTCTTTTGTCGTTTTTTGTTGTTTTTGTTGCTTGTGAAAAAATCTTTTTATTTATCGAAAAATTGATGAGAAGTAACATTCCGTGTCCATATTTTCTTGAATTTGTAAATATTTGCCATAGACAGAGAAATATTTCTTATTTGTATTTGAAATTGGTGAACTGAGCTGTAAACATGGAGAAATAAATCCAGAGCCAGTCCTATATAGTCTCATAGACCCCAACAACAGAGTAGTTATCGTTTATGTGCAGCAAGGATGCCAACTAAGGATATCTGCTAAATTTCATTTGTTTATTCATGAACCATGAGAATGATAAGACCTCTTGAATAGGATTTTCTGATGGCATCTTTTTTTTCTTTCTGTACTTTTGAAAAGGATAATGCAACTTAGATATGAGGCTGTCAGTTTTGATGAGGTTATAATAAACATAGAAGCAATGTACTGAACTCACGCCATGACGCAATGTACATTATAGTGCTATTGGATTGTGTGATACCTACTCTTATTCTATTTATTGAATATTCATCCGGTGTTCAATATGCTTGTCTATGATATAGCTAAATGGACAATGTATTTTTGGTGACATGGATAAAAGTTTGCACGGAGATAATAGCTTAAGGCTTTGTCATCAAAGATGTTGTCCCGCAAAACATGTGTTTGAGCATGCTAATCTAAGGACATTTTCTTGTTGGTTTTCATGTTCATGTTTAACAAAAATAAAAGAACAAAAAAACTCACACAAAGAGAGAGGACCACAAAGGACTAAGTGATAAGTTTTTTTTTTTGTTGTGTTCACTTTGTTTGACTTTTACATGCTTTTATGACATTAAGGTCACAAATATACACAATAGGGAGATAGTGTGTGAAAGTGTATCATTATGAAGATGATATTGATGGTTATTTCATCCTAGTTTTTGTAAGATAACTTTTTTCTTTTTGTTGTTGTTTGCACCCATGACCTACGAGTATATCAATTTCATTGTTTTGCGTGCATAGAAATGAGATATTATATTTTGTCATCCGGAGGCGAAATAAAGTGATTCTTTATAAAACCTTGTTTGTTCTTTTTTATGTGTTCTTAGGGCAGTAAAGGTTATTTTATATACACTTGAACTTAGTTGAAACATAAGATAATTTGCTACCAAGGAGTCTTAAATTTAAGAAAAATATCAGAATTTTAATATCAGAAAGTGCATCTCCTATGTTGCCAATATGCTAGGCAAACAATAGGTGGTACAGAAGCATGAAAGAAATTGATATCTACAATAATGTAGGAACTTTTTGTCATAGGTTGGGATGCAGCTTTTAAAGAAGCACCATTCCTTAGATTGTGTGTTCTTATTTTAGTTTTGTTTGTTCAAGTTTGTTTAAATGCTGCACTTAAGTTTTGTGTTTGATACTAAACACGACATTATTGATTTTTTTTTTTAAGTTCATGATACTTTTTGTCTAAATTAATTTTACGTCACATAGCCTATAACATGCAGACATTCAAGACATTTCTAACAATACCTTATATGTCAACCTATGATAAGTAGTTTACAGGTTATGAGGGAAAAAATAAACATATTTTGGCGTAGTTTCACCTTTCGTCAAAATTAAGAAACTGGTTTGTTTCGAAACATTAATGGTTTTTTTTGAAAGTGCAAAAAATACCCTTCTTTGATCCAGTATTTTTCACCTTCCCTCCATAATTGATTTTTTTGTCCTACATAATGGATTTTTTGAGCTTTGAAGAATACATACTTTTTTAAACGTTGACTTAAGTGGTTTTTTTGATTTTAAAAATCATGAATAAAGGGAAAAATATAAACTTAACATGGCTTTTAAATTTATGTGTTGCCTTACCATGAGTGAAAGAAATATATTTACAAAAAAAATCTATGATTTCCGGTGAAAACAAGTTTTTTTTTATATAAATTTTTAACCGTTTCCAACGATTTTTAATTTGAAGCTTTTTTAGTTTTTCATTTTGAAATTAACACAGCCATTAGTTATTATTAGGTAAATAGATTCTTGAACAACATTTCAGAATTTACTGTGGTCTGTCAGCAGAGATAAAGGTGAAAAATCATAAAATTATGATTCAACTTTACTGAGCATCACAACTAAATTACCTTTAATTTGATGCATCAAACATTACGGTTCATACTTTAACATTCTCACAGTCTTAAATTGAGTTTCATCAAAATCTAGCAAGAATTTCTGGTTTGGTCTACGGAACTTGAACAGCTACCAGTGAAGAACGGTACCGTTGGCTGGCAAATGGATCGACGTGGCTCTCTGAAAAAAATTACAACTTTTTCTATCTTTTAAGGATTGAGATGTTTAAATTTTGCTGAAACATCAGGCTTGTAACGATTAAAACAGTATTATCTTCATATGTTCATGAAAAAGTACGATTTTTATTATAACTCAACTCCAAAATCTAATTTTAAATTTAAAAAAAAAAATCTCGGATTGTTCTGATGATTAGAAACCAGTTTGAATATTGGTAAAATGCGTGTTAGAACAGATGTCTGATAGTTTTAACATATTTTCATCAAAGAAACTGTCCTGAAAATTATCATTGTGCTGTTAAAATATATATAAAGTATAGCGAAACCTAATTTTGGATCTGAATTGACTAAAATTCACTCCCTTTAATGGAAAGGCCTGCAGCCTTTTCTGTTAGTGTGTAACTCTTATATTTTCTATGGTTCCGGAATCTTTCGTAAAACATACTTTTGTTTTACTGATATATTTAATTTAAATTGAAAACTATCCCTCATAGTCAATTAAGTGAAGGAATGTCAATTCCCTTAGCTGTTTTGGAAGAATACTACTGATATCATCGAACCGACCTCAATACAGATTCAAATTTTGAGCGACTATGGGAATACCAAACACAAACCAACTTCGGTTAGTCCCTTTAAACATAACTGCACACAAATACATATTATTAGTAATTTTCGACCAAATTAAATCAAATACTATAATATTTGGTTTATATTTATTCAAATAAGGTATTTATCTTTTCTTGATTCTATTGAATACCAGAAACTTGATGAGCCACAGTAGATAAATTGATTAACAAATTGTCTATAAAACTATATAAATTCTCTATTTAATTGCGAATATTGTTTGAATACTTCAATAAATTTGTTCAACTAATTTGGATTGCTAATCGAAAATTTGATTAAATATTGAATTTTTGGTCATACATTTCTTCCAAAAACTTCACTCCAAATATTGTCCCATCAGCACATCAGCATTCGATTAAATTATACAAAATAATTGTTGAGATTATGGGTATTTATGGTTAACCAAAAGCAAAAGATTATTATCTCAAAAAGCAGCAGCTTCAAATAGTAGAGAGATAGCTATTTAGGTATAGGTAAAATGTTATCAACAAACAAATTTTACCAACATTTTGTGGCCACAAAGAGGTGCAAGATATGGATAATATTATCATCTATCTTAAATTCTATCAAATTTGTTGCCTTCATCTTGCTAATAGACACGTTTTCCCTGTAGAATACCAAAGGACGACAACCTACACAAACACACACAAACAAATAATATATAATGTAGGTATGTAGAACTTCCTGAATTTTAAATAAACATTTCGGAGATACAACACTTTCTCCCTAGATATCTGGTATATCTTGTTGTTGTCCTGTGCCTTGGTTCATTTCTGCTTGAAGGAGCTGACTTTTTGCCAAAACACCAAAGAGAAAGCAAAGTGCAATTTTGTATCAATCTCTCGAACAACCATGAACACAACATCTTTCCATAATATAGCTTAGAGCAAAATCTATTTTGAATACAACACACGCCTATATTGCTCTGAAATCATCCTTGTGAATCTCTGTGTCCTTATAACAGTACAGAGTTGTAGGATTGTAGGAGATGAAAATGCTGATTTTGACTTTTGGGAAATGATTAATTTATTCTTGGTTTGACCTATGTGTATCCCCTTTTTGGTTGTGCAAAGGCGAGGTTTGAAGATTTTTTGCCAGTCCTGCTTTATAGTTTTGAGGGTTTTGTGTGCTTTATTAGGATAAGGAGGGTAAATACAAATTATTTGACATTAAATTGTACAAAATTAACACACAAAATGTGTGTGCTTCGCAAAGATATATGTTAAACTTATGTACATGCAATCTTTTACAACATGAAACCAAAATACATTTGTCATCATCATGTTTAAGTGTAGTTTTTTTTTTCGTTTGAAATCAAGTTTGGAATTGATATGCATCAGGATCAGATTTAAATGGCGTGTGCCTTTAAATTAAGCTTAATGCAATAATGGAAACCTAAATTTAACCTGGAACTGGCTCTTGAAAATTTTACACTGTTTGATATTCAACTCAAAACATGTTTTCTGTGTAAATAATTGAACACGTATTTGCATGATTAAATTTTGTTATTAAACGACCATATTGCAATCATGAGACCTTTTATTTAAATAAAACTATAAATTTGTTTAATAAATCAAATGGTTTCGAAGAATTGACACCCAAAAGAGGATTCTGTATAAAATTTACTAGGAGTAACTTATGTTTAGTAAGTAGGATCCATGGGGCCTACAACACAACGTGACAAGTGCTTGTTGGAGAAGTGAAATTGTTCATAGAAAAATATGACCATTTCACGGTTTGACAAACATTTATCACGTTGGTGCTAAACTTGCCCTTGATGCTAACTCCGATAGATGAAACTCATACGCCACAGGGTTAAAAAAAAAACAGAAAAACTTTCTTTTATATAAACTTTAAATTAAGTTAATCCAATGAATTTTCAAACTAAAAATTTTGAAGAAAAAAAATCAATTAAAATTTTTGAGTGATTCAAAAAATTAAAAAAATCAGACCAACACGCGGACAGAAGTTTTTTTTTGTTTTCAAAAACGGCTCTAACGATTTTAAAATAAATTTTTTATTTGTACTAAGACTATAAAAAAATGAAAAAAAAAAAAAAATATTTTTTCAACGGCTAATAACGGTATACCTCCCATAGATCCGTTTTCGGGTTTTCTACACAATTTATACACAAAAGATTCTTAGCAATTATCAAAATATCTTGTATAGACATTTTTCAAAAAATTTTTTTTGGATGTTTAAAAAAAGTTTAAATTTTTTTTTTAAATTGTTTTTTTTTTCGAAATCGTATTGACATTTTTTTTGAAATTTGGTTTTTAGATGTCCTTTAATACTTTCTTGGAAATGGCATACCAAATTTTTTTTCAAACAAGGCTTGAGTATTTTTATATATAAAAAATACTTTTTTTTTAAGAATGCCTCCAATGATTTTCGATTTTGTTTTTCTTTGTTTATTTTGTTTATCCATTTATGAACCTACACACACGAAGAATAAAAACGAACTTTTGCAATAGAATATTCCCTTCTTGCTTGTATAATTTATAATTATGAATAACATTTTGTTATCTGAACCAAAACAATTTTAAACACAAAATTATTAAAAACACATCAAAGAAAACAAAGTTCAGTTCAAACGTATAGCAGATTTCATTTGCACTAACACATACATACTCAACTGAATTTTCAGATGAGAAATACCCATCTGAAAATCGTAATTAAATGTCACTAAACGTAACTGAACGTCATCTAACTTTTTGTGACATTTGAAAAACCAGAGCCTCTCAACTAAACTGATCTCCCCTCTTGCTCGAAAACGTAAATCGGATGTCAACTAGATCAGTAGATCTGTTTGGTTGGTTGTTTAAGTTGGAGTTCGTGTTTAACGTAGAGTCCTAGATTAAGCTTTCATAAATGGAAAGAATCTTAAACGAATAAAATTTACTTCTTCCATACATTTTTCTAATCCTTTATAAATAGAAGCTAAAAATAACATAACTGAGCAGAAACTCAAATATGTATTTATTTCTTTTATTTACATACAAAATTACATTTCATTTGTTTTATTTTTTAATTTACCAGAACACCGCAGACTATACCAACATGTCTTTCACACAATTTTTGTCTTGTTATCTTAGGGAACCCATGTCAAGACGTGTGGAGAGCAGCCAATTTGTCACTATACATAGTTCAACCTTCCTCCATGAAATTCAATATCGCGTCGGTGGCGTAGGCATCTTAACCTGTTGACCCCACATTTCAACAATAGTGGTTCATTTCATGTATTCATATGTTGTCATGGTTAGTACACGACTACGAGTATATGGTTATATGTGCAGTGATGCTGGAGGTTGACATACGTTCATTTAGACTCAACCATAACATTGCGGTGGTGGTGGCATAGCAATATTATAGTGATGGCTGGCAGCTTTTGGCTCATTGTAACTGAGGTATTGCGATTTTTCATCTGACTTGCTGATTACCCTGACTACGCGAGTGGAGGAGTATATCATGTATCTATTCTATTTAATACACTGCTGCCAGTGATTTATTTATTGACAGATGGTTGTATCCTTGAGCTTTATGTCTACAATTTTTTTTTTTTTTTTTTTTTTGAGTCACTCAACATGATGTGGATATTTTTTGTAGACCACAATGATTGATATTCTCGCAAGACAATGTAGTTCATTTGTGTGGTTAAATTCGTCACAGACAGTGAGCATGAGTTTATGTTTATGAAAGAAAGAAAACCACAAATATGAGTAGAGGGTCCATAAGTTTTGGAATTTGAAGGACAGAAATAGAAAGAAAATTGGGGCAACATTTTGTATCAGTGTTTATGTAAGCCCATCAAAAACTTAAAACCTATCAGTAAACTTAAACTTCAAAAATCAATGGCAATGATTGAAAAAACCTTCATGCATGAAAAAAACGACTCCGCTAACCAAATCAAAATCCTAACATTCAATTTAATCGAAGCCGAAATTCCTAACCTTTCTCTTGCTTACCGAATCCCCCCGTCCGTCCCCTCACCCATCCATTTTTCAAGCAATAGCATTGCATGTTTTATGTCCTTTCAGTGCATGATGCAGTCCTTCTAATTGCAATTCGACTGGGTTGTTGAATTGCTTTGGTTGTGCGGCAATAAGAGCGATAGCATCTCCAATTGGCCATAGGAACCGTAGCTGTCGGTGTATCGTGAGTTGTATGCTTGCCTATACGATATATACCTGCCATATGCATACCGGCAAATTGGGAAAATTTGTTTCCTGTATATCCTGAGGGCTTTGAAAACGGTGAAAAATATCCTCTCTAACGGTGCAAATTTACCAAATTGATTACACTGTGATACGGATACCGATACGAGTGCATATATATACGAGAACACACGATCTCATGTGTGCGGCTCTCGCTCCATGATGTGTGTTGTTGAGTAAGTATTCTCGTCCTAAATATGGGGGTGATAGAAAAGGGTATAAGTTTAGGTGCAAAAACAACTCTCGAATATGTATTTCTATACAAACTTCTGTTTCAGGACATTTTTAGTGTTTGCTGTTTTACTATTCAACCAAATTTAGGCCAAATGCTGAGTTTAAATGCAAAACTTATGTTGTACGTGCTGCATGAGCTCTTTCATTTTGTCAGGATAAAAATTAACTTTTCAAACGAGGACGAGACTCAAAACACTCCCAACACTACACACACACACACACATATGAACCAGTGCACAACAAAAAAAAACACGAATATACTATTCAACTACTCTCGGTACAAGTTGAAATTGTGAAAGGATTGTTCTAATTTGAATATTGCAAAAGTATTTAATGGAAGTTGGTTAGGATTTGGTATCAAAAATTAATTTAGATCCTTTACCTACTGATGTTTGGAATTGGAACCAAACTGCGCCAATGTTATCCGAGATATTGTGAGATTTTCTCTGAAGCTTTGAAAAGTTATGTGAAATATATTGTAATTATTGTAAATGTTCGACTGCACCAAGTTGTTTAAATTGAATTCGTATTTTCAGTAGAAATGTTTATATGGAAGACGAGAATAAAATCATGTGTTTTTGATCCTTTGTGATTTTTATTATTTCTTAAGTCGGATGGAGAAATTTTATTTTGAATTGATTATATTTTTTGGGTAAGAATTATAAGACACTAAGATTAGAAAATACAACCTGCCTTTGCATAGCCTTAGATCTGCATTTTCTAGGATTCACTATTAGTTTGAGGTCTTAATAACATCAAGTGTATTTTGAATATTTTCCAACAAACAACTTTGTTTTAGAATATGAATACAAGTAATGCATATACATTTAGAATTTTTTAGCGCCACACATTGGGCACGATTTTCATTTTTGGTTGCAATAATCATAATTTTTTAACGTATTGAAATGTTGTATAGTTAGTGTTTCAAACAACATTTTTTTATTTCCCAAGAATCTTAAAAATGAATTTTTGGCTTTAAAAACAGGGGTTAAAGCATATTTTAAATGTTTTCGTTGCTTTTTTTTAGTGTTCCTTCCAATTTAAAGTATTTTGTATTTCATTTTGTTGAAGATAGCACCCTCCCCCTCTTGTATCTACGAATAAAAAAAAAAACGTTAGAAACCCGTGTTTATAAATAGCATTTGCCATAAGCAAAATTAGTGACCTTACTTAAGAAAAATCTCTTAGGACCTTAATTAGCCTATAGAATATTTAAAACTCAAAAGCAACAAAAATTAGTTAAAAAAACATATTTTGGAAGCTGGACATAAACTTACTCCTTTTATAATGTTTATAAACAACTAAAAAAATTAATATTTCAACCACAGTTTTAGATTTGTACTTCCCAACTCAAATATTTTTGTGTTGATTTTTAAAATAAGGAAATTTTTAAGCTATAAATATTTTCTTAATCAGTAAAGTAGAAAGTTCTGCGTTTTTAAGGGGTGAAAAAATGCAAAAAAGTCGCGAATGCAGTTTCAGTTTTTGTAAGATTCAACTCTGAACTATTAGTTTTATTTAACGAATTTGTAGGTACTTACCTACGTGTTATAGAAAATTGGATTTACCAAATTTTGAGCCTAAAATAGAATACGTAGCCATAATACGCCTCTTCAAACTTCATTAATTTTTGAGTCCTCAAAAATCTTAATACATATATAGTTGAAATGGTCGGAAAAAGTATTTTTGCAAAAAAAAAAACTTATGTTTTTGGAACACATTTTTTTATCATTTTCTTATGAATTCTGCAGAATGTTTTCTGCATCAAGCATGATATTGAAATGAGCTTTTATCAGTGAACATTAGGTACTTTTTTCCAAACTTTAGGAGTTAAAAATTATTTTTTTTTTTGTGATATTAGGGGCATTGTTCTGGATGTGCTAGGGGCTTTCAAGCGATTTATTACAGTTTTGTCACAAATTTCAATATTGTACTGATTTTTCATGTCAATAATTGCAGATTTTAGGATTTTTAGCACATTTTCTTTAAATTTTCAGAAGGTTAAACGGTCTTTTCTATTGTTAGTTTTTCGTAGGCGCAGCGAACGCAATAAATTTATAATTAGTCATATTTGTTTGGTAGGGTAGTTAAAAAAATAAAAATAAAATTAACTTTATTGCGATACGAAACTCTTTCATTCATGGGCAAAATGTTTTTATAGATACTACCTAACTATAATATCGCTCCCAATTAGTTTTCTAATAATGGTAGTTTGTGTAATTTTTGTAAAATTTTTTTGTTTTCTCTCTGAATAATTAACATTTCTCTGTCGTAAGGTTCTTAAATAATTTTCTTCATTTTGTATTGATGAACTCTAAGCTGAACCAATTAGATGCATAATTCCACGAAAAAATCTTCAAGAAAAAATATTATATTCATAAAATGATATTTCCTTAAAAAAAAAAAAACACAAAACTAAAAGCTTTTTTCATGCTAATTTTTTCTAAATACTTTCTTAATCTCTTTTGTGAGCACTTTCTTTTTTTCCATCTTCTACAAGAGAACCCCACTTGAAAAGATTTTCATACAGACCAGAACTTTGCAATACAAAAAATTATTCCAGAAGCATATTACGAACACACCTCTAGGGTCCTTACGTGTGGCGTTACAAGAAAAAAAAAAATACCCAACCCTCTTCATTATACAACTTGAATTCATAAGAAAACAAAAATAAAATAGAAATAAAAAACAAATTTTCAAGGGGATATATGTAGTATAAAGATGCAGTTAAATCTAGGTTAAGTGATGATGATGCATATTTGCTGCTTGAACAAATTAGCATACTTATTTTATGCATTGAAGGTTGCATTTTTTACATCGCACTTTCTTTTATAAATTCTTGAGTTTCTCGTAATAAACTACGGGGTTCTTGAGAAATAAAAATGTGTAAAATGTTTATTAAGCTAGTTTAAGAAAGTAAGAGAGCGTGTTTAGTTAATTTTTTTAAAAGTTTTCTCGTTTTTTTCCCTTGACGCATTCGAAGTTCTAAGAAGAAAACATAGATGAAACATTTTCTAATTAAAATTGAGGTTAACCAGGGGTTGTTAATTAACTTGGGGATCTAGGATGGTAGGGAATATTTCAATTTTACTTTTAATCAACAAATTTTTCTGTTGATATTCTTTTTTTTTTTCTATATCGTTACCTCCTGTTAACATTTATAATTTAATGACAAGATTGGAATATTTTTAGTAATCTCCCAAATTATATCTTAGAAATAGTTCTGAAGTATAATGTCCTGCTGTAGGTTTTATTCCAACCTTCTCCTTTATTCTATGAGTAAATTTAATCGAAATAAAACTAGCTCACTCTGTCTGCAGATATTCAACAAACATATTATAAGATTTCTATCTGACTTTCTTTTCTTCTTTTTGGAGAAGGTTGAATTTTTTACACACAAAAAAAAAGGGTTCCACAACAATGTCCATCCCCTACAATTATTTTCACTGTTGTTTTCTTTAGTTGTTTCACTTTCCTCAACAAACTTCCTTTTGATTTCCTCAAAAAGAGAAGAAAAAAACAAAAAAACTCGTACATATATCAACCCTTTTCATGTCATTGAACATTAGACTTTCATGAAAAAACTGATTATGATCAAAGGACAAGGACTTGGGTGGTTTCTTTTAAAGAACAAAAAAATAATAATAAAAGTTAGAAAATGTAATAAATACCCTGAAAAGGACTTGGCCAACAAAAAATCGATGGAATTTGGTTTGGTAGTTTTGTTGTTGTTGTCGTTGATATCTTAGATGTTTATTTTGTTTGATGAACAATAATTACGCTTTGTTAATGCGACTTAAATGGTATGGAAAGAACTTTTCTTCATAGATTAATAATATATCTGGAGAAATTGAATTTTCATTAAAGTGAAACACTTACAAGTGTTGCTTATAATGATAAATTGGTAGTTTTTTTCATTTTTATTTAAGTTAACAATAACTCAAAACTATTTTTCGGGCAATATTATAAATGTAAAGGATAACAAGAAACAGTAGTAGTAGAACATAATCTACTTAAATGTATTGCAAAACACTCTGCAAGATTTTTTCAAGTGGGAATCCTTACACAGTATTTCGTTAGTAATAACAATTATTATTTGTTTTTATTTGTCTCATTTTTAACTGTAAAGTACTTTCTTTAATTTGAAATTCTAATGCACTAAGGAGCAAGTTCTACACTTGTAGATAGAAATGCAGGTGCAGGTGAGTGTTGTGAGTATTGTTAACAATTTCGTGGATCTGTCGGTGGAAAAGCTGCACCTTGTGTTACTGTATAATGCACATTGAGTTTAGAGATGAACAACTGTTGCAGTACTGAGACCAGAAAGTTACTAATAGCATCAAGTAGACTCAATTGCATAATTCACTGTTTTTCTACTTCTTTGCTAATGACTGTGAATGTGTTCCAACCACTCGTTTGGCCATGTAAAGTCTGTTTGTATCAAATTTTTGGCCGTAATGCTATTGCACTTTTAACGTTAGTCACCATAACATTTTACCTCTAATGGACACTGGACAGCCCTTTTTTCATTTGATGTGAATCTATGAAACAGTTGTTAAAGCTTGTTGCATTGAGGTGCTTGCAACAGAAAAACTACCAAACGGATTTTCAAGTTTGAAGTTTTAAAATATTACCATTAGAATAATGAAAAACATGATGGTTTCTTGGTTCTTATTGCAAATAAAATAATCGAGTAAAAATGCTAGGACCAATTAGTCGTTCAATTATGAATTAGAAAAAAAATTGATTCAAACGGATTTTGCCACGCTAAACCCGAATCTTAACAACCCTAGCACGTCACGTTTTTGAGAAATGCTAATATGAACATGTCAAAAACCCGTTTTTTGTACATTTAATGTTGAATGTCTTTACTGGTAAATACTTTAACACAACACGATTAATGGGATGTGTCTAAATCATTTTAAATTATTTAAAAATTCTTTAGTCTAATTAAAGCGTTTTTAGAGGTGGATAGTTCTGAAGTAATAATTTTCAAATGCTAATTTTATGTTTATTGGGATGCTGAGCACAAATCTGAAGTTATCCAATAAAATTTATCAATTGAAACATGAGATATCATTGAAAAACTTACAAAAATTGTTTTGTATTACTTTTGGTGGATTATCCAAAATATGAAAACTTTTCGCAACAACCGTTCTTGAAGAACAATTGTAGACAAAATTAGCAAATTTATGTCTTTAAAAATTTTTTGAACGTCTTCTGGATTCTTCACAACAAAATGTTAAAAAAATACATAAAAATCAGTCCTTTTAAAAAGCACAAATATTTAAATATTGCTTTTCCTTTGATTACTGCCTTCTTTTCACCATAATTGACTTGGCCGTTATCAAGAGCTTAAAAATTCTATATATAAATACCTGAAAGTGACGCAAATCAAAATGAGAAAAAAATAAATTTTATATTTTTGAACAGAAAATTTAAAACTACTAAACATGTATACACCAAATTTTTAATTTAAGCTTTAATTTTAAGTTCATTACAAAAAACCATGCAAAAAACGTTATTTAAATATTTAAAAGGCTTTTAAAAATATTCGTGAAATCGGCCAAATAAGACGCACGTGCCCTGCCTGTCACGTTGTGTAAAGTTATTGGTTAAAGGAACAAGGAATTGTTCGGCTCTGTTTTGCTAATCTGGTGATTGATTTATTTATTTATTTCTTTATGGAAACAATAATTAATAAATTAAGTCAAGATTTTAAAATCCCAAAACATAATAGCATTCCCATTTAAATATATTAATAGAACAAAGCAGTCCATTTCATTATAAGAACTTCATTGGTGAATGACATTAATTTAAGCTCTCATCTCAACTTCTTTAATATAAACTATTAAACTATTTGTTTCAAGGACATCATTTTACATTCTAGTTCAAGCTTCTTTGCTGTTTGTCCTCCTTTCATCTTGATCTATTTACAACTCTCATGAAAATTCCATCAATTTTAATCATTGCTATGAAGATAAAGTAGGTAATATATTTGAACAGGGTGTTTCGGAAAAATAAATATTTTTATATATTGGATATATATATTGGAAACAATTTTGAACTCTGGATTCGTTCTTTTTTAATTTTTGAATTTGTTTTTTTTTTATCTATACCAAATACACCTATGTTGTCTATCTATGATATATGATACTAATTTTAACTAGAAACTCAAAATCTTAAAGAAAACATTAAAATGCAATTTTTATCAGATTGCAACAGATTTGAAACTTTTTTGCAATAAATATTTTTAATTATTTTTAATCCTTCTTAAAGTTTGCAATCGATTAAAAAGAAAAAAAAAAACATTTTAGAGATAATAAAGACAACTTCAAAATTTCAACAGCTAAAACTAAAACTGATTATTATTTTTTTTTATAAATATTATATTTGCCCCTCAGACGAAAACCCCCTGTATAGGTTGTAGGAACTTTTCCATCTTAAGAAGACCATAGTTCTAGTTGAAGTGCATCATATGTTTTTTCTGAGTAAAAAAAAGGATATGTCGTCCTGCATTATAAAGAGAAAAAAAATCAGCAGAAAAAAAAACAACAACAATAAAAACAACCATCACAACAACAAAATGCATTTTCCTTAACATAAAAAGTTGAAAGGACAAAACGAAGTGCAGCAAAACAAGAGTCACCATATACCGACATTATGCTCAGCACTCTCTGTTATACACACTTCGTATGCATCCGCAGTCCTTGTTGCACTGGCTTCTAGCATCTAACTTGTAGGTAGGTACTATTCATGTGTGTGGATGGATAAAAACTAGTGTGTTGTTGTGTGTTGTGGCTTGTGGAGCATGTATAGAGTGGAGGTTATCCACTTCGTTTATGTCTACGACTGCATTCATTTGTCAGTCGGTGCACACAACGACTTAACTGGTGCGGTACACAATTGAAGACGACAGTTAGGAAGGACACACTTAGTGGCTAAAAGGAATAGAGAATGGTTATACAGTATAGAATTGAGGATATGGAAAGAAAACTTTAAGCAAGGACATTTTTGTTTTCTTTCATTTTCTAATGCTTGTATGTTCTAATAATACGAATAAGAATAGTATGTATGTAAACTTGGCCCTAAGTGAGAGTTGGCTAATATGTGACATTTACTGGGGGCATAAGTCACAACTAAATCAAACATTACATACAATATCCTGTCTCATTTAATATGCAAAAGGTTTTATATTATAAGGGGGATTTTGTAAAGAAGCTAGTGCGCTTCCGGAAACAATAACTATTTGAATCCAAGAAAAAGTTCTCATGAATATGCACAGAAACGTAGCATACGTCAAGTGGAGGCTTAACTATACTTGAGATGATTGATGCAGGGATTCATATACTATTAAAATGTCCTTCAAAATGTTTTCCCTGTTTTTTTTTTTTTTTTTTTTTGTTTTGTTTTTTGCTGTAAGCAAATCCTTTTAAGAATATTAATAAATCCAAAGGATTTCCAATGCAAAACTATACATTGTTCTCTCTTGATTTCTATTCATTGAAAAATTCTCAGCAAAATAGTGTGAAATAGTGTGGGCTTGTAGGATCAGATCTGCTATAGGACCACACCAGTGTGTATATACAAAATCAATTTCATAAGGTGAGGATAAGCTTTTCATCTTTTCCGGTATTCAATTGCAAAAAAATACTTATTGAAAGGTGGAAAATGCTTTTAAAAGTTCTTTTCTTTTATTTCGCTTATATTTGAAAGGTTCAGTGTGCCATCTCACTGACTGATTCTGCTGTTGGGTTGTGAAAACTTTGTCCATTGTTCGATGAATGTTTTTCAAAAGTTCGTTTATTGTTTTTAAAAAGTTCTTTTGTGTTTATTTTTATTTTCTATTTTTTTTTTTTTCATTTTCTTGGAAAATATTTGTTTCCTTTGTTATACAGAGAGGAGAGGATAAATAAAAAGAGAAATCCATTTAGAGTATGAAATAAAATTTGTAAGATTTCTAAGGATTAAGTGATTTGTATTCAAAGTAATCGATTTGACACAGATTTTTTTGAAATGAGGAAAATATATTTATCAAAATGTCAAACGATGGAAATGATAGAGATAAAAATATGGATTCCTTTAAAGTTATAACAAAGCATGAAAATGTTGAAAATATTTGAGTTAGCAACAATTTCAAATTTGTGGTACAATTTTTTTAAAAATAAATACATAATATTATAAGAAATTTAAAATAAATATCAAACTGATCTCTAAGCTAAGTAGTATTCTATTTGGTTTCTCGCTGTAGAATGTATTTAAAAAAAATGTTTAAAAAATGTTGGTATACCAGTCTTAAGAAAATATTAGCAGACACGTAAAAGCTAAATTTCAAAAAATTACTGTCCCGTTTTCGAAAAATTTATTTTTCAAAAAAAATCCTAAACTTGTTTTAAAAATCCGAAAATATTTTTTATATATGGAATAAAATAAAAATTAATGAAAACCTTTTGTGGGGAAATTAAGTTAGTTTCTTATTATTAAGTATTTTTTTAGTTAGAAAACTAGCTGACCTAGCAGACGTTGTTGTGCCCTGCACAATGTCCATGTCCATTTGAGAATCATGAAACAATGCAGAATGACGGGGAAAAAACGTTTAAAAAAGTATTAAAAATCAAAAAAAAACGTGAGAAGTGGCGTAATAAGTCTGGAATCCCTGAGAAAAAAACTTGTTTGGTAGTTAATCAATGCATTGAATATCGCGGAAAAAAAACGTGGAAAGTCATTAAATTCCGCGCTTTTTCCACGGTATTCCTCTGCTTTTAACTGTGCTAGTCCGTGGTATTTAAGATATTTTTCACGTTTTTCTTTTTGCAACGCACTTTCCACGACTTTCTCCACTTTGTATCCACTTTCCGGCAAAAATCTTTTGTCATGACCTCGATTGCTGTTTTTCGCAGTATTCCACGTTATTTCACGCTTTTTACCGCAGTAGTTAGTAGTATTTTGCACATTTTTTCACGGCTTTTCACACATTTTACCGTGACTTTGCAGACTTTTTTCTGTGTTTATTCGCTTTTCTCTGAGATATTTTACTTTTTCCAGTGGTAGAAAACGTCTTTTTCATGACATACCTGAGAGGTATTCCACGATCTTTTACCAGTATTTCTCATTTTTGCATGATATTTCTCGCTTTTCGTCTCAGTGGTCCACGGTATTTCACATATTTTTTCGCGACTATCCACAATTTTGCCACATTTTTGTGATTTTCTTCTTTTTTTTCAATGCATGGGAAAACTTCTCGAGACCATGATTATAAGAATTTTCAAAAGATATTCTATTATTCAAAATTGAGACGAATCGAACAAATTAAAGATTATTAAAATCGGTCCAGCAGTTCTTGAGCTATAAATGGCGTAACTAAACAGACTTTGTTTTATATATTACCTAGAAGATTAGTTTTAAAAATGTATCAAATCTCAATTGTTCCTTCGTTGGCCTTTTTAACATTTTTTTTTGGATTTTCCCCTGTGTTAGTATTTTTAGCAATCCAAAAATCAAAAAAATATCTTCATCTATAACAAACTTCGTTAATCCATAAAAAAAACTCAAACATATTGAAATTTCATTTTTCCTATAAAGTTAATTGAAGCATATCTTCGTTACTAGTAATTAGGAGTATACGAAAAGTTCTCTTTCCAACACTTTTTTAATTTCCTTTTTTAAAATCAAAAACAAACAAACGAAAAAATCATCGTTAATTGAAAAACTTTTTTTGTTAAAAAATAAGTCATCATCGCTGTTCCTGTTTAATCTTAGCGAGTCTTCTAAGGAGAAGAAACAATAATAATCTCCATCCGTTTCCTTTGGCCTTTTTCGACCTTCTTTATTGAATTGAATATTTTAAAATCTATAAAGAACTAATCATCTGGTCTGGTAAACATTTCCAATTTGAACTGCTGAAACTGAAAGCATGATTAGTACCGAATGTTGCATGGAAATTAGGGACATCCTTTATGGCATCAAATTGCCCATTAGCATTTACGTTTCCTTCCAATTTCTTATTTTTTTTTTTTTTGTACCCTTGTTTGCTCTTCATTTTGGAAGCCCCTTTGGGAGCCGTTACTTGGTAAATCACCTTCGATTGGACTTTTGGCATTTTTTTCTGTTAAATGAATACAACGAGTAAACAAGTTTCTCACAAATATGGCAACAAGGTCCCTTTTCGATGTCCTCCTGATGTTTCATCCATTAACTGCCATTTCCACGCGCGGGAAGAGAAAAAAAAAAAAACAAAATTCAAAACTTTTTTCATTTGAAATAAAAAATCAACGACACGGCATGATGATGACGACAACGCACGACAACAATGACAACAACAGCAACAAAAACAACGTATTTTGTGATTTGCAAGGAGATTTAATATCCTGGCTGTGCGTTGAGAGGTTGTTAAGCACCGGGATAAGCTTTTTTAGTCACGTAGGACTTTTTATATTTTATTAAAGGCGGGGCAGGAAGAAAACAGGACGACAGGTGTCAATTGTGGGCTACTGATTAGGGATATTTTTTCTTGTACCTTCTTTGTTTCACTTTGGGCTTAAAGTCAGTGCGGGGAGCTTATATCCGCTGCTGTTGGGTGAACCGACAAATTTGTTGTTTTTTTTTTTATGAATATTCTTTTACATCATCCACAATGAGTTTCTTGATGGAATTTCTTTGTAAGGGAACCTTAATCTGAAATAAACAAGACTCTACTATAATAGGCGTAGGTATACCGAAATTTTGAAGAAATTTGTAGGGATTTTCCGTGATTTGAAGAGGTATGAAGTTTGGTCTACCAAACCTTTTTGTAAAATCATTAAAAATAAGTTTAGAATACATGTAGGTACCGGCAGGAAATTATTTTGTCCTTTTTTCCTGAGGCTATTAATAAATACGAGAAGTGTAAATAAATTCAATCAGAGAGTTGGAATTATTTAAAGATTGAAATAAAAATAGTCTTCAAGTAAAATGCCTGTTTCAAAATATAATGAATTAATTTTGTTTACCTTTCTTTTGTAATAAATCGAAAAATCGTGTCCTGAACCTTTTTTTTATTTTAATACTATAAATGTTGCTAGTGGAGAACAAGCTGTTAATTAATTTCGTAATCTTTAATCAAAACTGAAATTAAATTGACATTTTCAATTATCGACAAGAAGAACAAACATCGAGTCTTTTTTTTCTAAGACAAATAAATTCTAATCAATTGATTTTTGGTCTCTTTTTTGTATATCAATGTTCTTTGCTGAGAAAAAACGAAACCTTTTTAGGAGGCAAGGTGAAAATAACATCCGCTTAATCGCATTCAATCAATGAAATAGAGTCAATGGTATGTAATGGTGACCATTCTTTCAGTTTTTTATATTGGAAAGATTTCCTTGTCTCTTAGCAGTGCTGGTAAAATACTGCATTCATTTGGTAATGCAGTCAGTTAATTTTAACCGCAAGTTAGTACTGCTGTTTAAGTACTTTAACTGTAAAATAAGCAGTTAGTAGTCAGTAATATTGAACGAATAGTTAATGAAAGCAGTCAATTGACTAAAAGTTAATTTACTGGAGTACTTACTCCAAGCAATCCACCCTCATAAATTTAAAAAGGGCAATAATACTGTAGTACATTCTTGCAACCACCTAATCTACAAACATAAACGTGACAAGAAAAAAAAATAGGTCCTGACTCCTGACTGCTTCGAGGGTCACCAATTTTACAGACAATTTCTCCACAGAGTCTTAATTCTAGAACTAGTTCTAGTTCTACAGTTAGTTCTCAAACAGTATCAGCTAATTTATTCACCCAAGTACTAGGTAAGCCCTTAGTTCTGTCAATTTGGTACCGAGTATTCGTTAGGATCCGGTGCAAGCTGGCTCATCTAAATCAGCTAGTACCTGGTTATTATACCAATTGTGTACTCAAAATGGTACCAAGTGAATTCTTTACAGAAGTACTAGGCCGTAGTACTGTTAATTTGGAATAAACAGTTTTTTTAAGGATCCGGCAATAGCTAGGACCTCAAAATCGATAGACTAGTGACACTTATACCGGAATCTTAGCAAAGTATTTGATTCAAATCAGGATACCGATTGATTCAAATCAGGATACCGACTTTTCGCTAGGACTAGGCTGATATTGACTAGAAAGGAGTCGTGGAATAAATCGTAGTCCCTAAAAACATATCATGGAAAAAAGCGTGGAATACTGGTAAAATATCTTTGGAACTCGCGGAAAATAGCATTGGAAGGTAATACAAAAAAAGCATAACATAATAACAACACGGAAGAACTGAAGAAAAGCGTGATAAATTCCTGAATAAAGCGTAAAAAGCCACTGAGAGTATGTTCGAAATTTCGTGAAAAAAATTTCGGAATACTGGTGAAATATCGCGAAAATTATCATGGGAAGTTGTAAAACATGCACAAAGTATACAATAGAAAAAGTGAAGAATGTCACCTAAAAAAGCGTGCAAAGTACCGGAATTGAGTTGAAAAATATACGAAATATCGCGGTAAAATGCAAGTTATACTGGTGGAAAACCGCGGAATTCTGTAGAAAATAGAACTAAAAGATATAAAAAAGGACCAAAAGAATATGCGTAGAGTACCGCATAGAAAATAGAAAAAAAACCATAGAGAAAAGCTTGGAAGGTTGCGAAAAATATGCAAAATTTTGCGGATTCATTACGCGTAATACTGGTGTATAAGTAACTTTGAAACACCGGGCTTATTTGCCTATGTTGTCTCATAGTGTCTTACAGACACTTGTCTTCCAGACACTAAATGTACATAATTAAAAAATAAAAATCAAGCCAAGGTTTTTGCTTAAAAATAACAAAATATGGTCACCCCATTAGTTATAAATAAATAAATAACTCATCAAATTGGTGACCAATAGAGACTTTGATGAAATCTATATGCTCACCGGAAATAGATTGCTTTGGGGACACAACATGCACGAGATACATTTAATTGAATACACATACGAGTAGTTTGTAGGTATACAGAGTTGATTAACTAAGATGAATGGTTCCCCACGGGGATATTCTATTCTTTTCTATTCTCTGGTTCTCATTTGTGGACTCTTTGTCTTTCGAATAATAAACCTCAGGTCATTGACCAATCCTCTCTAGCATTTATATCAACCTCCTCCGCACGATTTTTGTATCTCTATGTCTGGGATGATGATTATCTATGATCTTTCTTTGTTTTCACGCTGACTGCCCCAGACTTGAGAGTCAGAGTCACTACAAAATAAACTAAAGTTAAATAAAACAATGAGAACATAATTCACCCTTTCGTTTTCGATGTCAAATTAAAAGACACAAAAAAAAACTTGGTGTCACCCACAACACAATGCTGATGACGGTTCGGTGGCTGTGCCGTGCCGCGCCCCGCAGATCCACTTCCACATATTCTCGTAATGTATTGTACTCTATACAGAAATGTAATGAATGTCGTGAGATATGCTCGACACTCGGACACCATCTAAATCCAGACGTGTCGGTCGTCGGTCGTTGTCGCGTCCGCGTCCGGGTGGAATTCACTTTTATTTTTCTTTGCTTCCTCTGGTCAACACAGATACAAATACGGCAGCACTTTTATGTATCTCTGGGAGACCTCCAGACTAACTGGTTGGACTGACCGAGAGATGGAGGTTGGAGGCTGATCGCCGCTGGACCGTTTTTTTTTTTTTTTGCAGATACAACACTCTATTAGCTTTGCGATGCCGATTTAATGAGACAGGCGGGTGTCGGTGGCATTTTTATGCGACTGTCCGGCTGAGGGTACTAAATCAGCATTTTTTCTTCTTTTTTTTTTTTTTGTTTAAATGATGACCTTTTTCCTTCCTATAAAGTCTATGGGTTATTCCAATAAATATAGAAAAGTCTGAAGTTGCCGACAGCGACACTTGAAACACACGATCGTTGAGAGTCGTTGAGTCGGACTCCTGATGCAATTTGATAGCGATATGGCGATAACGTGGCGGTCAGCAATTTTTCCATTAAGCTCTAAATGTCATCCGCTTGTGCGAAAATTTACGCTGATAACTTAATCAGCGCTTTAGATGTCAGTCGGTCGGATAGTTGCTTGTTCGGCTGTATGGAAATGAATACGATTCAATCTGCATGTAAACAGGTAACAACATATTCATTGGAAATACGTACATAACGTTGGCAATGTGATGAGTGCGGGATTATTAAGACCATAGTACGGAATGTTGTTCTTATATTGATGTTTTAGGGGAATAGCAATTTTAATGTATCATTTTGTTTTTGTTTTACATACATTTTTATAAAATTTGAATAAATTTTATAGTTGTGAAAAGGTGTGTGTTATTCTCCTAAAAAAAACACTTGCAGCATTCTTGGCAAGTACCTATAGCACACTCGTTTAAGAAATCATTACGTTGTAAACTGCTTGTTTAAGCTTATTTAAAGAAGTCTTACCGAAGCACTTAGATTCGAAAAACAGATAATTTTATGGTATTACTAGCTCACGAAGAACGAAGACCTATAGTGACCGACTCTCTCAACGATTTCTGCATGAGTGTTGTTTTAGCAGAAATGGAGGAGCAATTTTTGTGACAAGCAGTTCTCTTGGAGATTTTGTGAATAATTCCTCACAAGAGGCAGTACTTCTGAAATAAAATACATCACTGGGTCGCACGTTCTAGCTCTTAGGGTCAAAGTTGCTATGGATGCTAAAGCTTCATTTTTAAAATGAATACTTTTATAAGAAATGAACATTCAAACCTTTAATATTAGAACCCCTTCTTGTTTGATTTATGAAGGAGTGGAAATTGTATAAACAATCCATATATGGCTTTGTATGCATTAGAAGAAAAATGGAAAGGTTCATATTTGGCTTCGTATGAATTAAAGACAAAACTGGGAATTATGTCTTTTGAAAATCTTTAAAGTCATTTCGTTTTTTTATTAAGTTATGGGAATGCTGCACATTATTGACATTTTTTAAAGGACCGATATTTGTTACAATTTTGTAAGCCATCATGATTTCTGTATGAAGTTTTTCGTGGTCTAAATTAAAATTAAACCTAATAATGATGCAAATCAATAGTTGCAAGCAAGAAATATTTCAATTCCACAAAAATGTCAGAATGGCATTAATTTGACATTTGAAATACCATTATTCAATGCACCATTATTCAATGCAGTGCCATGTTTGCTAATTTAACTAAACCACACGACATGTAAATTATTTTATGTGGGCATGATTTTTAAATTCCCTGGAGTATTGTTTTTCATTTTCAAAACTATCTTTTTTTGTACCTTAAAAAAAAATATTATATATAAGAAAGGATTAGGTGCTTCTAAATCAACTTAGTACAGAATTTACAAAAACATACTTTCGACCCCATAAAACCTCAAAACCTCAGTAGATAACCGAAACAAAAAGAAAAAATGAATAACATTGTTCCCAGAAAAGTGTGTCAAATAAATCAAATACTTCTTAACCAAAAAAAAAAAAAAAAATCCCCTTACAAGGACATTCAGGTGAAAGAACTGACCTAAGACTTAATTATAATATTCCAGGCTCACTATACTCGTCAGTATATTGAAAAATATCTTCTAGTGACCGAAAATTCATCCTCTCTCGAGTCTCCACAACAAAATTTTCCATTATTTTCCAGTCTCCACTTAGTAAGGATATTATTTTGCGCATGCCATGTACTTTTCCCCCCCGGAAAATCAAATATACTGGGAAAATCCCAAACGAGCAAGTAGTGAATCTCCCAGCGCCACATTGGTAAAATACCCATTACACAGTTCTTGACTTCTTCAGTAATCTTTAGTCGACAGAACCAAACGGCTGCGAAAGAGTTCTACCGTCGTCCTTAAAACGCGAAGAAACATTTTTTTTTTGACTTTTGTGTACAACAACCTTATAGACTTCTTATACTCGGTGTGTATATTGGTCACCGCAGTCTCCTCACCACACAAGGAGATGTCCTTACAAAAATGTTGAAAGCTGTAAAGCTAGTCAAATTTTATCCGAGTGTTACGTAAAAAAAATTCTCGTGTGTCCTTTTTCCTTCCTTTTTTTTCTTGTTGTTGTTGCCTATGAGTGTTACATGATTTTCATCAAGAATCCTTGATCTTGAAAACAATTCCTACGACGAGTGTCCTTCAAGGAGAAGGAAAAAAGGTGTTGTTGTTTCTTTTTTTTTTTTTTGCTGGTCGGCAGGAATATATGAAAAATAAAGAAAAAAGAAATCAAAGTCAGTGAAATTATGTAAAAGAGTGTTGTAATTTCTTTGAAGTGTGAGAAGATACAAATATAGAAAAATCCATCATCCTCCATCGGTCGTCCTTTTATACATTTTGTGGAATAAATTCTATGCGTTTGTACATCTCGCTGCGCATCATAAAAGGATACACCTGAAGCAGGGGAATCAAAAACAAATTACGCAAAAGGTATACCAATGTCGACGACGCCGACGACGACGTCAAAAACTTATCTCAAAGGATGTAAGATATGCACATATAAAAATATGATTATGTTTATGTTACATGAAAAGGATGTGTGTAGATGTAGGTTTTTGTCTATGTAGCATGAAAGTGTATGTGGATAAAATAGGACTCTATGTTCAAGTTGATGATGATTACGTTTTTATGATACGATACACACTGAAATTTATTTGATAGAGTTCTTTCATTTTTGTGTTTTTTTTTCTTCTCTTCTTTCTTTTTGGTTACCCAACTTTGTTAGCTTTGATATATAGCTAGGAACACAGGTTCAGAAGTAAAGGAAATTAATTCAATATTTTCCTTTTGCACAAAACACGAGAAAACGAGTGTTTTTTTTTTTTTTTTTGAAAGTTAACGACAACTTTATAGCTTTACCAACCACAAAGCAGTTAGTAGAAATATTTTTGATGAGGTCTTTTTCTCTCTCTCAAAAAAAAAGAAGAAAAACACAAGGGAGGTATAATAAAAGTTTAAAGTTTTGGGTGTACTTAAATACAACAGAATTTTGGTAAATATTTTCGGCCTCAGGTATTTCACCAGTAAATTAATAATTCAAAGGGAGATAGTGTTTGAGATTTTGTGCCAGGAATAACCGATACAATAAGGCATATCTACGAAGAAAGGGTGGAAAGGTGTTCTTTTAGATCTTCAAGGATTCAGAGGATTGAAATGGGCGTGTATTATAGATTTGTGTTCATTTAATGTTTAATGTACATCTTATTCTTACTAATCAATATCAGTTTTAAGCTTCAAAATCAAATTTTTAACTATGCATTCATGAATTTTTTATTTTTTAGGATATACATATGTTATAAAAAAACAAAGTTTTTCTAAACTGAATTTTAAGAAATATGAGTTTTAAACAACAACAACAAAAAATACTACGATCTACAAGTCACGTGTTTCGGGACAAATAGTAACAGTTTTTACCTTAGTGGTAAGGTTAAAGGTTTCGTTAGGATCCTACAGAACTAATAAATTTGATGATTTATAAAATTTAGTCATTTTACTAGGGATTATATCAAAGAAGAGCTCTTTCCTGAGCAAAAAGTAGGTTGTTTGAAGCCCTGAATAGAGCTGATTGAAATTTCGTTGGAAGGGCTTGTAAATCAAATATGAATCTTATTTGAGTTTCAAAAGTTTGAATTCCCTTGGTGTGGGATCAAAATGTTATATCAATGAAAAATTGAATTATAAATTTTACTTCGGAACCTCATAAAAAAAAACTAGTAGCTATATAAAATTAATACAGGCTGCTTAAGTAGCCCAAGGAAAATAAAAAGTACAGAAATGCATATTTGAATTTATTTTTTCTCAATTATTCACAAAACACAAACAAAAATGAAAAAAAGTAAGAAATGTCACTTTTTACTTCCAGTTTCTCAAAGATAATGAAAATACCTATTATGTTGCAGTTTTTGTCAAGAAAAATGCCAAGTTTTTGAAGTTATACTTCTTTACCGGCGTTTATAAAAATATTCAACCAGTAATAACACAAGGACTTTTTCAGCCCATTATTACTGTTTTTTTTTTTATGCAGACACCATAAGTAGGTAAAGAGTAACAACACATTTACATTTTATTCTGGGTTTGTTTTTTTTTTTTATTTTTCATTTTGTGTGTAACACAATTAATTTATTATATTACAGATGTCAGCCATTGTTATTGATAGTCTGACTGATTTATTTTCTACACTATACTTAAGTGATAGAAAAGAAAATAGATGGTATAATTTGAATAATTTTGAAACTCCACTGGGAATTTAGGGTAAAATTGGGTAAAAGAAAAAAAAAAAACTTTTTGCGTATCAGGGAATAACGAAAAAAATATTTTGTCAAAATGACTTTAAGATTTATGTGTTACCTATACATGTGTGGAAAGATTAGATTTTAGATATTAGGTAAATACATTTTTTAAATACTTTTACAATTTTCTGTAGTCTGTAAGGCGAGATGACGGTAAAAAGATCACGATCAAATTACCTTTAATTAGATATATAACACATAATTAGCCCAAAATATCCAAAAATCCAAAAACTGAAATTGCAACAACAAAAAAAATATCAAAATTTTGACTGTGTCATCCTAAGGCAAAATTTATGAAAAAAAACGCGCGTTTTTATTTTTAATTTAATTTAATAATTAATTTCAAATCAAGTTAATAGTTTAAGAAAAAAATTATGTTCAATCTTACACTCAGGGAAAAATAGCAACATAAAAAGTAATTTGCTCTAAATTATTTCAAACATATTTCGTTAATGTTATTCCCACGTTGAGGTATAACTCGGTTCAAATACAAGTTATTTCCAACAGAGAGTATAGCATTAGGTAGGACTGTCAACTGGAACTCAAACACCGCTGGTTCGTATACTGGTGTTAATCATTTTTTTCGCTATTTTCCTATTTTAAGTGGAAACGGTTTTGATTTTAAAATTTCCGTGTTCGGACCCAAATTGTAAGTTATTTGATTTAAAGTATTTTTGATTATATTTTGATAATTCTACGTTGCTTTTTTCCTCTGTGTAGATCAAACAAAAAAAATCAATCGAAATTTTAAACAATGTTTTTATTTTGATCAATTTAAGATACATTTTTTTTTTTTAGCAAAAATGAATTTCCTGTTTTTAAGTAAACCAATCGGAAGGAAAATAGAGGTTCTATATTTTTTGTTTAAAAAAAAAAACTTTTATTAGGTTATTGAATTTTGAAAGAAAAAAGAATTTATTTTATAGTGTAAAGTTTGAAAAAAAGTCAGTTCAAAATTTTGATTGAATTTTTTTGTTTCAATGTTACGAGTTTAAAAATAATTTTTTCTCAAACCGTTTTTTTCAACTTGAAACAAAGGATTTTCGTGGCTATCTAAAAAAAAAAATACGATAAGAGCGGCAATTTTTGACCGGTATATGTTCAAGTATTTTTAAATACAAACATTTTTGAAAAAAAACTTTGCAAATCGGAGCATTTTGACCGGGTTCCTAAATTAACTAATGTCGAAAAAGTAGTTCTCCAAATAGTCCTCTCGAAAGATACATTTAAATTTTCTTTGTACTATAATATTTTAGTTATTTATTTTTCAGCTGTCATAATCCCTTTTTTTTCTATTACAACTAGAATAGCTAGAAAAAAAAATCTATTTATATTTCCATAACCATTTATTAGCTATGACAAATACCGTGACTTAAATTACATAACACGTGCATAGCATTAGCTAGGTTACAATTATTATTTAATTACAAAAATCTTAATGAATCTTAATGGAAAACAATCAGTTTGGGCTTTAAGTAATTTTAATTATTAACATTGAACACCCAAAATAATTATAGTTTCTGTAATAATTTCCATTTGATTTCTGTATATGTTAGTTTATCCTCAATACGTTCTCTCTGTGCAATGCCACGAATTCTAATAGCATTTTTTACTCTAACAGTTCTATTAAATATTAAAACAAGCCATGCGTTTTCAAACACTAATATTAAATTCCAAAATAACTTGGCTGACTGCCTTCATAAAATGCTTATCAATGAAAATTTCCATTGTAAAAGAAACATTCGTATAAGTCTGCAACCGGAATCAGAGCTCATCGCTAGGAATTTTGGTGATGTAGTTAATCAATTATTGGCGAAAAGCCTCAACAATGTGGCATTTGAGCTAAGAAACAATTCACAAAAAAGTTTACCCTACACCATTCACACTCGGATACTTATTGTTGATTCCTTTAATTCGTTTAAGTAAGAAAAGTTTACTCATAGTTTTTGTCGTGTGAAGTTTGAATAATAATAAAATTATTGCCACGTTTACGTTTTAGAACACTTGTGGAACGTCAACGAAATCATGCTCATGATTTAACTGGGGTTCATCAATACTATTATGTCATACTTCTGGGAGATTTTTCGACACTGAATACATCTGTCGAACTGGAGAAAATGATTAATTTCTGTTTGCAGAAATTTATCATCCACGTGAATATTCTTCTCGAAGATGCAGAAATTGTTACAATTTACTCCTATTATCCATATACTCAGAACAAGTGCAGAAATACTACTCCAATAGTTTACAATCACTTCAAAAATGGATTTTTGAAAAGGGATGTTGCCCCGTTTCCGAGGAAATTACGTAACCTTTGGATGTGCCCTTTGAAACTGGTTGCTTGGGAGAAACCTTTATTTATTTCTATAAAAAATCAAAGTAAAATTTGGCATAGATGGCTTAACTTTACGTGCATTATCAAGTGTTATGAATTTTTCATTAAAACCCCTTATTTCACCAAAGAATAGAGGAGAGGTATTTGAAAATGGAACGGTTACTGGAGGTTTCAAGCTTGTAAGTTTGTGATGTAATTTTTTTGTAAAATATAAGTGTGCATTGCATATCATTTCTAGATCGCTGATGGTTTAGGTGATATGATCGCTGGAGCAAGCTTATGCTCAAAACTAAGACAATCACATTTTGGCAGCTCGGATGCCTACATATCAACTTATTTCATTGTCATTCTGCATCGACCGAAGTCGACTGGAGGTCTTTACAAGTTGCTATTGCCATTTGATAAACCTTCGTGGTTCATCATTTTTACTTTCTTCATTGGAAAATGGATTCTTTCTCAAATAGCTGCTCACTACTTCAAGGTTTTTGGTTGCAATTCAAGGCGAATTGGTATTTCTGCATGGCTTCTTAGTGTATTGATAATTCGAAGTTCTTACGAAGGTTCAGTATTCAAAATGCAACACACTAAAAATCAGGTGAAAGTGCCGCAGAGTTTTGAAGAAGTTCAACAAAATGGTTATAAGTTTCTTTGTGAACTTGATAATTATAAGCTGATCAAGGAATTCACTAATCTTTCAGATAGTAATTTACAATACATCGATTTGCCTACAGAGTCGTTTTTTGAAGAATTCTTAAAGTATAAAACGAGGGGTAAATATGCAGCAATAGCTCATGAAAATGCATTATCCGTATATAATCGTAACTATTTGAAACTTAACCTATTTCATGGAATTCGAAAACCAATTTTAAATCACATATTTTGCATTTATGTGCCAAAGTTTTCTTATCTCACAGAGGAGTTAAACTATCATATTAAAAATTTGCGCAATATTGGAATAATGAAGAAGATCTATAATCGAGCCATGATAAGTGTTCGTGAAAAAATTCAAAGTATCACGTCTTTGAAGTTGAAAAGTTTTTCAGGACCTTTTCAATTGCTTTTTGGACTCTTGAGCCTCAGTGTTTTTGTATTTTCAATGGAAATTATATCACAAAAAATAAAATCCATACGAGGGGCTTTGGATTGGTTTCATAAATAAAATGGAGATAGCAGTGCTATTAAAAACACTTTTGAAGCAAAAAAACAACAAATTGCCTAAATTTATTAAATTTTTTTAGATGTTAATATTGAAGTGTAGTATTATAATTATGTACCTACATGTCTTTGAATAAATGTTTTAAGCGAACATCAACAGTAACAGTCTGTTTTCTATTGTAAATCAATAGTTTTGACTTATGAGCGCCGCAAAGTAAAAGTTTTCGAAAATTATGGCGAAATTATGAAAATATTATTTCGAAATAATGAAATATGGTTTTTCAAAACTTCATTAATTTTTTTCGAAAATTCATGTGATGTTTTGAAAACTACTTTATTACGTTTTTAAGAAACCATATTTCCATTTTGAAAGATAAATTTTGTGAATTTCATTGTATTGTTGGAAATTCAATTGGTAAAGCAATTTTTAAAAGTTCATGTGAATTTTTCAAAAAATGATTTTGAAAAATTGAAATATGGGTAGGTCATTGGTTAATTATATTATTAAAAATAATTATTATTTATGTTTCGATGTTTTGGTATTCAAATGCATGCCGGAAGTTACAACAACAAAAGCAAACTTTCTCAATCAAGTTTTTATTAAAAACAATGAAAAGAAATCAAATTTGATGCATTTCTTCGGGTTCTTGTGAACAAAATTTAGATTTTTCATTTATTACCAATACTTTTCAGAGCTCAGGAGATACCTTCTAGCTCCTACATATTCTGTTTTTTTTTTTTAATCTTGGATTCTTTTGGAACGCAAACATCCAAAATTGTTTTCATTTTAAGTGGATTTTGACATATCAAAATCCACTTAAAATGAAAACAAGAATTGCATTGGGCTTTTTGAAGTTAACCTCTAATCCTAAGGATTCAAATTTCTTGTTTGTAATAAAAGTGATCGTGTTTCCTACGCCAATGGTTTTATTCTAAAAAAAATTTGTGAAATTCGCTATAAATGCCTTAATTGTCATGTGTGTACGAAAAAGTGACATTTTCTTTTTGGGCCAGTAAATAAATGACTGTTATTCGCAATTTTAGTCGGTATGACATATTATTTAACACCAAAACACATTTAAAACGCTATCATAACATCTTCTATACTAAATGTATCTCATTCTAATATGTTTTTTTAATTTGGCTTTATTGATTTTTTTTTTTATTAATTGCTGCTGAACAAAAATTAAATCAGTATCACTGTTAAAGACCAACAATTAAAAAGGCATTATCGGAATTGTAAATAAATGGTAGCTTTCGTTGATAAAAAAAATCACTTATAGCTCAGAAGTCTAACTCTCATCATGACATTCAAATTTAGAATCATCTGTGTTTTGACAATAATTACTATTTTAGAACTTGTTTCTTCAAAGGTAATACCTACTTTTGTAAAAGTTTAAATATATTTCTTCTGCTAATATTAAATCAATTCAAAATAAAAACAGCGTCCATTTAATCTTATATTTGATGAACTTAAATGCACCCACTATGGAGCACCCGTCAAAGAATTATACTGTCGCAAATACGACAAAGGAAACAAATCATTTATCGATTCACTATTGGTGATACCAAATAAGATTAATTTTTTTGAAATTAGAGGATCAGTGGAAATTCCACGTTCAGATGGTGAATCTATAAAATTACTAAACTTGACTCTCGATGGATGCAAACATTTGGCAGACACCGAATCAAACGACTTATTCAAAGTATGCTTGCTGCTTATGAGAAAATCAGGACATATTCCAGAAAAATGTCCCATTGCAGCTGTAAGTGTGTCAAAAAATTGAAAAAAAAAAAAAATCATGGTTATGAAAAATTATATCAATCATTTTTTTTTTTTTTAGAATGATAAATTCAGTCTTGACGGATTGTATGTTAATCCAGATATATTTCCAAGCTTTTCACCTGAATTTAATTTTATTTGTAATGTGGATTTCTTGTTCAATCGTAAAGTGGGTGTTAAGCTTTTTATAAAAGGTCGAGTTGAAATGAAAAGGAAACCGAATTTTTTTAAAACTTATACTTGATCTAAAAATTCTAAGGCTTTTAGATTAAGAGAAACAAATAATGGATTCTCAGAAGATAAACAAATTAGTTAAGTGATGGACATTCGACGATTTACAGTTTGGAATAATTATGGATTAAAGATGACCAAATGTGAACAAATTTGCCCTAAAAATGTTATACAGATAATAAAATTGTTTATTTTTAAATTCAATGAAAAAAATTTGGATTCCTAGTTGAAATATTCATTTTTAATTTTATCGGTGTACCATTATAGCTTTTTCTTTGAGTGTAGAAAAGAGGTAAGCCGAAAAGAGTTCCGGGAGTTTTGAAAATGGGTACTTTTCGAATAACAACTTTACTCCCTCGTTATATATTCCGATCGCACTGCCATATTTCAAAAGTCGTGCCCAAAAGCAGTTTTGCCGATTGTATCTTGTAAAATCGATTGTTCTTGCTTGAAGAGACGTTCATTTCCTCACCACAGGAGTAGGTTTGTATGACGAAATCGCGAATGAAGAATATTGCTAATAAATATGATAATCTCATTGCGGATCATGGAATAGAAATTGAAATTAAAATTTGTGGTATCTCTCAAGAAGTTGAGCTCGTAACACCTGTTACGAGCACATCAACAGCAACTCTAAGTTTTAGAAATTTTAAGTGGTAACCTGCAAATTTGTGTAGCCATTTTTTGACAGTACACAAAAGTGTAATTTTTGACGGGTTCTTATAAAAAAGTTTCATAAATAAATAAATTAACTATAACAGCCACTTTTTGCACAAAGTGCTAAAGTTAAAATTTTCAAACTTATTTTCCTGATGACTGTTTAACTTGGAAAAAACCGTAGATTTTGGATTTCAAAACAAGTGGCGTACTTTTTCTGCAAACCAATGGACCGTTGTATAGTAAAGTCTTTGGAAGTAATAATTCAAAAGGAGGGTCATCGTTGAGCCGTTTTAAAAAAAAAATTAATTTTTATGTATAAAAAGTTGGTATGCCGTTTTCAAATAATTATTAATGCACATATAAAACTAAAATTTCAAAATCAAAAAATTAAATAGTCGTAAATTTCATGATTTCAAGTCTAAAATAGGTATAAGTTTTTTTTATCTTGATCTCAAGGACGCGAAATATTTTATTAAAGACAATTTTTGTCGTCAAGTCAATGAAGACTGTATTTTGTTGGCATCTAACTCCAATTTAATTTTTTGTTCTCACTTAAATTATAGCTCGCATTAGACCCATTTGATAAAAGCATTCTCACTTCTCAGAACTAAATACTTGGTTTTACATTGACTTTTGAGTTTTCATTCTTTTATTGGTAGGTACAATTTTTTAAACCTCTTTTCCAAGACCTTTTCGTTTCCCAAGAAACAGAAACAAATTAAAAGTTCTTTCTTTTTTTTTTCTAAACATTATCAAAGAACTTCAATAAAGATAATTGAATAAAAAGTCATTGGTGTGAAAAGGTCTTGCCACCTTTCATTGCGAGTTAAATTCACGATAATAAATATTATGCGAATATCGGTATTTACTTTTCTGTTTTAAGCCCCCAAGAGAATTTTTCCCATGTCTTACCGTGTGTTGCTGCCATTTCATCATACATTTCATATAAAAGCCGACAGAATTTATAAATTATGTAAATTTTTGCTATTAAGGTGTGCGCGCTTAAGAAAAAAAAAACAACCAGCCACACACAAAATTCCAAAGTTTAAGAGTCTTATAGGAGGTTAACTCCTTTTAGTCCCTGGGTGGTTTTTTGTTTGTCTGAAGGCAACGACGACGACGTACGACGATATAGGGTAGGGGCAGTGTGAAAGTGTACAATGTTGCGGATTCTATATGAGCATTATTTTGTTAAAAATTATAAACTTAGCAATTTGATGTTTATGCTTATCTATTGTGCTCATATGAAGTTGGGGTAGAAAATATAAAATAAAATAAAGGACATAAATCTAAACGAAACAAAAAGGTTCATCCCCCCCATCAGTATATTTCTAACCTGTCGCTATAATTATTTTGTTTTGACTTGTTTTGGTGTTTGAGTTCTTTAAAAGTTTAATAGGTATAATGTACATCATTCCAATGTGTTTGTTTTAATTAGATTATAAGGACCTAAGCTCTAGTTGATGACGGTGTCTCTTGTGTGCTGATGTGACACAAATTGATATTTCAAAACACATTTAGGTTTTGAAATAAACGCATGTCAAAAGATTAACATTTCTATAATTAAATCCACTCGATAATAAAGGATTTTGTGTAGGTATAGTATGTATGTATGAATGACGCAACTAAATACAAAAGCACTTTGAATAGAAAGGATGTGACATAAAACTCATTTCGATGCTTGTGATATTTAAACTTTTTTTTTTTTGGCTGGGGATAGAAAATGGTGAATTTTAATTAACATTATGATGTGTAGGTATGTTTAGTATATATTTTGGGATGAAATAAGCGGGTTAAGTAGGTTTAGAAAGGATTTGTGCAAACAAAATGTTATGTAAGTTATTTTAATTGGACCGAATAAATGAATAAAAAGTTTTTTTTAACTTAATTTTTTTTTTTTTTGCACAATTTCACGTAAGTGTTGAATATTTTAACGATTATATAATTCAATATTTGTGGGTTTCAGTTAATATTTTTTAGTTCAGTTTTTGTTAAATGATTTGGAATGCGTAGTTTAACAAATTTTAATAAATGAACTTGCATATTTTTTGCTCACTCATTTAAGTTAATTTGGCAATAAAAAGTACAAAATTCATAGCAATCAAAAAATTTAATGAGAAACAAATACTCATAGGTTTTGAAATAGAGGCAAACTGAGGATTTAATTTGTACCTAATTTCTCCGAAATCAGCTCATTAAAACTAAAGGTATATAAAACAGATAGATAAAAGACTATTCATCGCAGTATTTCTTTGTGTTTGCAATACTCTAGATATCTGCACTGGCATCCTTATTTTTGTTTACAATAAGGTAGAGGTCCGATTCAATATTGGCGACTGTAAACTTAGCAAAGCAGTCATAGCTAATCAAAATGGTGTTTAGGAGCATTTTTGCAAAACTCAACAAGTGTGTTTTTTGAGTTTTTCTGTTTGTATCGAATAATAAACTGTTTTTGACTGCACAACATATTGATAGGTACATTTTCATTTAAATAAGTTCTATGTATACGCCTAAATAATAAATTCAAAAAAGACCAATTTTTCAATATAGAAAGAGACATTTTGCGTTGAGTTTCGATCGAATTTTCCGTAAACACTTTTACTTAAAAATGAATTTACATCGTATTTGTTAATTTTTTGTTCAAATATTTTTTATTTCACCACCTTGCGCAGCTTTAAGTCCAAAATTTTGATACCCATATCTCATTTTCAGTGTTTTGGGGTTTGTTGAGTTTTGCAAAAACGCTTCTCAATTAGTTTTGGAGTTTTTTTTGTTAATTAGTTACGGCTATTTTGATTTTGTAGCACTTGTATTTACTGTTTTATGGGGTGCTTTGCTAAGTTTAAGAATAAAATGTGCTATATATAGACCAAAATCATGGAGGTGGAAAATTTTATTTCATTTTATTTTTTTCTGACATTCCGGTTAAAGTAATTGAGATAAATCTGCGAATGTATTAACTTTGTTTGAATAAGACTTAGTTTTTATTTTTTTTTTATCTAATATAGCAGACAAATCATCTCGGGAACGTTGGGCACAGAAATTTAAGTGCCAAAAAATTAACTAAAATCAATTAAATTAAGCTACCTTCATTCTTGTACCTTACAGAAAAAATGAGAAGATTCATTATTTCTATTTAAAAAAAAAGTTTTCCTAAGGAATATTTCGGACTGTAGTTAAAGTGACAAAATGTCAATTTTTTATTTATCAAATGGCGGTACGAAGACCCTTCGGATATGTCATGAAATTGGTTTATCGTTGCATAAATAGTTTTTCTGAATTAAACTGAAGTGGTAATTGAAATTAAATTTGATATATAAGTAGCTTACATCAATTAAGCGTCATTTCAGGAACGCCTGTTATGGCGTAGTAAAGATTAAAATTATAATTTTTTGACGATGATAAAAACCTCAAAAATATTTCGTTTGCTTTTGTTAGAAAGAAAATTAACGACAATAATGATCAAATATATAATTCAGATTGACATAGTTTTTGGAACACCACAGTAGTTTTGGAAACATCCATTATGTTCTGATGACTTCATCATTTCCGGGAACGCAATTTAATGTATTTTTAAAAGCAAAATGCAACTAGTATGAAATAAACAAAATCAGTATCCAAACAACATTAATTAATACAAACATTTTGTAAGAAATTCACATATTTTTGTAAAAAAGGAAATAAAGAGCCAAAAAAAATAAATATAAATATGCAAACGATTTTTTATTTATTTAAGGTCTTTATTGAATTGAAATCTAACAAGTGCTTCTGATTTTGGCTTGATTATTGAAATTTATCTATTTTTTATATGAATCTACACACAAATTTTAAATTTTTTTGATAAATTAAAAAAAAAATCTTTAAACTTTTCCCGTAAATAAAGGAACAACAAAATTTAAATTGTCGCAACAGATTAGCAATATTAAACTACATATTGATTCAAATAGGGTTTTTTCGCTAAGTTTATATAAACTTATCAAAACACCCCATAAAACGGTAAATACACAAAACCAATAAAGTAATTAGCATTAAAATACGAAACTAATTCCGTTTTAATTTGCAATGGTTGCTTCGATAAGTTCAAAATTGTTCAATGTTGGCTCCTTTGAAAGTTATGGTACCTATCGATAAAACTATTTCATATTCCAAAACATGCTCAATCTGCTTGACGGTTAATTAACCCGGAGATCTCCATGTTCATTTGTCAATGTTAAAATAAGAAATTCTAGCTTTATAGTGATTAGTCCTTAAGCAAAGTCGAATTTTCTAAACCTATAGTTTTGACTGTATTTCCAAAGAAATTCCTTTTTTACCAGCTTAGTCAAATTTCAATGTCTAAAATAGGGAACTGTTCGTATATTTTCTGATGTTCTTATGAATGCACATGATATCTACTTTTGAACTGTGAAATGGTTATTGTTAAAAGCTCCTATCGAATGTGTCAAGTGTGAAGAACTAAGCCACTTAGATAAGAGTTCCGTAAACATACAAACTGAAAGAATTATGTTACCTCCTTTTTCATGTTCTTCACCATGGAATGTTTGATCAAAATATTACATTCGATTAAAAAAAAACATAACTTTTTCATATTTATTTAATTCCTAGTCATGACAAGTTAAAGTCGTTGCAGTATATGTCTATATCAAAGTTAGGTCAGATAGCTTATTAAAATTTCTAACTTATGAGCCTAAATATAATGGTCTATAGGTTATTTGATTCATTAATTTTTAATGTTAATAGTTTTTGTATATACTCCTGCACAGTTTTTTATTAAATGTCTCTAATGCATTTACTTAAAACTCAATTAAAATACATAACCATCATTAAGCTGTTTGCAGAAATATTTGCCAAAGCTTATTTTTCATGTCACGACATTAAATTTTAATGACGTTTTTAGCAACGTGTCATATTTAAATAACCCATACATCATCATCTCTCGTGTCAAAGTAACATTACTGCATTACTAAATCAATATGATCATCTAATACAACACTGTTGTCATCCATGAACAAACAATAGAAAAAATGTTCTAGTTGAATTTGCAACTTTAAAGCAATGAGACCGTTTTTCAAATCCATTCTACCATTCGTAATACTTTTGTATTATTTTACCTTAACGAAAAACTGGCAATTAAATTACATGGATTATAATAATTTGGCCAGGTGTGTTTCACATTTAATTATTGACGAAGATGTACGTTTCACGAGAAATGTTCGAATCAGTATTCAAACGGAACCTGGTCTGCCAGAGTTTATTGCTGGTGATATAGTTAGCACGGTGAGATCAATACAAAATAACCAGAATGTAGTTTACGAGCTTATACACGCGTCGAGTCGGACTTCTTCCTTCGAAATTCATACTCGAGTGATGATTGTTGATTCTTTCAATTCCTTCAGGTGAGTGCAATAAGGTCTACAATATATCATCAGTTTTTAATGTGAAAAATATTTTACTTCAAGGTTTATTTTAGAACGACAACGGAATGGTTCCTATGACATACACGGTGTACGACAGTATTACAACATTCTTCTAACAAGCTATCAAGAGGGCACCAATACCCTGGAAAAAATTCTTGATTTATGTCTCCAAAGCTATATTGTCAATGTTAATGTCCTCATAGAAAATCCTAAGGGCACTGTTACAATTTACACTTATTATCCATTCACCGAAGAAAGCTGTCGAAAAAGCACACCAATTGTTCATAATCGTTTTGTGAGTGGAAAATTTGAATGGAATCGACCAGTATTTCCAAAAAAGACCAAAAACCTATGGTTGTGTCCTATTAGGGCTGTCATATGGCATAAGCCACCTTTTGTATTTCTTGAAGATAACAAAGATATCTCAGGAATCGATGGGAATTTTTTGATCTTCTTATCCAAGACTATGAATTTTACACTTGACATTTATAAATCCCCACATGGATTAGGTGTAGTTCTTCCCAATGGAACAATGAGGGGAGCTTTTAAGATTGTAAGTTATAATGAGGATTAACTTTCTTTTAATCTTTTAAGCCTTTCAGATGCAAGATAGAGAAGGTGATTTGATGGTTGGAGGAACAATATGCTCCGAGCCCAGAAGGAAGCATTTAGCGTGCACAAGAAATTACTTTACTACTGCTGTTGAAATAATTGTGAAGAAACCAGATCCGTACAGTTCTCTAGAGATTCTTATGTTTCCATTTGATTTCCATACTTGGTTAACGTTTTATATATTTGTTCTCATAAATCTAACTATTCGAAGTTTGTGGAAGAAGATTTCAAAAGGTTTTGGAGGCTCGGAGATTCTATCGACACGTTTACAAATTATAACATGGCTCTTGAGCATCTTCATAATACGCAGCTCCTATGAGGGTTCAATATTTAAATTTCTTCATAATCAACCAATACGAAGAGTTCCTCAGAATTTCGAAGAAGCTTTAGCTGAAGGCTATAGATTCCTAGTCAAATCAACTTATTTACCATTGATCAAACATATTCCGAATTTAGTGGATAAATTGATTCTTACCGAAATTTCTTTAGCGAAACTTTTTGACGAATTTGACAAATATAATGGAAAGTATGGCTTAATTAATTTGGATAATTATTTAACAGTTATAGCAAATGACTCAACAAGATATGGACAGTATGTTCAAATATCAGAGCCAATTTTACACAATATCATTTGTGTATATTTGCCAAGATTTTCTTTTTTGACAAAAGAACTGAATCATCAAATTGAAATGATGATCAATAATGGACAAATGCAAAAAGTCTATGAAACTTCAGTGACGGATAAATTGAGGAAGATCAAATCTGTGGAAGAAACTATTGTCCATACTATATCGATAGAAGAAATTGTTGGAGACTTTCAATTGTTGCTTTTTCTTATGGCAATTGGAATTTTTGTTTTTTCTTTGGAATTTTTGGCGATGAAAAATAAATTTTTAAAGAAAATTGTAGATTTCATTCATTAAATTGAGTTTTTTTATATAATTAAATTACTAAGCATTTTGTATATAAAAAACAAAACTTACATAATAAATTTATTATAATTTAAAACAAGATTGTTTCAATATTTGCTCGTATGTTTCATCGCTGTGTAAAAATATTGTGGTAAATAAAATTTGCAGCGTTTGGAGAAATAAAAATAAAAAAGGAATTGTCAAAAGCGATTTTTTGAAAATAAAACTGAGGAAACATTTCTGCAAACTCACATTAGGAAGAATTATTTTTTTTTTACCAAAAACAACGGTTTGCCATATTGGCACCTCAGTATTGGAGTAATCTTATCGACAAAAACCTAGTTTCGAGAACAACTTTTTGAAGTTAGTATTGATTTGGAGTATTTCAAAAATCTTGAGTCGAATCGAACAACTTAAAAAAACAAAAATCATAAAATAGCGACCATTGAATTCTACTTCAAAATTTAATTTTTGTTTTGATTTTTTTTTTTCAAAAACGAATCTAACGATTTTGTTTAAAATTTGTGCGTACACCCATAAAGTTCTTACTTTTGAAATAAAAAAAATATTTTTTCATCGGTTAATAACGGTACCTCCCATAGACCCGTTTTTTACTTTTTCTGAGTTTTTTGTCAACGACTCAAGGGATGTCGATGAAATTTCTTAAACAAAAAGTTGATAGCGATTTTCAAATTATTTTATTACAAAATTTTCAATAATTGTTTTTTTTTGATTTAAAAAAAAAAAGTTCAATTTTTATTCAAAAATCGATTTTTCGAAAACGGATTATTGATTTTTTTTGTAAATTTTGGCTTTAGATGCCTATTAATATTATCTTTAATATGGCATACTAAGTTTTTTTAAACATGGTTTGAGAATATAAAAAAAATATTTTTTTTTTAAAACGGCTCTAACGATTTTCAATTTTTTTTTTCTAAAAATGTACCCTTCTCAACAAAAACATTGGCTTGGAGCTCAAAACAATTTAAGAAATTGTTTAAGTCATTTTAGTAATGAAATTGATGTTTTTTGAAAATTTCGTATAAAATTATTTATTTCAATGCAAAATTAAGTTCAATTTTGTCCTTCATATAATGTTTCGAAATTATACTAGATTTGACTTTTCTAAATCTAAATCTGTTTTCAGAAAAATTCTGTCACGTACTCCTAAAACATAAAAAAACAAGTATTTTAAAGATTTTGAATGTACCAATAAAACGGGATTTTGACATGTTTATATTACCATATTTAAAAAACGTAATGTGCTAGAGTAGTTTTGACTATAAGTTTTGACTATAAATTCTGATTCAGCGTATATAAAACTGAAATTTAAAAAAAATACTCAGCAACCTTAGTAACTTTATCTGTAAGAGCAAGTCGTGCATTTTATTTTGCGATAAATTCACTTAATTGTTTAAATTGATTGAAATCTTTTTCCTGATTCTAAAAAACACAATTTCAGTCTCCTTAAATTGTTTTCGCATATCTTAAATTATGTAATTACTTATTCCATAAAAAAAGAACAAATCCAAAAATCCATCATTCAAAACTCCAACACATTTTGTTTTCTTTTCCTATACATTCCTAACGCCCACATTGATGCTAACAAAATCATATTTTTCTTCCTTCCTTATCTTCTTCTCAACTGCTTTGAAGATTTTCTCCCAATTAATTAATTTAATATTTTTACAATATCCCTACTTTAAAGGCAAAAGCAAAAAACATTTTGGTGTGTTTTCATAAATTATTTGAGTATTCCACAAGCTTTTTTCGATGCTGCTTACCTTCCGTTCATAAAATTTATATAGATTTTTTCTTTACTTGTATAAAGTAGCTATCTGGTAAGGATATTCCTGCATCGCTGCTGGATAATATTTGCAAAGACAGCTAAATTAATGCAAATAAAAATAAAAAAATAAAAAAAATCTGAAAGAAAAGAAAGAATGAAAGAAATAAATGATATAAAAATAATGTATAGAAAAATAGAAGTTGAAAGTTTCCTGGTTCACTTTATTTTAATACCTCAAGGGTATTCTAGGCGGTAGGATTAGTGTAGAAATTTTATGTAGCTATCTCAAAAAAAAAAGTTGATATTCTTTAAGATGGTTCTAGTAACAATGATAGTGTGACCACTCGCTCATAGTCTTGAAATCCTTTTTAAGTTTTTATTCTTTGCAAAAATAATTTACTGGAGGGTGTAGGTGTAGGCTGTACAGTGTACATCGAAGGACATCATCTCTGATCTCCCCATGTCTTCGTACGTTCGACTTCAGATGGAAGATTGAAAAGCTATAAACATACAAAGAATATCTTGGATAACCAAATGCTTGAACCAAATTTATTTTCCACGGAATTATGCGCTTCTAAGAAATGAAAAAGTGTTTTAAGGTTGATAAGTCAATTCTTTGAAAGTTATCACTTAAGCACAGGTCTGACATAAATTGTTTCCGGTCGCTAATGGAGGTAACTGTTGTGGCTAGCTTGTAACGACCGCTAAAAATTGTTTCTGATTGCTTCAGACTGCGACTTTTTATCAGCAGCTGTACAAATTAAACAGGGGTTACTTTAAGTAGCAAGGCAGCGTCGACTAATCAGCGACTTTTTACCTGTGCTGTGCTTCAGTCAACTAGAATCATAAAATATTTTGGAACATCTCAATAAATAAAAGTTCTTTAATATTTATTGGCTTAAATAACTGGGCTCACTGTTTATTTGATAACAATGATATGTTTCACAGAAAAGCGGAACCTATCATTTGATGAGTGCTACGAGTTTGCCATCAAGATCGCCCAGCTCTTAAGGAATTATGTAAATTTATAGCCTTTTGTTAAAAGGATTCAAAATTTCCCTTAATGAGTAAGTCAACACCTTAATAGTTTCCAATTTGTGATTCACAAAATAACATATATTGTACCTCAGGGTTCTGTTTTATCTCCCGCACTATTTTTATTATTTTTTTAATCAACTCAACAGTTTTGCTGCTAACTTCGTCTTCCATATTCCATTTATTGTTTCCAAATTTACGATCCTTCTCTTCTGAGTTTAAACCTTTAACTAGACGTAAAAAATATGGTCACCGGTAAGTTAATGGTGAAATTCTTAGATAGTTTGAATCTTTTGAAATATACCAGCTGCATCATGGCATTCAAATTATATAACAAGACCACCTACCTGCTTCATTTCATTAAAAATGATAACTTTATTTTTTTTTCCAACCAAACTTACCAAGAAAAGAATTCGGATAGATAACTATTTCAACATTGTTACTCTTTTTATGTTTTTCCTTAAATAAAATTTATAAAAATTGAAATACAAAAAAAAACTCTCATTTTTTTATGATATTCTTTGGGTAATTGAATAAATGTACTTGAATTCGGATTTCAGTGTCCTTGATTTCTCTTTTTTAAGTTTTTATCTTTGAATTTGACTGCAGTGGAAATAAAAATGCTATAGAATTTTTTTTTTATTTGCATTTACAATCCAAAAGAAATAAAATGAACTTTAAATTATATACAAAACTTTTTTTTATATAGAAAAAAAATCTTACAAAATTATTTTAATTTTTTCTTTTTTTTTCAATTTCAGATAACTGCTAAAAAAAATGTGTAAACACATTCTAATGCATCTGCTCCCAATAAGACACAATTTAAAATTAAGTTAAATTGAAAAAAAAAAAATTGAAGAATATTTAAAAAAAATGTAAAAATTTAGTCATTTGAAGAAATAAACATTTGACCCCGAAAAACAATGTCAACAACGGGCTACTTTTGTTTGCTGAATATTCGAACTTATTTGATATATCTGTGTTGTTATTTGTTAATTATGGTAGCCGCTGGTAGTAGAGTTGTAAATGGCCTGAAATGCTATTGCAATCCAAAGGAATGTGATGTTATTAGATCATTGGACTGCCCTGGCAAGGGTATGGTTTTATGGGATCCATGCAAGTAAGTTTTAATTTACTTGTGAGTAAAATAAAAAAAAAAAATATTATTAATAATTTAATATTGTAGATGTTGCAGAATGTGTGCGAAAACATTAGGTGAAACTTGCGGTGGACCAGGAGGATTTTCAGGGACCTGTGAACCACCACTACAATGTGTAACGAAACTTCCCATCGCAAGTGGTGTAGGTGTTTGTATGGGTAAGTCGGTTTCTTATGAAATATTTATTAAGATTTATTTTATCTGAAGCCATTTCAACTGCAACTGACTCTTGGTTAAGAGATCTTACTGTCAAATTCAGATATTAAAAGATATTTGCTAGAGCCCTTCACAGCTTTGCATTAGTAAAGAGATTTAAAGTCTCGTAAAAATGTAAAACATTTTATAACTTCTAGATTCTTTTTTGAAAATTCCTTTCATTTCCTGAGTTCAAGAACATTCGGTTCAGTTCAGTTGAGACGCTCTGATTGGCCAACTGTCCAAAAATCAGACTTTTTTAGAACTTTCAAATTTTTAAAAGTTAGTTTGAAAGTTTTTAAAATATGATGTGTTCAAACAGACAGAAAAACAAGCACGATCAGCTTGTTTTTCTGTCTGTTTCAATCAGAAACCACAACTTAACCTAAACGGAGGGATCGATTGAGCTTAAACTCGGTATAATATAAAGCGTTTGTTGGGAACTATACGTCAAAAACCCATTTTTTTTTTGGTACATTCAACGTAGAATTTTTTTACTGGTAAAAGTTGTATTACAAAACTATTAATAGAATGTGAATGTAATGCATTTCATGGGTTGAAAATATTTAAAATCTTTTAAAAAATCGCTTTGGGCGCAAAGAAATTGCAAATTGAAATTTATGATTTGTCGAAAATACTCTATTTAGTCTAAATAAAGCGGTTTTAGATGTGGAAAGTTCTGAAGTAGTAATTTTCAATGCTTAACTTTAAGTTTTTTTTGAAATGCTGAACACGAATCTAGAGATATCCAACAATTTATCATTTATTTTAATGCAGTAATCTCTAATGTTCAAGCTTTAAGGCTATACAACAATTCCTTAATGCTGAATCGTGCAAAGTAAGCCAACAAGAAAATATGCTTAAAATATAAATGTCATTAAATATAATGTGGCACGTGCCCCTAAGGATGTTAATTTTTATTAACTGTGAATTTGTATTAACTGTGCGAACACGCCCTGTTAGAATTACAATGAATAAATGAAATTCAGGATAATTTATCGCAAAGAATAAACCACCCATATCAATTACAACCCAATTTCATTGCGGTTGACATTTTCAAAATGTCAGCGAATTTTTTTCATTTTCAAGAAAGACCTTACGAGTATTTTTGTTTGGCTTGTTAAGGACATGGTAATAAAAATGTAATTGCTTTTCCGCAAGGCACCAAACAACAACCTTTATTTATTTGTTTATTTGCCATGAGTATTGTCAATTGTTTTTTTTTTTTTTTTTTTGGTTCTTTTGTTCTTTTTCATTTTCGTTTTAATATATGCCAAAAGGGTCCTTCAATTAATTTTTTTTTGTTTTCTTTATTTTTGTTTTATGAATGCACCAGAAGTTTTTTCTTTATAATTTTTATTTTGTGGTGAAGTAATTTGTTTTAATCCTTTTTAAGTACTCGTTAAGTGTACACCAAGGTAACCAAGTGTTATTAAGTGCCGATTTATTAAAGCACCAAGAATGTAAAATCCTTAATGGTTGGGGTTTTGGTAGGTGTGTATATTATACAGACACGAATTTATACTCGTATAATATTAAAAAAGCAAACCCTTTGGTTTAATTAAGAAACCCACTCACGCAAATACACCTCTCGAGTCAATTATCCTTTATTTTAATGGCTATAATTGCATTCTTGAGATACCTTTACTTTAGATGAATATAAAAAAAGAATTAAATGTCGGATTACACGTGCCCCCAAAGCAGGAGATGTAAGTACGTATACTTATACATTCGGGATTGGGAGTCCTATATTACATTTCAGCAGGATATAATGTAACCTTGAAGAAGAGAGGTTTCCATGAATTTTCAGGCTAAGTTTTTTTTTATGGCAAAATAATTGGGTGTTGATTTTTCCTTTTTTTTAAACAATTTTTTTGTGTCTATGCCTCGCCTAGTCAAAAATGTAAGGGTTAAGGTGATTTGTCTGGTTAATTTAATAGGTGCAAATATTTCTAAGGTAATGTTGAACTTGAAAAAGCCTCGTTACCAAGGGAGTTATAAGTTTTAATTTAACAGTTAATTTATTTTTATTTTTTCACGTACTTATACTTTAAATTGAGTTAATAAATAGGTGAATGCTTTGGAGGTTATAGGATGGGAGGGTGGGCTAGAAAAGACTCATAATACTGATTTTCTACTTGAGTGAAAATTTGAAGAAATTTCAAATCGAAAGAGCTCAACATTGTTAGTTTAAAAAAATGAAGAAAAAAATGTTTGTTTTAACCAATACCACTTTAGATCCGATACACTTATGCCAAATGTTCCATAAGCTAATTTATCAATTTTTTCTACTTATGCTATGATAAAATTATCCTCCAAATAATTCAGAACACTAAAAGATTCCAATTGACACAGAAACAACACTTAAAATCCATAACACGTTTTCATTTAATACATTCACTTATACGCACATCAAATATCTACAACCTTAGCGTATATTTAGTTGAGATCCCTTTTTCCTGAATAGTAAATTATTTCTTTAATAACCACTTACATTCAATTATACTGACAAATCATTTTCCTTCTTCCTTGTTTGTGCTGAATTTCCTTTATTTCTACTCTACTTGTTGTTGAAGAATCAAACTTTATAGATCCAACCGATGTTTCAACAAGACAAAGGGAATGGAGTAGGGAAGGATGTCAAGGACATTTTGATATTAATAATTCATTAGACATTCTGGTGATGCTTTAATATTATTTAAGATGATGGTGATTATGTGGCTTGTTGGGCTGACATTATTTCATCGATATTTTATTTCTAGGCCAGATGTAGGTATATAGTATAGAGAAGAGCCTTTATATACATAGAAGACAAGCTATTAAATAATTTAAGGAAAAATAGGAATTATTTATTATCCCCTTTTATGGTAACACTCATACACTCTCTCTTGATAACGCAGAGAAATTAACTGGCTTAAAGTGGTTGACAGAGTATGGTTGTTAAGTCTGAGAAGAAAATTCTACAAGAAATAACTTTAACCATAATATTAAAATAAAACTTGGAATTATATTAAAGTTTATTTTGTAAGACGTGCATTGCATTAATGGGGGTAGTCAAAAATAGTTTCATAATTTGTTTTCTTTTGAAAATCTCGAAAAAAAGATCCTTTCATTTGTGTGTCTGAATGTCTGTGCGTCTGTACACACTTCCGCTGCCCACCCAACTCTTTTTATTTATGTGAATTAGAAAGCTTCTTGGCAAAACGGATTTTGAAGTTGAAGACATTTGAACCACTTAAATTGTTTTGTTGATCTTTGTATTACAATAAAATCCTTTCAATAGTTATAAATACGAACAAAAAAAAATAACATGTATAGGTAATAGATTTTATAACAATATTGGACTGGAACCAATACCCCTGATAGAGTTTAGAAATACAAAAACTCAACTTTCAAAGCATCAGAAGAGATAGTATCACTTTTTAAGCAAGAAAAAAACAACAAAAATACAAAGAACACAAAATACTTTTTCTCTTGAACAAATATATAATAATTATAAAAGCTTTATACCCTATGCACATAATATAATCCTTTTTTTCACCCGGCAGGAACAAAACACAATAGAGTATCTATTTTTGTATCCATGTATTTTGCTATTGAATAATACCAAACAAAAAATAAATCTTTCATCGAAAAACATAGATTTCCAACTAGTATTTGTTTGTTTTTCATGTATTTCTCGTATTTCATAAAGGATCTTAAATAGAGCCAGAGGATTTTCAACAAGAAAAAAAAAAAAAATACATCCTACAGGAGAGGAGATGCAATTTTGTTGTAACAGTGCCCTGTCTGCCCTCTGTAGATAAATTTATTCTCGTTGCAGAGAAAGATATAACATTTTCAAACGAAATAAGATCGAAACATTCAAAGATAAGGAAGATAGCTTATTGTATGTATATTTTCTCAAGGACATAGTTGTTGGTATGGATTTGTATCAACCTACATATATACATCATGAATTTCTTACAAAGATTGTATCTTTTTAAACTTATGTATATAATTTTCTATTAAGTAAAGTTTGCAAGGATTTCACTTTACCCTTTTCGGGAAGTTTTTTTAGTTGATTTTATCATATATCCTAGTCCTGCGAGCATTTTCTTTCAAAGGTGTGAGAAAATCCTTTCAAAAGCAATAAGGATTTTGTTGAAATTGAATGTAAATTTAATTAAAATCAATATTATTGTCGCATCAGATGTGTGTATTTATGTGTAATGAAATATTGACAGCTATTATTTCTTGAAAAGGACTGTTTTAATCTACGCCTGAAGCTGGTTTGTCTTTATTTACAATAAATTGTTTATCATTTTAAAGGCCTATTATATATATAATCCTACAAACATATCTGTATCTTTTTTTCCTCAAGTTTAAATAAATTAATGACAAGAATATTCATATTTTGGCCAAAGGCTTTATTGAAAAGTAGGTTTTTGGAAATTTAACAACACATGGACAGATTATTCACAGCTTTTGAACATAGCAGTGGATTCAATCGGGTGGATTAATGATAATTTAGAAGACCAGAGTATAAAAAACTATTGAACGAAAATATAGAAAAGAAAAAGAAATTTTGGAATGTTTTTATAAAATTCTAGAGAGACGAGTTTTGACACAAACCAAATTTAATATTTGTTTGGATGTAGGAAACCTATAAGATCAAAGTCCTAAAATCTGCTTTTTATATGAATTTCTCTTAATTTTGTTTATTTACCGGCTCCTCTCTTTGATACCTACTTGTTATAATTCAAAATTTTTGCCAAATATACATTTCCATTGATTTTACGGAATTTTGGACGATCGGAGATTTTTTTCCTGGTTTTGGATTTTCTGGTTTCTTAGCCTTCGGAATTGAGGTTTTCAAAAAAAAATTTAAAAAAATTGGTGTTGGAATGGATAAAACTATGTTTTTTAAAAAGTTTAGTAGTGGGTACTTCCTATTTTATTTTTAATAACTTTGTAGATTCGATCCGGCATGGTATCGTACACTCTTTAATGAAGTTAAACGAAATTTCAATCCACGCTAACTAAATTGCAGAAATTCAAAATTATTTATCTTTAAACGGGCGACCACATCCATGAAATATGCGTACTAACCATGCCCAGACTTTTTCAATGATTTCTAGATCAGGTGAGTACGTCGGCTATTGAAGCTAATGCACATTTTGATCCTCTATGCAAGTTTATATTATGCGCGTCGAGTTAATAGTCGCATTATTATAGGACCATCGAAATGAAATTTTTTTTCATCTGAAAAAACCACATGACACCCATTTTTGTTGATTCTAGCTGGGGAATTCTTCTATTGCCGCCTTAATGAAAGAGAAAAGTCTATTTCCCCGTTGTCTGACTAACTGGAAACGTATATGTAATTGCAGGTTAATTTTAAAATATCTCTCTACTAACAAAATTCCTTTTTGAATTGCAAAGTTTAAAAAAAAAAATAAAATGCAATCATCTGCAACAAAACAACAATTTCAACAAAAAAGAAACAAAATCAAGTGAATCAACGATAAATGAAAGCTAAAACAAAAAATAGGAAAATCCTCTTAAATGAGAGATTTTTCTCTTAACCTCCATCATATTGTGATCAATGGCTTCCAAAAGTAATCCTCAAGCTTCCAAGAAAAGGACAAAGAACAAAAGACATACATTAACTGGGTTGAATTGTTTCCTTGGCAATCAAAAATCGATACTGCAATTTTCAAGATAATTAAGGATTCTTCCTTCTATTTTTTTTTACTTTTGCTTCTTCTTCCTAAATGTGTTATGGTGTATTCCATTTCAGTGACTTTTTCGTCCTTCTATGTTGGTATATCCTACAACAGTTCGGTATAAATGTACATGTATGAGAAGCTGCTCAGCTCAGTGCACATTCTTCTGTCGATTCTACTATATAAACCTATTAGCTGGAAGAAAACATACCACTCTGTCATCAGATCCTTATAGTCCTCTTATATCGTATAAGTTTGTATCCTTTAGCATCTGTGTCAAACTTATATACACAACGACAACATAACGACGGCGGCGGCGATATCGATGTCGTTGGCGATGTCGTTGTTTTCTGCATCATCCTTTTGGCCTTGCTTTAGGTTCCACATAGAAAAGGTTCTAATTAATTTTCAATTCTATATCCAATATCCTTTATTTTCATTTCAGTTTTTATAGCTTCTTTTTTTTGTAGAGTTTTGTGTCCTTGTGTGTGTGTGTGTGTATCCCTGTGAAGTGTGTACATATTTCATGTTTGTATTTTCCTCTACACTGGTGCACTAACTATGACAGATTTTCTAAATTAGTCTCTGCGAAATCGAAACGAATTATCAGCTCATTAATGAGGATTTAATTTAATGTCCTTGCGGAAAGGCAGAGAGCAGCGCAAGCCAAGGACTGCATAGTCTGCATAATGCATGCTCTGCTCATAGAAGGGAAAGATAACTTTTTGATTATCTAATTGACTAATTTGGTGTAAGCTCTGTGTATATGGATATATGGTGGGGGCTTAGTGGAGATTTCTGACATTAAGGATATATTTTATAGGTTAAGATAGAAAAGGATCAGGGTTAGTTTATGTTATGGGATCTACATAATTGGAGCAAGTTATTTTTAATGAAAAGTGGATTCAAGGATGCATAGTTGAAGATTAAATTAATGAATACACGAACAAAGCAATCGATTTTTTTATGTATCAACTCTTTTTTAGTTCTAATTTATTTCATTACTGAAAATTTATATTTTTAGTTTATTCTGAAAAAATGCCAATTGGAATGGATTCTTCAATTAAGGAAATGGTAAATGTAGGTGTAACAGCTAAACTTGCATCTCCGTTGTTCCATTTATCTGCTGCATTGCAAAGTAGTTCGACGGAAACTGATAATACTGGCCTTTATAGCAAATATCAGAAATTTCTCAATGAAAAAACTTCAACTCAATCCGATGACACAATGGATAATTCGAAAAGTCTTTATCGCCTGAAAACCATTGAGGAACTTGGAACGCCAAAAGTAACACCTTCAAAAATTGAGTTTTTACTTTATCGGAGGTCATCAAATACCAGAAGATTGTATAAAAAGCCAAACAAATATGTTCGACCGAAACAATCACACACTTCTATTAAGCGTCTTTTAGAGAGCGAAAGCAAAAGTGAGGAAGCAAGACAGAATCATCCTCCTCTATCCAAGGAAACATCATTTGTAGAAAAGTTGAAGAAATCTTTAGGAAAGGCTTTGAAGAAGAAAGAAAAGAATATTAAAGAAGATACAACAAGTAGTACCAAGAAAAAAAGAAAAACTCCCAAAGAATCTAGAATCGATATTTACCCCTTTGATCATGGATGTGCAGAATATCTACGAACAACTGATTTTGCACCACAACTTATTTCTGAACTTTTAGCACAACGAGCTACAGATTACGCAACAAGATTTTGGGCCGAAGTCTTTGGAAGTCTTCATATTGGAGTGGCTTTTGTTTTGACATTTTTCCTGCAAACTTATCGATTTTTACTGCACAGTTTGATTAAGTCAGTTGTGGTGGGATTTTTACAAATGTCATCAGACTATGGCGTGAAACCTTTATTGACAGTAATTTTTAATGGATTTTTGCAACCTGTATTAATTTTTATGCACAACATATTGTCATCGGTGAGAGATGTCCTTAAGCCGGTTTCAGAGACAATTGATAATTTTTTGAAGCCCGTCGGAAATTTATTTCGATCTATAAGACTTGTTACTTTTAAGGAAAGTCGAGCAAGAAAAACAGTTACAGATGTTGTTTAGATAATATTATGTGTAAATGTTTATTATTAGAAAATAAAATATTTTATGAGTGTTTAGCTTATTTAATGTAACTTTTCCTTATCGTGAATTGATAATTGATAAACACTGAAATTTGGTAGTATAAAACCTAATTAACTGAAAAGTCGGAAAACTTTTCAGTAATATTTATCAATTTTATTTCATTAAACTCCAGTTAGCATCACCGATTTTCGATTTTTATCAACTTTTAAGAGACAGTTTACAATAATTTGCCTTTTTCACTTAACCTCACTTTTCAAGACTTTGCCGGCCTGCATTGCCTGTCCTCTTTCTCACTGCCGTTGATAAAAATACTGTGATGTGATACATTTTGGGGTTTTCAGGATATATCGCCTTCATTTCGATGCCATTCCAATTTGACAACTTAGATGCTGTATCTATAACCAAGTCTGCTGTAGGTTATGTCCGGCTCAAAATCAACAGTCCAGCTCAAAGTTAACAGTAAGCCAATTTGAATATGAATCTTTCTCAATAATGGCATATTTCGGTGTTTTAATACCTCTTTGGACACTTGAGGCGAACCACTAAATAAAAATAAATTCGACGTACCACTTGCGGCACATAGTTTTCTAAGTTAGGCTATTTACAGAATGCAGGAAACAAATTTTCTTAATAATTGACTCTATGTTTGTGGAGTTCATATGTATTCTACGCCACACGAAAGTTATCTTAGTTCGAGGCGCAATGGCAAAAGCCTTTGTTTGAAATCGAGAATTTACAGGTTCAATCCCCGGTGCTACGCAGAACTCTTTTTAATTGTTTCACCGAAACGTTTGCTGCAAATAAAATTAAAATCCACAATTCCCGAAGATGATAAGATATCAGTTTTCAAAAAGGCTCTGGGTTGTGTTTAATTATGTCTGAAAACCAATCTAATAGGCACCACCCTGAATTTGGATAAAAGTGATTGCAAATGATTTTTTCTTACCTTCAAGCACCAAATATATTAGAGTACACATCTTTTGTATATTTGATTTTTTAGTATACGAAGAATTGTTTAGTGCAAAGTTCTTGTTTTTCTTTGGTCAAATTTATAAACGAACCAAAATTCAATATTTCATCTGTTTAACATAAGAATTAAATTTTAGTGAAGACTCTTTGTGGACTCTGGAAGACTTTGTATTGGTTTGTAAAAATTCTTTATCTTCCATCAGATACAAAATATATAAAAGATAACTTAATCGAAGCGTGTTTAATTGCCTTAACCATCTTAATGTCCCCCCAAAATTGACTATAAGAAGCTTTTTATAAACACATCAAATAAAACCCATAACACGATCACAAAAAAAAAAAAAATAAAAGAAAATATTCATTCGCATTTTCTATTCCAGGGATGTCAAAAAAAAAAAACATCGAAAACAATTTCCCATTAATTTTGATTATCCCCATGGGTCCAATATCCGGTTGCTTAAACATAATTCGAAATGGTTTTAATGTCCCAACAAAGTATATGTGTATATGCTTACGCTAAGACACATGTTAAAGTCGTATAAAAACATAATACCTATTCTCAAGAATGTGTCTGTCACGCGACGAAAACACAAAACACACGTATCGCTCTTAAATAACTTGTCGTTACTTGAGTTTTGTTTTTGTTTTATTTAATTTTTTTTTTTTTGTATTTCTAAATGCGTTTCATGTTTTGTTGTTTTTATGTTTCCTGGAAATGTTTCCTCCTCAAGAAATGTGTCCTTGATTTATAGAACAGTATATTATTGCTACATTCGACAAATATGTGTATGTCCTGCAGATACAAACCAAAACATCAACACAGTAACATTTCGGTGAAGGTCAAAAGAAATTGATTTAAATGGAATATAATATAATGAAATGTCATTGATTTAGCCTGGCAGTATATCTCTCTACCATATAGTCCTTTGTATACGAAAAGGACTTTTCTTTCTTTTTATTTAAGAGGATGCACTAACAAAATTTAGCAAACCATTGAAGTGGAGCTTTATTTCATAGAATTCCCTTTCTCTCTCTCTTAAATTTATGCCGGGCATACATGGCGTATGAGTAACCTTTTTTTTTGTTTTTTCATTGCAGCACTTCCATTTACAACCTCAACATATCTTAATTGTACAAATGACCAGACAATACTATTAGACCCTGGATGTGAAATAACAAATAAACGTTGCCAGTGCTGGCCGCAATTGCAGATATGCAGAGACGATACACAACCATCAGATACACGGTGGCATTTTAGGACATTAGAAGTAAGTTTGTATTTTTATTTATTTAGTTTCAATTGGATTATCTCCTTCTATAAAATACAATTATGTAAGGATTTAAATTTAACAAATTTTGTTGTTGTTTTTAATTAACAGGATTGTCAACTTAATCTACAAAATTTAATAGAAATCGAAATGGATTTCGATGAGGATTACACAGTCTCACCGCAAACATTTACATATAAAAAATTAAGAAGGAAGCGGAGATCAACAAGGTAAGTTCATAAATATTTAATTACTTTTTGTTTTTTTTTTTCTATGTCAGTGGTAATATTAACTTGTTAAGTCTGATGGAGTTGAAACTTCAATAGTAATATTATTTCAATTCAATTATTGAAATCATGGGAAACATTGTGTTATTTACCAGGCTAAAAACAGTTTGCTGAACCGAAACTTAAGCGCTTATGTTCAACATAAATATGTTAAGTATCGTATCAGCAAACGGACCTCAATAATGTAGTTCTCCATGTCCATCTGAGAAACATGGAACAATGCGGAATACCAATGAAAAAAAACGTGTAAAAAAAGTTTGAAAACCAAGGAAAATAAGTAAAAAGTAGCGAAAAATGTGTGGAATAGGTGAAATAGGTGAACTTGAAAGAAACATGTCAGATTGTGAAAAAAAATGTGGCGTTTAAAAGTTCATTCACCAGTATTACGTGCTTTTATCCATGGTATTCTGCGCATTTTTAACAATTTGTTCTGTGAGTTTTTTTCGCTTTTCTCTGCGGTATTTTGCGCTTTTTTCCGGTGGTAATAAGAACTTTCAGAATGCGATTCCTTGCTATTCTCTGATGTATTCCGGCATCTTTCATAGTTGTTCCACGCTTTTTTCCACGGTATTCCGCGCTTTTTATCACGATATATCTCATATTTTTCCGCGACTTTCCACAATCCCTTCCCTGACTCTATGCTTTTCTCTGTGACTTTCTTTTATTTTTTTGTCGCAGTATTTTAATCTTTTTCCCACGATAGTAGCCGTTTTTTTCATTACTTTCCATGCGGTATTTCACACTTTTTTCCGTGCATATTTCAGAGTTTTTTCCGAAGCTTTCCAAGCTTTTCTTAGGAACTTTCTTCGCTTTTCTCTGCGATATTTTAATTTTACGCCTTTTTCGATACATATCTTGCTATTCTTCGAGAAAATCAATTGATCTTCCATCAGTATTATGTGCTTTCTAACGCGGTAAGCTGCGGTATTTCACATATTTTCCCGCGACTTTTCACACATTTTCCACGACTTTTTGCGCTTTTTTTTGTGATGCTGTTTTTAATGATTTTCTATTCATTATTTTGCGCCATTTCACCGATATTCATTTATATCGAATTCGAATGAAATGACTTTTGTAAACTTGAAACAAAAAAAAAGCTTTAAAAGTTTTCTGTTATTCGCAAAGGGGATGAATCCAACTAATCAGAGATCATTAAAATCGGTCCTGCAGTTCTTGAGTTACAAATGGTGTAACTAACCCGTCTTTGTCTTATATATTTAAAGATATGTTTTGTAGAGTGCATGTCAAATGAAACAAAATAATGTTTCGCATATGTCTATGAACATTATCAGGTGTGAATGGTTTCTATATTTGCAATCATAAAATATGGTCACAAAATGCTTACAAAACTCTACAAACATTATTATAAGCCAGAAAGGTCACCACCATTACAAGTTAATTCATATTTCCTAAAATCTTGTTGCTTGTCAAAATTATTTTATTTAATTTTTCTGAAATTATTTCACGGAGCCATACATACTAATCGAATAGTCTTGGTGTGAACACATTTAAAAAAATGGTTTGGTGTAAAAACATTAGTTGTACATCACTTTTCGTATTATTTTATTTCAATGATTGTAATAAAAAATAAAGTAAGATACAAATTTAATCTTAAGCAATTAAAAATTCTCTTTTGCCCTTGAAAATCTTTCACAAAAACCCTTTTATGAAAACCTATTATCATAATTAATTTATCATCTTCTTTCAGTATGCACTTAAATTGTCAGGTACAGGATAACTTTAAAGCTGTTTTTCATTTTCAAGTTCATATAATATTTTTGTATTCAGTTATCAATGTAGGTACCTACAAGTACATCTCATGTCTGTTTAATATACTTTCTTTCACATTATATTCTAAAATCAGAAAACTTTTAACAGAATAAGAAATCAAAACAAAAATTAATTTTCCCTTAGTATTATTTATACAAAAAAAAAAAAAAAAAAAATACGTCTCAAACTTCATCCTTCTTTTTCTTATTAAGAATTTTTGTTGGTTGAAATCTCCGAGATCCCCCATTGCCATTTTTATATTTTTCTCTTCATTTTGTTTTGTTGTTGTTGAATGCCTTTCTTTCAAATTTATAATGAAGCAGTTTAAATTCCTGATAAATTTAAGAATCCCCCTACTCGTTAGTCTTTTGTTAAAAAAATGTCAAAAGCATTTTGATGGATTGTCCTTTTGGGACAAAAATTCATTTGTATGGTACAACGGTAGAAATATTTTCTCACAGGGTTGATTTATCTTAATTATGTTTTACCTTATACTAAGATTACCTCACTGGATAAGTGACCTACATACACAAAATCAACTGCCTCAGAAGAATTTTTTTTTTTTGTTTGAAGACAAAAAATGTCTACGTGAATAAATATCAAAGGAATTCCTTATTTGATATTTTGTCTAGAATTTCTAACGCATAAAGGTTTGTATGTACATACATTATATAAATTTGTGAACTGAGACAATTTTTTCTTAGGGCTTTGGAATTGGTGGATTTCGAAAAAACATTAAATTAATTTTGTTTTTGACGAACATTAAATTTAATTTTTTTTTAATAACCTATGTAGATTTTCTGAATTTGTATTTAACTTTTTTTAAACTATTTGTACCGAAATTCGAACACAAAAGCTTCATTCTAAGCAATAGCTACACACTTAATTTACGCCGATATTTATTTTTGCAAGTAAGATTCATCACAAAAGAGACTTTGAAAAATAATAATAACACGAAAAAAAAACATTAATGGGGGCGTTTTGTATTAAAAATGTTTCTATTGAATTTTTCAACAACAAAATACCCAACTGTATTATTAAAAAAAAAAAGAAAAAAAATACTACTTGATGAGTTTGTTTTTTTTTTTTTTTCATTTTCCCGCAAGATTTTATGAATGGGCAGCCAAATTTAAAATTTTTAATGGAAAACAATAAATTCCTTGCCAATGAGTTAATAAACAACAAATTGATCACAACGTAAAAGCATTAAATTATTAACAAAACAACAGCGCATTTGTTGTTTTGTTAAAATTGTGTATGGATTGTTTTTATTTATAGCTGGAAAATTGAAAACACAAAAAAAAAACGTCAGAGGATACTATGAATCAGCGGAAATAGTGCTCGATTGGGTTGTTGACTAATGACGGGGAAACAAATATTATTTTTTTTTTTATTTTTTGTATACCTACATTTGATAGATTTTTTTAAGATTGAGATATAAATCCTATAGGGTAGACAAATTATTTAAAAAGATTTGGGCTAGTTTTGCGTTCGGTCATACTTTAAATTTCTTGAGTGCTGAAACTGATCACGAGATCTACCACAATAATTTCGTTTGGCAAACACACAAATTAAGACACAAATAAAATGCACAACTTGTTCGCACGTACTTGCTCATAAGGTCAAAGTTGCTGTGCACGTTCAAGCTTCTTATATAAAGTTTTAAAAATAAATTAATTTTTAAGAAATGTTAAAAAAACATAAAATTCGTTACTAAAATGGCTTAAACATTTTGTTAAACTGTTTTGGGCTCCAAATTAATTATGACATTTGATTCCGTTAAGAATTAAGATACATTTTTAGAAAAAAAAAAAATTGAAAATCGTTAAAGCAAGTTAAAAAAAAAAAAAAATATGTATAAAAATCCTCAAACCTTGTTTAAAAAAAAGTTGGTATGCAATCAAAATTTGAAAAAAAAAAATCACAAACACGTAAGAAAAAAAAATTTTAACATTTCTTAAAAATAAAAAAAAAGCAAATTGGAGAATTTTTACATGAAATAATTTTAAAATTGTTAAGATCCTCTTGTGTAAAAAATTTCATCGAAATCCGTGCAGTCGCCTACTTTGCATAGCTTCGATGTTTTTGTTTTTTTTTTTCAATTATTTTTAAACGTGATTTTAAAAATTGGTAAAAACAGTAATTTATATTTATTTTAAGATTTAAAAAAAATGGTTACAAAAGTGTCGCGTGGCATGTGGACTTTTTAAAAATATTCACAATTTACATACAAAATGCCTTGCATTTTGATAGAGTTAAGCTTAAAACTTTTATTTAAATGGTTTGAGCTTGCTTCCATTTAGCTGTGAACACTTGGCTAACTCTTATATACATTGATAGAGAAAGATTTCTTAATCGCTTTCTTCTTGGCTAAAATTATAACCTGCAACAGGGATTCCGGATTCCACTGTCGGATATGCCCCGCTGGATATTTTTCGAAATTTTGATTCTTAATTATCAAACAAAGAAACATATTTCAAATTAACAATAATAGCATGAAAAAATACTATTTATTGGCATTTTCGGACAGAATGCTGTACTTATTGGCATATGCTAACTATCACTTAGGGCACGTTCACAATTTTTTACAGAATTTTTTAAGATCTGCACACACAAAAAATAGGAAGTGTCGGAGGGTGTCAACTCTACCCTACCGTTGTTGACCGATAAAAAATATTTTTTGAGTAAATTTGAGTTTAAAAAAATGACTTTCCCTTCTACTGAATTACGAAAAACTCATAACTACCAAATTTGAAGGAAATCGCTTCGGTGCTTTAGGGTTTAGGCTGTAGCTTCTGATGGACTAAAAATAATGTCATTTAGTAGTATCAGATGTCATTTAACAGTTTCGACATTAAGTTACTCTTTTATTTAGGATTTATCTACTAGTTTCGACACTAATTTATCAGTTCAGCTGATACTTAACAGTTTTTGTTTCGTTTTCTCATTTATCGCTCTTAAATTTACTAAAGATTTGGCTACAATTTTATCGGTTTGGATTGTAATTTACGAGTTTGAGCTGTAAATCTTGACTGTGATTATCATTTATTGAAAAACATACTTTTTAGTTGTGATTGACCAGCTTTGATTTAATAGATTGCGCTTTGATTCGCAATTATCGACTTTAATTTAAAAGTTGCCAGTATCGACTCCGTTACTTACTTAATTTGGCTTTGATTCGCAGTTTCCGGTTGAGGTTTACTAGTTTCAGCTGAATTTAACAGTTTGGGCTATGATTTACCAGCTAGTTTTTAACTGTATTTTTACTGTAATTTACCATTTTTGGCTCTATCATTTTTATTTGCTTTGACTTACCATTTTTGGATATGATTTACCAGTTTTGGCTATTATTTGTCTGTTTCTATAGTAATTTTCAACTCTGTGATTCACTTTAGCTTTAGCTGTGATCTACCGGATTCCGCTTTGACCATTGTTGGCTAGTAATAGCTGTGTATTTCCAGGTTCTTAAATAGAACAAATCCAAAATTATAAGAAAACACAACACATTTGAATATAATATTTTTCAGCATGGCACTTCAGCTTCGTGTACTTACTTTAGAAACACCCTGGATAACTTAGCATTTGAAAAAAAATACCGAATTTTATGTTATAAAATATGTAATATAACAAATATCAACTGTCATTATGTAACAAAAATGTATACCAATGAAAATAATAAACCTTATCCAAACATACATTCACCTACAACCTTTCAAACTAATGTTCAATCTTCATGCTCCAAGAGAAAAAATCCTTGACGTAGTAATCCAAAAAGCCCATAATTCTATTGTATTATTGTATTGGATTTCTTATTGGAATGTGCGTTGTACGTAATAAAAATTCAATTTGCGTAAAAAATATAAATAAAAACTCCTTAGTCATACAGAAGTAAAACAGAGATAGAGAGAGAAATCGAATCTTTTTCTTATACAAATATAATGGCGATATAACTTCTTTTAACATAACAAGGGTTCCTCATATAGGTACGTGGAAACAATAAGTACCAGAAAGTAATTTTTCTTTTTTAACAGAACACACATGGTACTTTCATTTGATGGAAAGAGTTTCAAAAATAAATTCGGATAATAGCTAAATCAATATGGAAATGAAGTGTCCTCTGCACCTGATACAACTTTCAATGTGATAAGTGGTATTCAGTTTATTCTTTTTTGTTCAGTTTTTGAGAAGGGTAGGTATAATCCTTTTAGCCATCACCTGAGAAAAAAGATTTATTTAAAAAAAAAAAAAAAAAACTTTACCTCAACATCGAAAAACTTTTACAACAAATAACTTTATTTGGTAAATCAATTTTTCAATTTTATATTCACTTGAACTATTGAGTATAACACATTCTGTGTTATAATGGCCGAAAACGGCCATTGGCCGAAAAAAATGACAAAACTCAGAAATAGTATTTTACAAAAGACTAATACCTGAAATTTGATGATCCTGAACTTTGCAGACAATTTTTCCACTGAAGTTTGATTAAGAGATTTAAAAGGAGCTCAGATACTTGAGACACACACCCCCCCCCCCCCCCCCCTCTCCAAATTATAGACGAAATGCTTAATGGCACGGTATACATGGAAGATGTTTGTTCTTTCCTTTTAGATATCACTAAGAACATTGTTTTTGGGCTAAATTAAGTATTTTTGAACTCTTATGTTCATAGTTGTAACTAAAAATTAATCCTTGAAGGTAAAATTTTCCAAAAACCAGCAAAATCATTGAAAATTTCGTGTTTTCTATTTTTGCATTTTTGTCCATGTTGCGTCACGAAATTTTGCTGGCAAATCTCATATTCGAATTCAGCAACCCCAAAAACATATTGTTTGAAAGATTTCAAAACTAACCCAAAACTTTCCTCTTAGGTACCTATTTGATCACAAATTTACTGTATTACAAGTAAAGACGACTGAAATTTTCGTGATGAGAAGAAAAAAAAAGCGTGAACAAGATTATTTAATGATTTTGAAATCAGACATTAGAATTATCCGACAATCAGCAATAATTTAATTATAAATGAAACAAAGAATAACTTTGTTGAAGTTACAATGCCAATTATTGTCAAACAACGACCGTAAATTGATAAGTCATTTTCATTATTTGTTAAAAATTCAAAACAAATACCACACAAATTTCTGTTATATTTCGTTGAATTTCTTAAGGCAAAACCCTCCGTGCAGTGGAAGGTGTTTTGTATTTTCAAAGTACCCATATGTGGGTGTTCCACCCTATACCATATTATTCCAAAAAATAAAAGAAATGGTAGAAAGTACTCCCTTTGGGTAAATGTCAGACACTCTGACACTGACACATAACAGCTTATACACAATACTCTACTTGTTGAATAAACCTTAAACAACGTGAGCGGTTGAGACCCAGGGATTTGATGCTTCTTCTTCTTCTTCCACTAACTCAAGTCCGTATCCCTTTTTTTGTATTTTTCTTTTTATTTTGTTTGTTTTTTTTTATTTTTATTTTTTTTTGTAACATAAAAGATCTACAGAAAACGTGAACAAAGCTATGACCTTCATTTTATGCGCTGTATTTTCATTTGAATTATGTGTTCCTTGCAAACAAAAAAAGAAGAAAAAAAAACGAAAAAAAAGAACAAAAAGAGGACGTGAAGAACAAAAATACAACTTACAAACGAAAAATATTTTTTTTAAGGTATAGGTATCCTTAGTCCTAACATTATGTATATTACTCCTGTGGTTTGGGTGCCCTAGGGTATAGGTTCGTTGGTTTGCCGCTGTTCCCATTCAAATTCATAAGGAGTCGGAAAGAAATAGAGAGACAGAGAGGGAGCGTGGGGGGACATACATACAATAAATATAAGTAAGATTTAAGAGAATATAAAAAATAAACCTAAACCGAAAACTCTTATTCTTCAGTGAGTTTTCAAAAATGTGAATTTCAAGGTGCCAGGTTATTATATGCATGTGATGGGGGCAGCAAAAAAAGCAAAAAAAAAAGAAATTGTGGTTGAAATGCTGTATGCAGATAAAATCATACATTTAAACTTGAGATGGTTAGGTTAGTCTATGTTATGGGATTACAGCACAAGCGGTATTTTTATGTCTGTTTTTGATCCTGCAAGGATATACGAGGACCTATACGATATATTATAATAATTTACGATGAATTTTTTTTTCAGGGAAATGTATGGGCACTTAATTAAAGAGATTTTTGTTTTGTTTTAATTAAAATTAAGTTAAAAATGAATGACAAGGATTTAGCTGGATTAAGGATAACTTAAGTTTACCTGAGGGGAAAACGCCTCATGTGAGCGAATCTTATTTAAAAATAAATCTAATTTTGAATGTATTGCTCAGAAGTTAGATAGCCGGTGGATAAAAAATATGCTGTTTTTTAGGACTTAAAATTGTTCTATAGTACTCAAACACTTACCGTAAGTTAAGCTGGGCTGTTTCATCGATGGAAGTTCCACCCATGGACAGTGATATGGGAAGTTAATGCAGATGTAGCGACAAGAAAACCCACTCAATTAAGTTTCAAACCGTAATTGCTTTCTGTTTCCTTATTGGGCAATACTGGTAGATCATAATTCACAGAGTTTATCATACGTTACCGTTGAATTTCCTCAACAGAAGAATAAGGATACGAATTAAGAAACCAATATGAAAAGGTGACTGTTTATTGCTTTACCCTTTTTTTGTCACACTGTGTAATTTAACAGATCATTCGTATTTAAAATGTTTATCTTAGTCTTGATCAACCCTAGACTTATGAACATTTGGCAAGAACCCTTACAATACCAAGACTTGTATTTTTTTGAATATTTGTTTTATATTATAAAATGTAATAATTTTCTGTTCTTTTGGTATCTCACAACATCAATTTGTTCACTATTTCCTTTCTCCAAATGCAGCAAGAGTGTTATTTTGATACTAAAATTAATCCATCATTGTCACTACTTATTTAGTCAGCAACAAGTCGAGGTTATTTCAGAATATTTACAACCGAGTTTTGTCCTTAGTTTATGTGTGTTTTTTTAAGTTAGGTATCAATTTTTTAAGTGGAAGCTTAAAAGCTTAATCAGTTCATTCCTCAAGTGTCATTTGTCTCCTTCATTCAGACTCCTGGGAATTCATTTCTACATTTAATGGATTTTTTCTCCTCTCTCTCTCTATGGACCCACAAAAACAACCTACTTAGTGATTAATTACAAACAAAATAAAAGAAAATGAAAGGAAAATGCGAAGCACAGAAAAGAATAAGAAATTATATTAAAACTCTCGGGAATACCTCTCATCAATTCTCCTTTCTTCTAAGTATAACAAAAGACTCGCAAATATGTAATTGAAAAAAAGAATAATAACATAGAAGCATGGGTGTATAAACATAACAACAGCAACAACAACAACAACAATCGAAACACTGATTACATGAACTTTAAAGAATTTTCCAATTAGCCTCAAGATAAAGGAAAAAAAAAATAATATCAAAAGAAGAAAACTTCAGAAAACGGGACGAGAACCATCAAGCTTTCAGCAATCAAGGACAACGACCGACGACGACGAAGTCTTTGGTCGTCCTCGACGTGCGTCGTACACTTTAAGCCAATAACTATTACATTTTTTTGTTGTTGTTGTTGTATTCGTGTTCATCTCCTATCATCAGAGGCGCGTAATGGCGTCGTTTTAACATTACCGTCGTATATATTTCAAGAGTGCAGAAAAGATGTTGTAAGCTTATTTGCCATTTTTGTTGGCCTCCTCAGCAGGCATCCGAAAGAAAAAAAAAAAAAAAAACTCTCAAGAGTGTTATTTCACATCAAGGAAACTTTTGTTTCGTTTTTTTTTGTGTCCCCTTCTAAACTTAATATTAATAAAAAAGACCAAAGTATTAGATCGCAGGAGGCGTAGACATTTTGAAGAAATTATGGTTCCTGAGACTTGGATGATAAAACGAAACGATTTTTCGCCCAAAAAGGAAAAAGTCTGTTTTTCTCTGTTCAAGTGGTGGAAAAATATCAAATATTTAACACACATACGCACTTTGTTGGCTTTGTTATGGGGGGGGGGGGGGGGGTAGTTTATTTTTCGAATCATTTTGCAGAAAACACCGTTTGCCGTTTTTTTTTTCTACTTCGTCTTCTTTTTCTATGAATAGGTTATATATGCAATATAAATACATATACGAGATACGAGTGTTATGATGAAAAATTATGATTTTTCGTAAAATAGAATTTTTTTATCTTGTGAAGAAAAAAACGTAGGTAATATTTAAGAAATCGAATTTAAAATTAAAATTGCTAGTACTTCGCTCTTGTTTACTAGTGGTTTACTAGTGGTATTTGTAGTATAAAGGCAAGATGTGCCTACGTAACGGATAAGTAAATTTTTAAGAAAAAAATTGATAAGAAAACGAATTGGGATACCAAAAAAAAAAAACATTACACAAATCTGCTACTTTGCACAAGAATGGTACGAAAGAAGATTGAGCCAATATGTCCGGATTGATTTTTGACAAAATATTTTTTTTTTTAAAGAGTCTAATATTTTTATGTTTTGTTTTGGGAGCGATAATTTTAAGAAACCTAACCGCTTAGCTCAGTTCTTTCCGAAAAGTTATTTTTTCTCTTCGAAAACTTCCTTTTATTAAAGTAACTAAGTAATAAATATTTGTTTTAGTTGATTCCCAAAAATATTTAATGGTAATATAATGGATATCAACATTGTCACACTATAGAACAACAAAAATCTGTATCATAATTTTAGATAATTGAGATTTTCTTGTTTTCAGTAAAGGAATATCTCCTTTACTTGCAATTGAACGACAAATTCGTTCCATCAATTCACTCACTTTTATTGATTTCAATTACCAAGAAAAATATAAAGACATATTTCACTATTATAATGGAAACATTTTAAGACTTAAAACTTGAAAATCCATTGCTAAGTTTTTGAGTAGGAAGCATTTCAATGCAAAAAGGTCAAAAAACGGTAGGTATATGATACAGTAGACCAAACAGCACAGTGATAATAACTATGGCGCCTGGATATCAAATGTTAAAGTATGACTTCTAGTCTTTTTTCCTTAATTCTTTCTTTCTAGTTTGGGGATTCGAAAAGCAAATGAGTTCTATTCTCTGTTTTGATATTAGTCCCAAAGGCTAAGGACGTATTCTTGTACCCTTCTAGTTGCAATGCCTGATGGACATTTCACCACATATGTGAGCACATAATTTCGAATTGGTTCCTGGTATATGCTCCTACTAATCAGCGGTGTACTTCTTCAGTATATACTAAAAAGATGTAGTCCTAATTTGGATCCTTGTGGTACTCCTGCTTTGATAAGAAATATTTGATTTTTTTTTCTTTTAAAATTTTGAGAATTTAAGTCCTCTTAGTTTGTATGTAATATCTAAAATGGAATAATTATTTCCCAGAAGAGGATGTTTTGTCAAGTGCTTACCTCAGAATCCAAAAAGTGCCTAATATTTTTGAAGCGACAGAGGTTTTTAACATTTTTCAGAAATATAGATTGCAGGACTCTGCTTTTGTTGTTTAGGTTGATGTAGTTTGGTATCCCTGGTAGTTAAGCTTCAGTGTCCGAACGGAATTGATGCTAGTTCATTCTTTCAAACCGTGCGTAGTATTCTAGTTAGGGTTGATCTAAAGATATTTTCAAAAAAAAAACACCTTATTAGATTATTAAAATATTAAATTATTAAATTATTAAATTATTAAATTATTAAATTATTGCATTATTAAATTATTAAATTATTAAATTATTAAATTATTAAATTATTAAATTATTAAATTATTAAATTATTAAATTATTAAATTATTAAATTATTAAATTGTTAAATTATTATGATTTTTCCATATTAACTATGCAAAATAATTTTTGATGTGGCTTTTCAAATGGCAGGCTAAAATCTATATGAAAAATATAACCGTAGTAGTAGGGAACTTCCTCAAAAATTATTTTCCAACTTAATTCAAACCAAGTATACAGAACCGATCGATTCTACGATTTTTCGTCTCTTCTTTCGAAATTCCTAAAATTCTTGTTGAATCTCGCAAAAACCCCCTCCCAACCATGCAAGCCGAAAACTATGAATAATAAGCTAACTCAAGTGTTATAAAGCACACAAACCATCTCTCTACGTCCATCATATGAATGATTGGAATGCCATAATTCCGTATCCACTTCAAAAGGTATCACAAATATTCCTCGATGACGACGACGGACGCACGACGCACGACAGTGATGGACTGCGTAAAATGCGAATATATTCCATTAATTTGTTGGCTTATGGACGTCATCATATTAGGAATCAAATCTTTTGCCTGAGGATAAGGAGCGAAATGAACATTCGAGAAAATGGAAAATCGACATTATTCGGCCATTGATACCAATATATCGATATCAGCATAAACCGCATTTCATTATGGACTTGTTGTGTTGGTCGATTTGTTGTTATATTATTGTTGACGACGGACGCGCCGATGATGACGATGCAATGTTGAAAGTCAATCGAAACAGAAATGAAATGAAGGAGAATAAAATTTATGATAGGTACTCCAACGCCAGATGGCTCTCTAGTCATTTAGAATATAGCTAAAGATTGGTGTGGAATTTTTCTCGATATTATATTGGGTCATTGATGAAAATGGGCGGATGTTTCTCTCCATCTTATTTGGTTGTTTACTGTTTTGAAAAGAAATCATATGACGATAAAGAATTTAATAATTATTATTTTATTATAGGCATTGACCGAATAATGATCGAATATGCTTTGAGCAATTAAGACCAATAATTGTGAAATTTTATTGCATGTTTGCGTGTTCTGTTCATGTTCGATGTAATTAATTTTTATCGAAATAAATACTTAAATGCAAATTGAAAACAATGTAAATGATGATAGATTTCTGTATTGAAATATTATTTATACATATACTTTTTTTAGCAGAACTGTATATTATAAAACAAAATTAAATATGTTTCTAAGCTATGTTCCTGCGAAATATCTGATTTTTTTTTAATATTTTTGCCTATTTTGAACTTTATTTTGATATTTTGTTACTGAAATGCTTCTAGAAAAGTTCTAAAATGTTTCTGAGTTATTTTTGAAATTTGTTTGAACCGTTTTTGTTGTATTTGGGCAATGTTTATGATGTAATACCAAAACGTCTTTGAAATCCTCGTTAAATATTTCTGATATATTTATGAAATATTTCAGTAATATTTTTGAATGTTTCTAAAATAAAGAATGAAAAAAAATAGAATAATGAAAATGTTTTTTACTTTTATTTTTATGTGGAGCGATTGACTAATTTCTAATAATATTGATGAAGTACTTTCGAAACTTTTTTAAAAAATATCTGGAATGCTGCTGATGGTTTTCTAAAGTAGGACTAAAATGTTTCTGAATTATTTCTGAAATTTTCATCTAGTCTTGTTCCTGCTAAGATTTTTTATTACGTGCTGTAAATGTAAATGTAAATGTTGAAGATTCACGTGACTTTTGTTAAAACTTAATAAAAGCTGGTAAATAATTTCTTATATTAAACTAAAGCGTGCTATTACCAACTTTAATAAATCTGAATACTTTCTGAACAACTTCTAAAACAGTTTTTTATTTTGAATTATATTTTAAAGATTTCGAAAATGTTTAAGAAAATTTCTTAAACGGAAGTATGTATTTCTTAAATGCTTTTGAAAAATGTTCAACATGTTGTTGAAATGTTTCTGAAACCTTGGTGTAGTGTTTTTGAAATATTATGTTTGTTTCTATGACATCTTTCTAATAATATTTTATGTTTCTGAAATGTCATGTGGAATATTTTTGTACTGTTTTTTGCGATGTTTCATGAATGTGTTTGTTAAATAAGTCTAAAATATCTCTAAAATATTTGTGAACTAAAATTAATAATTATGTTTCGCATGTTGTTTGAAATATTTTTAAGTATTTTTGGAAATGTTTCCGAATTTAAATGCTGAAATGTTGTTAGAATACTTCTGTACAGTTTCTGAAAGGTTTCTGAAATGATATAAAACATTGTTGAATATGCAGGTAGAAAACCTACGAGCAGATCAATATTTTAGATAAAATATTTCAAACATTGCTTTTGAAATATAACCTTAAAAATTAAATTTACTTATCATTAACTTGTGGAGCAATAAACTATTACTTAGTTTTTTCCCTCCCATTATATTTCATAAAATCATTTATTGACTTCATGAAGCCTTATCAACATCATTAAAGAAAGTTCTCCTAGAAAAAGAAAAACAGGTAGATTTTACTCCTTTTCAAATTTATATACATATTTTTATTTTAAGACCGCAAAACCTTAAAAAATAAAACAAACCCAAGACAGGAGAAAAATGCTTCCCAGGATCTATTTACATATAAATTATTCAAAAAAATAACTTATACACTATCTTCCGGCTTCACTATGTTGAACTAAAAAAAAAAAAAACAAAGCAAATCTCTTGATTCTAGAAAAACGATGTAATCATTTAAGTATTACAACAACAACGAACCAGAGAAAAAAAAATCAAATCGTAATCACATTAAAGTGCTTTCAAGGCAAACCTAAGGAGGACCATATTCTCTTATTTTATTTTTATTCGACTCTTTTGTTTTGTTCCCCCATCAAGTTGAATAGCCCAGAATAAACGATGAATATCAAGAAGACCCTCATTTTTTCCAACAACAAAACCAATACAAGAACTATAAGACAAAAAAAAAGGAAAAAAACTTAAACGGGACATAAATTTGCATTTTTCCATCGCTCAGGAAAAATTACAAAACAAAAAAAAAAAAAAACTCCCAAACAACAATCTTCAAATTTTATGGACTTGGCCACAAAAGGACGAAAGCAAAAAGTTAAGTTTTTCATCAGAGGGAATAGGAAATTTAGGTGTCCTTGATGATTTCAATACAAAATCTGCTGACGCGATGTTGTAAAAAAAATATTCTTTTTTTTTTACTTTCCTCTTCCTCTTCTTGGTTCGTGTCGAGTTGTTATCCTTCGGTTTCATCAGACCCTTTGTCGTTTTCTTGTTGTGTAAATTGTAAAATGTATATTGCTATTTCCCGACACCTGGGTATTGGTTCGGGATGTCCTTTCTGTTGGTTGAAGTGTGGAAAAGAGTTCCCTTGCGTCCGTTCACACCTCTCTACCATCCCCAATTTATTATGAGGAAGGAAATTTTTTCATATCAAGCAGCCTCGTTATTAGAATAATATCATGATAGTAATCTATGCAATAAAGGTGGCGTCAGCTGTATAAAACTTCTATTTATGGACAAAAATTATTCAACTCTATGTTGCTTTTTTCGACAAATACCTACACAAACACAAAAAAAAAAAGAAAAACAAACACGAAAAAGTATTGTATTTGGGAAAAACCACGGTAAATTTGGATGTAAATGATAATTTTATTTTTTTCTTGTGCGTGACACGGAGATATGCAAGTAAGCAAGAAAATTAAATTGGGCCTGGTTTTGAAATTTGTTTATTTTACGATTGGGTTGAGATTACCGGAAGGGATAAATAGTTTTGACCTTTATTTAAATTTTAGCATGTTTTTGTTTGTTCCTTTATTTGATTTCATGAGAAAAGTACCCATTAGGAGTGTATGAGTAACATCAATAAAAAGAAATTTTGTTCAATGGCTATCAAAAAAAGTTATTCAAATTATTTGAAACGCAAAACAAAAATAAAGGTACAAAAAGCATAGCAGAATCGTTTCAATCGTTTCAGAGAAATAATTTCCAAAGGGAATTGATTGTAGTTTTCCCAACTAAATATTATAAACGTGAAATAAATAAACATATTTTGTGGTTACCTATTAAACATTAAAAAATTGGAAGATAAATATAATTCGATATGAAATAATACATAACCTTAAGATTACACTGTTTGACAAAAAAAAAGGTAAAAAAAATATACACCGGTAGAGATCTATCACGTTTTTTTAAATCTTGTTGCACTGATTATAGAAAACAGTTTGTAAAAAATCCGTAACAAATCAAAAAACTATTTTTTGGACATTCATCCTATGCAAAAAGTTTATCTCCTTAATTTTTTATTTTTGATTTGTTTTTTCCGTTTTTTAACGTAGACATTTAAAACTACCTTACCCGGTGGACTTCGTTCCGCCTTTTTCAGTATTAATTTAAAACTTTCAGCTAGCTGACCTGCAGAAATTTTCCTGCGTTTTTTGTTGTGTCCTACTTTTTCGGCCATCATAGCACATATTTTCCTATTTCCACGCTTTCTTCACTTCTTACTTTGGTGCCAAATAATTTTTTATGACTTGCTATGCTATTTTCCAAGGTTTTCCACGATCTTTCACCAATATTATCAAATTTTTTAACGGTTTTACAAGCGTGGCATTTTACACTTTTTTCGAGACTTACGACGTTTTTTTCTGCGGCATTAAATTCTTTTTCCTGTGATACTGAACGCTTTTTTTTGAAATTTTAGACTTAGATGTGCTTTAATACTTTCTTGAAAATGGCGTACCAAATTTTTAGACAAGGGTTAAGAAGTTTTAGATATACAAAAATTATTTTATTAAGAACGACTCAAACGAATGACCTTCTCAATAAAAATGAACTTATTTAAGTCCATTTAGTAATGAAATTTATGTCTTTTGAAAAATTCTCATAAAATTATTCAATTTTTAAAAACTTTATATAAGATGTTTTAGCATCCACAGCAACTTTGACTATAAAAAAAGTAATTGCGATTTTATTTTTTATCGAAATCGCAGAAGCTGTTTTGAGAGAAATAAGTTTTCTTAATCCGGTATGTGACATATACCGTTATTTTTGATCCAAAAATGTTTTCCAATAAGCAATTCCAAAAACATTTCGTAATTGTTTTCAAATAACACAACATTCCAAATTTGAAGTAAATCGAACCATCCGTTTAGGTTGTGGATTCTGGTCCTTATAGCTACAGCAGGCAGATGTTTGATTGTTTTTTTTACGATTGCATAACTTAAAGTACCTGTATTGCTACAAAAATAAATTATATAGTAGACTATAGTGTAGTAGATTACCTAAGTAAAAAAAAATTAGTGTAATTTCGGGGTTGTCTTTAATAAAAACGATACACCTTCCTTAAAGCTCCTGTATAGTCTATATTTTCGTTTTGAAAGATATTATTAGATCAGTCCGTTCGTTCCTTTAACATCCCATCGGATTAAATAAGATATGAACACTTTAATAAACCATTCAAAGTATAAATCCTCAAGCTTTTTGTGACTTTTGTGAACTTAACTCCCTAAACAAAAAAATAAAAATGTACCATTCTAAAAATTTACCTTTGAATTATTATACGCTAATAAATTTATTATATTCTTATGAAATTGCCTCTTTTCTTGTATTTGTATATAATTTTTGAGGAATTCAATTGTTTCTCTTAGCAGCGTTTTACTTGTATAATAAAAAAAATCCTCTCTTCTAACCCCAAATTCAACCTCCCTATTAACGACCATATAATTAATGGTTATAATCATTTTTCCATCGCACTGACTTTCAAATCGAGACGAAAAAAAATCATTCCAAACAAATTTAACAAAAGTCCGTGCAACGCAATGTTCCTCTCCTTCGTCCGTCTTCGATAAGCCTTAAAACTGAAACTGCCCGACTTTGTAGGTATATCGGATAGGACGTTCGCTTTACAAAACCCCAAATGATTTATTAACCTCGCGTGGTTAAGTTTTTTTCATTCCAAATCCGGAGTCCAAAAAACCCAGTGAAACGAGACAAGTGCTTGGAAATTCGCTCGAGTTACCATTGTTCTTCTATATCAACTCCTCCACCTATAAACGATTTTTTTTTTTTTTTTTTTGTTTTCAGAATGTTTCGTATAATTTACATTTAAAACGACTTATTTCGTCGACATTAAATTATATAGCTAGCAATAGTGTGTCTTGCCCAGGTGAGCCATGCGGAGGAGGTAAAAAAAAAACAGTATTTCGTGTAATAAGTTTGCAGGAATGAAATGAAATATTATTTTTGTTTTAATTTTTGAACGCAAGGAGCTTTGTCTGAAAATTTATCTAAGGTCACGCAAAGACCTTTTTTATTTATACTGGCAAGTGAAATATCCAAAAAGGATAAAGGGAATGACAGCAACTAAGACAATACGTCGTTGACGTCCTTGTCTAGACTCTCTTGAGGATTAGCATTGAACAATTTTGTTAAAATTTAAATGAATACATTTCACAATAAAACAATGTTGCTAGTTTTCACTTCAATTTTAAAGTTTACTCTTAACAAAGTAAATATTTTCATTTGCCTTGCGGGATTATTTAACTTGACGAAGAAATTTCATTAATTTATTCAGCAGAAGCTGTCCAAAGGATCAAGTTAAGCCCTTAAGGGACAACGACTTAACCAAAAGAAAATTTTAATTATAAAACAAATTGTAGTGAAGGACAATCCTTATGATTTTAATAAGAATGTGGGATAATATACCTAGCATTTTAAATTTATAAACAAAAACTTCAGCTTTCATAATGGCCTTAACAAAATTTGTGTTTTCTTTTAATTTCAGGTCCTTAGAAGTCCACTAAAAAAATTAAACAACAAAAATAAACACACGAAAATAATGATCAAATACGATGTTCATCATAGCAGGGATAACCAACATCAAAATTTCCCTCCCTTTTTCCTTATATACAAAATACAAAAAATATAAGAAAAGCAACACCAAACAAAAGGACACAAAAGGATATAATAAACGTTCTTATTATTTTTGTTCAAAGATGAATTCACATCTCTAAAAAAATAATAAAAAAAAAAAAACAAAAACAATTTTTGTTTTATATTTTCAATCTTAACAAAACAAATTTTATTTCGAAAAAAAAAAACCTGTAAACATTTAGCATTAAAATTATAAATAAAAATGCATACCCCATATATAAATGTTTTTATTTCTTTTGTCAGCTTTGTAAAAAAAAAGTGTACTAAAAAAATATAATTATAAGAATGAGATACAATAATATATATTAATAAATTAGTAAAACAACAACAACAAAAAAAACTTATATTATGTAAAGAAAATAAAAACATACAAAAAAAAAATTTATAAATTTTAAAATAAATAAAAATAAAAGAAAAATAAATAAATTAACGAATAGAAAAATAATTTTAATGTAATTGATTTTCTAAATGTCTAACTAAGAGCATAATGTTAAAAATTTAAATAAATACAAAAATAATGTACATATATTATACATACATTATATTGCAGACTACAAAATATTGATTATAAATACATTTTAAGGAGCTAAATTTTAATGAAAAAAAAAAATGTGTTATTTGTTTTTATTTGACGAAAAAAATTTATCGGAAAAAAAACAATGGTAAGTAGGTAAGTTATATTGAATTTATTTTTTCTGTACAAAATATTCTGATAAATTTTTCTTGCAAGAAATTGATAAAAAAATATTATTTTACCAAAAATGGCATTTTTTTAAGTTTTTTTTTTTTAGCAAATAGTTGTAGTAAAGTTTTCCTTTTAATCGGTTCCCAATCGGTCACCTAAATAAAACATTTTGTTTGTAGGGTTTTTAGAAATCGAACTTTAATATAAAATCAGGAAATTCTAAAACTGGCCCCAAAATACGTATTTTAAAACGTTTCATGTAATATTATGCTCTTTAAAAGATCAAAGAATAGTCAAATAATGTTATTTAATCTGACAAATCGGTCAAGAATATAATAATAAATATAATTTTGTTGATGACGGCTTCTAAAGGTTTTTGACCTGCTGAACTCAAATCCGAAGTTAGAATTTGCAAATTGGCTCTAGTTTTTTTAGATATATTTTTGAAGCGATGTTTTCACGTGAGGTTACTTCTTATAGTAAAAATTGTGACAGATTATGAAAGAACTGATTTTCTTCTTTTTTATTCAATTTAAATCATTTCAATAACGCTTTTCTCCTCCGAGAAATCTTAAGTTGAAACTAGTGTATTTTTCTTTTTATACTGGTCAACAAAGTTTCTTGTTGCCGAAGCAAAATTAAACTTTTTTTAAGGTTTTAAATGTGCTTAACTTAAATCCAAAAGCAGAATGTTCCTATCAGCTCTAATTTTTCAAATATTCTCGTTAGAAAATCACAAAGAAACCTTTTTCACCTCAAGTAAAAAAATTACTTCGAAAACTTTGAAATTCTAACGAGAATATCTCAAAAATTAGATCCAATTTGAAAATTTTGACTTCGGATTCAAGTGCGGCAGGTCGAAAACCTTTAGAAACGTTAATCAAAGTTTGGGCAACAATGAAAAATTAAATTTTGTTGATCTCTGTTATTTATTTGTGACACAAAATCAACGTTGCCTCATCATTTAAACTAAAAAAGTCCTAATTATTGGGAAAATAAGTTATGTCAATTCCTCCGTTGTGGTTGAATCCCCCTGACTTGAGCTTACCTTAAGAAACATGACTGTATATTTTTTGTAAGCTATGTTAATAAAATTTTATACATATTCTAATATTAAACTAATCAAAATTTTATCCCCCGTTCATGGTTTAACCGTAAGAAATATAAAATCCCCACATTGTAGAGGAACCCCCTTAATGGGGAAATACTTTTATTTTTACTAAGAATAATTTCATATTTGTACAAATACATTTTTCTGTGATTTTCAGAACGGAAGGGTCGGTTCTTATAAAACTTATCAAAATTTATCACCGATTTTTAGAAATTTAAATAAACGCCAACCTTAAATTTTTGCATCATTGATTACTGATAGTGATAGCCTAGACTCGCTCGGCTGCTAGGCATCAACCTTAGTTTAAAAAAAATCTCTTTCATTCAATACAAATAATATTTCCCCTTAAAAAAACATCGCATAAGAGAAATCAGTTCACTGATATTTTTATTTTCCTTTTCTCTTAATAAATTTATATTACATTGACTATTAAATCTCTTTCAATTAAAAATGAAGAGAAACATTTTCGATCGCTTACTACTTTAGACATTAAAATCAGTCAGCTGACACGTTATCACTACGAAGCTTTTTTTGAGCTGTCAAAATCAAAGCTTTCTGATTGATAATGAAACAGAAACACACACAAAGTTCATTTCATCGTAAAATTAATGAACTTTGAAAGTTTTCTATCCTCAGCACTATGTTAAAAAAAAAAAAAAAATCATCTCTGTAGATAACAGAAGAGATGATGTCATTAAAAATCTCTTTCTGTATCATTCATCCATTCACACAATCATGTGAATTGTTTACGTCTACGTCGTCGTTGTCGTTCGCCTCTGTTCTCCACACTCAAAATACCGCCTGGCCGGCCGGCCGCCACCACCGCGTCATAATAATCTACGCTCCATGCACTTGTTGTTTTGTCCGCTGATTCGTACATTTTTTTTGTTTTTTTTTTCTTTTTTATTTACATTCGATGTTTTCGGCTTTTGCTATTCAATAATAAATTGTTGCGAGTGGAGGGAGGGTAGGGGGTTCATTTTGTTTTTATATTCGTTGAGTTCACTTTTTGATTTCGTAGAATCAGCTGGCATCAGCTGTTAATTTGTGTGTCTTTTTTGTTTATTTCGTTTTTTGTTTGTCTTCTTTTGTTATCTGTTTCAGTTTCAGAGGGTTGCTTCGTTTGATAATCCAAAACAGAGACTGTGTGTGCATATTGGGTGTGGGAGGGGACATTGGGGAGGCTCTTTGGCAGCGGTGGTGGTTTTGATGGTGCCATCGCGTTGCCGTGCATTTGCCAAGAAGCAAGAAGCAAAAAAAAAAAAATGAAAACAATTGTGGGTGACGTCGTAGTTGTCGCGCCGCACCGCGCCGGTATGGGGACAATCGACAATGAATATAATGACGCCGGCTAGTTCAGTGTTGTTGGGATCCCATATGTTTGTTGCCGCTGCTGCTGCTTCACATTATTTTATAGTCATCATCGTCACTGTTTTTTTCTCGATTATGCGGTGTTCGCTCTACAAAAAATTCACCGTCAAAGTAGTTTCACACTGATCGTCCAAGCGTGTGGATGAGCTTTCGTCGTCCAGTGATAATAATCATTTGAAATAGAAAATAATAATCGTAAAGGTAATTACGTTCGAGATTTGTTTGTAGGTAAAAATTACGTTTGTTTTGTTTTTTTTTTCGTTCGGGAAAGTGAAGAAAAAAAAACGTAAATAAAGACTAAATAGTTTTTTGACGCGGTGCGTTGTTTAAAAAAATTATAATTTTTTATTCAAGTGTAATTTTAAGTTGTGTACCAATAAATTGTTAAAAATTGTAAAAAAAAAAATTTATACTAATAAAAATTTGAAAAGTGCATTTTTGTGTCGAGTGGTTTAAATATTCTAGATTGTTGCAGTTTTGTTTTGAAAGTGGTAAGTAAAGTGTGGAAACAATTGGGGGTTGCGTATATGCTTATAGCTTTGTTTACTTTGCGATTTTTGATGAAAATATTTGCCGGGAAATTAAGCCCAGGTGGATGTTTTTAAGGCAAAATTGAGAAAATTGAATAAAACGTAGAAAGAAAGTTCTTATTTATTAAATTTGTTTTTGGTAGTTTATGCGCAGTTCTTATAGATTCTGACAATCAATGGAAGAAACAGTCACCTCCGTTTAACTTGCTGTGATTAAATAAATTTGTTCACTTTACCGGTGTGTTGATATTTCATCTAAGCAATCAGCATTCGATGGTCAAAATATTTCTTGGTCAACTTGAAGAGTTTGAAGGGTAGTGTCAAAATTTACTAGCACTGGACTTTCTCAGTAGATGGATTAGTATTAATCAATGATTTCTTCTCAATTAGTAGGTAAGATAATCAGGGATTACTTGGTGTCAACAAAGTGAGGCAGCTTTTTATGTAATTTATACCGTTTTTGAATACAAACATAGTTTTTTTTTTACAAGAATTTACCTTTTTGACTAACTTGTGTACCAATAAATCGATAATTTTTCTCTAATTAAATTAATAAATCTGTAATAGAAAAATGTTTACAAGATTGTTTTGAAATTGGTTTGTGTCAAATAACAACAACAAATAAAAATATCAACAGAGTTGCAAGGGATGATGTACTTATGTACTTATGTTTCGCTTAATTAGGTTAAGTATAGGCATTAGGGGGTGTTTTTTTTTGTGTATATGCTTTAAAATATAAAAATTATTGGATTTCATTATTTGTTGAATGTTATGTTTGTAAGCTTTAAAGTGGATACCTCCATATAAACATCAAATACCTACCACGTGTGAGATAAGCTATTGACACAATTGATTGGTATAAGGTTAGCTACCTTTACCAATCTATGGATACATATTTATCTACCCTCTAACAATTTATTAAAGCAACAACAACAACAACTATAGTTTAGCTGTAATCTGTATCTACCTATTTAAGTGAAGTTAACTTTTTTAGTTAGGTATTGTTAATCGTTTTGGAATGTGAATTGTTATCACTCCATATATCTGTTATACGTATTTCATAGCAATTTAACTTTACTTGGATACTTTGCCAGCAGTTTTTTTTATTTTTTTTTGTTGTTTTTATATTGACACAATTTGTTTTGTTATTTTTGAACTTTGAGCAGGAGGTGAGAGAAATATTTTTTTTAGAGAAGTTATGAAATAAAAACAACTTGAAGAATGTTTTGATTTGACATTTGCGGATTGTTTTAATTGTATTTTATGTGGGTTCTTTGGTAAGGGGATGTTAGATGTAGGTTGCATGCATTTGTAGCAGAGATGTAGTGAATATTCAAAACCGCAAATGTGGGGATTTCCTTAACCGCAAAAAACCAATGTTAAGGGAGTTAAGATCTTTGTCTGTGGTCGATTCACTTTAAACTGGACAGATTTTTTTTTTAAACCCATTTCAAGGGATTTTTAGATTTTTTTAGGGACAAACTTCTGAGATTTAGATGATTTTTTACTTGCGATATATGTAAGAAGGTACCTACTACAGTGCGAGTTTAGGATTCATAAAAAAAAACTGAACTGGAGATAACAATCAAACATGACATTCTGTTAAGCAGGTTTTATTGGTTAGAAGGTACATACTTATAAAATAAGAAATTTACAAGGAAAAAATGTTACCCTTGGATATCTTGGCATTAACGTTGCGTTTACCTTATGAACCAAAAATCAAAAGAGTCCATTAAAATATCTTAGATTACTCTGAAAACTTTTTTAAAATAAATTATGAACTAACATTTTTCCAAAACAAACATTATGAAACCCTACACTCAGTAAGACAAAGAGCTTAAATCAATAATATCGGTGTAAGATCATGCTGATTCGTTGACGAAAACCTAATAAGTTCGAAAACTCTTAATCCCACCCAAAATGTCTTAATCCATGATAACAAAAATAAGAATACAAAAACGTAAAAATACACCTGCTAGCACTTGAATTCAGGCTGCCTTTTATTCTGAGTTTTTGATGGACTTTAATGAACTCCTTTGATTTGGTGACATTATTTTTACTGCTGTTATTGGTGCTAGTTTAAAATTTCTTCTATTCTCAATGAATTACTTTTTTTTAATTTTTTTTTGAAAAATTAAATTTTATCCTTGCATTGTCATTTTGAAATAGCATTTTTTTTTCAAAATACAAAAAAACTGTTGATACTCAAAAATGGTTCTAAATAGTTAAATTTGAATAAATTATCAGATCCTGAAAATTTATGATCTTACTTTCACCACTTTTAGTGTGAATCATTACTCACTTTACAGAAATTATACTTAAGTCTAAAAAAATAAGCAAATTTTATTTTTTGTGTAACCAAAACTTCCAAATAAGCAAATTAATAGACTAATGGCCGATTTCACAAACATTGAAAAGCCTTTTTAGATTTTTAAATTACGCTTTTTTTTTGTATGGAACATACGTCATTTTATGAATTAAATATCTGTTAAATTTTGAAAAGGGTTTGGTGAAATCGTCGGTAATAGTACCAAAAAAATTAAACAAAGCTATCCTTGCAACGAAATAAAACATAATTTTATTTATTTAATAAAAATATTCTTTAGGAAAAAATTACATGACTAATATAATTATTTTTTTTTTCTTTCAGATTGAAAATCAATTTGATAAAAATATCAGAAGTAAAAAAAAAATATTATTTTGAAAAAAATCAGTAAATGAAAAAAAAATTTATTTTTTTGAAAGTGTAAATTAAAAAAATATATATTCAGTGGTTAAATAAGAAAAAAATCTTAATCTTAACATCGGATTCCTTTTGTTTTAACCAGCATCATGAATTCCAGAATGAAGCTCATCATTGCAGTGTTCCTGGTTTTGAATTGTTCAACAATTATTAAATCAGGTAAGTTATTTTTTTCTTTTTGCTTAAGAGAGATAAAAAACGATTAATTAGATAAACAAATACAATTAATCTAAATCAAATTAAATTTATTACAAAAGTAAGGAAGATTTAAAGTTTGATTTTGAAAAATACTACGGTTTTCCTGCACACTCTCAAATTAAAATTAAGTTGCCTTATTGGAAATAAAACCATCTTTCCTTTAATGAAAATTCCCTGAACATGAAATTTTCGAAAATGTGTATTCATTCGAAATTTCAAATTATGTGAATAAAATTCTAAAGAAAATTAATTTTTTAAATAAATAAAATAAATTCTCAAATGGTTTTTGAGCCCTCTCAACGAGGTAATACTTGTACCATTTTTGATTTCTTCTTTGAAGATAAATTTAAGAAACAATTTCTTTTGAAAAAAAGAAGAAATTTAATGCACATTCCCCTTTTGATAAGTCACAGTTAAAATTTTTGTCTCCTGATATTCTCTCTACCCCCCATCAACATAAAAACCCATAAATTTCTTGAAATTGTCAAGAATGTTTGTTTTCCGTAGAGTAATTTTTCAATTCTAATACCAAGAATCAACTCAAGAGGGATTACCTTCTGCATTTCCCATGCTCTTCCCGTAAATGTTGCCAGAAATTGTTGTTTTCCTCTCTCGCAGTATTTTACTTGTGAACGCATAAATTCTAAAATTGGCTCGTGATTTTGTATGTTTTCAACAAATTTCCATTCATAAATCTCAAAATACATATACTTTTTGGCAATTTTTTTTTTTTTGCTTTTGCTTTTTTGCTTTCATTGTAAAGGAAGGTAATCTTGCTGAACTCTGTATGTCAGAGATTTATGTTCAAAGTAAAAAAAAGAAACGAAATTGTAAACAAAATTTGATTTTTAAAACACACAAACAATAATAAAAAAATATTTCGTCATATCTGTTAAGCAATTGAAATGTAATTTTTGGAAGGAAAACAAATCAAAGCAACATAAAAAGAAACGAGAAAACAAAAACAAAGATTGGCCCTGATTTGTATCTTGCAGGTTACACACCTTATAAATTCTTGGAATTTCACCCAATCATTCCGAAACCTAATTGAATGCGACTTCCTGTGGGCTGATTATTTCATTAAAAATTATAGTGTTATCGAATAAAATGAGTATTAAAGCAGAGGTATTGGGATTTTTGAAGATCTTTTTTGATACCTAGTTTTAAGATAATTTCTACGTGACGCACCTTAAAGTGCGTAAGCTAGCAATTTGAACACTTAAGTGGGTTCATCGAGATAAAATAGTTTTTTTTTTTTTTTTATTTTTGGTGCAAACAGGTGTTCTACTTTCTGTTGGTAGGCGTTGAAAAAATGTTATTAATTCAGAGTCCAATGTTATCAATTATGTTGCCAGTTGTCAATTTAAGGTCCAAATTGTTCACATTTAATTATCTTTAATCCATGATTATTGCCAACTGTAAATCGGCGAATGTCCTCTTGAACTAATTTTCATTTCTGAGTGAGTTGTTAATCATGAATTTAGCTAAACAACCGAGTTTGGTTGATTTACTAGAATCTCTGAAAGTTATGCTAAAAACTTAAGCGACTGTGAACAAAGTAGCCCTAACAGTAGGAAATCAACGAAAGATGTGATTGCTACTATTATCAATTTTATTGCTGCTAGAAAATAAATGTTACACTCTATTTTGAAGGAAATTTCATGATTTACAAATATGATTCTAGAATGTTTTCTCTTAAATGGAGCGTTTTTGTAGTATTCACGTTAAACCATTTATGGTGAATTTCAACATCATCTTTTAAAAATGATTTATTTTATCAGATTACGAAACATTTCTAAAGGTCGTTTGAAATTACTGACCAAAATGAGTAATCTGATAAAAAGCAATCTAAGAAAGCACCCTATTACAGAACAAAATAAACCTTCAAAGATATTAAGGCTCCAAGTTAAACAATCCTTGAGTTTGAAAATATTTTAAGTGTAATCTTGCACGCAACATTCTTCTCTCAAAAATTATGGTATAGGTTATATCACAAAACCCTAAAACATACAATTAATGTTCGAAATAGTTGAAAACAAGACTTGTATAGGTACAGAGAGCTGGTATAGGTATAATATGATAATTTTCTCCATAGAGTCAAAGGCACATACACATACTAGAAAATACCATTTATTTTCAACCCAAGGCCTATTAATTCCATGCAGATGCTATAAATTCCAAAAGTCCACCTTTTACCACACAAATATGGGCATGGGCAATTTCTGGATGGGTAAACTTTGTGTATTCTAGTTTGTGCAGATATGGAGACAATTAAGCCAATAGAGAGAGAGAGAGACATAGTCTCATAAGATACATAAGGGTTAATATGTGTGTATAAATTAGCGTGACAAACATAAGTAAATGACTATTTTTGCAAAGCACTATTAGATACATTAACATGAATAATTGCTTGTTTAGGAATCATTAAACACCTTTATGTTTGTTTAGTATAATCTAGGTCTTTCATTTCTAGGCAGGTAGGTTACTTGTATTGGATGACTCGAGAAATTTTTTATAGCATGAAATCTACACTCACGTCGTTGTTGTTGTTAAAAAAAAATAATTATTTTAATTCTGTTTGATCGAAAGCCATCTCTTTATTTAAAGCAAGTTTTTTTTTATATAATTTCTTACAAACGGTAGCACCTTTATCACATTAGAAAATCTGAGAAAGTTTTTTCGTAGAAAAGGTAAAGTTTAGCAATATTAAAATATTTTTTGCATATAGTAGGCCTTACAATTTAGTCAAAAAGTCATAATGAAATTGATGGTCATATTTTTTTTTTTGTTTAACAAAAAACACTTTCAATCAATTCATCATAATTTGTTGTTGTCGTGCAGTTTTCAAAATAACTGGGGCAATTTTTTTCTGAAAAAATTGGAAGAACCAAATTGATAAAAGTATAATCGCATCATAATGCGATTCTAATGTATATTCTTTAAAAAAATTGTTGTATTTCTACACAGTTGATATCCGTACTTATTAAAAATTATTATTAAAGAAAATACTAATTTTTGTAAAAGTACTTTGGCCCAAGTAAACGATAATTTGTCTTCCAAGCCTAATGGTAAAATAATTGTTCAGCACTTTAATTTTGGAAAAACTACTGCTACTTAAAACTATTAATAAGTACTTTAGGAATTGAAAAGAAACTTAATAATAAATTTAGTACAGACTTTATGTACTAAAGAAATTAATTCCTCATTTAACAGTAACTTTTTGGAAGTTTTCAGTAAAAGTTAACTAGTACTTTGCATGTATTAAGAATTTTTAAATACAAAAACTAAGGAACTATTATTCTTGTATTAAAAAGTTTAAGTTTCAAGTAAAATATGGAACCTTCTTTGTACACATCCTTTAAGTGAAAAGCAAGTATGTATAATAGTAATTTTTAATATAGAAGGTGTTCCATAGTTACCGCAGCAGAGAAAAACCATGGGTTTCTGAGGTCATTTTAATTGTAAGTTAAATAGATTGCACGACTGGATGGCACGTACTTGCTCTTATAGATAAAGTTACAATGTATGCTTAGCCTTTTTAATTAAAAAATTGTTAATGCAGTTTTAGAAAAAAAAAATTAAAAAAAGCATAAAATTCGATTTCAGAACGACTAAAACAGCTTCTTAAATGATTTTAATCTCAAAACAAAGTATGCAATTTGATTTCTTCTATAATGATACATGTTTAGAAAAAAAATTTTAAAAATCGTTAGAGCCGTTTTTATTTTACTCTTTTTTTTCTATATAAAATCTTGGGACGCCAAAAAAAATTGGTACGCCATTTTTAAGATATTATTTATCAACATCAAAAAACTAAATTTTGAAAAAAAATATTGAGTACTTTTCGAAAAAATGATTTTTCAAAAAAAAAAAAAAATCAAATTTGTTTTTAAAATCCAAAAGAATAATTTTCGAAATTATTTTTACTAAGCATTATTGCGGCAACTTAAAAGCTCTCTTGTAAAAAATGGTTGAAATTAATTAAATCATGAAGGAAAAAATCAGAATTAAGAAAAATTTGTTTTCATTTAAAGATAGACCTTATCCAAAAAAAGTACCATGATTTTTGAGGAAAAATAGTTTTTCCAAAACCTGTATATGACAGGTACAGTTATTTTTGGTAAAAAAAAATTATTCAAAAAATATTTGGGGGTAGTCTCCAAAACCCGCTTTCTTGGTATTAAAAAATCTCATTTTGTTTGATAAAAAGAATGCATACTTCGGTGGTTTCCTGTTTTTTTTTTTCTTCACTCAAAATAAACGATTAGAATTTATTCAGGTGACCACTAAGCACAAACCATGAGTTTAAAGGAACTCGAAAAATGTCACTTTTTGTGAAAAACCTGCTTCCTTCAGTCACATCCCGATTTTGTTCCCACAGGTGAAAAGCAAAAATGATTTGAACTAGCAGTGATTTTAAAGAAAAGTCCTTAATCTTATGAACGCAAACATTACAATATTTTCAAACTATAACCCACAAGCTTTCAAAGTCGTTCAGCGGAGTTTCAGAGTGGAACATGTGTCAGTATTGGCTAAAATGTAGTTTCAAAATATAAAGATTATCAAAGTATATACTAAAATTATTACCAATATCGTACGGTTGGATTTTCAACAGAAAGGTAGAATGTATACTTGCTGGTCACTAAAACGACTCTAATGCAAATCTCCGATGGATGCATTTTTGTTTCTTTTTTTTTTAGAAATTTAAAATTATTTGTTTTAACTCAAGTTCAATTAAACTTCAATTTAAATACTTTTAATCCAAAATTAGTGATTTCTTATGATTATTTGATATTTGAATCATAAATCTCAGAGTTTCACAATACTTTAACTCTGCGAAAATAAAAAAAAAAAAACAAAAATAAAATTCTTATAATTCTATAATAGAGAAACAGGAAATAGATTAGCAATAACGTAATTTACACCACTATTATCGCTCAAAAGCAATTACAATTATTATTCATCTTTCTTTCATTTGTGCCCATTCAGCTGGCGCCTTTGGATCTTTCATTTTTGATCCCAAAATAGAATAGCACTTCTGTGATAACTTAATTGCACTATGAAATAGCAACAAAACACAACAAAAGCATCGTAAATACTGCAGTTGCCTTGCAGTCTCCAGAATTCTGACTCACTTCTGTTTTATTTTCTTAGAAAAGAAAAAAAAAACTCATAACACATCGAAGTTTCAAGAACTTTTGAAATGCAAATAGTCAAACAAACCATATTTCTCTTTATCTATTGGAAATTCGTATACGCATTCCAATCTTCTAAGTCACATCTAAACAAACAATAGGTTCCTACTCCTACTCATAAATTTGTAAAGTTTCTATTATAATCTTTCTCATTGGCAACCTCATTTCGTCATCACACTTCTATAATTGTGTAAAGTGTGACTCAATGTATACTCCATTTTTAGATTTCACAAATATCCTTAAAATCTGACGATAACATTATAATCCAATAAAATTTTATTGCATACAATTATTATTATTGTGTTCTATTATTACTTGTTTTTTTTTAATCTCCCCAAGGCCAGTCAATGGTCGCCAACCGCCCATAAAAAACACAATATCTTTATTTATATTATGGGTATCAGAATTTTGAGTGTTGCAACATCCACTTTGCACCTATGAATATCTCCTACAAAAATGTATAAATATATGTGCATCGTGATTATTATTGAGTAAATGTTTTCCAAGAATTCTTTTTCCTTTTTTTGTTTTTATTTTTTTTTTATCTACGTAATCAGCAAAAAGCAGTTCATTAAAATTCCACAAAAATTCTTCGAAATTTTTATTACTCAGACTCACTTTTGAATTTGAAATTCAAAGAAAATTTGCATAGATAGATATGCTCTTTACCTACTCGTAGTAGAGCGGAAATTAGCAAAGTAACTTAAGTGGAATTATTTATAGTTATAATGTTGTGGTAGGTCGATTATATTTGGGTGAGCAAAAATACGTGATACGGTATTTTATTAGCATAGTTTTGAGTTTTTATTTTCTTGTCAGGGGTGGCCAACATTTTTCAAAACACTTTTCCATGAATAAGAAAAATGGAATTCCTTAACATTTATAAGCAACGTAACCACAAATTAGTTTTTCTTATGAAGTTTTTGCAATTTATCTTAAAGAAACTTAATAATTTTTACTTTTGGGTTTTTACTGTTAGAAAAGTTTTATTTTCTGGAATCGCAGTAATTTTTTAAACTAACTGGAATAAAACTCTCATGTTTCAGGTTATTAGAGTCACTTATCTCTATTTTTGCTAAGTTTTAACAACTTTACTTATCAAATTGATTTATGACGACTAACTAATAAACTTTTTCACATCGTGCTACAATCGCAACCACAAAAACCATCAACATCAACATCAACATCGTGAATGGCAAATTAGCTTTCGCACGTCACAAATTTGAGTTTCGAAATTCCACTGTACAGATGGCAGCATTGATTGTTTTGTTTTTATTTTAAAAAATGATTGCAAACCAGATAAGTGATAACAAATAAAAAATTAAATTGCAGACGCCGGTATCTTATCGCAGAACACTCAACCAAAGAATGCAAAAAAATATTTTTTTTTTTCGCTTCAATTTTAGATAAATGATAAGAAAATATTTTGAAGAATGCAGTTTTGTTGTTGTTGTTGTTGTTGTTGTCGAAACAATAAAACATCCGGTCGAAATTTTTTGTGGTCTGAATCAATTAAATTAAAACGCAATATCATCTTAAGTGAGTACATAGTGGAAATAAATTAACAAATAAAAAATAAATTAAACTTCAACGGCCAATAAGACAACAACAACTGTCAGCTGCTGTAAAAAAGTGACACACACTTTTCAATTTAAAGCGACAACTATACAAATCCATCGAATATCCCAAGTCATAATATATATTTATTATTTTTTGTATTTTTTATGTCATTTTGTAACATTCATTGTCAAGGTCATTAATTTTTTTTGGCATCAAAATGTAGCGGAGATCCGGAGAGTGAATATATTTTTGCTTGTTGCATGATGAACTTGATTTTTTTTTCGTTTTGTTTTTTTTTGTTACTTAGTCATTCAAAAGTGTTGGTGTTAAAAAAAAAATAAGAATGAGAGAGGTGGATTAAATTTATTGCATTTAACTGGGGTTATAAATTGAGCTGTCATTTATAATTTGAGAAACTCAAAAGAATTTAGCATTGTTTAATTGAATTAATAAGATTAATTATGTATATATTTTGAATAATGGTAGTTTTTTTTTTTGTTATTAGTTGGTAGTAATTCGTGGTTTCACTTGTATATTTTATGATTTTAGTGGAATATAAATAATACAAAAATTGAGTTGTCTAGTCAAGTTGAAGATATTAAATGCGCATGTGCTCGTTAAGATCTTGTTTTAATATTCAAAAAAATATTTTTACCCCTGTACTGATGTTTTTTAGTCCTGTTGGATCCACAACAACAAAGTTTTTTTAGACAGCAATTGGCTTGCTTTACAATTTTAAGAAGTTGGGAAAAAAATTGATCTATAGGCAAAAATCATGGAGGTGAAAATATAATGTCTAGGTTTTTTTTTTAGGTCAAAATTAAATTAAATTTACTTCTGACGTACCGGTTAATATAATTGAAATGAATCTCCGAATGTTTTAACATAAAACAGAGTTAGTTTTTGCTTTATTCCATGTAATATAGACGAAAAATCATTCCGGGAACGCTTCCATAGCTCAAAAACTTAAATTCAAGTCACAAAAAATACACTAAAATTGATTAAATTTAGCTAGCTGTATTCTTACCTTTACTAAGGCAAAAATTTTTTCAAGAATTCTCATGTGCCTTACAAAAAAATAAATAAGAAAGTTCATTATTTCTCTTTAAGTAAAAGTTGTCCGAAGGATCATATCTGACTGAAGTATAAATGACAAACTATCAAATGTTTATTCATCTAACGTGGAGATAACAAATAGTCTTTTCGGTATGTCATGGAATTTGTTTATCGTTACATTAATAGTTTTCTGCATAAATAAATTAAATTAAAGTGGCAATTGAAATTAAATTTGATGCATAACGAGCGTACATCAATAAAGCGTCATCTCGGGAACGCCTGTTTTTGTATGAATAAAGATTAAAATTATAATTTTTCGAAGATGGTATGATGCAAAATCAAGACCACTTAAATAAAACTTTAAAAATAATCCGTTTGCTTTCTTGAATTTTGAGTTTTGTCATAAAGTTTAAAAAAAAAAAAAAATTGAAAAAGTTATCCATTTCGTAGGTATTCTGGAATAGTAGAAAATCGGATTTTCTTATGAATAATATCATAAGAAAAATTGAAACGAAGTCTAATGTTATGCAATAATATATATTTCATATATATTAAATTTAAATAAAAACGGTTTTAACGATTTAAAAAAAAAAATTCTATTTGCTTTTGTTAGTAATAAGTGCCTTAGACTATCATGCCGGCTGAGGTCTGGGTTGGATTCCCATCCTATGCCACCTTAATTTTTTCAGGGTTACTGCCTTTTACGAGGAATTGCCAAAACCCTAGAAGTGCTGGATGTCACGAAAAGTAAATTTCAGCTAGCCGTTCAGAACCGACAGAAAATTGTACGGTTTTTTTTTTTGTTTGTTTTATTGTCAGGAATATAAACGACAATCTGTAGAAGAAGAAACTGCCTTAAATGTTGGCAAAACCCCTGCAGTAGCAATTTATATTCCGGAACAATAAATTTACAATCTCTGACATTTCATCACCGAAATGCGAACTCCATTCAACATTCCATCGGATAATTGCAAGCAATTTGTTATTCAACTCTCCATCAACCTGGTGCCTCCAACCAACTCAGAAAAAAAAAAAAAAATAGTAACATAGCCGTGTCATTAGCAATAAAATGTTGAAAAAAAAACATACACACAAAAAAAAAAAAAAACTGGAACAATAAAATATTCAAATGTCAGATTCTTCACAGTGATAGTCATCGCGATCGCGAGCACCCCCTCCAAATAGTATTAATGCTGACACTTTCTATATACAACACAAAAGTTACACTGGATGATGGGTATGATGGCATAGTATATTTGGTATTGTTTTGTTTAACATAGATTTTACATTTTGATACAAAAGTTAATTCGATTTTGGACAATATGACATGTCCATCAAAAAAGCCAAACCATGCCCTGCGGAATGATTTACTGACAGAGAATCCATGTCACATAAAGAGTATTGGGCATATTTATGATGTATAATAGTAGGCAAATTAATCTATTGGAACAATATTCTGATAGTTTGTAGAAGACAGTGGTGGATTGACAGATATTTCGTTTCTTAACATGAATTTTGAGGATTTTGAGTTGAGGGCCTATTACCTTCCTTAAACTTTTTGTTTGTCTTTACTTAAGCCCTTATTTTTTTTTCTGATCCGATACGATTTCCAAAATTCTGTTCGAATATGTCAAATTTTTGGTTTGAGGATCCCATATGCTTCGAAGAATTTGATATATTTTATATATGCCTTAGGTAATTTTTGTGTGTCAAAATTGGGTCTTCAAAATTTTGTACGCAACTGGAAATCTAGAGTTAAGGTATCGGTTTTTTGCTTCAAAAACTACATATCGCTTTGTTGGATTCTTGCCATCAATGTACAGTAATTAGTTCAAAATTCTGTTTATTCTAAATTCTGCAATTATTATTATTATGCAATTTGATCATCAAAATTTTGTAAGCTCAAAATTGACGACCGTTAATTGAGTTAAGGCTTAAGTCCACTTTCATTTATTGATCGAAACAAAGTTTAGTTAAAGGTACCAAAATTCTGTGAATTCAAAATTTTAAAATTTTATCAAAGACTATAAGTTCGGTTGCATTTTGTATGCTAAAAACTATCTATTTTTGTGTGTACCAAAATTTGATTACCAAAAAATTCAGAGTTTTGCGTCAAAATTCGGTCTTAGAACCTCGAATAAGACCTTATAATTTCCATATACGTTCATATTTAGATTCCATTATCGGCAATCAATCTGAATGTACTAAAATTTGATTATCAAAAATTGTAATCCTTTAAGTCAAAATTCTTTGTATTAACTAAACATTTTGAGAGAAGTTCCAGTATTTCAGTACCTATTTTAAAAGTCTGAAATTCGATATCAATTGTTTGTAGTGAGCATCTCAAACTTTAACTTGGTAATCCAGCAATGGCAATTAATAAGTATGGACATTTCGTAGGTTAAAGTCCAATTTCCTATTGTGATATACATTTTTGTCCTCATTTAACCTCCGAATACCTCTACCAGCTACACCACCGACCACCATGATATACGAGTGCGGACTCAGACCTTATCTGATGGCATTGCCTGACAGGTGTTTGCTTTGAACCACAATTTGAATTTTATTTTAAACATCTAGACTTGTGTATCTTCGATATAATATCATGTGAAAAGGGTAAAGGTGTAACTATACAGAGATATTGCTGATACTATCGTAGGTCGGAAGTGAGGGCATTTCAAACAATTCTCATGAATTACAACTTGATTTGTAACTATGCATACAAAATATATTCCAGACCGGATATGTGTTTATACGAGTACATTTGCTGTGCTGTGCAATGGAATGCTCTTTGGCAATGAATGACAAAACTAACAACACAAAACAAAAAAAATAAATAAAAACATGAACCCCCTTAACTTTTGTGGGACTAGTGTCCCATAAAATTGTATCATCAGACAACGGTAATGGGAAAATAATTCTAAAATAAAATTTATCTACTGTCGAAAGTAAATTTTTTTTTTTTTAGTTTTTTTTTGTGTCTACTTTTTTGTTAACTGCTAAAATGCATAATGAAACAAAGGAATGAGATCATTTGAAAATTTGTCGTACATTTTCTGATGGGGGATTTTTTGTTTTTAATCATTTATATTAATAGGCATGTATTGTATATCCAAATAGCTTATTATCTAGATTTTAGGGTTCTTATTCGGTATTATTTCCTTTTTTAATGGGTGTTGGTTCCATTTTACCTGTTAAGTCAAAAATATAGACACCATTACTTAGTGTTAATGTCATCAAATTCAGGATCAAAAAATACCCTAAAATAATGTATCATATGTTTATTATACATTCGTTCCTCTTGTACCACCAATTTTTTTCTTTACCTCTACCCCCTTCACCACCAAAAAATACCCTTCCACCAAGTTTCTAATTTATTTTAAACAATGATTTTGCAGCCCTGAATTCCTTCTAATTTATTATTTTACAACAAAGAAAAAAATATCACTCCAAAATTGGTTGTTAAAATTGTTTTTCTGTTTGTTTCAAATTATTCACAAGATACATATATAAACTCTGTAATTGAACCTAAACAAATGCACCTTCTCAAGAAATTGATTCAAAAGCCAATCCTCAATCTATATTCGTAGATTGGGTCAAATTGTCTGTTGACCAAAAAGCATTTACAACATAACCAACTGAAATTAGCTTGGGGCGATTTTTTTTTTTTTTATATTTCAAACTAACTTGACCAAATTAAACAACAAAAACCCCACAAAAACCAAATGAATGCGGGCGAAAATGTGTATATGTATGTGTAATTCTTTGAATTAAAATCTAAATTAGCTATGTGAAAGTATCTGTTTTGTTTTTTGTATCCTCGTAGACAAAATGGAATGAGAATTAGTTGAGTGTAGAGTTAGGTATAGAGGTTAGAGATGTATCCTTTTAATTGAACTAAAGAAAATGCCATTAATTCACCAAACGAATTGAGGGTAATCGAATTACGAACACGATAATTGAAGTTGATATTGACAGTAGATAAGTAGAATTTAGAAGAAGTATTGTCATTGTGTGTCGTCTGTGTATGTCTGTTTGTCTGTGTAGTGTACACTTGGAAAAAAGGACACCAAAGCGTAATAATACTTTATTATATATTTTTTTTACCCTGGTCTTATTGCTATTGACACAATAAAAAAGGACTTTACAATTCAATGAATTTATACTTATTTTGTGTTCAGTATTTTTGTTGGAAAATCAGTAGACTGTATAAGTGCTAAATGGATTTAATAAATTTGTATTAGTATCTTTAGCTACGAAAATATTCTTCAGACATTATAATGAACTTTAGTAAAATAACACTAAGGTCTTAAATGTTTTATCAAAAGGAATTAAATAAAAAATAAGAATTTATTTTTCAGTACAAAATACAAGGACATACATACTTAGTGCCTTATTTTAGAGTGAAATAATAATTTGAAAGTAAAAAAAGGATTTAATAGTCATTAATAACTCAATTAAACAAAAACAGAAGCAATTTGGTATAGACAAAAGTTGAGATAAATAATAATTTTATGCTCTCGTAACACAAGAAAATAAAAACATAACTTCTCTATCTGCTGATTATGGTTAGGCAGTACCTAATGTCTGTGTAACGAAAATTATGGATTTTTTTTATAAAGTAGGTATATTTTTCTTGCAATTTTATTATATATGAATATTTGTCTGATTTTTCTGTAAGAAATTTTTTTTAGTAAGAATTAAAAAACTGTCACACAAAAATATTTTGTAATTTCTATTAGAATATTTGGTATAAACATGGTATTGTATGTATTCCAAAATTCTGTTAATTCAAAATTTTGTGTTCCAAAATTCTGTAAAAACAAAATTCTGGACTTCAAAATTCTGTATTCGAAAATTTTGTAAATGATAAAAGAAAAATTGTTTTGATAGTGAAAAAAAAAATTGCATACTTTTTTTCATTATCAAAACAATTTTTCTTTTGTCATTTACAGAATTTTCTAGCACAGATTTTAAAATAAATATACATATTCTAGTAAAAATAAAAACAAGGATATCAAGAACAAATTCCAATTTTAAGGTTGAAGAAATATATAAAAATTGCCGATAAAAAAGTATGTATAACTTCAAATACATGTCCAATATGAACATCGGTAACATTATTTAGGCACCAACACAAAACCAAAGACTACATTCTCAAAAATGTAATTTAATAGATTGAAGCTATAAATATTTTCGTTTAATTTAAGCTTTAGAACAATTATTCCATCAACGTCTTTAAAATCACACTCCATAGCCATATTAAGTGGGCCATTATCTCTAACGACAGAAAAGAGTCCTCTCTTATTCAAATATGAAATTCCTTTCATAGTTGGAATCTCAATCCTCAGCTCCCCATAATAATTTATACTGTTCCATTTTAGCATTTCATTTTCCATTTCACTAAATTTGATCCTTCACTTCTATTTATATAATATAATTTAATACTTCTCCATAATTCTTGGCCCTAATTATCCTCATAATCATCATCATCATCATCATCATCATCATCATCATCATCAGCGTCGTCATCGTTATAGTTGTCATCTTTGTCAAATTCATCCTTTTTACCGTTACGTGTCGCCTCTTTTCTGTCTCCCCGCCACACGCCCGCCATAGCTGCCGTTCGTTTTGTTGTCGGCTGTCGCGTCGCATCGTCTCCATTCAATTTCTGCGCGACAAACTGATTAATGAGTACGACACTCGCTTGACACATTATACGCGATTAAAAATGTAAAATCACTTTCGTATTCATTTTACTCGTCGCGTCGAGTCGTCGTCGTCCCCCTTCATGCCTATAAGTTCTTGTTCAAATTGTACACAGACTCCGGGATACCCATTCATTTAGTCACACACACTTGACAAATTATATTGCATCATTCAAAATAATTTACAAGTGACATATCGTGTTGAACATATCGACATACAGCTTCTACTCGTCATACGCTGCGCTGTAGCGCTCACGCTCAACTCAACAAAATTATAACAAAAGAAAAAAGCTATAAATAAATTGCAGTTTCCTCGAAATCTCTCACTCAGATAATAAATCCTTTGAACAAATTCTATATCCTCGTAAATTTATTTTCATAGAAAAATATTAAAAAAAAAAAAAAAACAAATATAAATAAACTTACAAACGATTTACTAGGTAGGTAACTGGATTTCATTTGAAAAACATATTAAAAGCTTCCGGTGGAAACGCAATTTAACGGTTTCGATGAAAAACACCATTATACAGATACACTTCAGATAATTTCGCCCCAATTTTGCCATAGTAGGACGTTCCTTCCGATCCTTCTTCTGCTCAACTAAGCGATCCCGGGCTAAGAGCTGAATTTATAGGAAAACAAAGATGAAATAGAAAATTTACTCCTTTTTACCAAGTTAAACTATAAACTCCTTCAAGTGAGAGTGCATAATTAATGTAATGAGACGAGTAATTAGAGAAATCCACCATAATGTCAAGTAGTGAATGTGTATATGTACGAGTATCTACATTACGTCGAGTGTGCGTTTTCTCATATTTCTTTCAACTTCGTCTCGGAAAAATGTATGATTTTCCTCAAAAAGAAAGACGATGCAAAGGCAAATTGTAAATGGAAAATGCACGAGTATAACAGCAGTAAATTTTCATTTCCGAACATAATTGCGCATAGAAATGTGCGAAATTATGGTTCTTCTCTTTGTTCCGTTTATTTTCCGTACCTAATAGGTGTGTGTGTAGTTTTACCTTTTACATATATTTTTTAAAGGGTTCTAAAACCCAGGAATTGTGTGATTTTTACGAGACATGGAGGGAGGTTGTCATGAATGGTTGGCATCATCGTTGTAATTAGAAAGACATAATGTAGACAGGCAGACAGACGGTAATACTACACGACATGTGGATTTTAAACTGATTTTTTTTTTTTTTTTTTTAAAGTAAGACTGATGAGGTTGGAAATGACACATTTTCTGTGTTTTTTTTCTTGTGTGGTTGTTAGGATATTTTTACAAAGAAAATAGGAAAAAACCTCTTCAGTTGTCTTATCTTCAATAATTTGACATGCCTGATGCAAATAAACCTACTTACCTACTTTTTGTAATGAACAAATGCGTTTAAGCGGGATTTAATTGTTTAATGTGTTTGTTTGCATTTGCCTCTCGAAGTTCACACTCCAGAATGTTTTACAAAAAAGTATTACTTTGTCCCGGTCCTTATGTACACAGATTTAATTATCGATTCCGGTACTTAAGTAGGTACTGATTTGTAGAGTAATGTTGGTAGGTATCCCTGACCAAAATTATTTTAGCAATCTCTAGGTACCATTTATTTTTATTGGAAAATGAAAATTGGTGGTAAAAATTACCCATAGGCAAAAGTAAGAAGAAGGTTAAATGCAAAATGGCTGAAATGCGAACTTTACCAAAGTTTAGCTAATCTTCAAATTTTGGCGGTAAAAGATTCCAATTATCTTGATTCTAATATAAGATATCGGGTATACTAAAATTGCGACAACAAAACGGTGACGTGTTTACATAAATGCCCCCCAAAAACGTGTTTAAAGCTGAAATAGAAATAGAATAGATTCTAAAAACAAAAAACATATTTTGGCAATCGCTTTACTTTACCTAAGTACACAGTAAAACATCGACCACATAAAAATATAAAGTTAACACTTACCACCTTAAAACAATAAGATTTCTCTGGTATTTATCCAAGAAGAAATATTCTTAATTTTAAATGGAAAACCTTTAAAATAAAAGGCACGGTTGACTCGCACAAACTTACTCATGTAGCTGTAGACTATTATTAACTAAGTTTAAAAATATAAGGTTTTGGTTAAATTTTATAAATGTATTTTCAAGAAATGTGTAAAAATGTTAAAAGTGGAACAACAATTTTGTTTTCATTTTCTTTAATACGATTGTTTGAGATTATATGAAATATCACAAGTTTTCACTAAAATCGCTTGTTAACGAGAAATTCTGAAAAAAAAACAAATAAAAAGTGTATTTTTGCAAAAAAAAACACTGTTTCTCAATTATACGAGTTTTTTGAGAATAAAAATGCAATTTAATTGTAATCACTTTGAACAATACATAAACAAGTTTTAAAAAAATCGTTAGAGCCATTTTCGAAAAAACTTCAAAAAACAAAAATAAAAAAAAAAATTGAAATTATGTAAAAAGTTCCAAATTTTTTTTTTGGGCAGATGGACGCACAGTCCCTATTTTGGAATTCTGCATTATCGTAATGTTTGTTTTGATTAAAACCTCAATTTTTACTTCCGATATGGGTACCATATATCAAGTTATGCTTTTCTGCAAAAAAAGTTTTATCTCAACTTTCAAACATGACATTACGATAAAAGAGAATGCGACAAAAGTGATTCAGACAATTCTCTCTGTCTGTCGGAATGTGCCAGAAGCCACAGCCTAAACGAATGGGTCGATTAACTTCAAACTTGGTGCATAGCGTTTTTTGCACATATCTCCAAACATTTTTTGAATAAATTTTGATTTGCCAAAAATAACGGTCCTGTCGTTTTGATTAAACTTTTTGATGATTTCTTCTAAAAATACAATTTTTTTTAGATTTTTTTTTTGAAAAATTGTTGGTGCCATTTTTTTTAAAACAATTCTTTTATTAAAAAAAATCAAACTATTAAAAAAAAAAATTGAAAAGTATGCCATTTTTATTACATTAATAACCCATAATCGAAAAAAAATACATTTATTTTTTTTTTCAAAAAACAAATAGCTTATATTTACAATTTTATTATTTAAAAAAAGAAGTGATCCCTGGAATGAAACAGTTGCTTCATGCCGGGGATCGAACCTGAGTTTCAAGATTACTCTTCGAGCACGTTTCAACTAGGATAGCCTACTACTATGAAAAAATAGCGAAAATTTTGGTTTTAATTTCCAAGTGAAAAAATATATGAAAATTTTATTGAAATTTTAAAGAGACTTTTTTTTTTAAATTCAAAAGGTTGCATGAACTTTCTCTTGAAAATGTAAGCTTTTGGATATGTGATAATGTTAACAAGAAAAGTGAAAGTGATTTACGTACTTTTTTAATTATTGGATTATACTATTCCATTGAATTTTTGTTTTGGTTCAAAACAAGTAAAAGTTTGAAGCTATCTATACCTTTACCTTAAATACTGTAATGTGACTATTGTCCTAAGAATTCAAAGAATTATACATACCTAATATGTTTAAGATTCCAAGAAACCAAATGAAAAAAAAAAAAAAATAAAATACAAAAGAGAAGGATGGGGGAATCAATTATTCCCCCATCCTATTCTTTTTCAGTATTTCAATATAGCTTAAGTCATCATATATTGTTATTTTAAGACAAAAAAAAGTCTGTTTGGTCTGGATAAAACCTAATATTTGTTTTAAATTTGAAAGACACAATATCTCTGAGTTCTTATTGAACTTAAACAAAAAAAAAAAACACAACTTAATTAAATAGTTGAAATAGCAAAATAAAAAACAGATATATTTTCGAAATGTCTGTCCTTGTTTGACCACAAAAAACTTTTGGGACAATACCGATGATGTTTTTTTTTTTTCTAAACAACGTCGTTTTTGTTTTATTTTTTTCTTAAATCATTTTCTAAAAAAAACATGAAGTAACTCATCGTTTTTACTGGTGGTTCTCCTTTTTCACTTTTTCAACTTTTAGCCTGTCTTTTCACTTTTTATTCACATTTCTTTGCCAAGAAAAAAAAAAAAAGAAACAAACAAAAAAAAAAGTAACTAAGAATGTGAAATTCCAGATATGTATTTATATTCATTGGTTTTCTGGGTGATGGTATAGTAGGTATAGGTATAAGGAACATGATAACCTTCTGGCTATTATATCTTTTGAAATTGATGTTGAATCATGTCAGAAGAGCAGACAGTCTCCATAGCCTCCGGTGTTTTGGAGCAGAAATTTATTTGATGGATATTGGTGCTATGGGACAGAATATTGGAAAGAGGAAAAAAAAAACTGGCAACCGAGGAAGAAACACAGAGAGATTCTCTTGTGCAGGCAATTAAAAATTCCAAAAAAAAAAAAAACACAATTCATGTTCAAAGGTTGTCGAAGTTTTTGTTTCCTTTCTATTTTTTTTTTTTTATTTAATTCAAACTTGCTTGAATTTTCTAATAACAAGACGGATCGATAATTAGATGAATTCAAACACCTGTATCCTGTATAGTATATCTGTTTAAAGAAAAAAGTCTGGAATTGGGAAGATCTCTGGCAACTAACTCATGCATAAGGAATTTTATTTTAATTTTAATTTTTTTATTTTTTGCCGAGAACAAAATAAGAAGGCACATGTAAAATCAGCGACTTACTTTTTGTGTGTGAAAGATACAATTAGTCCATATAAATTGTTAAAAAGGATATTATGCAAAACCTTTTGTTATAGAAATGAGGGAAACAAATTTGCCTAGACGATTTTGCTTTATGTGACGAATTCAGCTTAACGATTTTTATTAGATATATTGTATGTGCAATTTTGTTTGAAAATTCGATTAAAAGGAAACTTTTTAGCATTGTTACTCCAAGAAATTTGCACACATTTGAATTCTCAATAACGCCTCCAAAATACTTTTTTTTTTACAAAATTTTCAATAAAAAAAATCCATTCAACAATAACAAAATATTATGTCCGTTATTATCTTCTGATAAAAGCTGATATTTATTTTTTTGTATCATCACAATAATTACAAGTTTCTTTTATTGGTTCAAGTTTAATTTGTACAAAATTTGCTGATAAATCTACTAACAGAACATTGCACAATTAAATTAAAAAAATTACTTAAATACTGATAATTCCGGACACCCACTACAGCTGCGTCACTGTTTTAGAGGTTAAATCGGTTTTCCATATCTTTCTGGCATTATTGAAGATAATAAATTGATCCAAAAAACCAAAATACACGTACTAGGAAAGTATAGTTCTGCTTTTTTTTTAAATGATCTTATTTAAATTTGTTTGTTGGTTGAGGCCGAGATTCAACTTGCATTGTAAGCACCATGTTAAGAAATTAGGTAAGTAAGTTGAGAGACATAACATTATAATTTTTCCAGTACACAGTATTAAAGCCAAATTCCTTCTAAAGAGGATATATTGTTTTTGTGAAAAAAAACTATATTAGAATTGGTTAATAAATTGAATATCAATAAATATTCAACCAACTCACTAGCTCAAGAAATATTCAAAGGAAACTTAATTCCCACATTGTGTGTGCATCGAAAGTTATTCAAAGTTTTTATTTCCAAAATAACGGTAAAGACCTACCCACGAAAAAAATTATAACGATTTATTTCAACTGAACAAATTTTTTGTATCTATCCTCTCCTTATTTATTACCTATAGACCAGTGCGAAATTTTTTGACAGAAAAATGGGAACAATAATCAAAAATGATATATAAAAGGGGAAAATATATTACCCACCAACCGATTGGAGGTAAGGCGGATGGGTGGCCAAAAAAGTGGGTTGGGTTTGGATGGATTTCTATTTAAAGAAGACCTCGTAGCGAAAAAAGTTTAATACAAGAGTTGTACGTGGTGAGAAGATCTACAACTTTTGTTCACATAATTTTTGTATATATAATCTCAAAAATATTGTGAAAAATGTCAAAAACTATTTTTTGTTTTGTTTTTTATTTTCATTTCTTCAAAAATAGATAGATTTTGATGAAACTTGGTGTACGTATAAATTTTACTTTTACAAGCTTATTTTTCAGCAAAATATTAATTATTGTGTTTTTACCGAATTAAATTTCAATCAAAAAAGTTGACGAAAAAATACGGTTTGTTACCGATCTTCCAACCTCTCCCCCTTTGATACGTACTACGAATTGTAGTCTATCGAAATAAGGTATGGAGAAATATGGAGGCGGAACAAGACAGCATACTTAAATTCGCTAATAAAAATGCTGTGACTCCAAATGCATTGGATAAACAAGAAACACATCTCGACCTGTGACGTCAGTGGTCTAAAGTGGTGGAGTGCGTAGTGCACACGACTTCTAAGACTGAGCTAAGATCTGATAGCGTGGGTTCGATTCCCATGGTGTGCATAGAAAGTTTTTCATAATAAAATTGGATTAAAGCTCAGCACCACAAAAAGGAGACTGATGAGTGCATAAGTGGCAAAGCACGAAATAGCTATATCTCCAGCCAAACAAGAGTGGTAGTGCCTTTAAGTTGTTGTTGTTGTTCAAACATTCAATAAAATTGACGGAATAAAGAATGGTCAAGTCTAACAAGCTGACATTCTAGTACGAATAGTACAATAATAACAATAAAAAAAAATACGATATTTTCTTTCAAATTGAGGCAGTAGCTTTCTTTAAATATCCAACTTTTGTATTGAGTTCCTAATTTAATTTTAATATAAGAAGTTATTTCCAAATGAATCCACGAAAACCAATTATTGGGGCCAAATGACATGCATAAATTTCCTTCCTTAAATTTTTATTCGCTCTTATCCTGCGATAAGACAAATTTAAGACAATATCTGGTAAGGCTCAAGGAAACCACCTAGGTCCATATTTTGTTTTCCTAAAGATGATGATGATCAAAAATAACTCAAGCCAATCTTCTTTTGCACAAACATTATGCCCATTTGATATTTACTTTTTCTTGCATTTTGTTACTGATTTACTGAAATGTTTCCAAAATTTCTTCAATCACCCTGTGCCTTAAATCAAAAATATATTATAAAATATAACGCTGTCGATACCAAATTACTGACCTATTTTCCACAGGCGAAAAAAAAAGTTGTTGTTAGGTATAACATGGTGCGTTTCGTAGTCATCACTCATTTTGATATTATTGTGTGTACATTTAAAGTCCCCGCATAAAAGTATCTTTTATTCTTGTATCGAATGAAACCACTTATGTATGTATTTAATACTACGACGAGTATACGACCCTTTAATTGGCGGTTGGGGTAGATAAAATTTTATAAAATATGCACCTACATATATCGTAGGTATACGAACGTATGGTTACAAGGGTATTTTTCTTGTCTATTACACAATTTATTTATTTTTTTTTATTGATAAAAGCATTACATAGGTACAATTTAATGTCAACCGCATATAAACGAAGGAGGATTGAATTGGTGTGTGGAGTGTGGTGCAAAGTGAAGGTAATGATAAATTTTTAGATAAATTATTTATAGCGGCTGTGACAGAGTGATTCTCATTTGTACTTCCTCATTTAATGAGGGTAATCGATAAGGGGGTGTGTGTAATAATAATTGGTTGACACACTTTATAGGATTCATTGTCGTCATATCGGTCGCTTGATATATTTTTTTTATGTTGCAATTGATTGGCAAAACATTTTCGCTAGTAATTTTTATTGATTGAATCAATTGACGATTGAGATAAAAAATTACATTCAAACATTAGATTTTCTTTTTTTTATGTATTTTGAGATAAACTTGTGAGGGGAACTTTGTATTGGGGAGTCTGAAATATATTATATTATGCAATTCTCAATGACTATTTTTTTATTTATTTTGATTAATTTTTTTATTGACCCAGGAAAAGTGCAATACTTACGAGTACCTAATTATAGCATACGTAATTAAATTCATATTGATAATAATGCCTTTTGCAAAGCACGTGTCAAGTCTACGTCCGGTTCATGATTAACTACAAGAGAAGTAGGTAGAAGTACGTTTTAAAATGACTAATTAGAGTAAAGTACTGACATGTTAATTTAATATCGTTTTGCTGCAAGTTTCACGATATAAACGGAATACTAATTAGAGTTTTAAGTTACAGAGTGATGGGACATGGGAGAATAAATAATGTTTCATTGTACACCCACAGTTTAACGGGATATCATGCAGAAAAAGTGTTATGCTTTAGTAAGTTAAAAGTGACGCAAGTAGGTATATGAAAAAATTTTGTAACTTTTTTTGAATTACGAGGAAATAAAATGGACGACTGGATCCATGTGATCTTTGCTCTTATAGCCTTAACAGAATAGTGTGTATTTTTGGGTCAAAAAAATCATTAACAAAGTTACACCAACAATATTTCAAGTATCATTAAAAATACTATCTTAATAAAATCTTCTTAATTAATTTTAACTAAAAAATTTGTTTTTTTTTTTATAAATAATTAAAAATACATTATAAATTGAATTGTCATTTTGAAAAAAAAAAGAAATTCAATTTAGTTTTTGGACGAAGATCTTAGTTAAATGTCATGTCGCTCCCATTAAGGATCCTCTGTGCTTTGGTAGTTTTACAAATTGTTTCTTCCAGGGTAATACAAACAACTACAAAAAAAATCTTTTGCTTATAACTAAAACTAAAATCATGTTTCTTGTTTATTTTGTTGGTAAAGCGTCCATTTAATCTTATTTTCGATGAACTTAAATGCACTGAAAATGGTCCACCAGTCAAGAAAATGTTTTGTAAAAAATACGAAAAAGGAAATAAATCTTATATCGATGGACTATTGGTGTTTTCACGTCAAATAAATTCAATTGATGTTCATTTAGTTTCAGAAATTCCACGTGCAGGTGGAGAATCTACCAAATTTTTAGACCTAACTGTTAATGGATGTGAAATATTGGAAAGTACTGAGTCAAATAACATTATTAAGAAATGTTTGGATTTTATGAGAAAATCAGGAAATATTCCAAACAAATGTCCTTTAGCAGCTGTAAGTAAGAAAATCGTTTAAAATTTAAGCGCAAACATAATTCAGAATGTAAAAAAAAATATATTTTAATAATAATATAGAACGAAAATTATTCTCTTGATGCCCTCTACATTGATGCAGATTTGTTACCAACTTTTACACCAGATCTAAGCTTTTTGGCTAAAGCGGATTTTTTGCTTGATCATAAGGTTGGTGTGAGTATTTTCGCAAAAGGCCATGTGGAAAGAAAACGGAAAGGAATTCATTGAACTTAAAAACATTAAAAAGATATAACTTTCCGCATTTCTGCAGAATTTCTTTCAAATTAAAAAAAAATACAAACTTTATTAGAAATAATAAATAAAAGTTAAAAAAAAACTAAAACACTACAAAAATAAAAACACAAAATAAAAGTACTTGTACGAGTACTTATATGTTTAAAACAAAAATTTTGCAAAATGATTTTTTTAAATAAGAACACACATTTTTTTAACGAACAATTTTGTTAAAGTTAAGTTAATCAGATGAATAAATTAAAAATAAAATAATTTTTAAAATTAGAACTGATTTTATTTTCAAATTTTTAATAAAAAAAAATAAATTTTTTTCTTCCAAAACTAATTGGCCTAAATTTTAATCAACCAAATGCGGAAAAGTAAAAGGTCTTATATTTATTTTATAATTTCTTAAAAAATTAAAAAGTTACTCTAGATTAAAGAAAATTTTTCAATCAAAATCGCATTCGGTTTTGTTTTTTTTTTTTTTATTTTTAATTTTTCAAAAACTAAAAGACATATTAACACTAACCTCTTTACTTTCAACTTATATAAAATAAACCCATTAGGTGTTAATAGAAAAATGAAACTTGAAATGTAATTGTCTTATAAACCCAGTTTGTTATCAAAATTTTCAAAAAAAAGGAATTATTTTTGGATTTAAAAAAAAATCTTTCAATTTTTTTTTTTGAAAAACCAATTTTTTGAAAACATCTCAATGTATTTGTTTTATTTTTTTTTGAAGTTTTGGTTTTTTATGTGCATTAGTATTTTATTGAAAATTTTTTTTAAACAATGTTTTAGAATTTTTATTTATAAGAAATTATTTTTTTTTAATACGGCTCTATAGATTTTAAATTTTTTTTTCTTAGTCAAATGACATTCTTAGTTGGGAGCTCAAAACAATATTAGAAGTTGTTTATGTCATTTTAGTAATGATAACTATTTTTCTGCCAGTTCCAATATAGTTTCCTTTAGTAAAACCACTATTATATTTGTATTTAATTTCTAAATAACTTCTTATTTAAAAACAAATATTTTATAGAATTACAAAAAAAAAACATTACCTATCTTTGTTTGCAAATTATTTTTACTATGATTTATTTATACTGGCGCCATTAGGAATTTTTTAGTGTCTGGTGTTAATTGAAAATGCATGTATCTAATGTAATTATATTTTTACCTGAATTGATTGCTTGATGAGTGATTGTTACTTTAGATAGTAATTTGTGATAAAATATAATTCAATTAGAGTGGTAACTGGTATGTGAGAATCTTAATAACATTCAAAAATTCCCACTTACAAATTTTAGAATGGTAAAGTCACTTCTGGAAAAAAAAATAAAAACAAATATTTGTTTTACATAATCACTTCATTGAAAAAAAAAAATATTAACCTGGAAATACCTGCAAAGTTTTATGATTTGTTTGTTGATTTTCATTTTAAATTCTTTTAATAAACATTACCAAATGAAATCGAAAGAACACAAACTGAAAAACTGATTAAGGAGCCAAATCAATTAATTTTTTTTTTTTATTTAATTTTTATCTCTCTTTGGTTTTCGAGTGTGTCAACTGCAAGTTAGCTATTGATAGATAACCTAATGTCTTACAGTCTTAAATATCTTAAGAATGCAATAAAGCACTTAACAGGAAATTATTTTTAAAATATCTAAAGAAATCGCTTCGACTCCATTGAATTTATTTTTATTTTTATTTTTCTGTGTGTGTGTGTGTTTTTTTTATAAACATTCTCAAATGTCAACAAATGTGTTCACTTAATCTCACATTGATTAGATTCTTTAGCTGAAATAAATAGACAATAGAATTTTATTTTTTTTAAAGTGCGGAATTTCCAAGAGGTATTTGACTTTTTTTTTTTTTTATTATTTTCGTTCAAGTAAAGTTTGTTCATTGAACTTTTTGCAAGGTAAAATAAAAATTGTTTTCCTAGGTAAATTTAACTTTAATAGAATTACAATTTAGGTTGTAATTTTCGGTAAGTAACATTGTTTTGTTTGCTTTAAACCTTTAAGCAAGCAACTAAATTGTTTTAATAGTATTTGATATAAGTTATTTATTGTTTTGTATTCATTATTTTGTAAAACTGGAGTCGAAGTTGAAGTGTTTTCAAATTATTTTACGTTATTTGGGACATGAGTTTTCCACAAAAGAATACATTTTGCCCTTTTTTAAGCTCAATCCAAAAACTAATCCGTTGAGAAATGTTTTTGTTTTAGATTTTTGGAAATTATTTGAAGAGAGTTGTTCTAGAAAAATGCATAATTATGGCTGAAGAATAAAATACTGAAATTAATTCTAAAATATAGGGTCGTATTAATATGTTTGCTAAAATGTTATATTCGTTGAAATCTTATTCAGTATATCAAAAAACATAAAGAAGAAGTTAGTTTTTATTCTGTAGTTTTGGTTCTGAAACATCAACGCACGAAAACGATTTGACTGCACCGCAAAGGGTGTACTCTTGTTGAAGTGCCTTGCCTGCGAAGAAATGATTAACCACATATTATTAAATTTTAATAGGTAACGGAAATGATCAGACAACAATGAACATGTGTCTACAGAATTTAAACTATATTCCCAAAAAAAAAAAAAAATTTAATTCTTTTGTATTTAATGATTAAACGCCAATTAAAAGGGTTCCGCTAGCAACATATTCGTGTTAAGCTTCAATTTAAGATAAAATCACTTCATGATGGCAAAATAATTAAAATCAATTTCGAAATCATAAATTGAATATTTTTATCATTTTCATATAACCATTCCATCAGCGGCCATAACTTATTAAAAAGTCCATGGTTTTCGAAGATTGTTTTCATTATTTCGTAGTTAATTCAAACAGCATGAATTTGATTTTGTTTTCCTTGTATTTTTTTGGATTCGTCAGTATGATCCTTGCAAGGGTAGGTACTTCTTTATCTTAAAAGTTAGTAAAAATCTTGTTGTAAACTTTATTTTCTGTTTTTTGTTTACTAAGCGTTCATTCGACATTGTGATAAAATCTATAAATTGTACATCCAACACAAAGTTTATAAATGAATTTTCTTGTCACGTCGATAGCACTCAAAAACATCCCAAAGGATTTATATTGATGCAAATGTGTCACGTTATTATGAAACCTCGATTAGAATTCAAAGTGATAGTTTTCAATTCGAATAATGAACCATTAACATTGTTCCATGACAAAGATATTGATGGATGTATGTTTTTTGAAAATAGTAGTGATCAAACTATGGTTAAAATATTTCAAGAAATTTTTGCAAAGTCATCTCAACAATTACCAAAGTGTCCAGTTTCTGAGGTGAGTTCTATCAAATAAAAAAAAGAAAAAAAAACAGTTAATCATTTATTTATTTGAGAGTTTTATTTGATTTTTTGTTCCTTCTTTTTAGAATTTTCGTTTTGACTTAAAAGATTTGTATATTGATAGTGAAAAATTTCCCCCCTATGTACCGGAAGCTCGATTTTCTTTTACAATGAAATTGATGGAAGATAATAAGGAATTTGTATTTTGGCATGAAATTGTTGGCCAAATTGTTCAAAAGAAAGGACCAAACAAAGGGATGTTTAATTAAATTAAGTTATTATTATTAACGATAAGAAACTTATGTGCTGAAAATAAATTCAATATAATTGTATTTTAAATCTGAATCTGTTATATACGCAGGTTTTTCACATTAAACTCACAATTTTCCAAATCAAATTCATCAAGTTTCACCCCTTTTGCGAACTAAATTCATTTTTTTTTAAATCAATTTAATCTTTTCAAAATTGGGTAGGTGTAGGTATATACTTTTACATTATAAATTATGAAAAGAAAATATCAACAAATTCGAACTGGGTAGCACGAGATCTACCAAACAGTTAAATAAGGACAAAAAAAGGGCAAACTGCGGAATGAATGCTAACGGGAGAACTTTTTTTCAAAAACTTCCTTTTGGTGGTCTATAATTTACATCAAAAGTCACAATGAATCATATGTCCGCAAGTCGCATATTTCGAGGTCAAAGAGGAAGGTTTATATAATTAAAGAAAAAAGTGAGTGTAAAATGAACATATGGCGCATTACTTAAAGGATTTTATAATGCAGAATTCAAAAAGACTAATTTCAAAATGATTCGACTACCATGACGAAAGTTATTGCCTTTTTTCATTTATCGTATTGTTCTATATGTCAACAGTTAACTTATTACCGAAAACCCTTAAAGCAATAAAATACCAAAACAAGGTATTGACAATAAAAATTGCCCGTTAGCATTCTTTCCGAGGTTCTTAAAGGCGGTTTTTAGTCCTCCTTCCAGGATTTCCCCTTTCCATCAAAAAGCATCTACATATATACCGCAAATGTAAAAGTATATTTTTATGGGTTATTTTTAAAAACAATTTTTGTCATTCCTCAGACAATCAAAACAAACAAAAAGCAAAATTTTAATTTTCCTCAGTTTGCTGAGTTCGATTTATAGTTCTCAAATCCCACTTAATTAAGCATTGTAGTGTGGAGGACAAAACTGCATACTTAGTTTTTTTTTTTTTTGAGTGAAAACTGATTTTATCCCCTTTTGAAAAGTCACTCCTCATCCGCTAAAAATTACAAAAAGACATTGTTGTGTCCAAAAATTTTCTTGGCAAACCACAGGGTTGGGTTTGATATCCCGCTTTTTGTAAAGTTATACAAATCCCGCTTTTTAAAATACCCTCTCTCTTGCAATCAAAACTCGTTGTTTTATTTTAAAAATTCGCTCCAATTCTTTTTTAAATAAAACAACTAGTTTTAATTGTTTTGCAAGGATAACAAGAAAATTAAAATGTATTAAATAATTAATTATTTTTCTAACGCATTTTACTATAACCTTTAAAAAATATTTTAAATATCAAAATAAAGTATAGAGGAACACACAGATTTTTTACTTTAAATTCATCCTTTTGCAAATCAAATTCACGTTTCAAAAACTAAGTATACTTTTACATATTTTTTAATTTATAAAATAATAACAAATCGAATATACCAACATCTTTTGTAATTTAATCTGATAACCATGTTTTGTAAAAAAGCGGGATTTAAGAAGACGGGATCTTAAAAAAATTGTATTTTAGAAGACGGGATTGTAAAACTTTTTTTTGTGATTTTTGAAAAACCAGATTTTTAAAAACGGGATTCTGATACGCTCCCTGGGATTCAGCACCCTAAAAATATAAAGTATGAAAGATTCCACAACTTTCTGTAGGAATGTTTTTGATAACAAATTTACTGTATTATGTTTTCACATCTAACAATAATAGCTTGATCCTTATTAAAAAAAAGCTCTAATATCAAAAGTAGTAATTTACACTTAGGCATTTTCTGAAAAACTATAATAAATTCGAATTCTCAAGATCTCAAAACGAGGAGATATGACGTAGTTTTTCAATTTGAAAAACTACAAGAGTTTTGCGCGTAGTTTCTGTATTTTTACAAAACGTGTTTGCGGATGATATTTTTAAAACTTGTATTTACCTAAGATGAATATAAATATTATGCATTTATACAATTTTAGACACATGACTTAGATAATCAGTCTATGAATGTACCATAAATTGTTGTAAAACGCATCATTTTTTACTAGACATAATTTGATTTTTAAATAAGATAAATGAGAGAGAAGCAATTCAAAAGTGATTAAGCTAATGGGAAACAAATTACTTCCACATACTGACAATAAATATTTGTGTTTACTTGTTAATTGTTAATCAAAAACCAACAAAATATGACTGCTTTAAATCAAGTTCTATTTGTTTTGTATATTCTGGCATTCCTCAATGGAGCTTATGGAAGGGTAAGAAACAAAAGAATTTTAATCCTTACACTAAAAATCAAATCTCAATGTTTTTATTTCTTTTTGATTTAGCGTCCTTTTGAAATTGTCCTAAGTTCTATAAATTGTTCAGCCAATGCAAAATTTATAAGTGAATCTTCTTGTGGCCTTGATACTAGCCAAAAAGTTCCAAAAGCATATGTTTTCATGCAAGTGTGTAGATTTGTTGAAAAATGTTCATTCTCGTTCGATGTGATAGCTTTCAAGGCTAACAATGATCAATTCAAAGTTTTCAAAGCCGAGCATATCGATGGTTGTATGTTTATGGGAAATAAAATCGATACGCAGTTGATAAGAATACTTCATGAGGTCACAAATGTGGGCGGAAAATTTCCAAAGTGTCCATTATCAAAAGTAAGTGACTTAAAAAATTTTAAATTCTTAATTTGTAATTGTAGTTCCATTCTGTTGTTGTTATTTTTAGAACTCTAGTTTTGATTTCAAAGGAGTATTTGTTGATGCTGAAAAATTTCCCCCATATATGCCGGAAGCAAAATTTCTCATGATTATCAAATCGTTTGTAGGTAAAGAAAAATTCTTTGAAATAAGTGTTACCACAGAAGCGGTGCAAAGAAAAAATAATATTCGTAAACTATTATTTTGAGATTTAATAAATCTTGTAGAGACAAAATAAAAAGTTTTATTCTAATACGTCATATTGATTTTTACTTGTAAGGTTGCAAGAACTAATTGATTTTGAGGCAAGTCTGTACCTACGTCCGTGGGTCTGTGCGTACATCTGTACACATTTTCATTGCCCAATCGCGTGAACCAATTTCGCTGTGTAACACTTACGAACGGAGACCTATCACGTTTTTTAGAGCTTGTTGCACTGATTCAAAACGGTTTGTAAATGTAAATTCAGTTACACCACCAAAATCCGGACTAGAAAATGGTTTTTTGGACCTTCATTCATTGCAAAAAATTTAGTTTCACCAAAATTTTACCAATTTTCGATTTTCTTAAAGTTTTTCTTTTAAACATGCCAATTAAATCGCGCATCACCAATTTAAGATTTTCATATTGTTCTGAAAAGAAGACAATGTTTTATTAAACCATTTTTTTCTATTTTCCTAAGCTTTTTTTTCACTTTAATGTCATTTTATCAAGACAACACGAACTAAGTAATACATAAATTTGATTGCATAAAAAATATCAATATTCTTGATTAACATAATAAAAAAAAAAAAAATATCAATATTATAAAAATCTATAAAAATAAATGAAAACTATTTTTCTTACCCACATTAAGTTTTAAGTTCAAACTTTACTTTAGTTCTCCAAAATCGAACAAAATTAATATTTATAAAAAATATGTAGATATGTCCTCCTCCTTTAAAGTTTAATTTGGCACTACTACTTCTAACTAGAGAAACTTAATTGATACTTAGCACTAATTTTGTCTAGATAGTTAGTTGATAGTTTTATCATTTAAACAATTAAAAATCAATTTAAAGCTTGTTAGCAATTAAAATAAAATTAAAATTAAAATGCAATTTCTCGTATAAATTTGTTGGCATTGAAAATGATCATGTAATGTTATAGTATCGTCATGAATAGAACATCATGTGCTTTAATATTTTTGTGTTTTCTAATAAATTTCACTCATGCAAAAGTTAGTAAGAAATCTAAAAATTTATTATTTTTTTTTTTATTTATATAAAAATCATTTTTTTTTTTAACATTAGAGAAGTTTTGACATTCAATTGAGTTTCATCAATTGCACATCAAATTCAAAATACATTAGTAATGGTCAATGCTATATTGATTATAAAACTAATAAAAATGGCCAAGCATTTTCTGATATAACAGTCATAAATGAAGTCCGCAAATTTTCTTATGCAATGCAGATTTTTGTAATTAGGGGTAATAAGGAACGGATACCATTGATAACTGTAAAAGATGCCGATGGATGTGAATTTTTGTCAGGAAATATTGAAATGAAGTTACATAATATTTGTAGAGATATTTTATCAAACGCTGGAGAGTTACCACGTTGTCCTATTCCAAAAGTAAGTTCTTATAAATTGATAATGAAATATTTAATTAAACATATTTGCATATATATTTATTTGTATTTTTTTTTTTTTTTTTCGAAAGGGCTATCGTTTTTCATTTAAAAATGCATCCCCTGATCCTGAGAGATTTCCACCATATTTTCCAGACACAAACTTCTCAGTTTTGGCCCATTTTAATGTTGATAATGAATTCGCTTTCCAATTCCAAGTTGATGGATTTGTTTTTCAGAAACGCAATATGAGAAGATATTTTTGATTTTTTTGTTGAATAAAGTGATTTTGCAAAAACAATTCAATTAATAAAAATTACATTATTTTTTAATATTATTTAACTTACATACTTTAAAAATAAAATGAAATATCAAAGTACTGTTTTCAATCTTTGCGTTTTACCACATTGAATCTTAATCCAGAGTCAAATCCTGACATTAGAGATATTATTGGTGAAGGATCTTCCTAGGACTTCTAACATTTTCCTTAGGTTAGATTAAAATAAAACACAAAAAGAGATTTTACCTGCCACAGAAGAAAATAGAGAAAAGAATTTCTCGTTCAATTAAAAAAAAAATATCATTCGACCTAGTTTCAATGAAAATCTTATTTTAAAAACCAATTCCCATATTCGTGTTTGAGGTCCATAAACGTTTTGCTATCTAGCCTATATTTTTGTGCACACAAAACTATGATCACCCGTATCGGGAATGAAAATTCCCGGAGAAGGGCTCTCAATTGAAATTTTCCAAGAATATCATTCCGTTTTCGTTTGAAATTTGTTCCTCTGGTATTAAAAATAACAGAAAAGTGAAAAGCAAGTGATTTTCCCAGCAATTTTTCGATTAAAAGCCCTTCTCATCATTTCTTTCCCGATATAGGGGTAAAAACTAATTACTACAAAAACTGAAAAGTTTTATTTTAATCAGGCAAACAAAAAAAAATGCTTAAATGAATTTTTCGTTTGCTGGACAATATTTCGACATCCTTCGCAGCATATCAGTAAATTAATTTGGGTTAAACACTTTTGGAAAAGGATTTATAAAAAAAGTTTAGCATGACACAAGTAATTGAAACAGCAACCCCTCGCATGCGAAGCAAATATCTAGTCATTACCCCACGAACTGTGTTATTTTTGATTAGTTGAACCTGAAACCATTTGCTTTCCAAGCAAGACTGTTGCCATTGGGCCACGAACTAGATAACTTTCCCGTAGCATAGAACACCATTTGAACACCACAAACATGGGGTCAATTATTGAGACAAATATTTTCCTGCAATCATTTGTTGTTCTCCGGAAACTATGCATTGGTTTGCTGCAAACAATAGAATTTGCTAGTAAACGAAAAGCTGTTTAAAAGGTGTTTAGATGAGGGAACCATTTTTGTTTGTACAATCAACTCATGAAAACGAACGTGAAACAAACTTCAATAGAAATTCAACTTGGGTCAAATGTAATACAGTTGCTACTAGAGAAATGATGATTTATATTTAATTTTAAGGATATCTTTGATTTAGCTTCTAACTTTTAAAGTAGAGCTTTTATTTTGACGATTATTATTTTGTAAGATATTTGTATAATTAAAAATTTCGTGATATATACAACCAAAAAATTCTTTGAGAAACTATGCGTTTAGTAAGTCTCAGTAATAGAACAATCCAAAACCAAGACAATTTAAATTGTGAAAAATCTTACACTGCCCCCCCAACTAAAACACATCAACATCTCTAGATAGCAAGTTAATAGTAGGTACTCCAACATTTAACGTTTAAAAGTGAATTAAATAATTAAAATAAAAATGTCTATATTTCAATTCTTGTAAGCAATTAAAAATAAATTAAATAATCATTAAATTTTTCTATAAATTTGTTTGTATCCAATAAAAAAGTGGTCATGTATAAATTTGAAATATCGCGGTATGAACAAAACGTTAAGTATTTTCTTATTTTTGTGTGTTCTCATAAATTTTATTCATACAAGAGTAAGAAATTTCACTTCGAAACAATATAATTAACTTATTTTGCTTTATAATTTTTTTTTTTTTTTTAATATTAGCGCAATTTTGACATACATTTAAGTTTAGTCAATTGCACAATAAATCCAAAATACATAAGCAACTATCATTGTTATATTGATTTTAAATCAAACAAACATGGTCTCCTATTTGCTGACCTTAAATTTGCCCGAGAACTACGAACATTGTCTTATTCAGGGGAGATTTCTGCTATTAGGTCCAATAATGAAAGTATACCTCTAATAACTTTAAAAAATGGTGATGGATGTAGGTTCTTTGAGGGAAAAACTGAAACGACTTTAGTAAATATATGTAGAGATATTTTAGCAGAAGCTGGAGAGTTACCAAAGTGTCCTATTCCAAAAGTAAGTTGATTACGAATATTGATGAATAGTACTAATTTTTATTTATTTTATTTTTTTCTTTGAATAGAACTACCAAATGTCATATAAAAATATGAAAATTGATGCTGAAAGATTCCCACCATATTTGCCAGATGCAAAATTTTCAATTTGTATTCAATTATATGAGGAAAAGGAATTTGTTTTCGGGTACCAAGTTTATGGATATGTTTTTCAGAAACGCCCCATGAAAAGTTATTTTTAATTATTAATTTTATTTATTTAATAAAATTGTAAAGTAAATTTTTTTGTGAATGATTGTTCTTTGATTATTCTTCAATTTTAAAAGTGTACATATACAAAATTTCAAGCTACTACCACGTAAAATCAGCCTGTGAGAACCATAGTTGCCTAACTGAGTTTTAGATTTTTTTTTCTAATCTTGTAGTACAAAAAATTTATTGCTTTTGAAACAGTTATTTATATGACATATCAATAAATTCAACTTAAAAAAAAACCCTAAATAATTCTAAAGTAAACATTAGTTTTGGACTTTCCAAAAGTATGTGGAAAAATCAGTTAGGCCACTATGGCCCTTACGGCCTGAAATAACATATTTCCTGACTAAGACAAGACCATACTATATGACTACTGTATATGAATAAAAAAAAAACACAAAGAAAAATCAGATTTTTCAATGGCTCCGGAACAATTGAATTAAGCAGTTGAGTGATATTTGAAAGAAATATACTTTCTTGCGTAAAAAATAGTTTTTCCCCGATCTGTCAAGCCATTAGCTGTCAAATTCCATTACAGTATAATTTCCATATAGAAATGGATTAAAAAACAAATTTACGATTTTTTTTTTGTAGAATTGGAAATACCAAACTGAACTGAAATTATTCAAAACACTACTTTCATCTTAAATTTCAACTCGGTTTTGAAAATTTCCGGTTAAATAGAACCGTAGTGGGTATTTTGTTGTTTTGGACCTATTTTGTTGCTTTGAAGTACAATCCTATAAATCCATAAAAAAGGAAGCCTTGCGCGTAAAGTAAGACCCATTTCACAATAATTTGACTAATATTTAGGAATTATAGTTTCGAAATTAGAAAGTATTCCTTCAAAATTACATTATAATTATTGATTTACTGTTTTCATAGAAGAACATTAAAACATAATTTTTTTTTTATTATTATTCGAACTATCTCAACAATATCAATTTCAAGCTCATTACCGCTAATAATAATATTATGATTTTAATTTTGTTAAAAAAAAAGAAAAATTACCCTCAATCATTATAGAATGTTTTCCAAAGCAGAACTTAATCAGTTCAGGGCATTAATGGCTATTTTGTTCTTACCAATAATTTCCTCGTAAAATGTTTCAAATAATTATAAATTATATACACACACATAGGGTCTCAACCCTATGGCTTGATAGTTACAAACTTCATATGGCTTGGTAATCCACTGTATGTTGAAACAGAAACTTTGACCTGTCCATTGGTTGACAAAAACTGTTAGCCTTGAATTTATAATGAAAAAAGTATTAAAGATTTTCGAGTTCATATGCGGTAGAACTATGATAGACCCTCGTCTAAAAATGTGGAACTATTCAATATAAAAGGAGTACGTTTTTGTGACATGCTTGGAAGGTTTGTTGAAAATTACAGGTTTAAAAGTATTCTGTCAAATGCTGGTCCAATGTCAAAAAAGTGTCCTATAAAAGCGGTATCTCTAGCATACAACATTACAGATAAAACTGTTTATTATAAAAGGAAAAATCGGCCAATAGGCTAGGAAAGAATATAATGAAATCAATAAATAAAAATTTCTTTCGCTACTATTTCAGTCTTTTATTTTTTCTTGCTCCAGTTCTGGTAGTTTTGATTGATCAAAGTGTCAAACGCAGCCTTATTAACACTAATTCATATGCATAATTCTTGACGTCTCTTTTGTTTTTTGCGATTTTAAACACTGAAGAACCTGTATTTAATGATTTTACTACTCCATTCATTTTCAAGATTATAAAATTCGATACAGAAAAGTCCTGAACTGTGCTTATAGAGTCAAAAGTTTTCAAAATACCACTTTCCAAAGATTTATCAATTATTTCATTCCAAAAAGAAAGTCTGGAGGTCTTTTTTTTAATTTCGACCCTTTCTAGACCTTTTTATTTGCGATATAGTTACTATAGGGCAAGTTTAGGACCCATACAAAATATCGAACTCTAGATAAAAATCAGACATGACATTTCGATGATAGATATTGCAAGAAAAGTAGGTTTCTCAATTTTATCTGTCTGTCCTAAGCCCCTGAAGTTAAGGGCCTTGAGCAATTACCTAGGGGAGAAATTGAACTTTTTGCAGGTCCAAAATTAACGGTATCTGCCATATAATGAATATAGAAAAGTTGAACAATTTTGATAAAAAATCAGTACTTACTTTTGTTAGTAAGGCCGCACTAACAAATACATATTTTTAAAAACAAAATCAAGCACCATTGAGCGCTGTTGGTAGAAAGATGGGGGACTATCAAATACCAACTGAGTGCTGTTGTCATGTGTTCTTTCTGTTGTTGTCCTTTCTATGATTTGTCTTTCTGGGTTGTATTAATGTTTTGTGTTATATCAGCCAATGGTCTTCGTTACCAGTGCTGCAGTGTTTCTAATCCGTAAGATTAGTCTTCAAAGTAGATTTGATAATGTAAATGTAAATTTAAATATTTTTAGAAATGTTAACGGTACATAGCATAGAACAGATTTTATTCATTTTTGAGTTTCGCTTAAGCGATTCAATCGATTTTTATATTCGATTTGGTCAATATACCATATCTACCTGAATGTAAATTTTAATTTGTGGTTATTGCAAAAGATAAGAAAAATTTGTTCATCGATACAACAATGGAAGGTCAAGTTCGGTATAGTAAAAAAAAAAAAATAAAAAGACCTTAGAATTTGAACTGAAATATTGTTATCAATGAAACAAAAATAAACAATTAAAAAATAGCAGAATTAGGAAATGAAGTATCTTTGAGAACTTTGATTTATAGCTCTTCTTATAGTGTCCTTGGCCATAGGTAAGTTCAAAAAGGTTTCCGTTCTGGGGTTTGATTCACTGGTAAGTGAATTTACCTCAGTTTATGGGATAAAAAGCTATATATGTATATATTTTTTTTTTAGTTTCCAGCAATTTTAACTAAAAGAGTTAGTTCACTGAAACAAGTCGTGCATTTCATTTAAATTACTTTAAATAAAATAATATGAATATGACTACCAAAAGATAAACACGAATACTTTAATAACCACTAGCTTATTATTTAAATTGATATAATCAATTTCCTAGCTACACAAATTGGACCACCACAGACTAGATATAATTTGAAACAACCAGTTCTTATCCACATAGAAAACAAATATGTTTTCCAAAGTAAAAATCATTGGATTCAGTTTATTTTTGATATTTTTACCAATTATTTTCTCCCAAAATGTAAATATTTAATTTGTTTGTACCAAGCAAGCTTTAATTTAGACTTTTTTTTTTTTTTGATAGTCTCAACTCCCTGAGTTGGTTTTTTCGAGCTACAAATGTCGTCCGAATCCAAATTATATGGAAACAGAAAATATAACCTGTGATTTGACAGGAAAATATATCACACTTGAATTTCAAATGAAAAAAATTGTGGTTGAGCCTCGAATAGATTTGTCCTTGCACATTGAAAGATCATCAGCTAAAAATATTCAATTATTTAATGTGAAGAATATGAAAATGTGTGATGTATTGAAAACTAATATTAATAATCCAATATTAAAAATGTTCAAGCAAGTAATTTCAAAGGCTGGTCCCTTGCCAAATAAGTGTCCTGTGAAATCGGTAAATATGCAAACAAATAAAAAATAGCCATGGTTTTTTTTTTTGAAAACGGAGTATTTTTATCTTTTCTATTTCCAGGATTTTCACTTTAGATTTGTGAATATTACATTTGATACAACAAATCTACTAATGAATTATATACCGGAATCGAAATTTAAACTGGTGTCAAATGTGAAAGATTATCAAACTTTTGTCTTGGATACAACAGTGGAAGGTCGAATTTCATATAAGAATAGAAAAAAATTTAAACGAACTAAGAGTTTTCAATGAAATGTTTATTTTTTTTTTTATAAAACTGAGGAAATTTTATCGAAACTCGAAAAACTCATATACTTCCACATACTCATACTTCCTTATCACATATCATTATTTAGTTTTGTATATTTCTTTTGAGAATTTAAAATCATTAAAAACATAGTCAAATGTAATAAATAATGGTTCAATTCTCCAAAAAAACATAAGTACAAACTGTATTTTGTTTTATAAATTTATCTGAAATATCATTTAGTCTTTTACCTATATTTTAATTTTATCAATATACTTTCTATGACATTGTTTTAGCAGATAATTACATCTTGAAACAAAGCTTAAAAGGAATTTAAAATTATTATTACTCGGTACTCAGCGTCCTACTCATTTTTTCTATGTTGGAAGGCGAATTGCCTTTCAAAAACGTATGTTTAATCAATACTCGATACCTTCTGTCAAACTCAATTCTGTCCTATCCACAAAATTATTACACACACATCGAACATTGACTTATTAAAACGATTTTAAAACAATATGCAGGACTTATTTAGCCTCAATTTTTGAAGTATTCAAGTTATTGCTGAAAAAAGTTAGATTAAAAGTGAGTTTCCAAAGTCTTAAAAAAATGAGTTTTTCTGGAAAAACTTTAGTATTTTAAAAAGCGCGGTTTGCTAATATCTGTTGATTCCGTCGAGAGAATTTTTGCACTATACCGTCTCATCGGTTGAAAGTGCAAATACTCTCCACTGCGACTGTCTAATGGATAGCCCTTCTGCAGTAATAAGTTCCGCAATCGCACAGCTCACAGTTTTGTAGTATAAGTCACAATAAAATTTGTTTCATACCTTTATAAAAATTAAGGAAAAAGGTTCTGCCCCAAATGAAAATCAATCCAAAAGTTGACGAATATTTTTATTTTAACAAAAAATTGTTTAACTTCTTCGTGGACTTTAAGTCTTAATCTTCTTATGCTAAGGCCTACGAAAGAGTTGAACAATTTGGTTCGATTCAAAGGTCATGTAACAGGAATAATTGTTTATTTAAACATTAATTTTTACAATATATCAAATCTAGTTTTTTTTGTTCTTCGTCTTTTTGTGGACAACTCGTCCTAATATTGTTGAATGCAGAAACATGAATCTTTTGTCTCGTGTATTGGTTATCACTTTAAATTTAGCTTCTGGCAAAAACGATGGCAAGAAATCAGCATTAAGTGTTAGATTTAATAATTTTAAACTATAGTCCTGACAAAATAGAAGAAAATAAATTAAAAAAAAAAATTTTATCAACTGAAAGCTGTTATAAGTCAAACCAACCGATGGAATAGGACATTCTTTTGGCAATGCTCCGGCTGAAACTAGAATTGATTTATATATTTTTAAAATAGCATTTTTAACATCCTTTTTTATTAGTTCACAAGCTTTTAAATCTACAACTTTGTAAATAACGTAATCATCAAGCTGACCGGGTCGGTCAAGGAATACGGTAAAGTCTAGTCGTGGATCGGCAATACTTCTTTGCAATTGAACATACGCACTGATGGGAGTTGGAATAGCTTTCTCGAAAGAACAATTCATATGTTTTATATAATTTCCATATGTATTGCACTCAAAGCTTGAAATGATTAAATCGATTTTCTAAAAAAAAAAAATATCTTCTGTGTTGTTTTTTTTTAATTCTTAACTTATAAAATTAAAATAAATGTTACCGATGGTAAAGTACTTGGTAAAAATGTTAAACCAATAAGCAGAAGAGATTTAAATACGAAATTCATTTTCAAACAATTGAGTGGATTCATGAAATTTTCATCAAATTTGAAAACAAAAACGAATGTTGAATGGGTTACAGTGACTAGCTAGTATACTTGACTAATGAGTTCTCGATTGATATTTTGTGGAATGAGATCAATTAAAGTTAAATCATATTTTTTTTTATATGTTATAATTGAAAAATAAAATAATTAACAAAACTTGTCACAAATTATAGAGGAATGATATTGCAAAAATTTGTTAGAAGAATTGCCACCCTATTTTAGAAAAATTTAGAGTTCCTGATAAAATGAAACAGCTCCTTATGTTCGTTAGGCTCATTTTATAGAAGAACTCTTCCAAATGCAGTTTGCGCGTATGGAAGAGCATAAAACATGTGCAGAAAGTGTTCAGAATTTTGTCTTCCTCCCTTTCGTGCAAACATATTCGCATAAATTATTTGAAAACACAGCAATTCTTTACCATGTTTGTTTAGGTATAATACAATGTGCTTGTTAACTAGTGACACCTGTGTGGGGATTTGGGAACCCTGTTTGGTAACTGTATGATTACTGCGAACCCTGCGTGGCAACTGAAGAATACATGTGTGGTAGTAACTTAGTGGTACCTGTGACCCTGTGAGGCAGCTAGGTGATACCTGTGTGACAGAGCTGCAGTCAATTGGTAATGCAGTCAATTCAAATGCAGTTAATTGACTTTAATTTTAACTGCAAGTTAGTACGGCTAGGCTACTAAATACTTTAACAACAGAATAAGCAGTTAGCAGTCAATACTTAAATACTGACTGTACATTAATTAAAGCAGAAATTAATTAATTAAGAAATTTAGACTTTCTAGTCGATTAACTGCAGTACCAAAAAAACTGCAGTTTTTACAATTCTGCTTTAAGAGACGTTTGTGGCTATGCTATTTTTAGTCAACCAATGGTTTTAGTAGTAAGCCTTTGTCCCAAGTTTTTTTTTGGATTACGCATGAGCCTTCTTTCCAAGATCCGCTCATAGTTTCGTCATTCACTCCTTTTTATGAAGTAGAAGAAGAACCATTATTCCCTGGGGTCTGGATCAGCGGTGAACGGGCCGTTAGTCATATTCTAACTGGTCGTCACCACATCTATGAGGGGTTGTATTCCAGGGAGTGTAGAATGTGTTTAACAAGAACTGAAATGTTGATTCTCTTCCCCACTATTCAAAACTAGCATTAGCTTTAGTATCTGAAGTCACTAGTGACATGGCGATAGAGTAGCCGTAAATATGAGGCTTTCTTACCTTTACATAACTGGGAACGTCTCTTGCTTGTGAACCTTCTGATAACTTGTAAGTCTTTCCCCACACATTGTGGCCTTCACACAATCCGTAACGCATTTTTTTGCAATTGCAACATCCTTACCCCACCCCCATTGTCGCTTTCCCCTCAAAAGCAATACAATCCATTCAACTAATATATGCTCAGTTGAAGAAGAATCTGTTAAATATTCTTGTAAATCAAAAACTTCCTTGTCTCTTTGATTGATTTTTTGACCTACATTTTTAATAAATAACTCAAATGCTCTCAAGAAAAATTTTACACGACCTCTTTTATTAAACAATTAAAAAAAGTCAATCATCACCATCATCCAATTTATTATTGATGTTGACTTTTAATCAACACTTTGTGTAATATTTCAGTCAATAAATTCAAACCCAATTTGTTCACCCATCATATACGAGTACACAATAATTATTGCCCCTTGATAATGATATTCGATGATATCGTGCCCCTTTCTTTGTTTTATTATTTTTTTTTTTTATTTATTTTTATTTATTAAATAAACATTCCAAGAAAAATTTTACGTACAAACAAACACATAATTAAGTTTGTTTAAGGTTACTTTGTATAATTTTAATAATTTTATTTTTTTTTTCTCATGAAAACAAGAGGCGGCAAAATGAATTTTTATTTATACAAAAAATGACAATGCACTTGAGTTAAAAAAAAAAAAAAAAAAAAAAAAAAAAATGCACTCAATATATTTTTTTTTTTTTTTTTGGAGGAGATAAAAACAATTTCTTGTATATAAATTTAAAAAAAAACACAAAACCCATTAACATCGCAAAAAAAATCCTTCAAACAAGTTCATTTGCACCTAAGCAATTAGGTAAACCAGCTGAAAATAACAAGATAAAATTATGTCGTTAAAAAATTGATAAATACACAAAATAACAAATTAAATCGGAGTCTTTTATTTTGTTGCAGCATCCAACGCCCCTTCGTTCCCAACAAAAATTTAAAAATAAAAAATTACTATTCTCAACGATAAAAACCACTCTGCGTTGATTTGGAGAGGCAGGTAGGGTACCTCAAAACAAAATCGATTTGTATCTTTTATCTTAATGTGTGGTTTTGTTATCGATTTATCTTTTCATTATCGATATGGTGCGATGATTTTTTGAATAGCTTGTCTTCATCTCGTTTGTTTTTCTTGTTTGTTTTTATGTTTTCTAGTTTTTTTTTTTTGTTTTGTGAATGGGTTTTCACTTTCACGTAGGTATTTTTTTTTTTTTTTTTATTTTTTGTATGTGGTACAAACGCGGTGGCAGTGTGGTGTGGTAATGTAGTATTTTGGTCTTATTTTATCTCATATTTACGTCGTGGTTTTTTTTTTTTTTTTTTTATACTTACTCTATAGAGCACGTATTGGCTTCATGTAATCACAACTTTAAGATTTAAATAAAATGAAAAACATGGTGCGGTGGGTGGTTTTTAGATTTTTTTTTTTTTTTTTTAATTTAAATTAAAATAAGTGGGTTTTTTTACCTTCTTGGAATATATTGGTGATTCCTTAAGCTTTCAATTAATTTTCCAATATGAAAAATTAGATTTCGTTTAGGTATATAAAATTAAATGGTAGGTAATTTAATTACCAGAAAATAATAAAAAAAAAATCTCTTTTGTCCATTCTTTTATGTTTAGATGCATCTGGTTGGGCGGCGACAACTTAAATTTGTTTTCAACGAACCACCTCGATCCATTTGTCAGCCCACGGACAGTAGATAACTTTCTCCACTAGGTGGCTGGTCGAGTTCCGACGACCAAGGCTTTTGATGAAACTCAATTTAAGACTGTGAATATTTTTATTTGGTTTTGATGCTCAATAAAGTTGAATCATAATTTTATGTAGCTTTGATAAAAAGTAATGAAGCGCTGCCGTGTAGAAAAGAATCTATTTTTTTTTATCTTTGCTATAGAAAATTCTGAAACAACAAAAAAGCTAAAAATAGAAATCAAAATCGTAGGAACCATTTTTGAGAAATTTCAGTTTTTTTTATATATGACAGGTACCGTTATTTTTGGTCCAAAAAAAATGATTCAAAAAACGTCTGGGGATAGTCTCGAAAAAATGCCACATACCAAGTTTGAAGTAAATTGACCCATCCGTTTAGGCTGTGGCTTCTAATACATACAAACAGACGGACAGACAGACAAAATTGTCGGACCCACTTTTTCCTCATTCTCTATCATCGTAATGTCATGTTTGATTATTATCTCAATTTTTTTTTTTGTTGATATATACACGGTTAAAAATGTTGGCTTACTTTTTAATACAGCCTTTTTATTAGAAATTGTATGCAATACAGTGAATATTACTTTTTAATATTATGTAAATTTTAGATTTTTTTTAAAACTATTTTGTATTACATTCTAATAGTTTTGTATTAAAATGATATTTTCAGTACGAAAAGGATTAAAATTTAACACTTTAATATTACATTTTATTGTAGGGAAATTAAATTTTAATCAAACTACATTAAAAGAGCAAGCCAGACGTAGACGAAAACAGAAGCCATTTTTAAAAATGTCTTATGTTTAGTTTCAGGTAACCTTTACCTGATAAAATGTTTAGACCAAATGATCTAAATTTGAACTATTTTTATGGCGCTTTTGGTTTTTTTCGAATTACTGATAAAATTTAAATTGCTATAAGATTTGACTTCACACAATTTGGGACAAAAATAATAAAGATAATGGGCGCATTCACTAATCTAGTAACTACGTAGTCAACTCATTTTGATAAGCTTACAACTACTACCCTCCGGCGTACACTACGTCAGCTTCAAAGATAGTTGATAGTTTCAAAATCAGCTGTTTTGGTCTTTGTAGTGCAAATTTTGCATTCCAAAAGCTAGTTGATTTTCGACTACGTAGTCACTAGATTAGTGAATGCGCCCAATAATATCACTATTTTAATATTACAAAATAAATGGGGTTCATTTCAAAGAATTTAGAGAGAAGATAGAATAATAAAGAGGGAAAAGGAAAGAATAAAATTATAAAATTCTTTTAATAAGACTTGTATTGAAAAGTAATACAATTGGATTATAAAATATTCTTCCATATATTAAATTTTAATTTAATTTGTATTAACTGAAAAAGTTTAATATTTGTCTTGTATTAGATTTTAATAAATTTCTGGTGTGGACCTTTATGCAAATATTAAAAAGTACCCCAAAATTTTTTACCGTTTAGTACCTACCTATATCGCAATTAAAAATTAACTTTGTTCAAAATGTGAGTGTGTTTTTCTGTTTACCTACTTATGGTGTACCTATGTATAAAAAAAAACAGTAATAATGGGCTGAAAATGTCTTTGGGCCTTATATACCAAAAATCAAATTTTATGTTAAGGAACATTTTTATGTAAAATTAACGTTTATGCCATGGGCTCTTATTAATAAATCATACATGTTATGACCTAAATATTTATGTGGACTTTTCATAACGAGACATTTATAGTTTGAAATAAAACATTAGACTTAACATTTATGGTTCATTATTTGTGGTCCTTTCAATTTGTGCTGATTTTTCTTAATTTTTAAATTCCACTTGTAGTTTGATTATTGGTAAGGCCCTATGTGTTATTACTGGTTGAATATTTTTATAAACGCCGCTGGTAAAGAAGTATAACTTCAAAAAATATCATAATTTAAGATTTTTTTTTTTCGTACTTGTTGCCAAATGATTTACATTCGTCAACAAGTAAGTGAGACTTGTTGGTACATCTTTAAATATTTTTCTTCGACAAGACTAAACAATTTCTTTTATTTTCTGTCTACAATTTAAATAAAACAAAAAAAAAAACACTTTAAAAATTTCATTAACATGGCTTACTTGTCTGAGCAATTTAATTTTGTTCTCTTGCTTTGCAATTAAAAAAAAAGACGCAAATAAAATTAATTTGTATTTGGCAGAATCACAAGCGACTTGACTATGAGGTGAGAGACGACATCTCAAAAGAAACACACAAATTTATAACTTTAAGATGTGCTATGCATGCTTGTAGGTAAACAAATATTTCCCATCAGTACCTACTTAATTCGACACAAAATAATTAAAATTAAATGCATTTATGAGTTCGAAAAGAAAATTTCACCCGATGAACATGAGTAGATATTCATATAAAACGGTCATGAACTTGATGGTAAAATTTTTATAATTCTTTGTTGTAATTTATAATTTTGTTTATTAGATTCTCAGAATTTTACGTATTAAGATATTTGGTTAAAATCCAAAAACACCTAGGTTTGTTAAAAACAATAATAATGAATGAAGAAAGACATTAGAAAAACTGTGGTTAAGAATTAGCTTAGGTAACTACAAAATTACATCTCCAGAAATCATACGAATCGATGGAAAATTAATTGATTTCAAAAACATTATGTAAAAGTTTGTTGACATAATTCTGAAAATTTTCGCACAGTAATAGAATAAATAGTGCTACTGAAAACTTAGAACTTAAATATTTGGAAACTTTTAACATTTTTTCCCTTAAAACAAAGACAAAAAATTACAAAATTTTTAATATTTTTTAACAAATTGCATTTTAACTTGACCTTTTATCTTTCATCAGTTTTCCTGGTTCTATAATCGTATAAGCTCTCGACTGCGTACACTCATATTTTAGTTCTCTAAATGATTGGCATTTTGCTCTGTGGATTGATCTGTTCTGTCAAAAAATGTTTATTTTTATGACAAATTGAAGGCATTACTAAACGGTCCAGTTTTATTTGATTGATTTTGAAGAATTTCAGATTTTCTAATGTTTTTGTGCGCTGCTCTTTGAAAAATTGCTTTATACTTGGACAACCTTTCTATGTGTGTTGATGGCATTTTCTATTTAACTATTTTGTTTTTTTAATTTGTTTGAAAAATATTGTAATCTGAATACATCAACATCAACTGGTGGCTCTGGTACATTTTGTTTTTGATGGTATATCACCCCGAGGATGTTCAATTTTGTTTTGATGTAGTGAATTTTTTTTTATTTTTATTTCTTTTATTTTTTGTTATTGTTTGAAATTGGAAAATCGAAATAAAATCCGTTTGAATATTAGAACTTGCGTTGTTTTTATGTATGTATATATATCAGCATAGCTAATTTCGTTTTGTCCCAAAAGTGATTTGAAAAAGGAAAGTGGATTGAATATAAGTATTTTAGAAATATGTTGTTTTTTTTTTGTGGTGGTACCTGCTTTGCTATTTTCAATAAAATAGTTTGATACCATAAAATCAAATATATATATGGTATATTGATATTTTAGCACAAACTTCACGAAACTATGTAAAGGAATTTATTATTTTATTTCAATTTATTGAACGACAAATTCGTTTGAGCGTTTTTTTTCTCGCATATTTATATTATTATCTAAAAGAAGAATATTAGACATATTTTATTATTTTGATAGAAACATTTAGAGACCCTTAACTTTAATTATAACAAAGTGCAAACATCATTAGTTTAGGTAAGATGGCGGCGATGTCGAAAAAAAAGCCTAATTGAACGATGAATTCGTTTTGTAATTTTTGTATCATTATTTGTCATGAACTAGTGTCACCAAAACATAAGGTATTGGATAATCAATACAGCGCTCTCTTTTAAAATAAAAAAAGTAGCAGGAAACGTCGTTCTATTCCTTGAAAAATCGAATCTCTAAATGCATAATGATGTCGATCGGCGAAGAAACATTATGCGGTGACTACTTTTTCCGTTTTTCTGCTCTAAGGTATTTATAGACCACATTTCGCAATGCCAAACAACAGACTATGTGACAGGTCAAAAACTTTACCGTGACACAATTTGTACAGCTAAGCTTATGAATAGAGAATTATCTTGATATTTTTCAATAGATATGAATTTTTTGTCTGTTTCTGAAAGCATTTTTTCGCCGAAAATGAGCCGTTATTTACTTAACTTTTTGCTAATGATTGTTTTTTTTTATGAAAAGTATGCAAATTTCATGCCCAACTTAAGCTGGGTTTCATATGAACAATTTTAAATAGAAAAAAAGCTATTTTACCAAAATTCCTAATTACTTAATTTTGTGTTGTAATTTTGTAAGTATTTATTAGAAGATGATATCAGAGTTTTTAAGAAAAGTGTATCTAATTTCAAATATTTTAATGTTGTATGTTTAGTGTATATTAAAGTTTTAGATGAGTATTAATTTGTATTTGTTTGTTTTCTTTTCAGGTATGACAAAACAGCAATTATCATCCTTAACTTTAAGTTCGTAAGTTTTTTGCTCAATTCCATTTTAATTTTTTCTAGCATCTAATTTAAAAAATCCAGTATTCCACAAAACAATAAACTACAAACTGGTTTAGTCCAAATCCCCTTGACACATCTGAGAAACCACTAAAGATGTTTCAATAAATTTATCGCATTTCATTGAAGAACATTTGAATTAGAATGTTCTCTAGATTTCTACATGACTCCTTCGTTCTATATCGCTTTTAATTCTTGCAATCGATTTCCTCAATTCTAACCTTGATTATTTGATTAAATACCTTTGTTGCAATATCCTTAATATGTCTAATACTATAATTCTTCTCTTTGATCAAAAGCCAATTTCATCTTCGATTGCTACAACTTTGATGCAACATCATTCTAAAGTTTTCTTCTTTATTTTGAAAATTCTTTCCAAGTTGAAACTTCTACCTATCTTCTATGCCTTCGAACTAGCTTTGAAGATTAATGATAAGAATTACATCAACACACACACACAGCACAATAATAATAACCACACAAACGCAATATGTTCGCAAATAGCATTCTGCATTTCGGTCTTCTCACTTAAGGCGCAATGATGAAAGACTGTATGCACTCAGCAAACAACCACAAGTATTTACCTCACTCAAAACCGCACATACTCTTTCGATTACAAAGATTATTATCGATGGATGGAGCACATTTTCTATATTCTGGATAAAATACACGAAACCCCGCTTGCTCCGCACCTGATTGCTGTTCGGTTTGTTAAGGAATCTACATAATACACACACATTCCCCCACCATTATATGTCTCTCCTAAAAAAATCCTAGTGCTATTGCTGCTATTGTTGCCACATTCATCTATCACGAACTAATAAATCCAGCAAACATTCCCTCTTATGGCTGTACAGCTGAAAGGGCCAATATCGGGTTCCAGAGAAACAAGAACTTTAACTCTGGGTGATGATGATGTGGAGTATAGGATATTGGATATCCATGCATTCGCCGTCATCCATGGCATATTCTTCATACAATATCATGCACTATATGGCAAAAGTGCAACTTATAAAAGCCATCCTGAGGTTATGCTATGCATTTATCCGTTGACTTGCGTCTCAGATCCAGAACTACTGTGATAGGATCTTTACTTGAGATAAAAGTAGTACCTACATCTATACAGTATACCGCAATACATACCAGCTCTTTATTTTCTACTCAATGCCGAAAGCGCTTAACGGAATTCAAGTTTTACGGTATATTCATCTTCCGTTATTGATTTACTTAGGTACTCTTTGATGGAGGAGCTGTAAAGTTTTTTTTTTTTTTTTTTTTGCTTTAGAAAAAAAAACTAGATGTTTATTTGAATTCCCCCTCAAGACATTGAAGACTTGATTTTATTAAACAAAATAGAGTTCCTGACATTTTTGGAATTTTATTAACCTTGTTTTTTTTTTTTCTTTTTAACTTTACAGGATTAAGGGTTGGGATTGCTTATCTAAAATCACTATGAAACCCAAATTTTGTAAGGTTATGCGAACTTGTTTACCTTTTAAAGTCCTTTAAATTTAATGTTTTTAGTTAGCAATTTAGAAAAAGCTACAATCTACAATGTGATGATTTATTTCAAAAACAATGTAAGCTAAAACAGTTACACTTTATATGGAGTCACCAAATGAAATTCAATTCATATCACACCCACTTTGTATCTAAATTTTGTTCACTATGGAACCCAGAGCTATACACAACAATAATATCCGTTTAGGATTAGATACAAAATAATAGCTCAATTAGTGAACACAGTCGGATGCAATTTTATAACACAACAAACTGCGGTTGATTGCACCATTAAGCAAAAAACGCAAAAAAGCCAGAGAATGAAATTGAATGAATAAGTAACAACAGCAACAACAACAAAAACAACTATAATGAAAGAATACAAACAAAAAAGTTATCATCATCAAATCTGTTTTGAACTTGCACTATTGCTATGCTAGGAAAATACATTTTAGGGTGACCATATGAAGAGTCTATTGTCTATAATATAATTTATTAAAGAAAAATGTTTGTTTTAGTTATTTAGTGCATATATACTAACTTAAGACAATGACTCACAGAAGTTTGATTTAGATGAAGAGGTGGACTCAAATCAATAGAATCTGAATCAGTACACGAACTTGATAACTTCGAGATTAAATCAACTACCAAGTTAAATACACAATACTTTCCGAAATCATAAAAAAACCTATAGACAAGTTTGAAACGAAATAGGTTGAGAGTAAATAACAGTTATATCAGGCAGCGAAGTGTGGTCACATAGAAACCAATTTAAAGAAACTCAAAATCGTTTAATTTGGCTTTTATGACCACTCTTCGCTGGCTGATATTACTGTTATTTACTGAAAAATCTATCTTCAGAATGAGTATATTGTTTTTTTTTCAATTTTTGACAATGCTGTATTGTTTTCTTACAAATTCTTAAAAAAAGGATTTATCCAAAAAGCATCCATCTCAAAATGTTCAATAATCAAAATTGTTTTCGTCAACTTTTTAGGCAATTTTATCAATATAAATTCGTAAAAAACAAAAAAATTTTGTTAACACAATAAAAAAATATTTTTTTTTGTCATTTTGACGGAATTTGCATTAAGTATCTCTGCGTGTAAACTGAAACGCAGACAAATGGTCACTCTAATTAAAAATTCTGACTAAGCGGCGACAATACTCCACATCGAGTGCAATGTACTTGAAAACTAGAAATTGCAATTTTTCGTCCATATAAAATCGTTTATGTCTATTTTAGTTGGTTGTGAATTTATTAATTGATCGACATAACAGCTGAGTGCGTATAAAAATAATGTATGGACTTTAAGAGAAATTTGTTTTACCTATTTATGTTTGAATTTTTTATTTATTTTTTGAAAATCAATACCATTGTAACAACTAAGCTAAAGTCTGATGTGCACACAAAAGCCACCAACATTCGAGGTTTTATTAATATTTTGTATCTCTGTCAATGCATCAAACGATATACCTAATAAATAACCTAGTTTCTAATGTCTTTCAAAGATATGTATTACCTTAAAGTCATGGAAAATATACTCTAATTACAGATATTACTTTGTGGCATTGTTTCAAACCTTCCAATCTAAATGTGGTATTTTTTATATATTTTTTTTGTTGTTCATAGTTCTCCACCTCGGTCGAGAGTAATGTGATACATTTTTGGTTTAAAATCTTAATAAGCCACCTCTATATTCACTGAATTGAGTTGCATTTGAGGTGCGGTATGCACTAGATATATTAAATTACAGATTATTGTATCTATAGACGAGGTTAAGATATTGATATATTTTTTTTTAATATATCTCTAAGGCCTTTAATGGCCTATATAATATGAATACTTAATATTACAAAGCTCAAAGTCCAAAATTGTATTTTTATATCTGTTAGACATAGGAGTCAACTAGGAAGAGGAAGAAGGAATACAAAAATGTATGCTTGTGTGCTAATTGTGACGCTAAAAATTGATGATCTATGCATTTTTATGTGTGGAGTAGAAATAAATCACAATTTATACCTAATTAGAAAATGAAACCTCAACGTGAGGGAAAATTTAACAAAAAAGGTGTTTGTTTTATAAAATTGCCAGAGGAAATTGGATTTTTGAAAGTCTGAAAATAATTAACGTTCTTAGTTTCGAGCACCTTCATAGACCTCACCTACCTATGTTAACAAAAAATGTATATCAGCGAAAGTAAGTATGGCATTTTAAATGATAAAATATAATAATAAAAATTTAGTAAATTTTTCATCATTTTGACCATTTTCAAAGATTAGTTGCACACACTTGTGGTATATAAAAACACGTAGGTAGTAATTTCGTTGCAAGACTAAATTACAGTTGCCAAATTTGGCAACTGGTTTGTATGGTCAAAGCTTACACCGATTGACGCGTAGATACCAACATTTTCAAAACACCTTCTTATTCAATAAGATCTCGACAAAATCTCAGCATTACCAGTATGATAAAGGGAGCTCAGTAGGTTGCCCCAACCAAATTGAAGTATCACTACTTATTTGGTCATTTTGCTTCTCTTTGACTAAGCAGTTATTACAGCTTTTTCTTCTTCTTTTTTCTTCTTCTTACTTTTTCTTCTTCTTCCTTTTTCACCTCCGTCCTCCCTTATTCCTTTTTCCTAATTCTTATATTCTTTAATGATTTTCTCTAGTTTCTATCCCTATTTGTTATCGAATTCATTCAAAAAATTATACATCTTCCATTCAATATCTTTTATCATCAATTTTAAAAACCGTTAGCTACCTACAACTTCGCCTTATTATAGCTTACCTACAGCATTAACAAATCTTTTGTGTGTTCCCATTTTATTCCGAAAACCATCAATCCTCATGAAACGGAACAAAAAATCTTTTCTTAAATAAAGTCCTGCCGCCGCTGCTGACCAGACCAGACCATGGCCAACCAACCATCAAAAGCCATATTTGTCTCCCTCTTGGGTTAATATCCCCTTTCTGTTATTCGTCCATTTATACTGTTACCAGAGATCACAAATCGCGAACTCATTCTGTGTCACCACCGAGCCGTACTGCAATTATTTACGTTTAGAATCAGATATGTAATTGTAGTATACCTACGATGGACGTGGTGTATCTTCTCCGTATACCTCCACACAAACGGGGCACAAAATACCGAGATAGAGATACTTTCATAGATAGGAGATACAACACCACAGTCAAGTTTCGAAAAGTAAGCCAGAGCCAGAGAGCAGCAGATGTTGGCTGCCTCTTGGAAATCAGATACCGTACAATGACCATAATTGCCCTCATGTACCTACCTGGGTCTGGGTACTTTTTTCGTTGTTTAGCTGAATTGCTGGATTGGAACTTGGGAATTTGGACTTTGGAGTTGCTGATTCTCTTTCACTGTCACTGCCAACGTCCCGTCCGGATACCGCGCGCCAGCCAGCCATTCTCTCACTCTTTCGCTTGTCTCTGACAAATTGCTTCCAAATACCAATTACATGGCTACATGATAGCGAGATAGCAAGTTGTATACCACACCGCCAAGTGGGAATCTTCTGGACAAACCGAACGGTCTGACAGCAAAAATAAGGATTTTTCGTTTTTAATTTTGCCTTCTTTGAAATTTTTCTCGCGCGGTGACACAGTCGCGCAGTGGTCAATTATTAAGTAGGAAGCCAAATAACTCATAGATATACCTACTTTCTGTGTTAGAATGCCCGAGTGTATCTTCTAGATCTTAGAAATTTAAAATGCATAACATGTGTCATCTTAAACTTTGTGTGTCGGTTGTGGGCTTGAGTGTTTGGGTAAGGATAAGGAATGAACCAAGCGCAAGTTTCAGGAAGTCTCTTCTCACATGGCGAAGTTAACTACACTCGTACACTATCTCTTCGGTGCAATCTCAGAGGGATATCATGTGTGTAGGTTGCGCCATGTGCATCATAGAACAGCTGGTGGCTGGAGTGTTAGATGTGTTTAACCAGTCATCCCTGGATGTTTAAGTGGTCACCATTATACAGGAGTGGTTTTGTGTACACATCATGTTCAACTCTGCTCCCCAAACGAGTGTGATGATGCATCGCATAGTAAATATGAACATGTTAAGTTTCTTCAAGACTAGCTATAGGTAAGGTACATGATTTTTTGTTTTTGTTTTTATCTTTAATACTGACAGGTGTATGACTCTGCAACATAGTTGCAATATGGCGTTGGGTGGAATAAGAAATGAGTTCAGCTATTTATTTTTACATTTTTTGAAAATAAGGTGAGAGGGTGTGTTGAGATTTAAGAGAAATATGATTTCTTAGAATGCCGAAAGAAGATAAGAAGGACTGAATTACAAATGTGTAGTTTTGTGTTTCTCAGGATCCATATTTTTTTAGGGCGATTATGTTTATTTTATTTATCAAGTTCTGACATCAAAGTTAGAAAGTTTACAGACTTGATTATGTTGATTTTAGTTCATTTCAATGGATATAAGGAAATATTTTAAAAGACCTTACTGATTCTGATGTTTTTTTTATATCATAACACACAAAAATTAAAAAAGTAATCACCAAAACGTAGACAGCAAGAATTTATAGATCTAGCTCAAAGGCTATAACCCAACATATCTAAAAGAGCGAAAGCCCCAATCAAACAGAAAAAGTAGTTTCTTAGATATTTGTAATTGAACGACGAGTTCGTTACAACGTTTTTCATGCTGGATTTCCTTAACTGTGACTGACTTTATGCAGCATTTATTACTCTACTTAACAAGAAACGTTTTTAGACCATAAACATCAAAATCTCTCATATGGTTTTTAAGTTACAAGCACTTTAATGCAACTATGAATCCTTACTGCCAGGAACCTCCACCGATAGCAAAATCAAGCTTACATCATGAGAACCTGTGACTCAGGTCACCCACAATTTTATATAATAGAAACACTGACAATATAGGTGATTTTTCAGTTATTCGTAATTGAACGACGAATTTGTTATAGTGTCTTTTGGCTCTTATTTTCATAACTATGAAAAAAAATTCACACATCAAATACTGTTCTCTTAATAGGCAATGTTTTTAAACCACAAACATCAGAATATTTTGGATAGTTTTTGAATTACAAGAATTTTAATACAATATTATGTATTGAATAAATGCTATTTGTTTTGTATTTATTTCTCTTCAACAATTTTTGTTTTTTAATTAAAATGTTATACATACCATAGAACAGCATCCAAAATGACATTATATCACCTTTCAAAATATATTAAGTCCAATAACAACAAAACACTATTTCATATGAAATACATTTAAAATTGAAAAATAAGAAATTAAAAACATTTCTGAAAAAAACTTTTAATCTGCAAGTAATAGTTTTTGGCCAATACTTGCATAAAAATTAAGATATTACTGTACTAAACTTTTTCGAAGAAAATGTGTGAAAATGTGGTGCAAGATATTTCACACAGCAACACTTCAGAAGCCCAATAAACAATTAAAAACAAAAACAAAATAAACAAAACAAATTGTTTACTGCTTTGAAAAAACAAAAAAAATAATCTGGCGTCAACTTGCTTAAAGCATTAACATTTCGCCAAAACAACTCTTACCTTGATCTCACTTTCGGTGCAAACGTACAAAAAATAAAACAAAGCTACCTATCTTAGAATCAAAATAAATGATCAAAAACCATTATCCTCAATATACATGTTCCAGTCAGTCTAACTTCCAATTAAAGTTTCAGGCATTCGTTTATACAAATTATTCGGTTGATTTTATTTTATTTTTTTACATTCAATTAAGAAACATGTAATCTTCAGCTAATCCTCTATGATAAACTTCACCTTGAACTCTATATTCTTGTGTGTCAATCAAAATATCATTCAAATGTTTAGTCAAATTTACAAACAAAACAAAAATAAAAACAAAAAAAAAAAAAAAAACAAATTAAATTGATTTCTGAAGTTAAACTTGTGGCTTACCGTTTAAGACCGATGCACGAGCCAAAATCTATGTTTGTATATCTTAAATACGAGGAATAATAAATATAATAATAAAATTCTCTTAAATACTTTGACCGTTCCAAGAAATTATACTCAACAACTTCAACTTGAGAATGAGAATGATAGATACTTTATATTTATTTCACGGTCATTATAATTGCGTACAATTTACCTGAAATTTTATATCTGACTCATAGCTAGGTATACCTTACCTACTTCATAATGTAAAGACCTCATCTGAATTTACGTGTATGTGATTTGCGGTCCTGTGGCGACTTCTTTTCAACTCAATGCCAAGATATTTTAGTACAAATAAAACGCCAGAATGAGGGTCAAGCATGATTGTTTTTTTTTGACAAACTCAAAATGTGAATTTCTACAGTATAGTAGGTAAGGTATATCTGACAGAGTTGTAAAAGCTACAGTCTTTTCGGTACTTCAGTTATTTAACTAAAAAGACTAAATTTTTTTAGGTCTTTTAACTTACAAAAGTATTTTAACTGTCAAACTACAGTCAGCAGTCAGTACTAAAATACTGACTGAACAGTTAATGAAAGCAGTTAATTGACAAAAAGTTGTTTAACTGCAGTACTTTTTGATTGGTTTTAGTCTTCTAGTCTGTAGAAAGTGTTGTTTATAATTTTAGTCAAGCGTACAGCCACACTTCCATGATACACTTTCTTGTAGGAATATAGAGCTCTGAAAGTAACTTTAAGTTACAAAAAGATACAAAAAAAAAAACAGTACAAAAACTTTCTACAGACTAGAAGACTGGTGTTAAGTCAAAAAGTACTGCAGTTAATTAACTTTTGGTCAATTAACTGCTTTCATTAACTGGTCAGTCAGTAATTTAGTTCTTACTGCTGCTTGCTTGTTTTGCAGTTAAATTATTTAGTAGCAGTACTAACTTGCAGTTAAATTTAAAGACAATTAACTGCGACTGAATTGACTGCAGTCTTTTACAGCTCTGATATCTGATAAATAAAAAAACTATTAAAATTTGGTTGATCAATACACTAAATTGCTATACATTTTCTCTCAATTTTCTATGTAGAACAACATTTTCAGCTGCAATCTAAATTTTTTTTATTTTATGAGCTTACATCTTTTTGATGAAATTCACCTTCTGTTTCACTGTCAAATATGAGATCACTGCTAATTCAGTGGAACTGCATTTTCTGGAACAAACAAATTCAACTGGCATCGGCATCACCTCCAACACCGCGGACCGGCACCGTTCTCCTTACACAATAGGCCCCCCGCTTGCCGACAATCACGTCAGTTCAATTCTAAATGGCTTTACAGTCAAGTCAAGTCATATACAGCTTAATGGATTCGTATAGTGCGATTCAAGTTATCTTTATCGATTTTTTATTCTTCATTGTAACGAACAATACTTTCAGTAAATATACACTCTGTACCGTACTTATGCTATATATCTGTAATAGTTGTTGTTGTTGTCATTTTAGGCCTGGTCTGTGTTTGGCCATATTGCTTTGGCACCATAACATTAACTTCCCATCCCCGAGAGGCCATTTAGACACAAAACTCAACCATGTTCGGGCGATCTATTCTTGACATTGACATTGGACCAGAGGCTTGGTTTGTTTAAGGTAATGGTAAAGTGGGGGGGGGGAGGGGGCATGTTTTCCTCATGATATGGTGTGTCGCATTCATAGCCTCAGGCTAACGCTTGACTTCTTCTCTTGGTTTTGTGATATTTTTTTTATAACAATTCCCCAAATGATATAGTTTGGTCATGGTTTGGAAGCTTGAGGCAGGTAAGTGTGCCTCTTGGAATCATTATTTGTTCCTATTATGCCTCTCTATCTGTTCGGATACCTACTGATGATTCTATAGGAAACACACAAAACTACAGAACTTCACTTCACATTGAGTGTGACACTTGAATGGAATTTAACTTGGATACCTACACCATCAGATATATGTATACTCTTGGCCCCAAGGAGATGACAGTCAATGCCTCTACGACGACGCCATCCGACGACGACGACGTAGAAAACGTTGAGAAGGAGAAGTTTTCCACTTTGTTTCCATATAGTACCTGCAGAAGAACTACTACATATAATACGAGGCTTGAGTTTGCTTCACATTTTTCCTCCTGAATATGTGGGATAATGAACTCAGCAATGTTCTTGAACGTACAAGTGCTGGATGCACATGAAGAAACTACCTCTAGCTTTTACCACTACTACTGCTCCTATTATGCAACACTTGAGATGCTTATTTTTTTTTTTTTTTTTTGCGGGCTACAAGGTAGGCATATGTAGTAGAGTTGGGAAAGGTAACTTAGCAAAGCAACACTTTTATATGCTTCATGGCCGAGTTGAGTAGGTATGTTAACGGATGCGTATGGTGTTTGAATGGCAAATTAAAGTCACAACTTTGTGAAATGTTATGACGCGTGAAAATAATTTCTGCAAAGGACGTAACCAAGTATTGTGGTAGGAGAAAATGTATTCCAATGTTATGAATAACATAAACGACAAGAAGTACCTAGGCATTGAGGGTCTATTTCTTAGAATTGTAGAGGGCATAATTGACTATAAGAGTGTGACGAGCTTGAAGGTTAATTTAAAAAAAAATAAAAATTCTTAACCTAAAAAAACACTACCTCTATTTGCTTGTATTAAAAGAACTTTAATTGTAGCTGGTTCCTTCAAGATAATCAAAATCTTGCAATAAAATTTTTATTGAACGCGCTTTTAGTGAAATCAGATAAATAATATTGATGCAACTCAACAGAAAAGGAGAGAAGTGAAAGATTATTATAATGAAATATTTGATTTGGTCTAATTTAGAGATTAAAACAAATAGTTTTCATAGACATTGTCCTAAGAATGTACATGATTTCTTCAGAAAAATAACGAGAACACTCGATGCACAGCACTTATACAGATAATATATAAAAAATAATTACAACAGAGGTGATTTCTCAGTTTTTCGTAATTGGACGGGCAGTTCGTTACAGTGTTTTTTTCAGGCTTAGTTTCATAACTATAAAAAAAGTTTATAAATAATGTATTGCCCTATTAATAACAAACATTTAAAAAGCACAAACATTAAAATCTCTCCGATAGTTTTAGAGGTGCAAGCATTTTAATACAACCATATAAAATAAATGAATTTTTTTTAATTATTTCTATTCTTCTAGGTATTTGTTTGTGTGTAAGAATTCAACTGATACCCAATGTAAATGTCTCTTTTTTGTTATTAAAGTTTAAAAATTAACCAACACACCTACCAATCAAAAAAAAAATTAAGTGTTAGTAGTTTTGGTTTGTGTTTTTTTTTTTTTTTTGTGTGTTATAAGTTAAATTCAAACATGAGAGTACAAAACAACTAAAATTGGTTTCTCTAACTCAACTTAAGTCTTAACAATTTGTAGCCAAAGGATATCCCATAAACATTTCGTACTACCATGAATACCTACTTCTTTAAAAACGTTTCTTTTCTTTTTCAAAATTACTTCTGTCTTGAGAAAGTAGCGCAACTATACACCGGATGGGTTTATTTAGTTGGTATAGTTTGTTGATATTTTTCCTATTTCATGATTACTTGATTACTTAACTGTGTTTCATCTATATTTGACAAATAGACATATGTTCAATTCAATGCCATACCCAATTAATTAAGAGTGTCAACTATCTCTGGAATCTCCTTCAATTGATTTCAACTTTATTATGTTGTTCGATCCTAACTTTAAATTCCTCTCTTTGTCTCTTCGTTATCTGACATCTTCAACAATTTAAATCATCTCCAAGGAAATTAAATTTAAATGACTCTATAAATGTGTCACATAAAACCCAACTCATCCATCTCTGATGTCAAAATCCAGATTGACCATTCGTCTTAAATGTCTTATCTGATGGCACCTTAAGCGGAAGCTAAAGTGACTTTGACATTGCAAACACCACAACAACAAACAACCGCACTCTCATTTAATGTCTCAATTAAACTCTTCAGATTGTCAAGAGTTCTCTATTTTACTCTATCCACATATCACATTGAGAAAACCTAATCAAAATAATTACGCATCCACTTGGTTTCCACTCTGATTGGTTACGAGAACAAGATATCCTTGAAAACTATTATATTGAATAGAGATACCTACCTAGAGAGACTTTGAGCTTGACGCGCCATCCATGAAATATAATCTCTTCATCTTGTCTATGATGAAGATAATCGCTTAAGATGTCGCGTCGTGTAGTCGTCGTTTTTCAAGTTGGTACCTAAATATTTAATATGACAAATATTAGATCCACCAGAATCCATAGACAGGAAGTCGAAGACTCAAAGTTATTATGGCGCTCCAATGTGAAGTTGTGACACAATGAATGCCCGTGACATAAGCATGAACAACAAGCTAACATTTAATTACATTTAAAAAGCGCAGAATCACGATATGAGGCTTAAAAAGGTATTTCCGTACCCCTTATTTCTGTCAAGGTTAAATGGATAGGATTCGATTAAGACCTCAACCACGTCACGTTGCGTCGTCATGCGAAGTTGATTTTTGACTTTTACATAAATGTACATGAGATGGGATCAAACTATAAGTTTTGCATACTGGAAAAGTGAAAAAATGATATTCTGACGAATCAAGAATGCAGGTGTCAATACAAACAAAAAACAAAAAAAAAAAGCAACTCAAACTTGCTTTACAAAGACAAACATTGTTCGATAAATTAACATCCCCGATGTTAGCATAAGACTGACATTGATAGATTATCCCATTAAATGCATTGAATATGCAATCAATTAGAATATAAAATTATACTTACTCCTATTCAGATTGAATAAGTCTGTGATTATACTAGATACCTATATATACGGTGGCTATTTATACAACAAAATGCAAGATCTCAAGTCAGTCTATCATTTGAATAATTTTTTATTCACTGATCCTAAGTCTTAGGTACAGTTATAAATTAGTTCTAATTGAAAAGTAGAGTGTTTGTGTTACACGATATTTTACAACGTGACTAATTATCCATATACCAACTGACAATACCTAATGATTGTTTGTGATTATAATGTGACTAATGGTGCTAGCTTGTAAATATCTCATGGTCATGAGGTCATTTTTATAATAACAATGAATTTGCGTTGAGAGCCTTGATGCAGGGATATTAATTTTATGTTTTTTTCTATATTTTGTCTTGGACAATAGTGTTAATATGACAAAAAAACTAATTGTCAGTGTCTGATTTTGACACGATTTTGTAGAAAACATTTTTATTTAGTTTTGACACTCTCAACATTGTAAGCATGTTGCACAATTTAAAGTCAGAAATAATTATTTTTCGTACAATATTTTCAAAATGACTTAGATTTGAGATATACCCATCATAAGAGAAGAGGAAGCGAACGATACAAGAATTTCCAACAGACATGGTAGCTAAGCAATTTTAACTGTTGTTGATGGAGCCATGCAGGGCCACATTCTCGAACTGGTGAATATATTTCAGACAAATCAACAGCTAAAATCTAGAGAAATGTTTTTTCGTGTTTTCAAGACTATAAAATGAAAAATCTGTGGCTTAGTTTTGATATTTTAGAATTTAAGACAACGATATCTACTTTTTTCCAATTGAACGACAAATTCTTGTCAGCGATTTTACTTACCTATTTTCATATCTATGTAACACAATAATATAACGCATTTTTTATAATTATATTGGTAACATTTTAATACTATAAATTTAAAAATCAGTTGACTAATTTTTCCGTTACAAATATTTAAATGTAATTATGTTCAACAATTTCATATTGAAAAAACTATGCAGAATAAAAGCTCTTTTTTATTGTTATTAACTTCTTTCTTCGCAATTTTAATATTTTAAAAAGTGATACCAAATGCATTCAAAATAATTTTGTAGCTCTCTAGAAAATATTAAAAAAATTTTAAAGAACTAAAAACTATATTACATTAATAAATAGTAAACAACACATTAAATTAAACAGAATCTTAGCCAACAACATTTTAGAAAAACTACTGGCTGGGTCGCACGAATTTCCTCAAGCAAGCTCCATATTTATACACATTTACTTGAGTTGAGAAAAATCTTAAGTAAAATTGTTTTTCAGTAAAATTGACAGCGCAATTCATTAATCCAATCTTTTCAATAAGAACAATCTTATTAAAGTGCTATTTTGGATAAATACACCGCGACGAACAAATTAAAAAAAAAATTTTAATTTTTGGGCGGAATTCATAGTCGTCACTTAAGTCGAGATTTTTCTAAAGAGTACCTACGCTTGAGGAGAATTTTGGCCACTTGAACTATTCATAATTGTGATTGTGAGTGAATGCTTAGGTCTTTACTTGAGGATAAACTTAAGTAAAAAAGAAAAACTGATGGAAGACTGCAGCCTAACTGCAAGTATGGAAACATACGAAATATAAATCAAGTAAAATCGACACTCAAGTTCTTTGAAAAGATACTTTTAGCATTTTCCGGAAAAGATAAATAGTATGGAGATAATAGATCTTTGTTCCTAGTTACGTTTCGGCAACGGCAACACCGTTGTTTTTTAATGGTTTTTTTTTATTTTAAGTAATATTTTTGGGAAATTGCCCATACGACCTAAACGAGAAGACCACCCACTCTCATACAATTTTTTTCATAAACATTTAGACATTTGCACCTGTTTTACAGCGATAACAAAAAATCTAGTAATTCAAACGAAAATTAGGAGTGAAATTCTGAACAATTCTTCAAGAAATAGTGGTGAACAAGGCTATTTCTATCAGAAGATATTTAGTGACATTCCTAAAAAAAAACATCGATTTATAAGGGTAATGGAAACTTTTGCATGTACCACTTTTATGACCAAAATATGACCAAAAAGACCACGTAAAAAGCAAAAAGTGTAAATCAATTTTTACACGGCCTTTTAACTTTTTCCCTTTTAACATTAAAATACTAAACCCTTTCACTAAAATGTCATATACAAACAAACAAAAATAATAAAGTGCCTTGACGAACTACCATATAGATTCTATTGCACTGTAAGGCCTTTAATTTTAATGGAAACAGAACAAAAACCTTTTAGAACCCATTTCAACCATTTGCGACATTTTCATATAAAATATGTATTTCACATTTCACCATCTCTTAGGCAAAGCACACAGAGCTCTGCTGTCTGCTCTGTCTCTAGAGTAAAAATGTCAACTATCTGTATTTTGTGCGTTTTGCTGAGAAAAATATTCAAACAACACACAGGTTGAATTTTTGTTTTTATTTTTTTTTTGTCATTTATATCCTAAGCACGAGTCTCTGGTATAGTATGTTGCATGCCACAAACAGTAGCTCTGTGACTGTGACATTAAAAAAGGAAAAAAAAAATAAATACAAGAGGCAAAAGCAGGCTCAACTCTTACTGCCGAATCATTAACGCGCGTTGAACTAAATTGCAAACAGCATGCAACATGGCACTTTGCTCCATCTAGCGCCGCAAAACGTTTTTTTCTTTTTTTTTCTTTTTTTACTTCTACTGTTGTTGATGTTGTTGGTGTGTCCATTTATGTTGCCAATGGCCCATAAATCCTGGAGCCAACATTTGACTAAACGCGCGGCATAGCAAAGAACCACTACCTACTACTAAAAATATGTAGGTATGCCTATAGCTTAGCTACTGCGCTGCGGTGGCTCGTGTTGCAGGAAAAAAATAACACGCAAAAATGTTGATGGTGTACCACGCAGGAGTGCGGGGTTAGGCATCTTTTATTTATTTTTATTATTTTCGCTGTCGGTGTAGTTAATTTTTACTTTTAAATTAAAAGCCGCTACGGAAATATGGTGTCGATGAAGCGTTAAATAATCAAAGCCTCTCTTTTTTAATCTTCAAGCTCTGTACGTCTACACAGGTCTATTTACTCTTTGGTAAAGACGTAAGCTGGCATAAAGTTGTGATTAGCTTTTTAATATTTTTTTTTCTATATCTCCTTCGTAGACCCGTGCGCATTTAATTACGTTCAATGATTACAGATTGAATTTATTTTTTCTATCAATTTTATTTTGTAGAAATAAAAAAAAAATATTGAAAAAGAAGAAAACTAGTCGGGACAGAGAGGAGAGAGAGCTTAGATAATGATGATGATGCTGTAGACGTAGACGTAGAGTAGGTACTTGTTGTAGTTGTCAGTGAGAAGATAGAAACATGACTTCATATTATTTATCGGGATACAATTGAAATTTGAGACTGTTGAAGCTTGAAGCTTGATCTGCCTGATGCGGGGTACTCGCAAAATGACATAATTACAAGTGGTCGTCGTACGTAATAATTTTGATTGATTCTCATCAAGTCGGGCATTATTATCATCAGAAGCGTAAGGTACTTAGCAATAAATTGCAGACATCGCGGCATTGTATATTAGTTCATGCGGAAGGTGGGCGGCAAATAGAATGAAGATTGAAGAGTCACTTAATACTTGAGATCTAATAGTAAGTTTAGCTATAGAATGTGAGAACAAGTTGTCATCGCATTGAATTTTAAGTCTTTTGTTTGTCATTTATTTCGAGTGTTTAATTCATTAATTGATGATTTAATTTGAATTGTTTAGATGAAAACAGAGTTTAGTTTTAGAGATGATGCAGTAGTTTACTGAATTAGTGGTGAGACTGAAAGTAGTAAAGAGTGACTATGATGATTGATTGATTTCCTGGACTTGAAGTTAATGTTTTTTCATGAATGTTACTGTAAATAGTGCAGTCTTAAGTTGATGTAGGGTAGATTTAAACACTGTTTAGCGACTTTAATCGATTTAATGGAATAGTGAAGACGCACATGTGAAAAATCAAAAGTCTTTGATAAATAATTTTGTATATATATTTTTTATTGAAAAAATCCCCAATGTTTTTGCTTTAGTCGATCTATAGGTATCATAGGGCTCTATATCCTTAAATATAAACTTTTGGTACAGTTTACACTAGTTGAACAGCAAATTTATGAACATCTAGAGTATAAAACTAGACGTTTCTGGGACCGTTTCAAGTTTATTGATGATTTTCGTTTGGTCCAAGAGTAACAATGTTTCCTCCCTAAACGGCTCTTTGTTTACCCCTTGGTGTTTTGGGTACCAGTGACTCAAATGTTGAGGCAGCAACTGGTAAGTAGGTAATAACTCGTCTTACCAGCGGCAAAATTCAGGTAGCACGGGAATTTTAGGTTGGTTCCCTGGTAGAAGTGGTGGTAGTTTTAGCTGAATTTTGTTATTTTGATAAGTGAAACACGGATGTCGCTTAGATTTTGTGTCAGTATCTTTAACAGAAGGCATCCTTTATTAATTTTATTTGGTAATGCAACAATGGTCTTGATTGGTTCAATGGTCTTGATTGGTTCAATTAATATGAATGCAAGTCCCTAAGAGCATGAAAAAATTTTCAATCCTTTTCCTTATTAATTGCATTATTAAACCAAAACAGAAAAAAAAATCTTTCCCGAATAGCTAATGTTTCCCTTAAATACCAAAAGTATCAAAAGAACAACAATACACATTATTCAGTGATATTAATCATGCACTCCTTAAAGGATAGGGTTTCTTTTTTTTTAAAGGTGCTGCATAAGAACGGTTTGCATGTCACAACATGGAAACATGTATGAACCTGTATGACAATTTAATTAGCACAGGCCATATCTGCATACTCCTATCAACAACAGCACCACATGGGAGCAAAAGTAATTTCCTTAAAGTGCAATTTTTTCGTATATGCCTTGGAAAAAGTGCACGCCATTTCCATGTTTGTTTTTTTTTGTTCTTTGTAATTGTAGGTCCCCGCTCAAATGACGTTTAATTTTACTCGCTTGCCGCTAAATATAAAACGAACATAAAAATAGTGTACTTATGTCTTTACCTCTATATGAGTTGAGTATTATGTAGAAGCACTTGCACAGCACACTATGCCGCGCTGCTATATTTCCATACAAACTATATCCAAATCCATTTGGCACAAAACGTACTTTCAGCCTAATCACATTGTGACGCCAGGTATGAAGGTCTGTTTAACGTTAACGTCTCGCACTGCAACGCGCGCCTGCTTAATTTGACATTTATTTTATTTGACAGTAGCTAACGACCAAAAGTAATGTTGCAGTTGCTGCTGCTGCAGAGTAGAGCTATCAATTCCCCCATTATTCGATTGTCATTTTGTGTGTGCGCTACCATTTTTGGCCAGATCAACCAAAGCAAACTGGAACTCTGTGATCATTTTCATTTTCTCGAATGGCGCCCGGGTCGGGCTTATAGTAGAAAACAATATTATTCTGAGGTCATTTACACATGCAATCATTATGTAACTGATATATTCTATTGATTATTTAGTTTCTATATGCTGCAGGCATTTCTATGTGCATGTTTTATCGAACAAAGTGTGGCCTTTATTGTAGATAGAAACGAAAAAAAATATTGTGACGACAAAACGAGATTCCATAAAGAAGTGGCAGCAGCGGCTTTGGAACGACCACTATCGCTATGAGATATTCATTATGTATCAAATGCAATTAAAATGGGAGGTAAACCAGTAGTAATTGGTTTTCTTTTGATCGACGTGCTAAGATTAGATATAAAACACACATCAACTACTGAAAGACAATCACTTTGTGCGTTTGGAAGGAATTTCAATTTCAATCTAAAACAACACAAACGGCAACATTCCAGTGTTTGAGTTGAGCTAAAATTGTTGGTTCATACATAAACAACTGGACAAGTGGTCAATTTCTATAGACGCGAGATGTATAAGGAGATGAGGGGCATGTGAAAGAGAAATGTGGTGTATTGCATTAGAACAAGAAACCCCCCCCCCTCCCCCCCACTTATCTTCTAATAGGACCGCTGCTGATGTTGCCGTTGCACCGATATAATATATCTGTCCATTAGTCTTCATTCAACTTATAGCTTATTGCCAACAGTGTTTAGCTGTCAAATGTTTGACATTTATTGAATTATTATTATATCGGAGGCTGAAAACGTAGGTATATGTGTGTGTGTGAGTGTATATGTGTGGATATAGTGTTGGTGTTGAGAGCATTTAAGCAACTCTTTTTTTTTTGTAAGTAATTGATGATTGTGAATTGTGACTATGCAGCTCGGAGGGAAATAACGACAGGTCGTTAATTGATTGTTGTTCAAGGCAACGAGGATAGGATTATTATCACTGTTCTAGCAAACAAGAGAGGCGAAAGGTGTTGAAAATGTTGAAAGATTTTTTTTTTCTTACCAACAGCAAAGTGATAAACTATAAGCTATTAACAATCATTGGATAAATGTGATATTTTATAGCTTACATGAGTATGGGCAGTAAAGTTGTTAAATAAGCAAGAGTAAATTTATACCTTTAAGTGGGTAACATTCCATTATTAAGTGCTTAAAAGTCAATATTTTAAAATACCTGTCATCGGACAGAAGAAACGAAATACTTAATGTAATAAGAAGTCAGTTCTTTTCACATTATGCGAAAAAAGTAACGTTATCTTTGCTATTATTTCTCTACCACTGTTGATATTCTGATAACAAAAATGACGGAGCTAATTTCCACGATTTTCTTTTTTAATAGTTGAAGTTCCTTAAAGGATATCTTAGAGATGTTGTACTAGAGAGCCGTAGCCTATATATATTTGTTTCAAACCTATTCGGATTAATTCGGAATACGAACCAAAAAGTTGTACTTACTGAGTCGAATGAAACCAAATAAGTAGAAAACACAGCTAAAGCACTTAAGTAGCGACTCGGATTCGTTAATGTGGATGTCATATTTTTTGTGTCTCGAATTTTCAAAACTCTACCACGCCGATATTTCCACCCAGTTTGTCCAATAATTCTTCTAAAAGAAGCTGCTTCCACTCTTGATGCAACTTCATTTTTGTTGTTTGAAGTGTCATAAAGTATTGGCTGGTTTTTCAATACAAAGAGGGTGGCTGGTCGTGGTTTAATGGTTTGCAACGTCTTCTAGAAATGCAAGTTGTTCTTATTTCCGTAATAAAGTCCCTGTGACTGTGTTTAAAGTCCGGTGATATTTCTGCTCCTACTCCGGAATTTGCTGGTGTTTTTCTTTTTAATACTTAAATGCAGATTATTTTTCCTGGTGAAATGCATATATCTGAAGAAGTTACCCAATCTATCTAGTCTTTTTTAGCATACTAAGATCCAAACAATTATTACTTTCAAAATTAAAATAGCCATAAATTTATGTAAGAAAAAGTACCTATATTTGAATCATTACCCAAGCTAAATATGTCTCACGGTCTTTTAGCTTTTATAATCTACAGCTTTTTAATGACCTCCATTTAACATTCCATCAAACGTTATTATTTATCCTTAAGCTTCCGTGACTCTTCATTTCTTTGCAGCAATAAACTTTTAACACAACTTGATAGATATCTTTCATGATACTTTAATCCCACTTGTTGATCTCCGCGCACTTACAACCAACATTCATCACTTCCATTCACTTCTCAAAGTACACAAGATGTTGATGTTACCTACAAATATGTGCATGTAGGTAAAATCAACTATAATAACCATTTTACAGTTGCAATACTTTGTCACTAATCCATTGGATTAAAAATTACTTCGCAGCTTATTTTTCCTCTCAAGACGTTCACTTCATATACATATGCAGACAGTTGGTACCAAGATGTTAAAAACAAAAAAAAAAACACAATCTTTTTTATCTAAAATGTTTGCCTTCTGTTTGGCATAATATTTCATATCCGTAATCATCACGACTCACGACAAAAGTGTGCTCATAAAAACTTCAAATAAAAACAAAACTACTAAAACTACTGAAAGGGGGAAAATTTGGTCCTCCGCACAAACATGACGGAGATTTTAAATACAAGAAACAACAACAATCATGTTTATTCAAAATAAGAAGAAAAAAGAAATAGATACAAAAGTATCTCTGACGATGACAAATTGATTTTGCATTATATCTATAAAGTTTTTTTTATGTATCTTTCCGCTGGTTGGTGAGATAGCTATGAAGCTGATCGCATTTGAAAAATAACACTACGTGGAGATATGAGCATCTTTTTGTATACACTGAGACAATTCAACGTTCAATTTTGTCATGATGTTGACATTTTTTTCATTTAATTTTTTCAACTGAGATGGTATTGTGTTCAAACGAGCTTGGTAATGGACTGGTAAATTTGGATGTTAATTTTGTAATGCTTTCAGCCATACAAAAACATTTTTGTTTTTTTTTCGGTCGTACAAAATTGATTCTAATAAGCCTTTGATTTGAAATTAAATGATATCTATAAGATATTTTATAGAAGCTTTATAGAAGCGTTATAGAAGCGTTATGGAAGCGATAGAAACTTAAAATTCCCTTAAGTTCCATTATATTTTGTTTTAAAAATGATTTTTCTTCTATAAAATTCGTTCTTAGATGAGTTTGCAAGATCAAAATCCTTGATACCTACCTATATCCTGTAAACGAATTACACCTGTCAAAATCGTTAATTTGTTGTACCAACCTATAACTTTTTTCCAAGTGTATAACAAAAGTATGGGGATGTACCTTGCATATAATATTTTTTTCAAATACCACACATGATGGTGAATGGTATTGGCTTTTGATAAATTGCGCGAAAATTGCATAAATATGAATAACCCAAGGCAAGCTATATAAGATTTCAAATTGAACTTTTTGAATTTCGTGTGTCGTCACCGCGCCGTCATCACACAAAGACCCTCTGCGAATGTTTTCCTACGACTCCCTCGCATAAAAAAAAAATATGAAAATTTGTCTTTAGATAACACTCATATAAATAATGAATAAAAAAATCCCCAAAAGGAAATTCAATATTCTTGAAGCTTTTTTTTTGGCGCCGCAATAGCTCCCGGCTATATGAATGAATAAAAGCCAAAGAGTTCGAAGCCAATAAGTCATTGTTTTCTTAAACTTCGATTTGTATATCTCGGGACGGGACAACTAGTTTAGTCAGAGAGGGTTAACCTGGTAAACTGGTAACCGTAACGCATGAATTTCAATCGCTTCCCCCAAACCACCATGCATCGTCGCACTAACTCGTATAGCGATGATGGCTATGGGTAGTATTGTGATTTATAGCCAAAAAAAAACTTTCGAAGGTTTTTCTCCTTTGCACGCGTAAAACTTTTGTTTAGCTTAGTTATATCGAGGACTATCAGATATGCCAATCTCTTTTCGAACTTTGACAGATCTTTTGGAAAAAATGTTGTTCTACGTTTTTTTTTTTTTGTTGCTTGTTTGTGATTAAGGCAGGTGTCAATTGTAACGAGACAGGCAATATTATTTGTTGCATGAGAGATAAAATGGAGGAAGTTTTCGTCGTTTCAAGGATGAATAAGTAAAATTCACACCTAAATGGCGGATGTGTCAACATTTTTGACACATCTGACGGATGGAAAAGATATTACAACACCTATAATAGGCAGATATACGCACTAAAGGGAATATGAAATGTTTTCAACTACCTATTTGTATTTCATCTGAGCGAGATTGGAAGATTTTTAGTGTGGTGGGTGTCATAGATTTATTAATAAGTATTATTGATTGTATGTTATTGAAAATGAAAGTGTTGATTAATTAACAAAATATCTGAAAGATTAGGGCACTTTAATAATTAGTTTTTTTTTTTTTTTGTAGTATTTTCGAAGAAATACTGATTATCATCGGCTTCGGAGGAGGAAAAGCGTTATTATGTTCTATTGATAAAGATTCGAATTTTCGTTAATAATTGGATTTTTTTTTAATATTTGGCTTGATTAGTAAGAACAAAGCTATCTTGTATCTCAACTAATTAATTTTCAAAATGGCTTGAACAAACAACAAGAACAAGTTATACGAATCAATGATATTGATAACTTCTTCCATTAATTTGTGAATGAAAATTAATGTTAGATAAGATTTGTAGAACATAAATTTGTAGGTTAATCATCCAACATTAAAACCACAATGAAAACGACTTATGTCAATTTCAGGGTTATTCACGTCGAAAATCATTTCCCAGCGAGAAAACGTGCTTAATCACAGAGCTATTGGAGGTGCAGGTGTTGTTCTAATAGTGAAAAAATTATGAGTATTTTCTACAATTTGTAGATTTTATGATCATCAAACTCAGAATTTTGAAAAAAAATGTCTGTCAAAATTTTTACCTAATTTATTTCTCAAAAAACCTTTGAATCACAGTTTTTTAAAAACCGAAAAATATAGACCATTCACTTTTTTTGAGTCAGTTGTATTGAAATAAGGCCATTGAATTTTGAAAGAAAAAATTATATGTTATAACGTAAAATCTTGAAAAATAATCATCAGCTACAAATTTAACAGAATTTCTTTTTCCAAAATTCTAAGTTTGAAAATCATTTTTTCATTAACTATTTGTTGGAATAACTTTATTTAAAAAAATTAACTAAAGAAAGATTTTTTGGCTATCAAAACACATATAATTTGGTCTTTTCTTTGACTCCGCTGTACTTTAAAAACTTTTGTCTGCTTATAAGCAACTTTTGAGAAAATACACTCTTCCGTTTGGAAGGATGAAAATAGACCTTTGCTCATTTGCTTATAAAAAATGCTCCTAAATCGCCAAACCTATCTGTAACCCACTTAAAATTCTATGAAGAAACTATAAATGTACGGGTGAGTACAAAATGGCCATTTATGCCATTTTACTCGGTTGTCCAATCGGGCCATTTTGCCCGTTTAAGGTATTTTTTATTTAACTTTTAACACTGAAAGACCGTGAATAGTTCTAGGACAACTAATTTCAGTAAATTTAAAAGAAATACTTCATTTTTACATGCATCTACCGCCTTTTCCAAAATGCAATTTTTTTGTTCAGCTTTTTTTTTTGTCAATACAATTTTCACAAAAATATATTACATCTAGTTTTAGAGATAGGTAGACACATTTTGACCTGTCAAATTTCAAATAATATCTTAAAGTTGCTAACATTTCGTATTTGTCGGTGAAGCCAAGTAAACTTGAGATTTGCGTTCTAGTTAGGGGGGTCATTTTTCCTTGGAGGGCCATTTTATGCCACGTTCCCCTACTATTACTTCTAGGACCCTTGATGTATGGGACCCATAATCTATTTTCTAATCTTTCATTAAAGAAAAAAACAGTCAAATAAAAAAAAAACCTATTTGTATCATAAATACCTAAACTGAATTTTGTCCCTTTAAAGTTTAAACAATACCAACCTTCATCATATCAGGAGACTTCCCTCTCATGTACCAAACATTATAATATTTTACAATCTTTGAGGCAAAATTTCTTTGTTAAATACAAACATTTTACCAAACCACTTAACAAAGAAGTTGTTTTATTATTTATGAATATGATAACCAACTTGAAAGTAATTAATTTTACATGAAAGAACATTAAACGGAAATTAAGGCACAAAAGGGTTATCTTATTTTTAGTTATACATATACATACAAACAGAACAAAGCTTTTCACAAATTTACTAACTGCCTATCAGTCATAAGATAGCTACTCTATATATACCTTCTTAAAACATTTTGTTGCTTTTGCCCCTATATATATTACTTGAGAGACATCAGAGTGTAGAACTATACCTAAAATCCCCATTCCATTAAGAGTCTTCATTGTTTATCCTTCTTAAGTAAAAAGCAAAACATTTCTCCTTATATGCCATCATACCAAATGACGCTACAACGACGACGATGATGCCGACACGCACATTGGGTATAGGGAAGGTAACTCTACCTAAATAACCTAATTTCCATTGTAAACATCTTCTAACATAACAGAACAAAACACACATAGATATCCTCCATCCATATGAGAACGTTGTCATATTACCTCAAACTCAAATTCGTATAATCGTCCTTGAGCACTATAATATGCGTTCCATTCACCGTACCTACTTCACTGAACTCAACTCAAGTATCCAATTCAAAATAATGCTTCCATGCGAGTATAATGGTCATGGTCAAGTCAGGTCAGGGCATATCTAAATTGCTCATCCACTTTCTTCCACAACCTGATGACTGTTTTACTTCGGTTCGCTTTGTTTCGATACAAAATACAATGGCATCCAGATAGATAATAGAAATTTCCCCAAAACATCCAGTCAATCATCGATTGCTGTCATTCTTGCTAAAAGCCAAACCGCATCTCGTACCGAGAAAACCCATCCTTCCTAATAATAACTCCCAATAACATCCATGAGTTATTGTTTGAGCTCCACAAAATTCATCCAATCCCCATTTTGATTGAATTCAATGCCAGCAAAACAGATACAAAGTATCACAACTGAGAGAGGATAATAGACTGACGGATGTCCTTCTGGGTAAAATTCTTCGGAGTAAAATTAGCAAAAACTGACCTTCACACTTACCTGAGCTATTACGTATGATTGATCTCTGATCTAAACGATCAACTATGTACTGACCACCTGCGGAGATGTTGCGCTTCGACTTTAACGTCAATACATCTGTTCTGCATTTCATCATAAGTACGTATAAGTTTTGATGATGAGATGAAAAAATCTTCAATTTGCTGATGAAATCGAAAAATGTTTACACGATCATTATTTGTGTTGTTTACACTCTGTGATCGAATTATATCAATAAATAGAAATTGTTCTTTGGCCTTGAATCATAATAAGAAAAAAAAAAATATCTACGTTCTACGTATCTTTAAGGGCACTTGTCTATTGAGAGGAGATTGAGAGTGTTTGAATAAAATTTACATAAAATCATTCTCATCATACAATTTAGAATAGGAATATTGAATTGACATTTTATCAAGCTTAGATACTCCAACGTAGTAGGTCTTTTACGACACGATTCCCCATCCAATCAAGGTATATTCGTGAGTTCATGTTTAGCTATCTTTCAGTGTCATTTGTTATTATTTTCTCTCCTCTATTAAACACACGAATGGGTATCTATCCTTAACTGATGAGAAACTATCAAGTGTCAAAGTCCATGTTTATGAACACTAATTTGCTTTTATGATTTCCATACGAAGCAGACAACACACAGGCTTCATGAGATCTTGACGAGTATACTTTTTTTTTTGTGGTATTGTCTATCTGTCGCCACCTTTTTACGCACAGATTCAAGTGGAAATGTCATTTTTATGTCAGGAAAATGAAAGCTAGCACAAAAAATGAGGAATCTTAAGTAATTTAAGACTGGCGCCGATGGACAGTGCCACAGTGGAGTGTTTGGCTGTAATAAATTTTGCTCGTAATTTATTTGAGCAAATTAGTTTTTTGTTGACTGAATTTTAGATAGGGTCAAGCAATTTATATTTACATTTTTTTTTTTTAAATTAAGTGCTAGGTATTGTGAAATAAAACTAAATTACTCTGAAAGTTGTTTAAAAACTACAAATACAGATTCCAAGCAGGTATAAGTTTTTCTTTTTTTTTAATTTATGTGATTTAATTATTTATATGCCATATTTTGTGACAAACTGAGCCAATGTTTGTCATGGTCGTCGTATAGACAGAAATATTATTTTAACTACATAAGTGAGGTTGATGTCTTTTTTTTAAATTTGTCAAATTGCCCAATGGGCAATTTATAATTAACTTTTTTTATGCTGACAAGATTGCTTTATACCAACCACCTTGAGACGTTGTATTAACTACAAGATATTTTTTCTGTATATATTTTTTAAGGATTTTAGAAAAGTAAAATTATGAAAGATAAAAATACATACTTTGGATAAAGTATTGATTTTCAATTGAACTTTGTTATTCTTGTAAGCAAGGTGATTGAATGTAGCGATTTTATTTTAGCTTTTATGTAGAGATAAAAAACATCATATTCAATGAGAAAATTTACAATATTGAGTATATTGGAATATTTTAAATTGCATTGGCATTTACAAATTGCTTAATACATTTTTAATTAAAAATAACAACAACAAAAAAAACCAAATGGCAAAATGAATGAAATGAAAATGAATGAATGAAAAGAGAACAAAAGTGTCATAACTCGAACAATTTTTCTTTACCAAGTGTTCTTTTATACTTTTTTTTCTGGATTTTCGACGAAAACATTGTCAAAAATGTAAAATCTTTCGAAAAGATTCAAATTTTTCATAAAAAATTGTTAACTACGATCTGAAAGGCCCAATACAATTTTTTACAATTAAAAGGGTTTAAGCCTTATATCATCTCACAATCCAGTAAGCCTTATATTTTCCAAAATATTTCTCTCCAAAAACTGTAAATTTTTTTTTTTTGTTTTTGTTACTTCAATATTATATTGGCTTATGAGTGTTTTAACTCTGTAGGCCTATTTCTTGTAGAAATAACAAAATTATGAACCTTTAAAAGATCAAAATTTTGGAAAGCAGCAAGCTTATCGGCATGGTATTGGGCTCAAATTATACAAAATTTTACTAGCTTCAAGATCTTCGACAATCATTTTAATGAAAAATTAGATCAAAAACTGAAAAATGGTATATTTCTTTCGAAATTTTTGACAATGCGCTGGATACCCTAAGAGTGTGATCGGATCGGATTTGACTCTTATATTTTGAATTCTTAAGATTTAAAATGCAAATTTGTTAATTAATTGGAAATTCAAAGATATATGTACATAAACGTGGTTTCTGAAAGGACTTTTAAAAAAACTTTTAACTTTTAAAACTGTATAAAATTTTCTAATTTTTATTTTTATTTCCGAAAAATTTTAGGTTAGAATTAATATGTTTGGCAATGGCTGTTACGTTTCAAGTGTTTAAAAATTTATGGACCTATATTATATCATATAAAAGACCTCAACAACTGTAATCTATAACCTTTAGCTTAAGTCTATATTTCGTACTGGAAAAAATATATATAGACCAGTGCCAAAAGGGTTTTCAGAAGACAAAAGTTACAAAAAAATTATTAGAAGAATATGGGAGTGGTATTTCTTCTAATACAAATTACAAAATTTTCAAAAATCCAAAATTTTTCTTCTTTTTATTTTTTATTGAAAATTAGACTATTTTTCCAACAAAATCTTACAAAAATATGTAAAAGAAAAATAAAAAACAAAAAAAAATAGTTTTGGATGGCTTCTTATTGATTAAATCCTTGTTTTTTTTTAAATTGAAAAAAATACGTGTGTCATCAATTTTTCCCTACTAAATTATACTTTTTCATAAAATGTTGACCCTCGAAATTAGAATTTAGTATCAGAAGTGCTGTTTATGAAGTTAGCGAAGCCCTCTAAAATTATCTTCTGGCTTATTGAAGAGGTAATTAGTCCTCTATTAGTCAAATAAATTTTTAATTTTTAGGGTGTTTCGCTTAGTTCATATGGATATAGCGAAAAAAAACCTTTTAAAATTAGTTTCAGGGATATTGATGTAAGGATTAAGCTACACGATTTGGGAAAACACTAAATTTTGTGTAAAACTTTGTTTATTTTTGTCATAAAAATGGACAAAAATTTTTGAACGACAAATAAGATGATAGCAAATGACATACAAACATGATTTGTATGTCAATTTCTGTCATCCGAATAGTTGTTCAGGTAAATACACAAATTTTTGTGTATACCCGAGTCGTAGGATCTAAGCTTTATTTGTCAAGGAATTTGTGATTTTGTTGTTTTTTTTTTATATTTTTGTTTTCGAAGAGTTTTTGCTAAGATTATTATGTGCTTTGCTAGTTTTATGATAGACCATCGCCTATGTATTGCCTTTAAAAGTCTTGTAAACATATTTTACAAAGTGCATTGCAAGCTGAGAATAAACAAATAAATATATGGCAACCACGTACCCTTTTCTTTTGTCTTAATTTGTCTCTTATTTGGATTTCTTTTCATTTTTCTCTACTTTTTAATTTGATTCTTCTTAAATGCGTGTGTGGTCAATGCATTTGACTTAATGTTGTCAGTCATTAAACAAAAGCCTCACACTTTAAATGCATCAGACACACAAACTCACTGCACGACAGAAGTCACTGTCACGTCGGCGTCGTCGTCGGTCGTTGTCCGTTAAAGCCATCATCAAGTTAAGCGAATTAAAGATCCTCAATGATGTCAATGATGATCTCTATGATGAAGTCTGTCCATCTGTCTGTTGTATATAGGTCTTCACTGTCAACATGCCAAACACCAAATCTCTTAATCCCCTTCAGCAGCAGCAGCAGCAGCAGTCTGTTTTTGCAGCTGGGTGCTGTGACTTCTTGGACTTGTTGTCAGCGCACATTTAGTGTTTGTCTCGCCTTTTTTCTGGGAAGTGAAATCGACAATCTCGGAATCCTCCCTGTCTACACCGTTCTCGGCATCGTTGGTCGTCTCTTCTAATAGCTGGTATCCCAGCTCCAGCATGTCATACAGGTTACTCTGGATTCGACTGATCGTGATAGCGCAGATCGTGCTAGAGTTTTTTTTTAGTTCTTTTATTTTGTGTTGTTTGTTGTTGTTGTTTGTGCCTCATTTTGTGATCTGACTTTGGCGGTTTGAAAGATCAAAAGATTGCGGCGATAAATTGATCGCTGTTTCATATTTAAAGTAGCGCAACAGATCGTTTGGAGTTTGATTGCATCTGCTCTGTAGCGATATCGCCCTCCTCATTGGTTTTATAGTCGATCTTATATACTCTCTCCTCTTGATCGGTAGACGAGTAAAAATTATCATAGAAGGAAGAATTCTTTGGTAAGGCTTTCACTTTGTTTTTTTTTTCATTTTATACTGCAATGAAGTCAACTTGTATGTAAAAAAAAAAAAAGTACTGATCCCTGACACACGATCACGATGAAGTGTGGTAAAATTTGCTGCAATTTTACAACAAAGTGGCGCGCGAAAGATTTAACGAGGACATGATATGCCTCAGACACCATAACAAGATGTTCAATCAACAGCAAGTCTTAAATTTTGTTGTTGTTGTTCTTCATTTTGTTATAAATATTTTTGCGGCTTGGCGTTCTGTGATGATGATGATGAGGATGATTCTTCTTCTTCTGAGATTGATTTGATCGGGAAGTATCTTTAAGTGAAGATCATTTAATGGTATATTTCATTTCTGATTATGCCATGTCGTGTAGTTGTAGCTTGGTGGTTGTGGGAGTGAGGGAGGGGTGAGGAGGACTTGACTTTTGGGGAGGGATTGTAATTTCTTGAATTGCTTTAGATTAAAATTGTTTAGAAAGGTCATGTCGTGTTTGAAAGAGGAAAATTGGCATTTTTCAAAGAAAGATAAATTATTATTGTTGTATATTGTTTATGTGGAAGTATCTTTGATTAAGTGGAGTCCAGGGTAAAGTTTAATAGCTGAATTGCGAGTGAAATATTTTTATGTGAAGAATGTTATTTTATGTTCATTAGTTGGTTTTACTTGAAACCACAATGTATAGTTCTTTTTTATTGAAGTTTAGGAATGAATACTTGATATTTAAATGCAGCTTAATCGAACGAAATACTCGAGAAGAAACTTGTTATATTTTAAAAGTACAAATTCGAAACCTTATAGAACTCCCAAAATGGGAAGTAATAACCGCTGGCGTTGACTAGTAGAACTTTTGTACAATTCGAATCATAAGTGCTTTAAGCCAATAGCTTCCAGAAATCGTATGGTCACCTGAATGCCAGAACCAGCTAGCTTGATTTTGAGTTTTGAGTTGTCAGACTACTTTTTTTTATGAAAATACCGATAAAACAAAACTGTATATATTAAGTATCCAGAAAATTACTTATCTGTTTGTTGTAGTTAGAGCAAATCGATTTATTTGAGCAGAACACCCACGTATCTCAAAAATTAAAAAAATCGAGTTAGCTGGTTCTTGCATTCAGTTGACGATATGGCAAAGTAATAATGACTGTTAATGGCTGACAAATTTCAACATTGTTTTTCTAGAAATCCAAACTGCTGACATAATCGCATTTTCCCTAAAGAACATCTTAAGCTGCAGAGAATCACTTCTTCTAGCATTTGTTGATGTTTTTGAGCAAAGGTATAACAGTCTTTAGTTGAAAATCAAGTTTTCACTTGTGTATAGGAAGTATTACAAATGTTCTAATGAACAATGGTACTGATTTTCACAATAATGTAGGTATCCAAAAACCATGACACTTAATCCCAAAAGTTTTGAGATAAATCAATATTTTACTTCTTTTTGTAACCGGTACCGAAAAGTTTGGGATTAACATTGTAGTAATTCATATTTTTTTTTAAGAATTTCTGACTGCTTACTCCTAATTGAAGAGTAGGTATCTTTTGTTAATGAAGTCATTTAAGATAATAACTATAGGTAATTATAGGAAGTATCAGCGGTTCAGCGGTTTATATTCTAAATTGCCCATGATTGGTCACTTGCTGAATTTCACGTTATCAGTTCTTCCCCAATGCCGGTAATAATATTTGCTTATCAACTGCATTTAAACAACCAGCTGATCACGTGGCAATTATATTATTCTGCACTTTTAAGATTCAATATTTTTTTTTTTTTCATTTAAAATATTCCAGCTGTATCGACAAATTTAAATTCATCAAGATTATTATTTTATATTAAAAACAAATATTTACTTTCTTTTCAGGTAATTTTTTTTTCTATTTGGATTTCCCAATGTCTGCTATGAGCTAACTATTTTTGTCTCAAGGTAAGACCATATAAAAATTATTTGTACAAGAAAATATTTGAATAATTAATCATAATCAAGTTAAAATTTATACTCGTTTATTATTTGAAATTTGCACAACCCTTATCTAATATAGAAATTCCTAAGATTCCTTTAAGACCTTCTGCTTCACATTTGCATTTTCTTATAAGATTACAAAAATATAGATCAGAATGTCTTACATGCAATGTTTTGTTTTAAAAGCGCACTTGTAGTCAATACAAATATTGTTTCGTAAAACAGCTGATATGAAGGAACTTTGTGTTCTTTATCATTTCTACTCGGATTGACTTTACGTAGTGTACAATGTATTTTATATATACACATAAGTACATAAGATATATTTTAACTAAGTAAAACAAACAAATTGTTGAACAATGAACAATGAAAATTCCTAAGATTCCTTAATTAAATATAATAAATTCCGCTGGGATTAACAAGAGTAATGAGAAAATGACTCTATATAGCCTTATCAAAAAATAAAATTATAACTTAAGTAAATTAATAAATCCTTTTTGAAGGTTTTGATAAAAAATGTTTTTATTTACTATTTTCTTGTGTATTTTTATTATATTTTTTAATACAAAAGTTGATAAGGGAAGCTTGGGATTTTTTTTTGTTTTGTTTAATTTTTTTTTCTAATGGAATTAAACGCAGACAAATTGACTTTGGCCCCGGGACCCACGGAAGACACATTAATTTTTTGTTTTTTAGTGTTATCATTATTTTTGTTTAGTAATTAAGAATAAATTAAATGTAGGTCATTGTTGAAAAAAAAATTAATCATAACAATAATTGTTATTTGGAAATAGGTACGTACATACTTGTCAAAAAAAATTAAGTGCACATTTAATAAATATTAACAGTTGGCAATAATCATGGATTAAAGATGATCGAATGTGAACAAATTGACCCCAAGTCTGGTACGTATGCAACTGAAGAGAAACGAAACCTTTCACAATTAAAAAAGAACAGCAAAATTATCATCCCCCATTTTCACGGCATTGGAATGTATTCGAAATGGCAAAATGAATAATGTTTTGACCTTGTTGCGTTGATATACTTGCAACTTTAAAACTACGTAACGGATATTCAAGTTTTTGATTTTAAAATGTTGCCATCAAAATAGACTATAGTTTACATAATTGTTGTTTTGCATAGTAATTAAAATAAGCGAAATTAAACGCTGACACGAATTCGTCGTTCAATCAGAAATAATGACAAATGTTTTCTGAAATGCTCACATGCCTACTTGAGGCCATAAAATGGTCTCAAATGATAAAAGCAAGTAAATATTTCAGTTTTTTTGTTTATAAATATTGGTAGGTATGTGTTTTTCGAAATTATCACCCCCAGAGTTATCCGGTTCTCGTGAGTTAGATTCCATTTATACTAAAAACGGAAATACAAATACATTTATGTACATTTTTATCGCCAGTAAAAAATCTACCAACATTTCCAAAGAACTTTTCATAACAAAAACTTAAACCATTTGGTAGGTACTTACATATGTCTGTTTCAACGTCAATTTTCTTCAAATACAAACACCAGGAATTTCCATTCTTATTTGCATAATTTAAAAACAAATAATTCCAATCGATCTTTGTGTTGTCCACCCTCATTTGTGTATTGAATGATTGTTTAATATCTTTATGCAATCTTACTGTGTACTTTACTTCCATTATAATTTAAAGAAAGAACAAGAAAAAAAAACTTTTCCATTTATCGAAAGATTAAAGCAACAGACCGCGCATTAATTCCACTTTGAAAAGCTAACAAAAAACATTCTCAGAGGAACAAAAGTGGCGGAAAATCGATTGTGTATCTTTTTTTCTTTTCATTTTGTTGCAATAATTATAATGCATTCTAATCTGCGTTTTGCCTCCTGCAATAGCAATTTAGTTTCCTACTCTTGTTTTTTTTTTTTTGCAAAATGCAATTTGTATTTATTTATTTTGGATCTACGTCGTTGTTCAGTTTTTTTTTTTTTTTTTTTATTAATGGCAGCAACAAATTAAACATTTTAAGCTTAAAAGCAAAATGTTTCATAACAAAAACAAGCATACAGCCACCGCCGCGCGCCACCGAATTAAACTGACCCCATCGACCGACGACGACGACGACAACAACGATATTACAAATTGCACTACCAAAACAACAACCAATTAGTTGGAACAAATAGGATGCAATAATATGTTATCGCATTTTAACGCTTTAGGGGGGGGGGGGGGCTTGTAATAGGTCAGATGAATTACTGTTAATGTTCAATTTAATTCAATTGCACTTCAGTTAAAAGCGTGTGAAAATATGTTTTTTTTTTTAGTTAAAATTTATGTTATCGACTAAGCAACTAAATTAATTAAGTTGTGATGGGTTGTGTAAACAGTAAACACCAATTTTAGAGAACCTGTACGAGAGTATATTGAAAGGTAAATTATATAGCATGGACGCTCTAAATAGTCCTTCGTAAAGGGTGTTGTTTATGGTTTTGATATTTTAAGTTTTGTATATTTTATTGAGAAAATCTTAATTACGAAAAAGTTCCCATAGAGTCTTGGTACTTACGTCAGATAAGGAAATTGTTTCAATTGCCGCATAACACACATGTGGAATTTTATATGTTTTCAATGAAATTGTTCTCCTTGCGATGATCCAAAATGTATTTATTGCTTATAAATAATTATCTTAGTTTTTATATTTTTATAATTTTTTTCAGTTCCATAACATAGTCGCCTTGAGGGAAAAATGGTGTATCAGTCTTTCAAAAATACAATTTTTAAAAAGTACTCGTAAATCCCATTTATGTGAGTGTTTTAATTAGCTACCTATTATTGAACCAAAACATCCTGTTTATTCTTTGTGCAATCGTGATAACATCATGGCGATTTTTTCTATAAATCTGTTAAGAAATAAATGTTAAAGAAATCCTTTCGAATTATAACTCCACTAACCAAAGTGCATCGCGTCGGTAAGACTAAAACAACTTTATACAAGATCTTTTTCGAAGTAATTATACTTCTATACTTTTCTTTTATTATAGAATCGGGTGTGCTAGTTGAGTTGTGTCGTGTTTTTCCCTTAAACCTTGATGTTACCTTGTGTTTTTTTTTACTTTGAACTTAACTGGTGCTATTGACTTGAAAATAATTTAATTTTGCTTGTTTTTCAACCAGATTAAAAAAAAAAAATCTTCTATATTTTTATTTTTCTCATACTTATTACTTATATCTTTCTTCTGATTTTGCCTTTTGCTTCCATTTGAAATATTAATGCTTTTCCCTCTGTATTTTTTGAGGTTAAATAAAAATCCAGTTCCATCATTATGGGTGGAAATTTGCTAATATCAATAACAGTATCTTTGAAATAGTATCGAAAGTCCTAAAAAAAAAAAAAAAAACAATAATTTTGTGTTTTTGAATATCAAATGACTTACTCTATCAATTGGACACTTTGTTGGTAATTTTCCAGAATCATATATTGTAGACCTTAAACCTTTTATAAGTCCTGATACACTTCCTTCGAAAAATTTACAAGCATCATTTTGTACATTTAATACAGTTCTTCTTTTTTTATTTACAATAAAATCAATATTTAATTCGTATTTTTGTTTTTTAACTTCACGATGCATTTGTATGTCGAGATTACTGCGAAAAGGATAACCAGTGGAGTTTATATAACAATTTGGTGGGTCAGCATAATCAGGATTAACGATACACTCGAAGGAATCCAAAGTGATGATGTAGGCAGACTGGAATTATGTATATTAGGGAATATGAATTCTTGAAATTTGCTTTGAATTGAATTGAATTGAATCGAGTTGAATAGAATAGAATAGAATTGAATTGAATTGAAATAAAATGAAATGAAGTGAAATGAAATAAAATGAAATGAAAATTTATAGTCGTCACTTAAGTGGGAATTTTTCTTAAGTGTATACGCTCGAGGAGGTTTTTAGCCAATAATGCTATTTATAATCGATATTGTGGGGGAATCCTTAAGCATTTACTTGAGGATTACCTCAGTATTAAGCTTTGTCCTTGAATACAGACTTCGCTTAGCAAATGCCTTACGGGGGTTAATAAATTCTCGACTTGAGTAAAGACTATGCATTTCACCTTAAAATAAATTGACTTTTTCAGTAAGATACTTTTACATACCTTTCCATTGACTTCAGTACAAAATGAAACAATAAACATTAATAATAATAACGGAGCAATAATATTTGCTAAATCCATTTTCAAGAGTCTAACATTAACTAATGGTGTTGTAGGTATCTAACATTTTGTTTGTTATGGTGATCTTCTCATTTGTAAAGCTCCAATAAACAATTTGTTATTGTTTACATAATTACCTCAAATGACTTATTTATCGTTATCAAAACTCTTCCTTGATTTAATGTTTTTAGTAATTAGTCATATTGTTTATTGAATCAAACCATAATTATGTATAATGCAGTGTCAGCCATACAAGAAACCTTGGTGGCTATCAATAAACCAATCTCTGAGCATGCATTAAGATATACGCCATTTTAAAGACTAGTTAATTTTTGTATGTTGAGTTGACTATTAAAATGATAACTGGTATGGTTTATTATTTAGAGCTGACTTAAATATTTAAACCATCTCCATATTTTGTTATTTGGTAACCCCTCTTAGGTGAAGTAATTCGATCAACATGGTATCAAAGAGTAATGATAAATATTCCTTCAAAGTGGTGCAGCCCCTCACCAGCTCCGCTTAGGTTATGTTCAGCTTCTAGAATCTAGATGCCTGTGTCAATATTTGTGTCAAATTACAGCAAAAACAAAATAATAGGTGTTTCGTTTTTGCCCCTGGACTCAAAATTTATATTTGACCTTACTTCACTTGTTTATCTTTGGGATTGTTTATCTTTTTTTTTGTGTATTATTTCACTTTCAAAAAAGCTCGTTCTGTTTGAATAATGTTAGACCTGAAGAATAAAAGTAACCTAGAATTATTTGTCAAATTAGAAAGGCTAATATATGAAGAACGTTCCATATTACAATCGAAACATGAGTTGCATCTCTTGGACCCAAAACATTCGCAAGCAATCTTAATAAAGTCTTATCGAATTTCTCAATAAACTGACAGAAATCCGCTAAAGAAGTCTTTCCAAAGTGTCTGCTTCGAATAACTTCTCACTAACCGAAGTGTGTTCAAATTTTTGTAAAACTTCTTTAAGCACACTTAAGCACTTTATACTTCTATAAAGAAAAGTGGAAAGCTTTATAAGCATTAAGTTGTGATATTTCAACTTTCTTGTTACAAAGTCTGGTCTTTAAGTTAGATTGTGCCGTTTTTAGCCAACTTTCACGAAGGAGCAGGTACTCAATTCGACTGTATATTTCTTGTATATTTCTGTACATTTCCCTCGGACTTACGACTTGGTGAACCGATTTTTACGATTCGTTTTTTATTTGAAAGCTTTGTTCTTTTCGTGTGGTATACTTTGAAAACCAAGCCTTAAATTTGCATTAAGTTGGTGCAAATCATATTTTTTTTTAAATGATATTTCTCTGGAACCTTCTTATCTATCTAACGATAATAATTTAGTTATAGTTAGTTATATTTGCTTAGGAATTTTTCCATGTCATTTGAACTTATCTGAAGCTTAGTTTGTTGCTGTTTGAAAGTGATTTTTATTTTTCTTGTATACTTTCATTCTTATTTTGTGTACAATTTTTTTGATAATTTTTAAGCTGACTACGGTAATTTAGTTCGTCTTATTTTTCCTTTGGTATCGAGTTGAAAAACTAATGCTTTTCCCTCTCTATTTTTTGAAGTTAAATAAAAATCATACTCCATCATGATGGGAGGAAATTTATCAATATCAACAATTGTATCCTTGAATAAGTATCGAAAATTCTAAAATAAAATAAAACAAAAATAAGTGCAGGTATAACTAAATAGATTCTATTCATATTATTTCGAATATTATGTCACTTACTTTATCAATTGGACACTTTGTTGGTAATGTTCCAAACTCATCTACAAGGGATCTGAGAACTTTCAAAAGTCCTGTCACACTTCCTTCGAAAAATTTACATGCGTCATTTTTTAAATGTAGTACAGTTCTTCTTTTTTTATTTACAGCCAAATCGACATTCAATTCGTAGCTTTGTTTTTTAACTTCACGATGCATTTGTATGTCGACATAACCTCGAGGTGGAGTAACACTTGTATTTATAAAACAAGTTGGTGGGTCTGCATAATCAGGATTAACGGTGCAATTGAAGTAATCCAAAGCCATGAAGAAGGTTGGCTTGCAATTTATGGTACATTAAGAAAACCAAATTGAATTTATTCAAATAAAACACATTTAATGCGAAATGTTATTGAATTGATTTTAAATGTATTGAGTTAAATTATACCAAATTGAATTTATTATAAAATTTTATGGAATAATATAATAATTAAATTGAAATGATTTTATTCTATGTCCTTACCTTTCCATTGATTTGTGTATAAAGTGAAACAAAAAGGATCAATAATGACCACAGAGAAAGAATTTTTGCTGCATCCATTTTTCAGAGTGACTTTGTAACGAATGGAGTTTTTCAAACATTATTTCTCATTGAGAAAGCTCAAATAAACAATATTTCATTGTAACTAGTATAATTATCTCGAATGACTTGCTTTTTTGTTATCAAAAATCATGTTTAAGTGATTTATCATTCTTGATGAATTGAAACTATAGTAATGCAAAATTGTTTCAGCCACACAAGATTGCTAAGTGATTCCATGAACTATGTAAAAGTAATTACAAAATAGTAGAAGCCCCCAATGCTGGATATGACCCACACTCCAACACTGGTAGGTATACCATTCCATTGGTGCTCTTGAAAACTAGAGATTAGATGTAGTTTTGGTTTTTAGAATATCAAAAAATCAAGGTGTTCAAAAACCTCATTAAGTAGGCAAGCATTCGGTATTAATTGAAGAGAATTTGGGAAGTTTTTTGGTTAGGTAGTTGGGTTTTGAACAATTTTTAATAGCTTTTTTTTATGCAAAAAAAAACTGTCAGTCAAAAGCTGTATTTTATATCGAGATATTTGAAATGAAAAACACAACACAATTTTTTTTTTGCTTAAGAATACATAAATTGAAATTTCTTTAAAAACTCAAAATATCAATTCTTAATTATGGCTACGTGTGTAGGAGAAAATTCACCCGGAACTGATATCTCTAATTATTATTCATGAGATATTCGAAAGAATAACTATTTTTCAACAAAGTTTTGGTATTTTCTTGCAGATTTTCACATTAACTGTGTTGTTTTCTAAATTAATCTTAAAACACAGGATTTAACCAAAAAGAATCTTGCTCAAACTTTTCAAAGCTCAAAAATCATTTTCGTCAACTTTTTTGATTGAAAATTAAGCTATTTTTCCAAAATAAATTCTTCAAAAACCAAAAAAAAAAATGTATTTTACTGAAAAAAATGCCTACCCGTCCCCTTTCTCTTAATCTATTGGTAGGCAATACGTGTATATTGTAATTAAAGTCTAGCCACTATTTCTTTTATACCCTACGATTTTGGGTATATTCCTGGTATTTACCGTCAATAAATACCTACCGGGTGTGTAGAAAAACGAGGCAAATCACTAAATACGACCCTATATCTTGAATCGTTCTCAAGATATTATGGTGAACAAAAAATCGTGTCACAAGCACAAAACGATTTTTGTGTGTCTGTGACACAAAAATCTGTCTAAAAATGACCATTTCAAATTTTTCCATTCGACAAACCCTTCCAATCCTACGTTGTTCTTGTTCTTGTTTTGTAATGTCAATTTTTGAGGGCCATATTTAATTTTTTGCTTTGCGGCTCATTTTTTGTTTGCTGATAAATAAAAAAATAATTTAGGACACATTCTCTGTTGTTGCCTTTACAAACAGTTTGCAATACAGTCTCCTTTTTATCAATCAATTTCATTTATCAAGTTCAAAAAGTGAAGTAAGAATATTTGTTTTATTGATTACAATCCAAATCCAAACGGATAATAATAACGAGAAGAATAAATTTTACTATATTTTTATTTCATGCTTTAATATTTTTTACTACGTATGATTTACAAGTTTTGATTCATTATTTGGCCTAAGACTTTGGTAAAACGCTTACGCCGCTAATCAGTGTCACTATGTCTTCATTTCCAACAGTCCAATTGACTCCAATAACATAATTGCCCAGAGGGAAAAATGGTGGAAATTTTTCCGCATCAAAATACAAATTTTTGAAAACGAAGCGAAAATCCTGAAATTGAATTTGTTATTAGTTATTTTTGGATTGTTACTCAAGTTGTTATTAAATACAGTTTTTCGAAATAAAAAGCACAAATCGAGTCACTATTCCATTAAAAATACAAATAATACCTTTTGGATGGGACATTTCTTAGGAAGCTTTCCAAACTTTATTAATGCTGCTCTAAACGATCTGACAAATATCATAATAGATTTGCCATCGAAAAATTTACATGCATCATTGTCATTCAATTGTAAAATTGTTTGACGTTGGTGTTTGTTCTTTACAAGAATTATTGCAATCGAAAATCGCATCTTCGGTATATCGCGACGCATTTGAATGTCCACGTAAGCTCTGTGCAGTTTCGTTGTCCTATCGATATAACATGTACCTGGATTAGCGTTTTTCGGATTTGTTGAGCAGTTCAAAGATTCCATTTGAATATAAAAATTTTTCTTTCATAGAAAAAAAAAATAATTTTGTTACTAAAATACTTAAAAAATAAAGCTACTAACTTCTCCAACAACTGCTATGTATGGAACAATTGCAATCGAAACAACATGAAGTAAAATGAGTCTATTGTACCCCATTTGAATAAAAAGACTTTGAAATATTTGGTTGATATTTTTAATAATTTGGACTAAAAATAAGTACAGTATTTTCTGACTACGCCCTATACTCTAATAATAAATGGGTTTGAAGGAACATTTATATTTTTATCACAATTAATGTGTCTTCAAATTGTAATGATTTGATTGTTTTCACGTGCGAGAGTTTCGTTTTTTGCGAGAGTTAATTTATTTATCATGATTAACAATTAAATAAACATTAACACTTAACTGACGATTTTTGTTTTTAATTTTATTGTATGCCAGAAATTGTGTTTATATATTTCTTATTTTTGTTGCTAATAGGTGATGCAATAAAACAAATAACAAAAATTACTTTTGTTAATCTTAATTTAAAAATTTTAAGTAAAATAACTATGCCAACTCTTGAGATTGTAATAAATATTTATTCTAGAATCTAAGCCCCTCAAACATAAAAGAAAAAAAACCGAAACTAGGTATACTAAAAAACAATTCTTCCTATCTTTAATAATTAATTTAAGCTAAAATTATTTTTTATGGTTCTTATTCTGATCATAATTATTAAGTGTGAATTATAAAATTGCTGAAAAACTTCCAATACGACACGTTTTTACCTACGTGACCAAGATAGATTCTCTGTGTCAAAGTAAAATTCACATTAAGGTGACAATTTAGTCTCAACAACCTATTTGCAATCAAAAAAATCACAAAATGTCGGCGGCGGCGGCGGCTGCGTGTACATTTTTTGACGAAAATTCATATGAAATTTTATTATTTTATGAGAATTCAAAGTCTGTCAACTTTTTAATTTATAAAATGGCGGCTCCAATATGGCGACCGGAACAAGCCACGAAAACGATAAACTGAAAACAAATCATTTTCTTAGTTATAATTCTGGCTGAATTTATGCAAAAATTTTAGTTATAACAAAGACAAAAAACCAACGAGTTCATAAAAAGTAGACCGATTTAGCCGACAATATACACACACTTGAGCGTACACCCCTAGAGCTACTTTTTGGACTACTATTTTAATTTTTTTTTGTCATAAGCAATTTCAAGATTTTACTAATCGATTCTTATTAAAAAAAAAAAAAAGACTGAAAAAAAAATTGTATCAAAATTTTAGAAATATGGAATTGAAGCCGAATACTTAAGGTTTCCGGAAATTATAAGGCTTAATCTAAAAGAATTGTTTAAGTAGTTGCTCAGAAAAATAAACCATAAGAAATTTAAATTTTTTGGTTTGACGCTTTTTCTTATGACTACGTGATAACGTTTGGTAAATAAAAGTATTTAAGTAACAGTCTCTCGAAAATCAGTAAAAAAAAATAAATTTTGTTTTATCCTTCCATTTTTTCCACTAGTGTACCTAGTAGGAGTAGCATATTACAATAATTTAAAAAAAAAAATCTTTTATTTAACAAAAGTAGTATTTCTTTTTTTTTCAAATTTTTTTTAAGGAAATCTCCCACCACAACACTTACAAATAATAAAATCACAATAATATTCTCTTAAAATAACAACACCGCATAGAGTCAGTGATATTATGGACTAACCGCTCAAAAGAGCGGGATTTAAGCCCCATTCAAAACATATTCATGAAGTAATTTATAAATGAAATTGTAGTTTTTTTTTTCAATACCTATGTACAGATACATATTCAAAAAATATTTTTTTAACACAATTTAAAAAAAAAAAAAAAATGTTTCCATGTACAATCATAATAAACATGAACTGAACACCCGCAACACTTTTCGCCTAAGACTTCAGTATAACGGACCCTCTAGCAACGACCAGTATAATAGTCTCTCTTCCCAGAGTAATATTAGCTTCCACATGATAAGTTCCAGCCGGAAAAAATGGTGGAAATTTTTCCGGGTCAAAATATAAATTTTTGTAAAGAAAATGGAAATCCTAAAAGTAAATTTTATTATATTTTTATCATTCATTAGTTTTTATCATTTATTTTAAATACTTTTTCAATTGGACATTTCCTGGGAAGTTTCCCTGATTGCAATAATATCAATCTCATAGTTCTAACCAGTATCATAATAGATTTGCCCTCGAGAAATTTACACGCATCATTATTGTTTAATTGAAGAAATTTGTGTTTTTCGTTAATATTCTTTATAAGGTTTATTGCAATCGAATATCGTAACTTTGGTATTTCACGATTTAATTGAATGTCTAAAAAACCTTTATGGGGCTTCGAAGTCTTGTCGATGTAACAAGATGATGAACTTACGTATTTCGGATTCGTTGAACAATTAAACAATTCAATTTCGATATTGAAATTTCGCTATATGTTTTTTATAAAAAAGAAAATTATTATAAGTTAATGTTGTACTTAAAAGAAACGTACAAAAAAAACTAACCTCTCCATAGGTCATGTAGTGAAATGTTGCAGAAACAATAATATAAAATAAAATTAAACTAATGTTCTTCATTATATGCTTTCTGGTAAAAGAAACTTTTTAAAAATTTGATTTTATTTTTCAATAATAATTGGACGAAAAGAGAATGATAATAATTACTGTATACTTATTTAATAACTATGCAATAATTAGTGCGTTTACCTCAATATTTGTATCTACACAATTTAATCTCAATAGCCTAATGACTTGGTTACTAGTTGGTTGCAAGTGTGTTAATCGATTAGTGTGAGGATTATGTTTATTATTTCATCATGATTGAAACGGAAGTACCTTGCCAAATTCCCATTAACTTCCTTAATAACGTCAACTAATTCAATTCATATGTTTCATATGTTATATCCTTCTAATTTATGTATTAAAAAAAATGCAGAAGGGTACAATTTATTAAGTCAATCACTTGAACCCAAAATAGGCTAAAGCTTGTATCAGACGATTTGTATAAACACAAATTTTTGTGTAAACATTTGTGTATTTTAGTATTGAAAATACAGAAACCGTGTAAACTACAAATTTGATTATAGCAAATGACAGACATTAACGATTTGTGTTACAAATCGTCTGATCTTACCCTAATTGGGTTGTCGAATTTGGATAATTTTTTTTTCAAACTGTAGGTTTTCGTAAATAATAAACTCTTTTAAGATTGTGGTTTTTTTAAATTTTTTTGTCTAAAAGAAAATTAATTTTTTTATTCAAAAATGTATAGCTTTAATGCTACAAAAGTTTTCTTTTGCCGGTTTAAGTAAACATTTTTAACATTAGACGTCTATTTTATACCGTTAAGTTGAAAGAAATGGTCCAAACTGAATATGATGAATGTTCTTTTAGAATTAAGTCACTTTTTCATACCAAATCCTTAAAAAAATACGCTAGTTTATTTAAAAGTTTCGTAAAAACAAATGTTTGCTTTGTTTCAAAAATCCTACTTTGAACCAATATTTTGCACCTTTCGCTAATTATGGGTTTTGTTTGTTTTTTTTACATAAATATATGATTTTATTTATTATCATAACGGGGCCTATCCGAAAACTTAAAATGACTTATACCTACCTACAAGTTTTAAAAATCAGGCGAAATTTTACACAATATATTATAATTTTAATGCAAAACTAGGGAAATTTTTCAAACCTTGATCTCTAGGAACTACCTACAAAATTCAATAAAATCGATGCTTGAAAGTCGGTTAAATTGTTTAAACAAATTTCATGAATTTGTTTTGTGTTATTATGAACACAATTAGGAGATTAGAAGATAACGTTTTTCAAATTTTCGATATTAATTTTCTGAAATAACCTTTGAAGCTTTCACTACTGTTAATTTTTACTCTAAAAAAATGTTTACTTAAGTTCAAAAGGTAATATCTTTTGAATTTATCTTTAGTGGTTTTGGAAATTTTTGTACATTATTGAAAAATGCCAACATAGTGTAATTTGTTTAAAAGCAGGATCGGCTTGTACAATTTTTTACGTACACGGAGTGTATATATAGCGATTGTCATACATTTTTTTTTTTTTTTTTTTTTTTTTAAAAGAAAACACGTTTTTGAGACATTTTTTGTGCTGTTGCCTTTGTAGTCGTCGTTGATCTTAGACATTTGAAAACACAATAACTTTTTTTATAATCAACATAATTTGAATTAGCTTTAGTTAGATTAAGTTTGAAATTCAGCCATTTTGAATAAAAAAAAAAAAAACTTTTTGTACTTTTCATACAAAATGTTTACAAAAATTTCTTCTTGCATTGGTACGGACTAATTTGGGATTGCAAATGAAATTCATATTTTTAAAATTAAAAATTGCACTTTACGAAAACTTCAAACTTGACAAAATAATTGTCAAGTTTGAAGTTTGAAGTTTTCGTAAAGTGCAATTTTTAAGTCAACTTTGCAGCATAAATTATGAAAAACAAAAATCTAATCAATTATTTGAATAATTTTTCACGTTTTACCAAGTCATTAAAAATCAATTATAAATTAATCAATATAATTTAGATATAAACCATAATTTAATATATAAACCATATAATTATTAGAAAAGCAACAACCAGTTGACTTTCGAGTATTCAAGTATAACAAAATGGATTCATCGGATAAAGTTTTACTATTTTTGATTCTTTTTGTAATTAAATCTGTTAAAATCAATGGAGGTGTAAGTATAGTTTGAAGTATAATTTTAAACTTTATAATATTTAAACTTTTCAATTTCAATGAAGCCAATTTTTAAAATAGAACTGAATTCTATCCAATGCGTTGCAAGTCCTGAATATTCGAAATATACAAATTGTTCAGTCGATAAAAGTGTTTATCCAGCAAAAGGATATATGGAAGTTCACATGAAGCGTGAATTACCAACTTTTAAAATAAGTGTGAATTTGGCTCTAATAAATAATAATAAAAAGAAGAAACAACATACTTTATTTAATATTGCCAATATTAATGGATGTGATATTTTGAGTGAAAAATATAAATTAATTAAAATATTAGATGTCTATAAATCGATAATGAATGAATTTGGAGAACTACCAAGTAAATGTCCAATTGAAAAGGTAATATACATAAATATAAAAGTAGAATAAAGTTAATGTCTTTGTTTAATTATAATGTTAATTTTTTGTTTTTTTTTTGCTTTAGGATTTCGTATTTTTATTCAAGGATATTGTTATTGATGCTACAAAATTTTCATCTTTTCTCACTGAAACTGGATTTGTATTGGGTTTTAAGGCCTTTTTAAAAAACAAATTGGTTTTGTTGGTCGATATGCGAGGAAAGGCTGTTCGAAAAAGTTTTTAAAAATAAATAATTATGTTAGAAATTAAAAAAAAAAAGGGTTTTGCTTAAGTTTTTATATAATTACAAGAAAAGTGAATCATGTCTAAAAAGAGTAAAACTAATTTTAACATTTTATTTTTTTAGTTTTTTTATTAATACATATTTTTTCTGAAAATTTAAATTTTTATTATTTAAAGTTATATAAAATATTCGTTCACAAGTTTTAGTCAAAATCGGTTAAACAGTTTACGAGATATTCACAAAAAAACAAAATAAAAAAATGTTTGCAAAAAAACGACAACGACTTATTTTTGAATTTTTAAGAGCAAAAGCTAAAATTTTTCAATAACTTCTCGTTAAAATTTTTTTTTACATTTTTTATAATTTCCAAGAGCGGAAAATTGACGACCATTTCCCAGGTACGGAAATTTCGCTAAACATGTTTTTTTTTTCTGACTGTAATCATAATTATTTTTGAGAAATTCCAAACAATAAAAACAGTTTTGTGGTTTCCTTAAATTTTAAGTGACCGATCGAAAGTATTCGTTCTTGTTGATTTCAGCAATTTTAAGGGATACTAATGTTCGAAATTTAAACCAATGATGAACGAGTGGTGGGTTGAAACCTTAAATATGTGCATAAATATATTTTCTTCTTAAATATTTATTGCAAATAAGTGTGTATATTTGTAGCTAAAATATTATTTATTTGATAAAACTCCATTAAAAATAAAAACCTACAAGACTAATTTATAAATCTTATTTATAAACATTGTTTGTCTCATAATTATCCAAAAAGAAGAAGTGGTTCTTCTGAACTATTTCTTCGAACAACTTTGGCTCTAACTTCTGCAGAAAAAGTCCATTGATTTTGTACAACCGTCTTGAGATTAAGAATAAATCCTGTCTCAATTTAAATTGAACCATCAACAACTATTTCCTTAAATAAAAATAAAAAATCCTAAAAAACATTAAAATTAAATTATTTTAAACGAAGATATTTATATAATAAGTCCTTTTGGTGTGATAAAATGAACTTCAAGCTCACCTTTTCAAATGGGCACAGCTTTGGTAAGTTTTCAAGTTCTTCCAAAACTGTTTTATAAATGTCTAACATTTTAATTAATTTATATTTGTTAGTTAACATATCGCAACCATTCATATTGACAATATTAAAAAGAATTCGTTTTAACTGACTGTTTTCATTTTACGCTTCATTTGAACTTCCATAATGTCCTTTTGCTGGATAGACACTTTTATCGATTGAACAGTTTGTATATGTTGAATAATCATCATTTGCAATGCATTGGAAGGACTCCAATTCTATATGAAACATTTGCTTTGCCTATATTGAAATTGAAAATTGAAATTCCAAATATGAAAAATTGAAAAAAAAAATTAAGCAAATAACTTTCTTGGTTAAAACTACTTACATTTTTTCCATTGATTTTAATAATTTCAAGTAAAAAAAATTAACCAAAATATTGTTTAAGCTTTATGCTATTAATCCATTTACAACCGTTTATGATCAGTAAATTTGGTGGTATATCTCGCGATACCCGAAATTCCCTTTGTTGTCAATTTGCTAATAATTAGGGTTTATTTGTGTATGTTGTACAAATGCAGTACATATTTAATTGATATTTAATGGCTTTACTTCCTCTTTTTTTGTATCATTTTTAATTTGAATCTAGAAGTTTTTCCGATTTTTTTTTCTTTCAAATCTTATACAAAAATCACACAATCAAATCTTAAACCAAAAAATTCGTTTAGTCTTTCATGCGTTTTCTTTTAACAATGCAATATCGTAATTTAAGCACAAATAAAGTGTTGAGTCTCATATGCAATTTTAGCATCGTAATTTGTATGTGATATCATTTTTGTTCAGTGCATTTATTTTCTTACCTTTTCTGTGCATTTTTATTGATTTTACGTATTTTCTGCACACTTTCAAACTTAGTTGCGAAATTTCTAGCTAAATGCTGAGTCACTGCTAATAATTGTGTAAGTACTTAAGCATGCTAGATATTCAGTTAAATTGAAATATTAAAGCAACATTGCCTCAAAGAGAAACAAATGCCCTAGCAGAGCAGGCACTTCTATAAACAATAACCTACCAATTGCCAGTTATTGACAATCATCCTCAGTAAATTTCATGGCAAAAATAGAATTTATATATAAATAGCTTGTTGAAAATTGTTATTTTTATCTAATTACAATCAAGCATTGTCATTTAATGTTTTTTTTTTTGTGAAATTGTTTCAAATTAACTTTTATTAAAGGAGAAGCAACTATAAGAATGATTACACTTAAAATTTATTCGTTATGCTTAGTATTTATTTTAATTTGTATAATTCCAAATTATGGAAAGGTAAGAAATCAATTGTAATGCCTCTTATATAATATTTTTTGTTTTTTTTTTCTTTAAAGCGTAATTTTGAAATATTCATGAACTCTTACAATTGTTCTGTTAATCCTAACTATGCAATTGCCAATGTTTGCTACTTGAATAAAACATTCGAACCAGCTCGAGCATATTTCGATATTCAAATAAAACGTGAAATACCAAAATTGACATACTCCTGGGTACTTTTTCTCTTGACACCGAACAGTAATAAACGACGTCAAGTGCTAAATGTACATAACATGAACGGATGTGAATTTTTGAAAGGAACTTCTATGATACCATTTTTGAAAATTTTTAGAAATATCATGTTGGAATATGGAACAATGCCCATGAAATGTCCAATTAAAAAAGTATATAGACAAAAAATCAGTATTTATTTTTATTATAATTTTTTTTTTTCGTTTAAGGATTCTCGATTTTTCTTCAATGATCTTATTATTGATAGTGAGAAATTTCCACCATACGTTCCGGAACTTCATTTTGTTGTAACCGTTAATTTAACAACGGAAAAAAAATTTGTTTTTTTGTGTACAGCTGAGGGAAAAATTATGCAGAAATTTAATATTTATCATTAATTTATTAAATTCCAAAAATTCATAGATTGTAATTGTTGTTTTCAGATGTTTTTAATCTTACTAGTTTTCCACCAAGAAAAAAATCGCATGAAATCATTTAAAAACTATTATCCATTTTGATTCGGTAATTTTTACTTAGCCTAAAGAATTTTCTAAAATTATAGTAATCAAAGCAGGTGGCATCTTAGGAATGACTGAAGGGAAAACGTATTTAGTCTACTTGGTAGTAATTTACTTTTTTATACTTCAAAATCATGGAATGGTGAGACAAAAATGTGTTAATTTATATTTTGTTTAATTATCTTCTATCGTCATCAGCGTAATTTTGAAATATTGTTAAACTCTTTCAATTGTTCTGTCAATCCAAGATTTGCCATAGCCCTGATTTGTTACTTGAATCAAACATAATAATCCAGCTTGAATATTTGTTGATATTCGTATGCAACGTGAAATACAAACTTTCAAATACTCATGGGTCTTATTTCTTCTCAAACCGAATAGTAACAAACGTCGTCGATTGCTAAACGTACAAAATATGAGTGGATGTGAATTCTTGGAAGGAACTTCTGTGCTACCATTTTTGAAAATTTTAAGAAATGTTATGCTGGAATATGGAACAATGCCCATGAAATGTCCGATTAAGAAAGTAAGCAAGTTTATATAAATGCAGACAAATTCGTATATTTATTTTTATTTCAATTTTATTTTTTTATATTAAGGATTCACGATATTTATTCAATGACATTATTATTGATAGCGAGAAATTTCCACCATTCATGCCGGAATCACAATTTGTTTTAACTCTAAGCGTATTTTTGGGTAGAGATTTTATGTTTTTATGTACCGCTAATGGAAAAGTTGTGAAGAAATATAATATTAACCAATAAATAAATTTTTTTTAGAAATTTTTCTTTTTTAATTTAAACTTTATTTAAACTAGCAATACATGCTTGTAATATCCAATATCATTTCAACCAGATATTAGACACAGTTAGAACTGAAGCATGAATAGCATAATGGGGAATATTTTTGCACTGGTATAACAAGATACAGAAGGGAGAAGTTTATTTTTTTGTCAAAAATATTGATAAGGGGTACATTTAAAAGTTTATAGTTAGAAAATTTTGTTTCCTAAATCATTTTTTATTTGTATTGTCGTTTTCTTAAAAAATAATGCAATATTGGTAACCAAAACGCGAAATCACTTTTTAATAATATCAATTTTAATTAATCAATAGGGATTTTAAAGAAAGTTTTGATGTATCACTCGATTCAGTAAGGAGAAGTTAATTTTTTTGTCAAAAATATTGATAAGGGGTACATTTAAAAGTTTATAGTTAGAAAATTTTGTTTCCTAAATCATTTTTTATTTGTATTGTCGTGTTCTTAAAAAATAATGCAAATATTGAAATCGCTCATGCCAACCAAAATTATAATACTGGTTTATCTTTTAAGAACTGTCTACATTTTTTTTTTGCATTTCTCAAATTTTCCAAATTGCAGAAATGTGGACAGATTTTAAAAAAATAAGCCATATAATTTTTATTGACGCTGTAAGAGAGCAGAAAGTTGATAAATTTTTCTTGTAAAAGGCTTTTTTTTTTAGTTTTTAGGTTCTCATCAAAAATACTTTTACCACACATGTCAAAAAAACTTTTGACTTGATTTATATTATTTAAAAATTAAAACAACAAAAAACCTTTGATATTTTTTATTCATCAAAATTTTTTAATTTTTTTCATTTTTCATATCATCTTCATCTTTTTCATGATTTCTTCTAAGTCTCCCAGCGAATTCAATAGCAAATAAAAATTCCTTCCCCACAGTATTTCTTGTGATCAAATAAAAATTCGTTTCAAGCATGTAAGGTGGAAATCTCTTCAAATCCACAACAATATCTTTGAAAAGATAACGAAAATCCTATTACAAAACAAACAAATAGAATATTAAAATAAAATACTTTTTAAAGAGTAACAATTTAGAAATATTGGTAGGTACTTTATCAACTGGACATTTTTGCGGAAGCGTTCCATAATCAACTAATAAATCCTTAAATATTTTCACAATACTTGTAACGCGACCTTCGAAAAATTCACACGCATCCCAATATTTCAAATTTAATATGTTACGTTTTTTTTTATTCGATGAAACTGTTAAATTGAGTGAGTATTTTTGAAATTTAACTTCACGATGCATTTGTATGTCAACATAGCCACGTGCTGGATTATAGCTTTTATCAATCGAACAATTTGGTGGGTAAGCGTAGGCAGGATTTGTTGTGCATTTATAAGAATCCATTATTATTACAAAAGGTGCCTGTAATAAATTAAAAAAAGGGTATTATAAGACCAGAACACTAGTATTTTGAAAAACTTACTTTTCCTTCAATTTCAGCAATCATCAGGATTAAAACTACGAACAAAAAAAAAACGCTTTGTAGTTGTAATATTGTTGACACCATTATGATTTTACATTTTATTTTTAAAATAAACTGAACATCAATTTGCGTATTCTAATAATGTATATATTTTTTTTTTTAGCATGATGAATACTTAAATAACAGAACTAATGAATGAATTATAAAAAATGAAAGTCATGAAATTAATTATTAGATCTTAATCCGGCAAATTGGATTGTTATGTTTGTAGTTATTATAAATATGAGTAGCTAAAGTTAGATTGACATCTTCGGCAAGAGAAGTAACTAGTAACGTTTTGCCCTTATAATAAGTTTGTGTGGGCAGACCTTTAAAAATTCTATTAAAAATTGTGTTCGTGCCCTTTGTGATAGTTATCATATACTTGTTAAGAGTACAGTAACTCTCAGCAAATGTCAACAATTTGGGACCGAAAATAGATTTGAGAAAGTTGTGTTATAACTATCAGGGTAAGTTCTTAAGACTTTTTATTATTTTTTTTCTTTTTTTCAAAGAATTTGTTTTTCAAGTACAGTAATTAGTATGTATTCATGCTGTAATTGTTAATTAGAAACGTCTTTCTTTGTTAAATGATTAAAAATAAAAAAATTGGAAAAATATCCATCGGGGCACCTCCTCTGGGAATTGTGAACTTTAAAAAAAAAAAACAAATACGTCGGAGCTTTGCAACATTTACTCTTAAGGTGTCGAAGGGTGCAGACTTTACCCTTTACATATTTGTTCTTTTGAACTGCCGTAATTGAACGTTAAACATATTTAAGTCACTTCCATTTCAATGCTTACACAAGTGCCACTAACTTCAACTCAGTTCATCCGGTTACTTCATTGCATTGCTTTGAATATAACGTTGGCCGAACTGTCAAATTTTGAAAAAAAAACTAACTAATTGTTACATCGGCTACATAGTTTGTGTAGGTAATGAAGTTTAATGTAGTTAATGGAACAAATTTTAGTAGATGTAATTTTAAATGTCAAATCATTTGAAAACTGTCATTTTTACGTCATTTTGATGATTTTGACAGCTATTTGAAATGTGTAATGTCATTTTCGCATTGTGTATTTGTCTCGTTTGCCGCTTGCATTTAGATATTTGTGTTTTCAGAATCTTTTAATGCACACTGTAAAAGTGTAAAAGTAAAAAAAAAATAAAAATATATTTTATAAGAGAAAGAAAAATTAATTATATTTACTATTTTGTTTCCAATTTTTCTACATGAAAATTCATTGTTATTTTATAACTCTCCACCTAGTATAAAACGATTTGTGTAAACACCAAATTGTGTGTAAAAATTTGTGTATATTTGACATAAATATGCACTAAACAATTTGAACCACAAATTCAATTAAAGAAAAATGACATTATAAACACTATTTGTATATCATTTTGTGTCATCCGAATTATGGTTTAGATGATATTGTGTATTTTTATTGCAAAAATACACAAATTTGTATTTATACACAAGTCGTGTGATCTAATTACATGCATGTAATGTACCTATTAAGTTAAACAAATTATAGCAAATATGACGTGTAGTTTATTGAATTAACTACGCCTAGTTTTTGACGTAGAAAATGTAGTGTAGCTAATTCGGCCAACCGATTACGACTAAGAAATGAAAAATTGGATAATTTTTGTTCTTGTTCTTGGATAATTTTTGTTCTTGTGAAAATAAAATTTAAAATTAAGCCAAAGCATAAGTAAGTTAGAACTAAGCAGTAACACATGAAAAGTATTTTATTTCGATTTGCCTTCAAATCGGTTAAACCGAAAAGTCTAGTCTAATTTTAAAGAACAACACTAAAATGTTTGTCATTGCACGTTTAGGAATGATAATGATTTATAATTTAAATTCTTAATTATATGGAAGAATTAGTTTATAAACCTAACAATGAAGTAAAGTTTGCTAATTATTAATTTTGCATTGCCAATTTAATAAAGATATTTGAAGATTGTTAATGATTTTTCACAAATCTATTTTTCCTCATGCGTAACAATATTTAGAAAATTTTACTTTTAGCCATAAATTAGGGCTTAGTAGTCAGTGAGAAGTTTTTGATATTGTATATGTATAACAATGGCTTCAAAAAATAAAATAAAATTTAATTTTTTCGTAATTCTACTCCTGATGATCCAAATAATTCATGTAAGGGCAAATAGCAGTAGTTCCGATTTTGATTAAAAACTATTTTTTTTTTTCATTTCGATAAAGGCACAATATGTACTTTACTTAGACTCCATTATTTGTAAAACAAACCCTGACTATACTTATCCACCAAATTGTTCAGTTGACAAAAGTTATAATCCAGCACGAGGTTATTTTGACATACAAATGCATCGTGCAGTAAGATCTCAAAAATATTCAATAAATTTTACAATTTCAATGAATAACAAAAAACGAACAATAGCTAGTGTTAAAAATAAGGATTCATGTGCATTTTTCAGAGGTCGTGTATCAAATTTATTAAAAACGTTAAAAGACGTATTGGATGAATATGGAACGCTTCCCAAATCATGCCCAGTTGATAAGGTAAGGGTTATTATGAGTTTTTTTTTTATTGCTTATAAAATCTTTCTCAATACTTTTTTTGTTTCGTTTAAGGATTATCATTATGTGTTCAAAGATATTGTTATAGATGTGTCGAGGTTTCCACCTTTCATGTTTGAATTAAATGCTTATATTCTTGGAACGATTACCGGGGGGAAGGATTTTTTATTTTCTTTTGAATTTGAGGCCAGAATTAGGAGAAATAATAAAAAAGATAATGGAACGTGAAAAAATTGAAAATATTGAACAAATTATATCCAAATTGATGATAAAAATTAAAATTGCTTATTATTTATTTGATTACCAATACTAAAATAATTCATGTTAATGATGATAATAATTCCAGTTGGTAAATCAAGTAATCAAATGCAAATCATATTAATTTCATTGTCAGAGCAAAAAAGACCGAAATACTACATGATTCCAAAAAGCCTTTCGTATTTGCTTAGACTAGTGACTTTTTGAAATGCTTATTTTAATACTTAATTATAACTTAGATAGAAAGTAGGTACTTTTGATAAAACTTAACCAAAAACGTATCTCTGTGTCTGTGCGTAATTATTGCCTATATTCGTTATCAAAAAAGCAGTCTAATTGCTTTTTTTGATAACGAATATTGTTTTAGACATTAAATAGAAATTTCTCACCAAATTTGAGTCTTTCATTTCAATATTAAGAACTCGCTAGATGATTTTAAATCATTTCCATTTCTTCCAACCGATTTTAAAGAATAAGAAAAAAAAACTTTAACGAAAATCTTGATCTTTAAGAATGTATTTTAAAAATGTATACAAATTTAACGGTGAAATTAAAAAAAAAAATAATAATTAAAATTAATAGAACAATAGAATTTCTATAAAATTTGTTAAAAGAATTTTACTGCACGCTTAGTTCTTTCGAGAAAAATGAAAAAAACTAAAAAAAGAACACTAAAATGTTTCGAGTTGTGCCTGTGATGATGATTTATATTTCATAGCCTTGATTATGGAAAAATTAGCTTTTAAAACCAACTATGAAGTAAGTTTAGCTAATTATCAATTTTGTATTCCCAGTTTAATAAAGATATTTGAAGATTGTTAATGATCTTTCACAAATCTATTTTTCCTCATGCGTAACAATATTTAGAAAATTTTACTTTTAGCCATAAATTAGGGCTTAGTAGTCAGTGAGAAGTTTTTGATATTGTATATGTATAACAATGGCTTCAAGAAATAAAATAAAATTTTATTTTTTCGTAATTCTACTCCTGATGATCCAAATAATTCATGTAAGGGCAAATAGCAGTAGTTCCGATTTTGATTAAAAACTATTTTTTTTTTTTTTCATTTCGATAAAGGCACAATATGTACTTTACTTAGACTCCATTACTTGTAAAACAAACCCTGACTATGCATATCCACCAAATTGTTCAGTTGACAAAAGTTATAATCCAGCACGTGGTTATTTTGACATACAAATGCATCGTGCAGTAAAATCTCAAAAATATTCAATAAATTTTACAATTTCAATGAATAAAAAAAAACGGACAGTAGTTAGTGTCCAAAATAAGGATTCATGTGCATTTTTCAGAGGTCGTGTGTCAAATCTTTTAAAAGCGTTTAAAGACGTGTTGGATGAATATGGAACGCTTCCCAAATCATGCCCAGTTGATAAGGTAAGAGTAAGTTTTTTTTTATTGCTTATAAAATCTTTCTCAATACTTTTTTTGTTTCGTTTAAGGATTATCATTATGTATTCAAAGATATTGTTGTAGATGTGTCGAGGTTTCCACCTTTCATGTTTGAAGCAAATGCTTATATTCTTGGAACATTTACCGGGGGGAAGGATTTTTTATTTTCCTTTGAATTTGCTGCCAGAATTAGAAGAAATAATAAAAAAGATAATGGAACGTGAAAAAATTGAAAATATTGAAAAAATTATATCCAAATTGATGATAAAAATCAAAATTATTAAATTATATTATTAAAATATTATTTATTTGATTACCAATACTTAAATAATTCATGTTAATGATGATAACAACTCCAGTTGGTATCATCATTGGATCAAATGCAAATCATATTAATGTCATAGTCAGAGCAAAAAAGACCGAAATACTACATGATTCCAAAAAGCCTTGCGTATTTGTTTAAACTAGTGACTTTTTGAAATGCTTATTTAAATACTTAATTATAACTTAGGTAGAAGGTAGGTACTTTTTATAAAACTAAACTGACCACGAGGTTACATTACAGGCTTAACCGAAAACGTATCTCTGTGTCTGTGCGTAATTATTGCCTACATTCGTTATCAAAAAAAGCAGTCTAATTGCTTTTTTTGATATCGAATATTGTTTTAGACATTAAATAGAAATTTCTCACCAAATTCGAGCGTTTTATTTCAATATTAAGAACTCGCTAGATGATTTTAAATCTTTTCAATACATATTGTATGGGAAACTCATAGCGTTTTCTCGTTAACAGAATTTTACTGCACGCTTAGTTCTTTCGAGAAAAATGGAAAAACTAATTAATTAATTGTTTTTTTTTCCAATTAAACCTTTCGCTAGTTCTAAATATTGAAATAAAAGGTTCAAATTTGGTGAGAAATTCTAATTTAATGTCTAAAACAATATTCCATCTTGTTGAATTAGTATCCAAAAAATTGGTTTTCAAAAAAAGCAGTCTGACCTACATGAAAGAAGATTTTAAAGATATTGGATGATATTGCCTTAGTTACTAATAGTAGGCGACTGTGGGAGTTATTAGCTAATAAGGTTAGAGATTTTAATGAGTGTCAAATTAAATATAAATTGCTTCTGAAAATAAAAACCTATGATTCTCACTTTCAAAATGGGTGCGTCAACGTGGCAACACTATATGCCTTTCTTTACTCATCATAACTTTTTAGTTTATTAATAATGAGCAATATTAATTGAGCCAAAGAAAAGCTAAAAATATTTGAAATAATTCAAAAAAGTAAAGAATTCCAAAAAAAAAGAACACTAAAATGTTTCGAGTTGTGCCTATGATGATGATTTATATTTCATAGCCTTGATTATGGAAAAATTAGCTTTTAAAACCAACTATGAAGTAAGTTTAGCTAATTATCAATTTTGTATTCCCAGTTTAATATAGATATTTGAAGATTGTTAATGATTTTTCACAAATCTATTTTTCCTCATGCGTGACAAGATTTAGAAAAATTTTTTTTACCCATAAATTAGTTCTTAGTAGTCAGTGAGAAGTTTTTGATATTGTATGTGTATAACAATGGCTTCAAAAAATAAAATAAAATTTTATTTTTTCGTAATTCTACTCCTGATGATCCAAATAATTCATGTAAGGGAAAATAGCAGTAGTTCCGATTTTGATTGAAAACTATTTTTTTTTTTTTTTTTTTTTTCATTTCATTAAAGGCACAATATGTACTTTTCTTAGACTCCATTATTTGTAAAACAAACCCTGACTATACTTATCCACCAAATTGTTCAGTTGACAAAAGTTATAATCCAGCACGTGGTTATTTTGACATACAAATGCATCGTGCAGTAAAATCTCAAAAATATTCAATAAATTTTACAATTTCAATGAATAACAAAAAACGAACAGTAGTTAGTGTCCAAAATAAGGATTCATGTGCATTTTTTAGAGGTCGTGTATCAAATTTTTTAAAAACGATGAAAGACATATTGGATGAATATGGAACGCTTCCCAAATCATGCCCAGTTGATAAGGTAAGGGTTATTATGAGTTTTTTTTTATTGCTTATAAAATCTTTCTCAATACTTTTTTTGTTTCGTTTAAGGATTATCATTATGTGTTCAAAGATATTGTTATAGATGTGTCGAGGTTTCCACCTTTCATGTTTGAAGCAAATTTTTATTTTCTTGGAACGATTACCGGAGGGAAGGATTTTATATTTTCTTTTCAATTTACTGCCAGACTTAGAAGAAATACTAAAAAAGATAATGGAGCGTGACTTGAAAACAAGAAGAAATTGAAAATATATATATAAATTGGTGTCTAATGAATGACAAGTTGATACTAAAAATAAAGACATAGGGTTGCCACTTTTTTAATGTAACGTAACAAAACAATTTGAACGAAAAAAAAAACACATAACATCATGCATCACAAGATTTTAGTTAAGTAAAGAAGGAAACTATTAATTTAAGTTTAAAATATCCACCGCAGAAAGCAAAATTATTTCAAGTTCTTTGGAAATCGTATTGAGTTGGAACAATTTTGCTTTCCGCCGACTATATGTAAAATTATTCAAAAAATAAAGTTAAGAGTATAAAGCTGAGAATATTTTAACTCTGTCCAAATGAAAAACACACTCAAATAAGAATAATTTTAACAAAATCGTAGAAATTTTCGTTGTGTTAAGATTTTAAATATCTAAGCATAAATTCTATCTAAGATATATCAGGTTCCAATTCTTAAATTATGGTAACTACTCGGCAACTCTGCTTTTACAAAAAAAAAAAACAACTAATAACACTAATTTCTAAATCCAAATGTAGGTATCTGCCATATTTTAAAGAGTTAAAAGCTAAAAACACACATTTTAGATAGTATTCTCTTCTATCTACGAAATGTCGGATGCCAACATTAAAATGGGTATAAGTGCGGCAACTCTTTTTGAAAGCAAAAAATAACTAAAAACACTCATTTTGTAGTCACTAATATGTTTGGAGATGATGACGATGATTTCTATTTTATAGTCTTGTTTATGGAAAATTTATCTTAAAAACCCAACAAGGAAGCAAGTTTTTCTAATTATCAATTTTGTTTTACCTATTTAATAAAGATATTTGAACAAATTTTCATTTTTCATAATAATTGTTAATAATATGACCAATCTGTTATTCCTCAAGCGTGACAAGAGTTAGAAACTTTTATTTGTATCCAAAAATTGGGGCTAAGTAGTCAGTGTTTTTGAGTTCTTATGGTTGCAAGAATGTTGGTTTCAATAAATAAAATTAAAATTAATTTTTTCATCATTCTACTGCTGATGATCGAAATAATTTACGCAAAGGCAAGTATAGTAGTACTCTTCTGATTTTGATTAGAAAACTTACTTTTTTTGTCATTTGAAACATTGAAAAAATCATCAAAATCGGGGACTGTACAAGCTGAACAATTTCAAAAGTTGTATTATTTTTGTAACTTACCCAGCTTCGACATAAATTATTTAATGCATATTTTAATAAAACAATATTATTGATAAAAATTGGTAAAGAAAAAAATGTTTTCTATTTCAACCCTGTACAGAAATTCGTACGTTAAGTACCGAAAAAAATGTAAGCTTAGATTACATCCCAAATTGAATTAAATTTTGTAGAGCTTGTTACAAAACGGTATTTAAAAATTCTATAACACCCCCAAAATCTGGACGTAGGTTCAAAAAACGTTTTTTTTTTTTGTTTTTGTGTGTTTGAAAAGAAGACATTAATAATAGTTGAACAATGTAAAAAACATGTAGTTTGGTTAAAACCAATTTTTTCGATACCTAAACATTCGAATTTCTGTATCTGTGTTGAAATCATGAACATTTTTAGTTTGAAAATATACATTATTTTAGAATATATTTTTAAGACAGCATCTTGTTTTAACAAAATACGCTTTAAATTGATGTCGAAGTTGGGTAAATGATGAAAAAAATTGAATTTTCAAAATTATTGAGACTAAACAGTCTTGGTGGTTTTACCAAACTACATGTTTTTACATTTTTGAAAAGGTCTGAATATGTTCTTTCGAAAGCAACTATGCCAAAAGCAGTAAAAATCTAAAATGGGTAAAAATTTAAAAAAGCTAGATTTTTTGCAGTGGATGAAGGTCGAAAAAACCCTTTTTTTCCCTAACTCTAGATTTTGCGTGCATTACGGAATTTTAACATACAGTCTAGTAGTCAGTGCAACCATATTTCTGCAAAACGTTATGGGTCTCCGCATATTTTTTTAAACTTTTTTTGTCACATAGTGTTATTAATATATCAAATGTCTTAAGTTTATACATTTTACGTTGTTGAGTTAAGAGTGTCAAGTACCTGAGCTCATTTTAATAACCCAAGAAAATTTTTTTTTGTGTTTTGATTTTTTCTAAAGTTGTAATACTGAGTACTATAGTGCTTTAGTACTATAGTGCTTGGAAAACAATCAGCTTAAACAAATATATTTTGAGATTTTTTCAAAAACTAAAAGAATATTTAGGTATCTGGGGTTTAGTTTTTGACAAGACATCAATAAGAACCAAGCATACAAAAATGTATCAAAATTGGAACTGCTTCGGAGGACTTGGAAAGATTGTCCAATATACGTATTAATTGACTCACTTTAATTTTTCTTTTTTGAGAATTCATCTCATTCAAAAATCAATGCATTCCACAAAATTTGTTTTATAGGCAATTTCTTTTATTAATATTTTAAGTATCTCTTAGGTTACAATAACACAATCAGTGTTAAGTGTTTTAAATTTTCAAATCAATAAATTTCGTTTCCATATCGAAATTAAGTAATCAGAAGTTTAAATCCCGCAGACGTAACATTACGTAGCAAATATTTAAAGTTATTTAAGTTACCTCGTTAATTATTTTCCAAACTGACGACGAAGTTAATTCAATTATAATTTCGTCTTATTTTTCCTTTGGCTTCAAGTAGAAAAATCAATTCTTTCCCTTCAGTATTTCTTGTAGTTACATAAAAATCACACGCGAAAAGAAACGATGGAAGTCTATTAATATCAACAACTATATCTTTGAATAAATATCGAAAGTTCTAAAAACATATATAAAAAAAAAAAAACATTAATAATAAAATTAATAAAATCTTTTGATTTTTCATTAAATCACTTACTTTATCAGTTGGGCACTTATTCGGTAATGTTCCAAAATCATCAATCATAGATTTAAAAATTCTTATTAAACCCATCGAACTTCCTTCGAAAAATTTACACGAATCATCCTTAACATGTAATACAGTTCTTTTCCTTTTATTAAAAGTTACCTCAATTTTCAATTCGAATTTCTGTGATTTTACTTCTCGGTGCATTTGTATATCAAAATAGCCAAGAGGTGGTTCAGCAGTGTTATTCAAGTAACAATTTGGCGGATCAGCATACTCTGGATTGACAGTACATTTATAGGAATCAATGGTTAAAACGAAGCTAGGCTTGAGATTTACCAAAACAAAAGAATACAAAACTGTAAATGATATAGAAATGTTTTTTTTTTTTTTATGTCAATAAGTCTCACCTTTCCACTGATAGTTTGCATACAAAATGAAAAAAACAGTAGAAGAGATAGTAACAATGAAGGACATTTTGCTGACTCCATTTTTGTATGAATGAAATGTAAACTAACCGAAGTATTCAAATTTGTTTCTGCTAAGTCATCGTCTCATCTGCAATATGCAAATAATAAAAACAAACAACATTTAAATCACTTAATATTTATGATCAAGATTTGTGATAATTTATTTAATAACTGTTCAGAATAATTAGTCAAATCTATTAAACATCATTATCAAGCACAAATATTACAAACTTTTACAAAATTACCATTTTTCGGTGTGGATTGGTATACAAAATAGAAATAGTTCTTAAATAAAACTGAGATTTTAAACGACGGATGCGACGCGACGCTGACGAAGAATGTTATTACCATAAATTTGTAATTTAATAAAAATTGTATTTTTAATTACGTCATGTATTTTGGTATTTATTTTAATGTTCTTGTGTATGTCTGTTTTTATATTAAATCAAGTCCCTATTTCATCGAAAAATGTGTCAAAAATTATTTGCAAACTAGTTTAAAATCGACTAAAAATTAGATGACTTAAACCAACTGGTAAAGTATTGCATTGTCATCGAGTTTCTACTAAGGAAGAAAACTTGCAAAAAATATATAATGAACGAGTTTTCATTACTAAAAGTACCTCTACATTATCTCACAGAATAAAGTTACATTCAACTTAAATTTTGACATGGGTTTATACCTACTTTGTGAGATAGTGTGTGCATGCACTTTTATTGAGATCAAATAATATTTTTCTGATGTATCCTATTTAAGAGGTTCCGAATTATTTATCTTGATTTGGTTTTAAATTTTTTTGGAACAACAACTTGCTGCAATTTATTTAACCGAATGTCAGAGAAGTTTTTAAATTTGCTTAATGTATAGTTTTCATTCTTTTCAGCTATTTGAAATTAATTGTTTTCATCCCGCAATTTCGATTTACGTAGCTAACAACATTTAATTGATGTGTTTTTTTTTTTAATATTATAACCCATAAATAGTAATTTAACAATTACATGCACGCACGTTGTTTGTGTAATTATATCTTAATTTTAAAGTTTTGCTTTCGAAAACTTCAAATATCGCTTTAAGCATTTGAAAATTCACCGCGAAATCAACATCAATTATACGCTGTGTGTGTCAATTTTAGATAAATAACAATTTAAATACAAAGCAAAACCTTGATGGCTGTTTTGAAGGTGGTTATAGTTTATAAAATATCTGGAGGCATGAAAGTGAGGAAGCCAGACAAAAACAAAAACAACAATGCAAAAAAAGCTACTGGAAATAAGAAAAATAATAACTATTTAAAGGAATTAATTGTTTCGCTTTTGTTTTTTGTGATCTAAAAATCACTGCCTGTTTAATTTTATGTAGCTGGAGTTAGAGTAAATGAAAATCGTATACCTATATTAAAACAATTAAAGGTATCGCACGTACCTACTAAACTTGCTCTTAGCTTTAGTTGCTTAGATTGTTAACTTAGAGTTCACATTCTCTTCTTCTTTAAATTAGAGTAAGTGCCTCAATGTTAGTCTTTAACTTTATCAAAAATGATACATTTGGGATGTTCTCATCGTGTGTTTTTAGTATTTCTTTTTCGATTCAAATAAGGTTGTCATATACTTAGTCATTTCATTGAATAAAATATAATGAAATATAAAATATCACAGTATATGTACTAGTTTTTTTTTCGTTGACCCAACGGAAATGCAGCTAATTTGTAGAAATTCATAACCTTAATATTAAATTAAATAAACAAATTTTATTTTTGTATCAACATTTAAAAAAAAAAATAATTTCTAACCACATCAGACCCCTAACTTTACTTTTTTTTTTCTTTCAGGTAAACTTAAAATACATAACTGGTGCTATCTAGGTAAATATTATTTTCTTAAATTTAAAGCTGTCTATAACTTAATATTAAAAATTTTGATACTTGAATTACAAGTTTTTCAAGTGCTGGTGATTGCAAGTATACCTACATGAGTTTGGGAGAAAAAAAATCTTTTAATTGGTATAAAAAAAAAAAATTTGAGAACCTTTACAACATATGGAACGAAAAAAATTGACAGTAGTAGTTAGAGATTTTTTTTACCACTTAAAATGTAACTATAATTACCTATTATAATTTTGTTAATGTTTTATTAGCCTTATAGATAAAAAAAAAATTATATTAATTTAACAAAATTTAAGAAAACCATTCCTTAAATATTTATGTATACATCAACGAGATAGATCTATTTTTTAAAAGAAAACATCCACTGACGTATAAAAAATGTGTGTTTGGGTAAAAAAAACTTGGACTTCATAAGGTAAAGAATTTAAACAAAATTTTATTTTTAACTATTTCTCAACTTTGACATCAACTTTGAATACACTTGAAATAAAACATGTTTTTTTTTTTAATTTGCATTTTACAACAATAGTTTATTATAAATACAGTGGAGTTTTTTTTTATGAAAATCGGTATAAAACAAACGTTTCGCTTAAATTATAAATGAATGAAAGTTTTTTATTTAATTAATTATGTTTAATTTTTTAATCAACACCTAAAAATAAACACTCAAAAAGAAACTATAATAGGCGACAAAAAATTAACTTAGCAAAATATGATAAACACTACCTCAAAAAATTGACGCTTGTAAAATTCTTACAACTTGTTGTTTTTTTATCGATTTTTCTAAAACTATTCGTATTTTTTTTTTTTTTAATTTTGGTTTTAGATATCATTTATTATTTTCTTGAAAATAGCATACAAACTTTTTTTTTCAAACAAGGCTTGAGTATTTTTTTATATAAAAATAATTTTAATTTAATAATTTTAATTTCTAAAAATCTGTTTTTTTTAAACGAAATGAAATGGCATTCTTAGTTTGGAAGACAATTTAAGAAGTTGTTTAAGTCAATTTAAATAATTATTTTTTTGTATTTCTTAAAAGTATTTACTTGAAAAAAAAACTTTACAGCAATTCTGACCCTAAGAGCAAGTCCGTGCGACACAGAGGCGTACATTTTATTTTTTTTCTCACACATTGAAACTTGAAAAAAAAAAATCTGATCAAATTTACTATGCTATTTTTCAACTTTTTTCTTATTAGATGATGATTTTCAAAACGAGCCTAACATTACCTAATTGAACGACGAATTCTTGCCAGTGTTCTAACTCGCTTATTTTTATAGCTATGTTAAGAAAAGCATATTATGGTATTTTGTTATTATATTGTCAATATTTTAAAACTATAAACATGAAATTCCGTTAGGCCGTTCTAAAGTTGCAAGCATATCCGTTTGTTCAAGAAATATTTTGTTGATCTAAAAATTCAATAAAAAAAATAGATTTTTGTCTGTAAAATTGACCTGCGCAATCTTATGTTTTAAGTGTTCAAAATTAACCATATTTCTTACAATTTTTTTTAAATCAAACATGAATTAAATGTGTAAATGTACATTAATCTACGTTAAAACTATGGATACATTTAGACGGCGTGACAGATTCATAGTTTTAACATAGTTTTTTATAATCTCGAGAGTATTGATAATAAAATACTTAAAAAGATTGACACTACCGTTGTTTCATTCTGATTAATAGTAGACGCTCGATAAAATAAAGTACATAATTTGTTTTTGTCCAACTAGACTTTCTCTCCGATTAATAGAAATTAAAATTACTCAATTTAAATTTTTTTTAGGCCAAAATGTGAGAAATTGCTTGCAGGGGAAATTGCTATGTGAATTTTCATATCCTTTAAGAAACAATAAAATGCTAAAAATGACCTGTATGCGATTTTATTTCCACAACTGCTGTTATGCTTTTATAAATGTAAAAAAAAATCCACCGCACTTCCCCTTTAAATTTTATCTCATACCTAGTTTTTATGAAAGAATAATCAGTAAATAAAATCTTACCTCATCCTATTGTATCGCACGCATGCCGTGAACCCATTCATCATCATCATCATTCCATTCCGTTCCAAGATATTCCCTCTAGCCCTGGGTGTAAATACGTACGAGTATAAATATATGAAGTCTGGCCTTTCTCAGTTACAACACGATAAACAACCGAATTATCTAATATTTATCTTTTTGCTCGAATATGACCTCCGGAACCTCTTCGTTCGCTAAACATTGTTTTGGCCCAATAAATCTTTCCAGCTCTTCACACTCCGACTCGTGCTCCATTATTATTATACTTTCGGTCCGGGCTTGATGGTTGGATTCTTCCTTTGATTTCGAATTTTCTCTTTGTTTTTTTTTTACTTTTCCTTTGGCGCTTCTTATCGTTTTTTTCTTTAATTTTTTAACCAAGGCGCAGCAGCATTCCCAACGCCACCTATATAGGAGTAAACAAACAGCAGCCTTAAAAGTCATAAACGTGACTTCCTTGACTTCCTTGACTCAGATACCGATATATAGCTTCAGCTTGTGCATAAACTCTATTGGTGGATAGAAATTCACCAGCAAACGGTTATTCTTCGTCTGCTCTTATCGCTGTACAGAGTGTACCCAGCTATTAACTATAACAACACAAAGTGAAAATCTCCCTGAGGACCAAAAGATAAATCAGACTACGACGACAACCAAGCCAAAGAAGTCGACGACGATGGCAAATGGACGTCGAGTTCATTTCACGATATGCGGCTTTGGTTTTTCTCTTAGCAAGCTGCTGCAGTGGTCAAGAGTCGCACTATGATACTCGCCATAACTTGGCCTATGAGGAATATTGTATTACCATCAAGACCTACCACCACCCGGATCCAGAGTCGAAGAACTGGAATAGTATAAATCTGGAAAATTACCTCCCCCTTGGCACACGGAACGAAATTGTGTATATGATAAAGACAAATGGAGAAGCCTCTGCTGTAGAGGATATGTGCGCGAGTGTGTGGTGGTAGATGGACGAGATCGAATAAACATCTCAAAAGTCGCAATCGCAACTTTGTCGACCAGAGAATTGACCAATTCGCATAAATCTGGAGAGATGTCTTGCATTTGGACATGTTACTTGGTTGTGTACGCTGCGTTTTCTGGTGGTGTGTCTTTCTTTTGCTATATGGCCTACTATCTATACTTTGGGACGACGTGGTTTTAGGTCGACCACTAATCTGTGTATAAAATGAACGAGGCCAATGCGACGACACGGCGGCGGCGACGAACGTTGGAGAAGGCGGCTTTAGCGAGGTCTTGATTATTCGTCGCAATAAATTGAAATGAATTTATTGTTAAATGGTAACACAGTTAGCAAGTTAATTTATTCTGGAAGGCTTCGTTTGTTTTTCTTTTGGACATCTGCTAGACATCTCCACGCGGTGTGTAATCCAAATAAATTGCCGTAAAAGATTATTGCAGGCTTATCAGACGGCTTGGAGACAGCGACTATAAAGTCTTAGTTGCGAAAATTTAATCTTTCCCAGGGAGGAAGCTCTCTAGTTTTATTTATCGTGATGGGTTGGTAGACAGTTTTTTTTTTTACAGAATGTGAAAGTTTGACTCAATACTATTATTAAAGTTGGTTATTGTGTATCTTATAATGCTCGCAGTTGTGCTGCCTTATTCTGTCATTTAACATCAAAGGTTTTGATAAAACAACAACAACCTGTGTATGTGTTGCTACCAAGTTCATAGGCTGGAATTATAGCTATTTTAGATTCCTTCCATTTAGTGGTAATAAGTCGATGTATGTTCGAATTATTTCAAAAAATGATCCCGAACTGGATTCGAACCATTGACCTGGCGATTGCAAAGCTCATGCACTACCCATTACGTCAAGCTGCCACATGATAAATCTTAACCCAGATACCAAAGACAATGTGACAACGGCACCTATTAGTTTGTGTTAAGCTCGTCTAAAATATCAATAAATTCTAAAGATACAAAACCTCTTTAAGCTTAATCACCTTCATATCTATCGTTCTTCACTTCATACATTTTATTTATCTCCTCCTGTTATCTTGCTTTGAGAGCAAAACAATAGTGCTTATCATTACACAACAACAGTCAAGATAACTTCAATGCCCCAGACTAAATGTCTGGCCAGCTACATAATACGAGTACTCGTATAATGTTAACATGACAGTGAGGACAACCCATATTAGCCTGATGCAAAATAGAAATAGAGTGGAAAACAATGAGACTTGTCAAAGTGCCCAGCCCCTTGTACCAGTATATAAATTGTAACACAAAGTCTTATTTAAACTCTCTGATATAACTATGTACTCGTATAGATAATTATTAATTCTGCTCATCAATCATGATGCAATCTTTTGCATACCAATCATTTGGTGCGGGAATATAAGAAGAAAAGGGGCCTTTGAATTGTTGCTATTTTAGCCGCTGCCAGCCGCATTGACTTTTGCATGCCGTGTGATTGTGCGCACCCCATAGATCACAAATGGAATATCAATTTTTTTGTTTTTTTTTTTTAATTTTATTTTCAAATACTTACGTCTCCGTTTCAGTTACTGGTTGTTGTAGACAATCCATATTGTCCGATCAATGTTGTAAGTGTCGATTTATATCGAATCGATACAAATGAAGTTGTAGGTTGTTGCATCCTGAACAACTACTTGGGTTACGCACAAGTGAAAGGAGAATTTCACAATGCATCCCAGTTTTTATGATTTTCTTCTATATGACTCACTCGATTACCACGATTTTTTTATATAGAAGCTTTCAAGTCGCCATAATAAAGTTCAGCAATAAAATTTTTAAAATATGGATTTTTTGATTTAAAAAGAATTTTTTCGTGCATCGCGTCGGTCTATGCAAATGTGGGTCTTTAAGTCTGTGCGGCTGTGTCTCCAATAGGGAGCAACTTAATTTTCTCAAAAAACGGCTCTAACGTTTTTGATTAAAATGATTGGCAAGATAATACACTGCGAGAACAAATCGATTGTGGTAAACGAAAAAATTGCCCAAACGACTTTTTCGTTTGTTGCCGAAAAATTGGATTCGTCTGTAGCAAATTGGTTAGTTCATTTGGGTTGAACATTTTTTGCGAAAAAATAAAAAAAATAGTTCAGCGTAACACTTGTGACTTCTTGATTTCGAGCATAGAATGGATATGAACACTTAAAATATAGAATCAATTCTTGTAAGAAAATTTGGGAATTCCTGCATTTAGTTTTTTTTTTTAAACCGCTTAACGATTTTCAAAATATTCACCAAAACCATTTAAGAATTTGTCAAAGTAATTTTGTATTAATGAAGAATTATTATTATTATATTTGAGTTTATTGGTGAAAACTTTTAATTTATTATTTCTCATAGATTTTCTTAGGGATCTAACTCTTTTAAAATTGTAGGATTAGAGGAAGCCTTCGAAAACACCTCTGACGAATCTGTTACTAGAGCTCTTGTACGCATTATGTATATATGTTCCACTATCCCTATAAACAGATGAATTGGTGAAATAATTGGTACAGCAGAGGCAACTACAAGGTAAACAACTCAGAAAAGAATGATACAAAAAGAGGTTGTCCGCAGGGTAGGGTACTATCACCCTTACTTTGGATTCTTGTAGTTGATGATTTATTAGATCCCTGCATTTGATATACCTTATTATGGGCATTGTTATAGGAAATTGAAGAAACCCTCTATGATATAATCTTAATAGTGTACATCAGTGAGGCTTAACATCAACCCGTCAAAGCCATGTTCTCTTACGAACATCGATTATTATTAAAAAGAAAAAAGAAAATTACAAATACCTAATATATGCAGCCTGTGAAATTCACCTTCTCGTTTATGTCACTATTTCCTGACAGCAAACCATGATGATGGGTGACAAGATCATTTTCATTTTGCGCAACCATTGTATAGGGCTGCGCACATTGTGTATTCTGTCAAAGGTGCAACTGTCAATCGCGGCATCTGAATTCTTAACAACAGCGACAGCAACACTAACAACAACAAGAGTCATCGTCTATCAGATTGTGTGCTCGGAATTAAATGGAGCCATCAAGATTATACGCGCTCTGGGACTAGGACTGAATACATTTTTTTTTTTTTTTCATTATTTTGTATCTTCTCAATTCTGACGACAAATGGAATCACGGAAATAAGCACAGTATAGCCCCAACGAACGACAACAGAAGCTTGAGCGCTATAGGAACGCACCCAATTGGTATTCACACATGAAGCGGCGCGTTGTGAATTTTTGTGTTGCACTCGTATAAGTAGAAGCAGATTGCAATTGCAGTGCAGCTCAATGGGGGTAGGTGATGGGTGGGTTGGCAGAATAGCAGGGTGCAATACATCAATGAATAGTAGCGGGTGGGTGGTTGGTGATGTGATAAAATCACCCAACGATATCTTTGTTCGTAATCAGCTCCTCTAAAGCTAATGGATGGCATATTGCTCTGTGGTACTGATGATATGGTGCTCATGGATTGTGCTCCCTTTACTATTTTTTTTTTTTCTTCATTTTTTTTCGTATTGAAACTACCGAGGCACGTTGTAATTGGGGAGCGCATTTTTTCTGCATCATACATCACATTTGGGTTACATGCTCATTTGGTGCAGAAAGCCGGAAAAAGTAGGTTTATTGTCAGACGGAATAAAAGTGAATGTGAACCTGGGTGCTGCTGGGTGATATCGTGAATATTTATCTGGGTAGGTACATGGGGGAGTAGTTTTTTTTTTCATTTATTTGTATTTTTGTATAAACGGTTGACATAAATCTTTTTTAGTTGGGCGATATCAACGTGAATGCATCGGAAATTGCGATTGAAAATGCAACCCATTTGGAGATAAAATATCAAACCCTATAGCATACAGCATGACTATAGTGTGATGCATAGATACTTGTTATCATTGATGAAATGGATTCTACACGCTAGAGACTCATCTTTACAATAAACTTAATGGTTATATATTTTGATTGAAAAAGCAAGTTGATGCGGGGGCAAAGAGAGTTGGAAATTTCATATACATTTTATAATGATATGGATTTTAATGTTAATTAAATGAGTAATTAATGCATTTTTTACTCGCTTTACATTGTTTTTTTTATTTGAACATTTTTCTTTTGAGAAATGCACTCCAGGTAAGGGAAACAAATAAATTAGTCTGAAATTAATAAGTTTTTTTTTTTATTGAATATAGTCATTAAGAATCATTAAAATTGATTTACAAAAAATATAATGTTAATTGAAATGCATTCAGTTTTATTTCAACTTTATTAAATAAATGATTCAATGGATTGGTCCAGTTGTATTTTAATATGCATTCCAGTGTTGGTGTATTCAAAATTAATCTCTTTTTTAATTTAATTAAATTTTATTTTATTTTATATTGATAGAAATTAAAATTAAAGCTGGTTCTGTGTCGATTGTAGGAATTGCTTTAATTTCATCACTAGCTTAATATTTGTCATATTTGCCATTTCACTAGAATCAAATAGCCAATTTATGACCTCATAATGTAAGTTTACACATTTTACAATCTAAGAAATTGAAAACTAAAATAAATAACAAGAAAAAGGTGATTTTTATGTGAGACTAAAGCTAGTGTCACTCGATTTGTGTACTAACATACAGACAAATTTGGTAGAAAGGTTTATATTTTTGTCAAAAAAAATACACAAAACCACGTCATCCACAAATTGGATGACTGCAAATGACAAACAAACAGGATTTGTATGAAATTTGGTATCATCCGAATTGTGGATCGGATGGTATTGTATATTAAAAAAAATGCACAAATTTGTTTGCATACCTACACAAGTCGTGTGATACTAGCTAAAATTTCATGAAGTTTCAATAATGATAACAATTTTGCTCTTCATTCTTATTCTTAAGGCTAAATAAATCATCATCAAAACTTCTTACATATGCATCCAAATTTGTTTACCTACTTCACATTCGGTTTCTTAAATTTTAAACAAGCTATCAAATAATTTGGGCTCAACATATTGCAGAACTCTTAGAATCAAAATTTTGATTATCAGAGTTCCGAATGCCTAAGATCACTTTTTGTAGAATAAATTGCGAACTTCTTATACCAACTTTTCAATTTATAATCGCTTAAATCTCTAATAAATCGAGAAATTCCTAATATCCAAATACGTTGTCGATAATCCCTAAAACTTGGGAATTTCCCGATAATCCTAACCTTCAAAAACCTAGAAATTCGACTTTTTTAACCTTAAAATTTCAATAATGGATGGAAAGTATTAAAATCAAGCAAATTATGTAAAATGCCTAGGAGAAAAATCGCAAAATTCATTATTACAAAATCTCGAAAGTCAAAATCACGTTCGATAGAATCAAAAAAGTCAAAATCCCGTTTGACATACCTTAAACTCTCACAATTTTCATTAACACGGAAGTATAGTAATTCTTATATATAAATATTATACCAAAAATTCTGTAAATTTAGGATTTTTGACTCAAAAATTGTGCTTAAAATTGACTTCATGTTGCTTAGTTAGGAAATCAAAAAAAAAAAGAAGTTTACAATGTAAATACATGCATACATAATTTTAAGAAAAATTTGCGATTCTGAACCGTTAATGACTGCCCATAAACAGCTTAATAATATATTCAATCATTTTAAACAGCCGGCGGCGGCGGCGGCACTTAAAAATTATGTAACAACCATCTACAGCCACACCTCTCTCATCCCTCAACCTTATAAATCGCTTATTACGTTCACTTTTAATGCTGATATTCTGTTATATTCGGGATTTCTTTTAACTTACCTATTCCAAATGTTCAAATACTTCCCCTTAATAAAAATAATTCTCCATACAAAACCTTCAAAAGTTCTTTCAAACTCCGCACACGCCACCCACTTTGATTTATGACTTTAAAGTTAAAGGCAATTCATTTTTTTTATAAGAACCCCTTTGAAAACCTTCTAATTTGCTCTGAAATTACAGACAAACCCATGCCACATACCTCACATTATCGTAGTTGTTGACTTGATTTATTTCTGAAATATTATTAAGAACCCAACTTTCAAACTGCTTGGTAATAAATTTACAAGTAAACATAGGTTTAAACCGCATTATACCAAAAAGAATAAAATAATATATCTCTTCAAGACACACTCAAAAAAGAGACCCACATCGATATTCAACCGAAACGAACCGCAAACATGAACAACAATGAACCTCTTTTTCCTCCATCAGCATCAATGGCGCCAAACTTCAGTACCAGTACTCATATATACTGGCCTTAACTTCTGCCCCAAGAAAAAGAAAACTGAACTCACTCAATCATCCATCTTCAATATTTAAACCAAACCCATCATCCATTCGGGTAACACACTAAAAGTTTCGGCCAAAAACCCAATATGTGCTGTGTAATTATCGGGCGGCCCTTAAACCGCCCCAAAAACGTATAATTAGAGACGCTAAATTGTACGAAATATACGAACAAGTTGTCAGTGCTGCATAACGGTCAATTAGCAATGCCAAGGCAACGTAAATCAATATTAACGATCAATAAACTTGACCAAATCAATATACGACGAACAGTAAAACAAAAAAAGAAATAAAAAGCAGAAAACAAAAATATAATATTTGCACCGCCTTTGCTGATGTTTACTCTCGGGCGCCATCGCCACTCCGAATCACGTTCATTAGCATTTTTTGACCACAAAACATGACCAATTCCAATAAAATGTCCAGTTTTCTGTCGAAATAAAAAATATATGCATACACAAACAGACCGCAAAAATGAGCAAAAAAATATTAAAAAATAAAAGAAACATACAACGTTTAATTAGCATGTCATCGATGAATGTTTGTGATTGTATTTCGAGGAGAATGAGGTGAAATCGCCATCAAGATGACGTTGACTCCATTTATATATTCGAAGTGTTGACAGTGACGTTTTTTGCTGCTGCTGATGCTGTTCAACCAGGGCAGAATGCCTTGAACTTGAATCCAAGCAACTATTTATGTGGATTTACTTCTTTTTTATCAAAAACAACAACAAAAAATAAAGTGACAGAAATGACGCCAATTAACGACAGGTAATTCCTCTGACAGATGTATACGCACCTTCTTCTGTGACAGTGACAGATGACAGATCTGATAAGCCTACTCACTGACAGTTGCCACGCGAAACTCTAAAAGTGGGTTGGTTTTATTTTTTTTATTTTTTTTTTGTTTTTGGGTTTTAGGTGCAACCGGATCTAAAATGACTGAGAAGGCAAAATTTTTGTTTTCAAGTGTTTTGGGGTGAAATTGTGGTAAATATTGTGATAATTGGCTGTGGAATGTCGTTTAATATAATTGACGGGATTGTCCTACAGTTTAACTACACTTGCGAGTAGATTCAACCGGAAATTGAAGATGGATTTTGTGTGTGAAATTCCTTTCGATTGACGCCATAATAACAGTAATTATATTATAAAGAGTAGGTAAAATGGTGTTAAGTATGCCAATCAATGAGTATTAAAATTGCGGTAAATTTAAATTGAAGATTATTGGGTTGGGTTAAAATGATGGTGCTGAGGCTCCATTTAGATTTTAAATGTTAACCTTAAGATTATTTGACGTTTTCTATTAAAGATGCACTTTATATCAGTGTTACAGATGGAATTATTCTATTATTGATATTATTATTATCAAACTATAATCTGACGAAGAAGGTCTTGCTGGAATTTATGTGGCGTAATTGTTGATATTAAAGCATTTCAGGAGACAGTAAAGAGCAATTTTTCAATTTATTTGCAAATGAACGACAAATTCGTGCTAGCGTTTTTATTCGCTTATTTTTATTTCTGTGTTCAAGAAGAATATAATAAGTATTTCATTGTTCAAATGGCGAGGTTTTAAGACTATTAACTTGATTATCCGTTGGACAGTAATGCATTTGTAAGCATTTTAATTCAACAGAGTTCGAAAATCTATTGTGACTTAGTTTAATAAAAGCTCTTATTTTTCTTAAATGTATTTTCAACTTTTTCCATGCAAGAACTCACAAATTATAAAATAAAAAACGAAATTCAATAATTATTTAAAATGTACCATTCAATATATTTGGTTTCCAAATTGAAATTTTGGAATTTTAACCAAATCTTCATTAATATTTGCTTTAATTTATTGTAAATTATTTCGTATTTTCCCTTTGATTTCGAGTATATATATCAGTTCTTTGCCTTCGGTATTTCTTTTAGTTAAAATGAAATCACATGCCAACATAAGTGGTGGAAGCATATTCGAATCCACAATCACATCTTTGAATAAATATCGAAAATTCTGAAACAAAACAATTAAACAAAATATTAATCAATTTTTTGTTCTTATTAGTTAAATGACTTACTTTATCAACTGGACACTTTTTTGGTAACTCTCCAAAAGTATCAATGATAGATTTAATAATTCTAGGAAATCCAGTCGCACTTCCTTCAAAGAATTTACATGAATCTTGTTTTACATTCAATAAAGTTCGTTTTCTTTTATTTAGAAATGCTTCAATTTTTAATTCGTGTTGCTGTGATTTAACCTCACGATGCATCTGAATTTCAACATGACCACGGGGTGGCCTAGCAGTGTTATTATAATAACAGATTGGTGGATCAGCATAAACTGGGTTAACAGTACAATCGAAGGATTCAAACGTTATCACAAAGTTAGGCTTAATAATTTAGGTATATACAAAACAATAACTATCAGTAAATGTAAGAAAAACAATATGAATGAATTTCACCTTTCCATTGATTGGTATAAAAAATAAAAACAATTGTAGAAGAGATAATAACAAAAGAGTAGAATCTGCTGACTTCATTTTATATGAGTGAAGAAATGTCAAATCAGTATTAAACAGTTTTGTTATTTTTTAATTTCCTCATCTGTAAAATCCTAAAACGAATTAAAACACACGTAATTCGTATAAATGGTTCAATTATTTATTAGATAGTTTTTAAAAATTGAGCCAAATCTATTATAAACTAAATTGTTTTGGTCACGCAAAAAGTTTGTTTGAATCAGTAAACAAGGGGGCTGATACGAACCATTTAAATTGACCAAAATCATTTATGTGACAATATACGCCGGGGAGAACAGTAGAATATAAAATAAATACTTAAAACTTGTGTCATCAAACAGCCCTTAGAAAAATGCTCTCTACGTCAACTAAGCGGCACCTATTGAATAAAAAAATTGCTTTGAACCTTGGTGTCTCCATAAAATCAGTAGGTTCTTTGTATGAAATTTATTTCAATCGTTCAGCAGTACCACGATAAGAAACAGTAACTGCAACGGCCGAAAAGTTCAGTTTGGTGCATTTGGTTGGTGTTCAAGAATCGTCGATGACAATATCATCAGCATAAGCAAGATGTTTATAAGACATCCATTCGTTTGAAAAATTGTGCCTCTGATGTCAAAGCGTGAGGTGATATTCTTGGTGACGATATTAGGTTAACTTGAGCAGGCAGACAAGTTTGGCAGGAATACATTCCTATTTACCTTACCGTGCGTCGTTGTCGCTTATCAAACTTTAAGTCGAAAAAGAATTTGTTTATTAATGAAACTGCACTCCAAAATTATTTTTGGGGTCTGATTTTATTGGGGCATAGTTTCAATATGAAATATAACCCCAATAATAATTAATTATTGTTCTAAAATCGATGTGAAAGTTTGACAAATGAGGTAAAAAAACTAGATTTTTGAAAAAATTTAATTTATAAAGTCCTGATTTTCGTTGGAAATGCCTGAATGTCTTCTTAAAAAAAAAAACTATAAAAAAAAACTCTTCAAAATTGTTGAACCTAGAAGCATTGTCTAAAGAAAAAAAAAATAGTTTTTTTTTTAGACCCTAATCCAGATAATGGGGGTGTAATTTCTACATACGGTTTCGTAACCAGTGCAAGAAGCCCTAAAAACTGCTATTGGTGAGTCTCCACACTATTATTTTTTAAGTGTTACACTCTGTTATTAAACTGAAAGATCAACTTTATCACAGCATAAATCTCTCTTTAAACTATAATAGGCAAAAGCCAATGCTCCAAAACTCCAAAAACACCTAAATTGAATTTATAAGTTCAGAATGATATCTAAAGTTTAACCCCACTCTCGGTCAAAATTGTCCAAAGTTGAAAGTTAATTATGATTAATGAACCTTCTCTCTCTTTAGATTTAAACTCAAATTTATCTTCTCGCTTACATATATCCCAATAAAATTCTCTCGCAGCACTACTAACTACCTACTTTTGAATAATATTATATTTCCTTTACTGTTTGTGTTGTATTTTTGTTGCTTGATTCTGACAAATCGTGTGACCGAAAAATATAAAAGCACTTAAATATTTAACTTCCACATCATAAAACTTTATTGCACCTCTCAACAAAACATATCCGCCCTCCATAACATTTTCCCAGTGACAATCTAATAAAACATTTCGATTACGAATTTATGTGTACGTACATTTATGTATTACTCGTTTTTTTTATTTTTCCTACTTTTTGGCAATGTGTCCTGAATGAAGAAGGACTCGCAGGCAGCAGGACGACCGATGATGACGATGATGACCATTTGTATTGCGTCCTCTTTTCCGCTCTCCAATATCTTCTATATACCCTTCTCGACCAATTCATCAAAAAAAGTGACCTTCATTAAAATGCCTTTACCACGGCACGACCACGCAACACACCCCATTCGATCCGATCCACCCGCACCCGCATCACTCATGTCCATAAAAGTTATTTTATTGAATTACACGCTTGCTGTGTCGTGGGGCGGCCGGGACCCTTGTCTGCTCCAAACGGAGTGTCAATGCCGTGGATCAGATGGTTGAAGAGAGGGGGGGGGGAGAGTTAGTATATTCATTGTGAATTGTGTGGCACTGTTCGAAATCTGTCTTCACTCCAGGCCCGTTCAACTATTTTACGACTCTCTGTGGACCATAAAAGCTCAGCACGCTACAATATACGAGAGTACTTTCGTATGTGATTGTCAAACAGGCCACCCGCTAGGTGGCGATGGTGGTGGAGTCTAGAGTGAAGAGAAGAAGAATTGTTTTTCTCTTTTATATTCACTTGACCAGCAGATGCCCTCATGTCTGGCCGGTGAGTGTGTGTTATGACCTGGGCATTCAGTCATGGAATTACAACTTGAATGGGGAGGAACGTTTCAGGCTCATTTTTCAACCATACCTCGCTTCGGTGTAGAGAGAGTATAAGAAGAGGTATTATGATGCACGTATCCTGCAGAGAGTGTTCCTGTTCAGTGCTGTCATATCGGTCGTATATGTAGAACCTGCTACTGCAGGTTTTCATTTTTGTATTTTGGCGTGCTCTTTTATGCCAGCATACACCAACCGCTTTGATTGACATGAATTCCATTTTTATTGCTAAATAGATGGAGCGCAGAGCAGAGCAGAGCGCTGCGTTGCAACGACAACGACGCACGACGACGACGACGACGACGTGATGTGATTGTCAATTGCGGCAGTTTCCCGAATGGCAAACTTAAACGCGCTCCCAATTGAATGGTGGATGCACTTTTTTGCAGCAAAAAGTTGCACCAAAGCTATGGATGTGGCGATGCAATGGTGAAAACGTCCGTCGCGTCGTTCATAGTAGTCATCATAGACGTCGTCGTCAGTCGTCGGCGGCATTAGTAGCCGGACAAAGCGCATTAGTTTCAATTTGAATTTTCCGTTTTGCATACTAAGTAGGGGCTGGACAATATAATTTATGGCGAGACTTAGAATGAGTTATAATGTATTGCCAGCGTAGCAGCAGCGGTAAGGAAAGGTAAGGTAGGGTAGGGTAGGGTATTTTATTCCACATACATACTAGGTGTACGCAACAAACGCATGCTGCACTTAGCTCTATTTGCTGCAGTTTTTATGTGAAAGAATTGGCATAAATTTTATGGTTATGATGGGTGGAGTTCAATTTTCTACTTAAAAAGCAACAAACAAACAAAAAAAACAACAACAACAAACAAATAGGATTTATATTGAAAGTCACTAAAAACTGTTCAAAGGCAGGTATACGAGCTGGGGTAAACACTTTGAAGTGGAATTGCTATTAATTTTATTTTGTTGCCATTTTGTCATTTTGAATTTTCTGAAAGTTATTAATACCTTTGTTAAACTGGGGAAGTCCAGTTGGAAGTTGTGATTATGCAAACTGTTTCGTTTGAAAAGTTGAGAATATTTTTGTAAAGAACTGAAATGACTGCGACATAATTTAAGTGACAGAACTGGCATTTATGCCACATTTACACGATTGATAAATTGTCTGAATGCAATTTTTTTATTGTATTTCATTTCACCATCAATTTTTTAGTAAGAAATAAGTTTTGGTAATTTCATTTGAAATTTTAGTAGTCATCATATTGGCCTTTAATACCTCTATGTAACGTGAAAGTCACATAAGATCAAAACCAACGGAAGGAACAGGTGTAGAAGTTTTTGGGCCGAGACCAAAAGAACACAAGACTGGGGTAAACTACCTAAGCTGAGGCAGGCTAAAATTTTTCTCGGGAACTACAACAAAGAAAAGAAATTCTATTCCTGTTTCAGATGAAGTAGAAATAACCTCAAGATAACCACAGGTCTCCTTACGGGCCATTGCAAATCAAGAAGTTCAAGTCATTTAAGCATCCTGGGCCTAGTATATAGTGACACTTGCAGATTCTGCAATAAACACCAGACCATAATTCATCAAAGATTTAAACACTTGGAATGCTACCAGGCCGAAGAAGGGCAAATACAATCTATGAAAATATTCGAAATACTGAATTTTCTAAAAGGGATTAATTTAGAGAAAGAGCTGTAGGCGTATACAAATTTAACTTAGTGGGGGTGTAATACCGACAAATTTTTTATTATGTATTTATTTATGTGTATAATGTTATATTTGTTATATTATTACAATATTGTTTTTTTTAGAATTTAAATTTTAAAAGTTATAAAAACCAGAGAAACACGTTTTTTAGACATTTTCCTTTGGAAATTTGTAACATGATCACTTCTGTTAGGCTCATGTTATTTGAATCAGTAAATGCGAGAAGTGTAGGTTCAGGAAAACTTGAGTTAAGTCCAAGCATACACCATTTCCAATAAAATCTTCTTTTACTTTTTATAAAAAAAAACACTAAGAATGACACTTTTGTATGGTACCCTCCACAAATTTGGATTTTTAGTTTAAATGTTGAGTACTTATTTGTGGTAGCAAACTATAATCTGACGAAATAGGGCTCGCTGAAATTTATATGGTGTAATTGTTGATATTAGAGCATTTCATAAGATCGTGTAGAGCAATTTTTCAACTTATTTGTAATTGAACGACAAATTCGTGCTAGCGTTTTTATTTGCTTATTTTGATTTTTTTGTACAAGAAGAATATAAAAAGTACTAAATGCTTAAAATGGCGAGGTTTTAAGACTATAAACTTGCTTATCCGTTGGACAGTAATTCATTTGGAAGCTTTTTAATTAAACAAGATTCAAAAATCATTTGTGACTTAGTTTTTTATCAAACTCTTGTTCTCTTGTTTTTATTATATTTTTAACTTTGCGATTTGTTGGGAGTTTTATTATTGCTACAGCTACTTGAACAAGGCGAGTACTTAATAAATAAGAAAGAAATTTAAAAAAAATATACATTATCTAATGGCTAGAAAGGAAAACACTCATTAAAAAAAATTTATAATTTGCATTATGAGTGTAATTTTAAGTAAATATTAAACATAAAAAAAAACGTGATATATTGAAATTTTTCGTGCCACCGTGCGACGAGGAAATTTCCGTGTCAAAAAGGCATGATCGTGCCACGTCAGCAACGCTGAGTGAGACCCACTTTAAAACTTTTAAAATTTTCCAAAATAAACAAACTAGCTTTCGAATAAATGCAAATGAAATCAGTAGGTAGTGCTTCCAATCTGGTGAAAAATATGTCATTCCGATCCATTATTATAAAATTTCAATAAAATATTTCTTTGGCATTAATTTTTTTTTTCACTTTGATAGCTTGTCAAGTATCTTTTTACATCATCCATTAAAAAACACTTAAAATCATGTCCCATGTTGTGTCTTCCTTAAGTCTCCATACACACACAAATACAATGTAAACTTTTTTATAAGCCTCTCTCAACACACATTTTATACTAATTTCCCATAAAATTACTCGGATACCAAATAATTTTTTTCATTTTACGACAAATTTATGAGTTATAATTAAAATGCATGAAAAAAATAAACATCTGTATGTTGACTCTTCCCACTCTGTGCCATATAAATTTTTTGTCATAAAAATTCACCATCAATATACCGTAACATCCTGAAAGAACCGACGAAAGTTTATTCAAAATCCATCATTAAGCTTTGAGCCCATCATTCAACAATTTCGAACCCAATACCATAATGAGTGTGTTTAGGGATGAACAGTAGCGGTGATGGTAGCGGCGGCGGCAAAATCGAAAAGTCGTAAAAAAAAATTAAAATCTCCAAAAAAATAAACGTCAACCCATATAATTGAATGACAGAACACCAGAAGCACAAAACCATACCGAAACGGTGTCATCATATTATCAGAACATGTCTCTCGTTTGCGCTTCTTAATCTATCTTTAGCGCTCTGAACAAAAAAAAATAAAACCAAGTCGTTATTTATGGGTTCCGAAAACCGCGCTATTGTACAAAAGTATATTTTTTATCAGAGGGTTGACATTGAGAGGGGGATTGGATGAGGGTATTATTGTTTTGATTTTTGCCTTTTTATTATTATTTTTTTTTTTTTTTTTTGGTTGACAGTAGGAAACCCGCATCCAATTTTATCGATGGAATGCGATTTATTACGAAACAATCGGAGACAAATCAGAACATTAATTTAGTTTAATCATAAAAACGTTTCGACACTTAAGTGTCACTTTGGCAAGATAAAATGGAGAGTCAGCATTTTGACAGGAGGCAAGCATTTTGTTCTGGGTGTTGTTTGGTTTGGTTTGGTTAGATTTTTGTTGGAATATCTTGATTGAATTTAGAAGTCAAGGCACGTTTTTATTTTTGTAGAGTAGAACAGTGTTTTGTTTGTTTGTTGGTGTGTGATGTTGAATTGGGGATACAATTTAGATTTTTATGACATAAAAAGCCTCTTTGGCAAAAATTTTATATCATGTGGTGCGAGATGAGAAGGATTTTCAGTTTTCACCTACTGAACACATAGAAGTAGGTACCTTACCTACCACACAAATTTGCTATGTCATCAAATATAATTTTTCCAGTTTTGTATGTGAATATAAATTTGTGGCTGCAGAAAAAAAACTATAGTATATATGAAGGCATTGGCATTTTCTACCAAGATTGTATACCCACTTAGATTTTGTCTATGTTTAAAAGTAATAAAGTAAATCTTTTCATTTTTTTCGGCAATTTTTTTAGTTTTCTGAAATTTTAAATTGATTAACCTACATTGTTTTTTTAGAACGAATATTTTAATAAAAGAAGTGATCACTTTAAAAGAAAAAAATAAGCTGCAAAACTTTGCGACATTTTAGTTTTCATTTAAATTTAAATTGATGTTGACTTTTCTTTTTTAACAAGAAAACTATGTGAAATGAACCGCAATTGATACTAACAGCGTATTTTAAGGAAAACCATAACAAATATTTATTTTATTTGCAAATTATAAGTACGCCTTTTTCACTTGCAAATTGTAATGAAAATCTTTACTTTTAAGTTGTGTGACATAATGCAGAAGGAGCATATTGCACAATAAATAAGGATGCTAAAATTTAAAAACTTATAATTTGCAAAATAAGTTAAAAAAAATCAAGTGAAACTCTGCGAAATAAAATGATTTTCAAAAGGACTGATTTTTATGGATTTTTTTAATTTTTTTGGGAAGAATCCAGAAATCGTACAAAAAATTAGTCAAGGCACAAATTTGACAATTTTATCCTCATTTGTTCTACATAAACGGTCTTAGCGAAAAATTTTCATATTTTGGATCATGCACCAAAAACAATAAGAAACATTTTTTCTAATGATTTCTCAGGTTTCCCGTGATAAAAATTTTGTTGGATAAGTTCACAATTGTGCTCAAAATTGCAAAAAACATAAAGTTAGCCATTAAAAGTTATAACTTCTGAACTGTCCTCTTCTAAAAACGCTTCAATTGGACTAAAGAGTGTATTTTGGACCAATCATAAATTTCACTTTGCAATATCTTTGCTCCTAAAGCGAATTTTTAAAAGTTTCAAGTCTCATATATACGAGTAGTTTTGTAATAAAGTAAAGACAGTACCAAAATTTGAAGTGGAATGTACCAAAAAACGGGTTTTTGACATGTTCATATTATCATATCTCAAAACCATGATATGCTAGGGTAGTTTTGACTTCAGATGCAGCTTCAGCGTGCCAAAATCCTGCTTTAAAAGCGATTTATGTTACAGACCATCAGTGTAATGTGTACCTTAATAGTTAGGTACATTCTTGTTCTTAATACATGAATGCACACAATTTTGAAGTGTGAATGGAAGAACAAATGTTTTAGTTGCAAGAAAACGTTATTTTCACAACACTACATGCAAATTTGGATGCAACTACGCAATATTTTGCATCAAATTATGAATTGCAATTTATAATTCGTTATTATTAGCAATTTTATTTTGTTTGTATAATTTTGAACTAATAATATCCTTATCCCAACCAAATTCTGCGAAATTAATTTCGGGAGACAAACAGAAATTATTATTTGAGTGTGAAATATTATTTTCTAAACATAATTATGTTTGTTATTTATTACGCAAATCATGTTTTTGCATAAAATTTGTTTTGCAATAATGCAAACCACATTCTTACTTCTTATTTTCTTGTGCTTTTGAGACAATACATTCTGCAAAAAGAGATCTTGCGAAATGAATGATTGCTAACTGATGTCTTGCTAAACAATAAAAAAGAAATGAACGTTTCGTAAGAATTATTGCGAAATGATGGAGATGATTTCACAAACTAAAATAAAGTGGCAATACTAATTTGCAAAAATATACCTACTCAAGATAAACCCATTATTTATTGGATGGAGTAAGTAAGCTAGTTTTTCCTTATCTGAATAAGAAATTTCAAATTTTGAATGCATTCGTATGTGTCAAAATAACAAAAACCCAAAATCAAATATTAACCAACAAAATGAAGACATATACAAAATGTCTCTTTAAAAATAATAAAATATTTATATTCGTTCGAAAATAAAAATCACAATCACGCACTGTCTAAATAAATACGAAAAAAAAAATTTGATTAATTTTTAATGAGAAATAATAGCAAAATTATTGAACAAAATTGGGAACCTTGACTTGGACATTCTTCATACATATAGTTAGTTGAATATTGTTCAAACATCTAATTTAATATCGATTAGAATCAATTGGGCTTTTATTGTCAAGTGTGGCAATATTCTATTATTATTTCCCAACTATATAGCTACTTTTGTACAATAAGTGAAATTCTGTGATATAATATTAAATTGCTAACTACGAGTGTACATGCACGAATGAACGCATAAATAACTATCAAATTATTGAAGGTAATTTTGCCCAATTATATTTGTCTCTCAAAATTATATACCCCTACATAATGTAGGCTTCTGACGTTTCAATTTTATTGAGAGGCTTCATCTATTCTAAAAAATATATGCATGTCAATGTAGGTCAAAAAGGGGCAAGCAATTAATGAGATATTTGTATATTAATTTGGTGTGTTCTGTCAAAAATGATGAATTGAATTTGGATTTCCATTTTCTCCTCTGTACTTTGAATCAAGACATCAATTTCAGTGCCAACAACCTTAAAACATGTAATTATTATTATTACAGAAAAAACCACACGTTTTTTTTTCTTTCGTTTGCGCAATAATCCATACCGCAACTACTTATTTATTAAATCTCTCCAGATGTTTGGCGATGTAAAATTTATGAAAAAAAGATAGCTCATTATGACGATATGTTCAGTTCATTACAATTGCTTTATTATTATTGTTATTACGACCTCTGGATGCTACACTCGTAAAAGTTCCTTAATTGCATTTGCATCACAGTAAACTGCTTTATGTCAGCAATAAATTTTCCAGCACGACACGCTGGTGCTGCTGCACTGCTCACAGCTCAGCTCAATGCCAATGCAAAGCAATTTATAGCTGAAAATTAGATAATAAATACTTGCGTTTATTGGTTGCCACTTTGTTTATTTTATATTTCAGATTTTTTTTACATCAAATTCACTCTTTTGCAAGGCAAATTAATACTTTTGCAAATTAAATTCATCATTTTGCAAATCAAATTAATTCTTTTGCAAAGTGCTTTCACATTTTTTCAAATAAAATTCACTTTTTGAAAACTAAAGTGATCTTTACGGATTATTGTTTGTGAAAACAAAAAAGTCAAAAATTCAAGAAATTTTTGTTTTTCGTTTTTTCTTAGCAAAAGGTGAATTGGCAAAGAAATGAATTCCATTTGCAAAAACAAATGCATTTAATTTTGCAAAATATGAATTTTTATTTATTACAGGGTTAATACTATTTTGCAAAGAAATAAGCTTAATTTATTTATCGCAAATGGTGAATTTAATTTGCGAATAAAATGAGCTTAGTTTGCAAATAATGTATTTATTTTGCAAAAGATTCAACTTTATTTGCAAACACATAAATTTCACATGCAAACGGGTGAATATAATGTGAAAAAACTGTATGTAGGTATGTATTTACATTTTTGAGTGTTTTGCCAAATTTGGAAAATAATTTAATAAGTTTAATTAATTTCAAAAATAATATTTTTTTGTTAAATTTTAATAAATAATTTTTTCTATTTGAAGTTTGTGATACAATTTTGAATTTGTTTTTGTTTATAAATTTTTTAAATCAGTGAAAACTCCTCTCTTTTTATTTTGTATAATTTTCTATGTGCGGCAATCATTGCTGCATCAAATGCTTCAAAAAATATTTAAAATAAATCGAAGTGAAAATGCACGCCGCCGATGATGCTGGATGATGCTGTTGTAGTGTGTAATAAAACTTACTCGTGTTTTCAATTTATCTATCTTCACTAAAAATAGCATCTTCAATCTGCTGTTTACAGATTTTGTTTTTAAAAAAAAAAGTAAAAACAACAACAACAACCATATGAGGAAGATTCATATTTTTTATCCTCATCCATATCTCTAAACCTGAGGTAAATTTTGAGGTTGTATGGACAAGGCAAACTTTTGCGTAAACCGTAGAGCTTCCTCTTGAGGCAAGCATATATGTGGAGAACAGTTGTTGTTTTGTTGCTGATGTTTTGTTTGTTAGATAATACCGGTAATGGTGTGGTGGGCGTTTCAGGCTTCCCAAAATATTCCGGGTCTTGTAAAGTGGATATATAAGTACGAGTATTCATATGGATGAAAAAAACAAACATAAGTTTCAAGTGCAGTGCCATGAGAGAGAGAGAGAGAGAGAGAGAGAGAGAATAAGGTAGGACACAACATCAGTCAGTGGTGTGTATAGTGATGCGGGTGGGCATTTTATACGGTCGTTTTAAAATGCACGTGTATGTATGGGATACAGTGGAAATGTGCCAGAGAGTTGAGGAAGGTCAAATTTTAGAGGGATTTATGGCCAAAATACACGATATATGGATGCAGTTTATGGTAACTGAATGACGTCAAGGCAATAAGTTTAGTATAGTTCAATGTGTGTATAGGTATGTGTATTTACATATACAGTTTCAATGCGGCACTCAAGCCAGCTAACAGCAACGCCATGGGTATTAGGGATGTAATATCGATTTAGATGGATTTTGCAATATTTGGCAATAATGTGAATATTGTTCAACAAACAAAACTCATTATTAGATATAGTTTAGAAGTTCTTAATGATGGAAATTTCGCATAAAGTTGATTTTGATTTCCCATGAAATTTGGAAATTTTATCAACAACCATATTGAATATTGAGATTTCAATTTATCTACGATGGTCATTAAATTTTATTGATGTTTGTTATGCTCTCTTTTTTTTAATTTAAAAAGAACAGTCAAATAAGTTTTGTTATATAAACTTTTTTATCTCTCACTCTCGCTCATACCACAAAATTTTCTAAAGCTTTTTGAACTAAATTTCAGAAAACATAAAAATTCCCGAAAACCGAAATCGCAAAAACTCAAAACCGCGAAAATCAAAAATGCAGAAAACCCAAGCTCAAGCTAAAAAAAAGAATTAACAGTTTTAACGTACACCGCACTCATAAAAGAAGACACAACTTTTTTTTTAATTTTGTTCATGTGTTGATGAGAAATCATGTATTAAAGTCAATCATTTTATTCGCCTACTCAACTAAATTCAATGAAACTAGTGGTTAGTTTAAAAAAATCATTTCAAATTACACTGATGTGATGCATCAAATCATTTACCAGCTCAAATCACCATTGAAATTCATTAACATTCCAACCGCACAAAACTTTATTTTGATTTATCATTGAAACAATTTAGAGCTTCGCATTATAATCTCGCTATGCTTTGTAAGGCAAATTCTGTAAATCATATGAAATATTCCTCTCGCACCGCACCGCTTACTTCAAAAACAAAAACAAAACAAAAAAAAAATACCTACATCTATCAATCTTTTCATAGAAATAAATAAATTTTCTAAATGCGATGAGCATTTACGAGATACTTATACAAAAAACCTCATAAACAATGAATCAAAAACCACCCACCACAGAGCCAGAGCGGCAGCACACACAAAAATGAATTAATGACGTGACAAAATGAATGAACCTCTAATAATAATAAAAATGATGATCTATGCGATAGTGTCCATAGTTTAAGTGAATTATCTTCGTCAAAAATGTGGAGAGCAACGATTTGAGAATTGAGATAAAGAAAAAAGATACGACTTCGAGAGTTAGTTCAGACAATGTCACTAACCTTGAAATTCCAGTTAGAATACTAAATCAGAGTAAATATTTGTTCCAAGAGAAAGAGAGTTGAAGTTTTGATATTTTTGTTCGAAAACAAAGTCTCGTGGGAAATTCCCTTGTTTTTTTTTTTTTTTGAACCAGCTACCGGCATAAAAAATACAATTGAAGTCATTATATTTATTTAAATTACGTATTCAAAAACATATACAACACAGTTGAGCTTTTTTCCGTATTTTCCCATCTGTTGGCGGCAAATTCTTTTAATCTCTCAATTTTTGTGTGAGAAAAACAAACATTACATATTATGTATGTATCCCACTCAAATGCCTGCCATTAAAGAACAAAACCAAGTAAAAAAAAATATTAAAATTTATTAAAATGTGTATTGAGGAATAAATATACCTATAAACCTACTCATTCCATTGATTGGGAAGTTTGGGAAATTCGTTTAAATGCAAGCACTGTCGCCCATGCTAAATGTTAAGGAGCCACTGAGTTACGCACCCCAAGAGCGCCTACACACCCCTTCTGATGGAGATCGCAAGAAAGCACACTCCATGTCACTTGATTGTGTTCTTGAATAATTTAAAATTTGTAACAACTTTTCTGGTTTTGTAGTGCTACTAGGTAGGTAAATACATGGAGTGGGACATTTGTGTTCATTTTTTTACATCAGCTTGTACATAACTCTTTTAGTGATTTTGTAGTGGTATCTACTACAATACATATATTTTGTACATCTACTACATTTTCAAAACTCCTCAGTATTTGCATCACGTGGTTTTTCTGGTTTTTTTTTTTTGCAACTACTTGACTTGGGAAAACTTTGTACCAAATTCATTTTCTAATTTAGTTTCGCTCAATGCATGGTGGGCGTGAAGCCATAAATTTGTACCGATTATTTTGTAATTTTGAAGCGCTGTAACATGGAGTTAGGATACTTCAGTCCGAGGTAATTTTTTTTGGTTTTTCAGGTATACTACATGGCGTAAGACAATTCTGTTAATTTTCTATCACAGGTTTGTACCAATTTTGATATCTGATTTTGTAGTGCTACTGCATGGATCGTGCTATTTTTTAAAATTTTCGCTCACAAAATTGTACCAAGTTGTCTATATTGTTTGGGGTTGCCTTTTCATGGCATGGGGCATTTCTTTTATTTTCTGCCACAAGTTTGTATCCAAATTCTTCTTCTGTTTTTATCGTGCTATATGGTTTCCTAATTTTGATGTATGTTTTTTTTTTTTTAATTTTCCTTGCAAAGTTCATAACAAATTATATTAATGAGTTTGTAGAAGGCACTTCTCAAGGTATGGGACATTTTGAAATTTTCTACCACAAATATTGTACCTCTACTCATCAATTTATCATTACTGGGTTTTGTATTGCTACTACATGACATTTGAATAGAACTTTATTTTTGCTACTTTTCTACAAGTTTGTACCAAGTTTTTCATTCTTTTTGTAATGGTACATTTTTGGCACTTCATGGGACATTTTTGGTAATTTCTTTTTGTGATTTGGGGTGATACTAAATGGCATGGGACATTTTGTATTAATTTATTGTAGTGCATTTTCTGTGTATAACACACTTATCAAAATTCTTACCTTTTTATGATCCATTTCCAAATTTAAACTCATTCAAAAGTTGTGTTTTTGAGATGTGTAGCATTATTCGGTGCATTAAACGGGACATTTATATAAAAAAACATCTTTTGGCAAGCAAAATAGCGAAAAAAATTCAATCAGAGATGGGGAGACGCTAAATATAAAGACTTTTGTAAGATTTAGACAAAAGATTGATGCATAACTCAAATGAGTTACAAAATTGTGTATTACTTTGTTTCAGCAATACAAAACTAACAATAACTTGATAGCTACAAATTAAATTCAAGACTAGCTTCAATTAAATGACTCAAAGTGTGTAAATTCTATTCTCAAATGAACGACCGCAAAGATACAATTTTCAATAGAAGAAGCTCGCGCGCGTTCAAGTACTCGTATCTCCATGAGTACGAGTACATTAGGCGTAATTGTATTGCTTATGCGATTAACACGCCGTTAATTTGTTGTTCATGGGATGTGCACTATACGCCGCTAGAATATTTAATTAGCTCTATCTGTGGTACATGTGGACGAACACAGCAACGACAAGGGACAACGACGGACGGACGGACGGTTGCACGACCAGTTTTGACGAGCTGATGTGTAGTGAGCTTCTCGATATAAATATCGTTGCGGGCGCTTTGATTTATCGATCTTTGAAGCAGCAGTGTATTAGTACATTTCTTGATGCAATTTAGTCGTCCGTCTGTCGGTCGATTGGTCGTCCCAAAAGGGTCACCTTTGATGTGCTACAATGTTGATTGTAATGATGACGCAAGTGTCAAGTCTGAAGCTACATAACTTCAAAAGCATTTTTTCTTAACAACAACAAAGAACACATTCCCCTCTCTGGCATACCTCCCGCTTGGATCGCCCCCACTCTATAGCTCTTTATTTAATTTTCCCCCCCTAGCGGCTGTTTATTTATCATCTATTCCAGGGGTGTTTAGCTTTAAATAAATATTTAAACAAATTTGTATAGCAACTTGTTTGTAGCATAGAGCTGAAGCTATCCATTGGATTGTTAGTCCATCAGGGGATGCAGCAGCCCGGAGAAGATGCCTTTTGTCCGGGGATTGTACACTTCAAGAGTTGTTCTATTTAGTTGGATGATGGCTTTGGCTCCGACTACAACTGTGGATGGTCTTTTCCCCTAAGGGGGATAGATCCAACCTCATCGTGTAACAAAGCAACGGATGTTGTTTTTTCCTCTACAAAAAGATATTGTATCTATTAAAACTTGGTAGTGTGGAAATTATTTTTTTTTTTTTTGTTGATTTCGGATTTTAAACGGTATTTTTACGGATTGATGGTGTTTGTCTAATTGAGCGATTAGGAAGATATAAACTTGTAGAAAATTGTTTGTGCTTCAACTTCAATGTGTTGTATAACCTTCGAGGGGGGCGGACGATGATGACTGAGAACGAGAAGAGACGCATGTTGACTTTGAGGGTTGGCAAAACATTGAGGGAAGTTTGTTTGATTTCATTGAAATTTAAGTTAAATATAAGAAAACGATATACCTATACTTTTCTCAAAATGAGTATATGTTTTTGGTGGGTGAAACGGAGGAGAATCCATTATATACATATATTTTGAGTGTTTTTGGTTTTGTTTGTTTAAATTTTCATGTCGTTCTGTTTGACTTTTGTTGCGAGTCAAAGAGTATAGCTACATACATATTTGTAAAAGATTGATTATTCAAAAAGCGAATTGTGTACTGGCGGATGACATGTATGTGTCATGAGTTTGAATGATTTGTTTATCTTTTTTTGTGAGTTTGTTTAAATGCTATGATGCAACTTGTCAAAGGATTGCTTTTAATTTTTTTATTTTCTTTTGCATAAAATTACCCAAGGAAGGATTAACCTAAAATCATAGCATGTTTTTGTATATCTGTATGTATATCCACTCAAATTCTCCCCAGAATAAAAAAGAATTTAATTGAAAATATTGTTTAAACGAAGCCTTGTTAATACATATATTCCAACTTTTTTAATCAAAATCGTGGATACAGTTTTTGAAACGATGACACTACCTACCTGCCAGTAAGGATTTGTTCCTGAAAAAAATCAAAACATGAAAAGTATGCAAAAAACGACAGACCGAAAGAGTACGAAAATTGCCAAATTTAGAATTTAATATTGAAAAGTGAATCTACTGCCTCATAATTTTTTCTCTACAGGGGGGCAAATTCTGGTTCTATGAAAAAGTGAAACTAAAAGCTTTTCACTTTTTCACTCATAAAAGCGATTATGGTTCAGTGAAAAAATGTCTGAAATCTTCATTATGAATAATTTTCTTTCACGGAAAAATTTAAGTGAATGTCAAGGTGAAAACATAAAAACAAATTCTTCTACCTGAACTAAAAATAGTAAAAAAAAAATAAAATACATGATCCAAATTTAATACTTAATAGCGAATGTGAAAATTATTTATTCGATTCACCCAATAGAAGTAGGCAATAATCTATAAAATAAAAGAGGCCGAAAAAGTCAAGCATTTTGGTGCAGTTATTGCTCAACTGTTTCTAAGCTGTGGACTTGGTTTTACACTATTGGTATCTATTCCTAACAACACCATACAAAAACAGTGTCGTAGAGTTTTTTTTTCAACTTAGATTTTTTTGTACGACTGAGCTATTTTACTAGTTTTCATATTTCGGTTTGTCATCGAGTCATAATCGAATCTAACATTCTGTTTGTAGTGTCAGTCTAACTAAACCGAAGAATATTAATCATCTGCGTATTATTTTCAAAAGTAAAACTTAATGTAAGCAGCTTTAAGGTGCACATTAACTTTGACCCTAAGAGCAAGTACGTGCGACCCAGTCGTGTATTTTATCTTAATACCTGTTTAATTATTTCTTTCAAAAAAAAACAAAGATATTTTGGTAACTTATTAATAGTTAAAAAAAAAACTGGTAAACTTTAGAATTCTCAATTTAAAATTTGTTTTTAGTTAAAAAAAAAACCTGGAATACTTTAAATGCTTAGTTTAAAACTTTTAAATCAATGTTTTACTCAGTAACTTAACTTGATGTTTTTTTTTCAGGTAAAACTTAACAACTTACAAACAAATGGTTCTATACAATAATTCTGAATGAAAGATGTTTTTAAATTTTGGTAAGACTTTTTATAGCAAGCTTAAAGTTTAAATATTTTTTTTAGAGAATTTAAAACCACTCAAAAATTTAATGAAAAATTACAAAAAAAAATGCATTTTTCTTAAATATTCTGACTGGATTACTTATTCCAGGGAAATAAAATTTGGTTTCTTAAGAAGATTTTTTAAACATTTTTGAAAAAAGTTAAAGACACGACCGAATAGGTTTTTTGGTTCGAGTTTTGTCGCTTAAGAATCCCAAGAGATATTCCTTAAAAAATAAAACAATACCATTTTTCTAAGCAATTTATTAGTAGATCAAAAAACTTTTTCAATTAAATTTTCAGTTTATAATTTTTTTTTTTTTAAGTGAAGGTACTTATATGTTTCGATTCCATGCAATCCTATGAAATAATGAAAAATATTTAAATGAAATTCTAGGAAACTGCGTATAGCATTTCAATATACCAATACCCAATGCCATATGAATATCCAAAAATACCAACTTTCCCAACAATATTCCATCTGAAATCCTACAACGAAGTTGCTGCAGCAAACAAACTGGATGCTCTGCATTCTGTGCATGTCAGTCTTCAATCAGTCAAAAACTTTAATTTATGAATTTTGATAGCTGCTTCCAACATTTGTTGTTCAACTATTGTTCGAAAGCACTTTTGTTTGAGAATTTAAACACACAAAAAAACATAATATTTCTAGAACTTCCACTTAGTACCAAGGTACTCATATATCATCAACAGGGGATATAAAATAATTTTGATCGGTAAGTTTCTACCTGTGTTCATAACATACTAGAACTATAGGTAGTACGAGTAGGTACTATTCCAAAACCATCAATCTGTCAAGAGTCTCACATTTATACTCGATAATAATATAGCTAGTTTTATAACATTCATAACTCAAAATTCAAATCCCACTCAAATTTAGTTCTTGCCATCAAAACTTTTAATGCCAAATTGGCAAATTAGTTTCTCCATCAAACATATCATCGAGTAGTGGCACACATCAAGAACGAATCTAAGAACTTCGTTCATGTGTCGGTCCTTGCGTGCATCCATCCATCCGTCCGTCATCGTTGTACTCCATGGTCAAGTGTATAGTATCAATGACAGCTCACAGCATCAGAGTCCCCAACAGATGGTTTCTGTCCATCATGTGGAGGAAACTTTTCGATGTGGGTTTATCCAAGTGGATGTGTGCTCAATATAGTTCGATGGATTTATGCATTCGATGAATTTTATTGTAAGGTTTATTTTGATATGGATCAAATTTCAGAAAATATTTATTGGACATTCAGATAACACTCATATGTATCCTCGCCTACGTACTTAGTACGAGTATATCTTAAATTCTTGTGCTGATTACTATTAAATCAATTGAGGATATGCTCTTGGGATACAACAAGAGTCCAATAAGAAGAGAAAATGTTTACATTTAGATCAGAATTACAATTCGTGCCAGATCAGCGATGAAAATTAATATTGACGACCGACGACGACGACGACCATTGACCATAACACACACTAATGGGTTCAATGATCCTCCTCTCTGGTGATGATTATTATTTTAATTTGTGTGTTGAGCTTCTTGTTAAGTGGTTTGATTAAAATATTTTAACACTTGATGCTTTTTGTAAAGCTAATTTAATGTATTATTGTGCATCACATGCAAGAAATTTTCGATTGATTTTGACACACACAGGATGCTGTGCAAATAATAAAGTATGTAATTTATTTGAATTTTTGTACTTATTATCTGACAGTGCAACGATTTTTGTATGGTGAATCAGATTGTTTGTTCAAAAAAGTATTTAATTGATAAAAGAAATATACAATTTCGTGTGAAATCCATTACAAGTGATTAAAAAAAAATCGTACTGTCTTCAAAGTAAGCAATATCGAGATAATTTGTTTGCTTTTAAGAAATCTGTGTCAACACTATTAGTGATATTACATTTAAACAACAAATTTAGTGGTCAGAAGATTCATATTCAAAAGTGATGTCAGTACAATATTTATAAGCTAATGACTTTGAATCATTGAAGACTTCACTGATATATCAAGAAATTGCAAGCAATTTGCGAGCAATTTTTGTTTTCTTTGATGCCATTACTAATTTCTTTTAAAATTATTAATAAACATCACATAAGATGACGTAAATACCTTCCCTGTGTAAAGGCTTCACAAAAGCGAAAACCATAATTTCTCCAAATTTGCTTGCATCTTAGTTAAGGCAACCAAATTGCTTAGTGAGCAGTTTTCCTTAGCTCAAAAGAAAATACCAACATTTTTTTAAGAAAAAAAAATGTAAATCCTTTCTCAACTAAGAAATTAAACTAATTGTTCTTCACTTCGTCTTTCTAAAATTAAGAAGAAGAAAAATAGTAAAAAATAAAGCACCATTTGTTTCAAAACCACAGGAGATATTTTCTCTTCTTTCAATTTTTTTTTTAATTCTTGTGCATTCCTCTAATTTCCTTCCTTAACGACTCCTTTTTGGATTGAAAATTAATTGGTGACACAGGAATAGAGTAGCAATACCACACCAAGCCAGCACCAGAAGTATGAGAAGGACTAATATAGCACATTGTATCTACTTGGGTGGAAATAAATTAACGTCTCAAGAAATACCCACCTACATTATAGCTAACTTTAAGGTAAAAATAATAATAATGAAAAAAAAAGAAGCTGTTAATGATGATATAAATTTTCTGAGCTATTAAAAGCAAATTGGTAGATGAAGCAGCAGCAGCAGCAAGCAGAGAATAAATCCCATGGATATAATTTTTTTCATTTTTATATCATAATCTCTCATAATGTTTCAATTTCCCTCTTGAGATGAAAGCGATACAGTTTGTCTTGTTTTAATTTCTTTTTTGGGTTTGATATTGACTACATTTTGGTTAAAATCTATTTAGAAATCTTTTTTGTGTATTTTATGGTGTTTACGGTGGAAGCTATTAATAAACATCTTTTTAGACCATAATAATTGAGTGAATGGATTTAATTTACGTATTTTAAGATAATCATTGATTTTGTATTCTGGAAAGTGGAAATCTTTGTTGTAGGTGTTTTCTTTGTGTGTTTTTCTTAAGCTTAAGATTCAGTGAACAGAAAATTTTAGGTCTCAATTTTAGTCTCAATATCGTTCTTAACCAGTGGAGTATGTAGGGGGGGGGGAGGGGTTACGGGGTGACACTAAACCACTTAATTTCAATCTGATTCTCCTCAACGAGCTCAATTAAAGTACATTTCAGTCAAAGAATCCGGCGTTTTTTTCTTTCCTTTCCATCAAGATTGAAATATCAAAACTCCTTATTTGTAAAGACAGACATTTGACACACATTTTTACTTGCAACTGCAACTTAAACCACATATTATGCTCTTATGGTCATCCGACAAGTAGGTTTTTTTTTTTTTTTTTGAATATTTTATCATGTCAGCAGGAACAACAACTGCTTCCAACATACTCAAACAACACTCGTAGGTACAGAGGTACCTACCTCCTTCGGTGTAAGAAGCATTTCATAGAAAAAACAGGTACAATTCCAACTTCTTGGCGAATATGTTTTCAAGGCGTTGGCGGTTGACACCGAATAGATTTATATATTTTAATTGCCAACCTGATCTCTGTCCACTGTGGTGTCCAGACTCTCTCTCTCTACTCTATCTTCCTATAAAATTAGTTGCGCAACTTTAAACACCTTCTTTTTGAAATTTGTTGCATTACACGAGTGTCTAGCTGAAGAAAATGACGGGTGGTGGCTGGCAGCAGCCGGCAGGTATTTATCACTTTAAAAAATCTTGTTCTATTCACACTATATCAGTGGCTTGTAGGACGTATATGGGGTGGTCTCTTGCATTCAGACCAAAATATCTAGACGTAGTTCCTTATCGAGTATTTTTTTCTCCTATTTTGGATTTTTGATTTATTGACACAAAAATGTCCAAAGATAACTGTGTGCAGTCAGAGTTTGGTGCCATTTTGAAGCAAGATTGCCACCATCAGCCATGGCTGCAACACACACCGCACAAGCAAAGGAAATCATAAATTTGACTCAAATTGAAGTTGTAAACGGAACCTACAGTTTTTTTTTTTCTTGCAAATGTTTATCTGTTAGGTATTTGATATTTTCTCCTAATCTGTAGTCATACAAGATTGACATTTAATTAGGCGTTTTGCATGACATTTCTAACGGGCCTATGAGTGTCTATACTGATATTTGATCTTCGATCCGATTTCTTCGATTTCTCTATATAGCCGCAGCTGTAGCAGGTTTTTTTTGTGGCAGAAAAAAAAATATATCTCCAAGTTAGCTCAGCTGTCAACGTTGAATTCATTAGCATGTGTAGGTTGTCTCCATTGGTCGTGCATTGCGTTGCGTTGGTTGCTTGCCAGTTGGGGTGGAAATGCATTTTGAAGTTAAGTTTCGAGATTTGAAAAGGCGTTATGTTGGCAAGCTTCAATTTTCCGGTGCAATTAGGACACTCTAATTGGGAAAACGTAGGTAGCTTGACAAACAGAAAAAAAAAATAGACAAAACTTGTTCAAATAAAACGCAAACGTCAAATGGGGATATCTACTATAAATATACCTACGCACTTTATGTGATTCGAATATGAATTTTCAGGTCAATTCGATTAGATTATTGTCAGTTTGAGAGCAATCTCAATCTATGGACGTAAGTTACATGTTTGCTTTCACTTCTACACTTTAGTGAGTATCAAATAAATGGTTTTCAGTCATAATAAAGCAAACGTCATTTAACTGTCACTGAGTTGCGAGCTGTCAAAAATGTGTGTTTGCATTCAAAAAGAGAGTTTTATCCTTTTTAGGTCAGATTTTTAACTTTTGAAAAATAGTTATTGGTGTGAAATTCATTACATAATTCCAAAAAATTATAAACAAGCTTAGCCCCAAGGGCTTTTCATGTCCAATCAGCTAAACTTTATTCACTTTTCAGGTATTTGTAATGGTCACATTTGTTTCGGTAAAAAATTTAGGTTGAATGTCACTCTGCTTGTTAACTAAAAAAAAACACGAAACTAAAAAAAAACAAAGCACATTAAGAGATTTGATCTGCAAAAAGGTTCAAATAACATTCAAAACAATGAAAAAAAACTCATTCAAGACCGTTAAATTAGCAAACATAAATCACTCAAGATCTAGGTTAGTGACTTTTTGTCTACAAATTTCTTCGTATGTTGTTAGGCAACTAACGTAAACCGCAACAATCTTAAAAGCTTTTCGCAACCTTTTTGGCTTGTTTTTTTTTTTTTTTTGAGGAACAAAAAGTCTGTCAATGTTTTGTTGTGTGTGTTAAGTTAACCGACCCAGTTGTCAAATTGGCTAACTACCTATGTCTTTTTTGGAACAATCACAATTGTGTTGGTTTTTTTTTTTCGACTCGAAACACATTTGTGTCGTCTATTGTCTACCTCATTTTGTTTAGACCTTTATCGACATAAGAATGAACCACCTACTGTTTATGCTGTCACTTTAAGGCACCACCACACCAAGATCTACATCCAAGTTACCACAGAAAAAAAAAAAAAAAAAAACAACAAGAAAAAAGAATAATGTTTTCCACTCTAATTCGCATGACTGCTGCGCCACCACCGAGCTGAAGTGGTATCTTTGCAAGCACTTGAATTCCACATGTTCACTCCATAGAAGTCACAGTTTCACGCGGATAGAAAGGAGACATTGCCGTATTTGAAGACAATATGACACCATGCATGCCGCCCCATCCCCCATCACCTCAATCACACCCCTGCAAATACAAAACACACTGTAGAATTTGGGTCCACCCACTTGCTCAAGGAAAAACATCTAAACAGTAGTCGCTCAATGAAAGGAAAACCATTATAACTGTACAAAATATTCACCCCCTCAAAAACCACAAAATATAAACAAAAAATAAAACAAAACATAGCAGCGGCATCAAGATGTCAGATAATTCGTTGTTTTTTTTTCGCCTACTGACACGGCTATGCCAAACGTCATCGCGCATAGTGTAGAGAGCGTAGCGATGTCGTAACGTAGCATAGTAGCTGTTTTTTTTTTATTTCGAAATTCAAAACATAAACCCCAAGCTGCCTGCAGTCCCACCCAAAACATGACAGAACCAAACACTTAATTCTGTTGATGACTTTATTTCGTGTCTTCCTCTTTGTCATGCTATTCGTGTGTTCTTCCTCAAAAAAATAAAAAAAACGAATATCTCGCCAAAAAATCATTAACGAAAGAACAATTATTCAATTTTGCAAGCAAATAAAATAACAAATGACACTTTTCGAAGAAATTCGATGATATTTCGAAGAAGAAATTAAAAGCTGCATGAGCCATGACAGATGACACCTCTCGTGCAGATGACAGATGTCAGCATGAAGTAGAAAAATTATATGACATGGCCTTGTTTATATATGTATTTTTTTCCTTCCTTTTTCTTTTTTTTTTATTATTTTTGTCATTTGTAGTGTCAGTTGATTGACAGGTTGGTAAGATATTTCAAGGTCAGTCGGTGTTGTTTTTTGTTTTGTTTTGTTGGTATTGTTTTTGTTTTGAAAACCACGAACGCTGCGGCGGCGGCGGCATATAGTGGAATGATAGAAATTGGACAATTCTAATTAGTTCAGACACGAAGGATAAAATATTTTTTTCTTCGTGGATGGTGGTAGGTATACTAATGACAGTTGGACTTTGTTCAATAATTTTTATTGGAATGTTGTCATCTATATACAAAAATTCAGATAACTTCTGTCATTTGTCATCTTTTGTTGGTGTTGTTTTATTAACCCTGACCCATAATCAGGCTGAGAAAAAAAATAGAAAAAAAACAAAAGACAAAATTTAAGGAGAAGTGAGACTTTTGGGTGGTGGTGCAATTAATTATTGTCAAAGGTGAATCCTGTTTACACAGAAGTTCACCTTTCGCTGAAGCTATAAACGAAGAATTCGACACATCACACAACAGAGGGAATAGGTTATTGATGATGGCGGTTGGTTATATTTTTTTTTTTTTTTCTTAGCCTTTTTCAAGTTTCACTTTTATGAATGCGGTCTTGTATTATGATATGGTATGGCATGAAATATGGCAATGGGTCACTTCATCGCTAGCGAACATGATTGATGAACACACCCATTGTTGACACTGTCATACATTGGTTGAGAGTAGAGCGGTTCCCTATATACAATGATTTCAAGTGGTTCTTTTTTTTATTCTTTCGTTGATATTTTTCCCACTACTTGGAGCTTGGAGCACTCACTGTTACCTACCTGAAAAAAGTGAACTGAATATATGCGATGAATGGAAAAGAATGGGTCATTTGATTTTAACAAAAGATTTCTCCTCCAGGGATGATTCGGAAAATTATTGATGATGATGGCTTGAAAGTCGACCATCAGTGAACATGAACATGCAGGCGAGAGAAACTATGGAGTTGACTTTCAAAATTTATGTGATTAATCGATGTTTTTTTATTTAGTTGACCTATTTTTGTATCTGATATTGGCAAGGAGGATTTGTTACTTATGCCCTTGAGTGACTGCAATCAATACTCTTTGAATATTTAATTGAATTTAAACTTTCGAAATAAAACCAGGCATTAAGTGCATGTAAAGTGGCAGCTCTGTTTAATCTACATCATGTTGTTTTGAAGAAAAATACGCAACTGTGGCTTAAATTCAAGTGGCCTTAATTTTATGTAAAATGGCAGCTCTGGTCAAGTTATATCCTCTTGTTCTGAAAAAAAATTGTCAACGAAGTCTTCAATTCAAGTGGCTTTAAGGCCTGCAGAACTGTAAAATACTGCACTCAATTGGTAATGCAGTCAATTCAGTCGCAGGTAAATGACTTTAATTTAACTGCAAGTTAGTACTGAGTAAAACCAGTCAAAAAGTACTGCAGTTTATTAACTTTTAGTCAATTAACTGCTTTAATTAACTTTTCAGTCTCGGTGCTAAAACATGCTATAGCTGTTATACAAAAGAGAACAATGTGTTATAAATGTGTCTCTGCTTGTCTTCTTGTTGCCATACCAACAAGAAACAAGGTACAGCAATTTTCTGTCGAAATTTTCGGCAGTGTTTTTGTATAATGTCACTGCAAATGTATCGATTTGAATTATGGAAAAGCCGTGACAGTAGATAAATCTACGTATGTGTTTGTGTCCTCACTTACATAGATAAATAACACGACCGCGCCCATAGAACCTGAATTCAAAACCAAAGATATCCATTTACAGAACTAATATATCAGGCAGAATACCTAGATTTAAACTTTTGCAACAAGAAATTTTATCCAAATCGATTTATCATAAATTAGCCTATAATTTAATCATAATTTGCACCAATTCACGCACATTTCCAATTAAAAGGTTTCTCATGTCCGCGATGATGGAGGCCAATTTATTGCTAACCACAATCATCCACTTCATCTATTCCACATTGCCACATGAATTTGGTTGGCCAACATCTGAACTGCAACATCATTCTAAATTTATGTTAACATCACCACCATCATTACTGCATCATCATCAAAATGCTGCAGAACATAATTAGCCAATGCAAACTTAAGTACCACAACAGCAGCAGCAGCAGCAGCAGACTTGACCATATAAGATACTATATTTCATGCTCCTGGGTGTTTAAATCCTTCTCCACCTCCCACCACACCACACCACACTTTTGAAGGGCAAACCTATATTGGTGAGGTAGGTAGAATCTTCTAGGAATCCAGCATTTAACTCTCTTGAGATCTTAAGTGAAATTAATTGTTAGTGATTTTCCGCACCCGATCAATTACCCAAAACCAGAATATGTATCTCAAACTGCATTAAGATAACAAGAACAAGAAGTTGCTAGTCTTGGTTTCGAAGGTATCTATTTGTGCAGCTGGGCTATAGAGCAACAAAATTCACTTTTTACCCTCTCGCTTAGTTTGTTGCAAATATACTCTCGTATAATACCGTAACCGTTTGTACCCTCAAGGCGTCCGCGTTAATCGCACTGGATAATTTAATCAACCACACAAATCGGTCCAAACTTCAGTAACAGTCTTCCTCTTCGCCGCTACCACCATCCTTTCAAAGAACTCCATCCTTAACTCGTTGGTAGGTATATAGAGCAAAATGGATAAATGGAAGACAAACAGAACGAAGAAGGAGAGACCATGATGGTGCCCATGGGCATCAAATTTATGGCTGCAATTAGACTGTGCAATCTTTGATTGCGTCCCATATCACCGACAACGACAATGCGCTGCTGACGATGACTATACACGTCGACGTCAACGTCCACACCACACCACATAGCCAGAAGCTATCTCTTTCCTCTTGCAAACACATAATATTTGCATGTTTGAGAAGTTAGTCGTCTCAAAGGAAACTTAATGACGGACAGGGTTTCACTTATACACCCGAAGACCGCTTGCTATAACCCAATTGCACTTTATCGTTCCCCTATATCCCCTCTGTTTATCTAGTTTTGCAAGATTGTAAATAAAGTTATAGAAGCTTAAGTTTGACGTCTTCCATTTCAAATGTTGTCAAGCTAATGAAACGGATGCAATAAAAAATGGCTGAACATCTTTTTTTTTTTTTAAGATCCGTTTTAAGTGGCTGTTGAATATGTCAACGCAGGTAATTGAAAAATAGAATTAATAACTTAATTTCCTTGCCAAAGGCAATAAATTAATGAATTTTATTTATTTTAGGACAAATTGCTGCGTTCAGGGATGTTACAAAATTTTAATTCTTTTTTTATGAGTTTTTGAAGTTGTTGTTGTTTTTTTATTTTTATGGGATATTAATAGACAGTAGGTATAGATTTCTTGTTTGAAGTTTAAAATCTGTAAAGGTCCATTTTTTGTGTGGCTTTTTTTGAATTATTAATGACAGAAAAAGATTTTATCTATTCCAGCAAATAGGCATTTTTTTGTGTGTTGATGATGTGATTTAAAGAATGTAGGTCAAACGTCATTTATAGTTTGGTTTTACAAAACCCATGCGGAAATTCTTAGAAGCTTAAACAACACTAAATTAAAATAACAAATTTTATGTCTATTTGGTCGTTAAAAAAAATACGAAAATTAGATGAAAAGACACAAAAAATGGCGCCCGCACAGAATTGAGGTCAATGTACTGTTTAGCTTTCAAATTGAAATGTTTATGTTTGTTTTAAATGAGAAAACATACTAGATTAGATGTCATGAATCAAGATGAATTTTGTTTTGTGTTTTGATGTGTAAACAAACTTGAAACAAATGTAGCTAACAAAAAATATTTTACAGAATAATAGCGATTTTGTTGATGGGGGTTCAAAGAACTTAAGTTTTTTATATGATTTATTTGTGGGATTTATGTACTAACGCAGAATTTAATGTAAACATGATGGTTTTCTTCAAACAAAACATATTGATTATAGCGATTTCGATAGTTTATTTTTGTTTCCAAGAAAATTTTGGCATTCCGAAACTTTTTGAGAAGAATCATAAAAAAAAATGGGTTATGAAAATAAATGGTTTCAATAGAATTGTTGTTTTCCTATTCAAAAACTTAAAATCATTTTCTTCGGAAAATAACCACGGACTATATATAGGACTATATAAAGGATATTCATGCAATCTTATAGCAAACTTACAGTAAATGTGGAAAACATGTAATAGTTTGTACGGAAATGACCAGAAGTTAACCAGTTTCAGCACTTTACCACATTGCACTGATTGCAGCAAACGAAAAAAATGCCCAAACGAGTTTTTAGTTTCCTGAACCACTTATCGGCTTCGTTGGCAGCAAATTGGTAAATTCGTTTCGGTTCAACACTTTCTGCGTACGATATTGCTATTTCGCCATGAACTAGATAAATTTCGTGTAGCTTAGAATACATTTGAATACCACAAACCTATAGTAAATAACGAAAACGAATGAATTTCCTCCAGGCATTTGCTGTAAATAAATTGCATATTTTCATCAAAAGTGAAGTTCTTTGCAACAAACTACTTTCTGGATAGGTTCCTGGCAAGCTATTCATTCGTTTACTGCAAACAATGATATTTTCTTGTAAACGAAAAGATGTTTAGATGTGGGAAGCATTTTCATTTACCGCAATCAACTCATAAAAATGAGCTCCAAACGAATGGGTTGTTTTACATTATGTTTGATGTAATAAAACTACAATTTGCATCAAATGTAATACAGTTACTGCGAATGAAACACTCTTGCGGGGATTGTTTTACCTTTCCAGCAAAGGATTTACATTTAATTCAAAGGATTTTCACTAATCGCAAACGAAAAATATAAATATTTTTTCTCTGAGTGTAGAAATTCATTGTCTTAGTTCATTCAGCAGTAATATTGCAAATTTAACCCAAATTAAAGTAGGTATAGGTCCAGGTGCCTTCCAAGTTGGCTTACAAAAAAAACCGAAATAAAATTCCTTGTCGTCCCAAAAAATTTATCATCAATCATCGTAAAAACCTCGTTTCTTTGTATCCATCGAGTGTGAAGACGACGACGACAACTCTGACATCTCGACACCCCAGCCTGTTCGATTAATAACAATTCAATCTTTGTTCTTCTTAAAAACACAAAATCAATTTTTCAATTTTCTCAAAAAAAAATGGAAACAAAATTTTCTTTCGCATCTGCCCTCGCACGAAGTGTAACAAATAAAAAATTCTTTGCCATTCTATGGCCTCTCCTCATTGTCGTCGTTGTCATCCTTTTTGCATTTAAAGCAATTAATCTTTTTTTCGCAAGCCTCTACAACACATTTTGCCTCTTAATGCCTGAGCTTTCTCCTTGGTGCTGCTGCTGGCGACCATAATTCAACGTTAATTGACATTCCACCTCACTGTGCGCCAGTCAGCTAGTAGAAACCCTTTTTGCCTTCAAGCAAACGTTATTCCTCTTTCTGTACAAGAGACCCTATTAGGGCACGCAAATTCTTGGGTATATTGTTCTGTGATGTTAACTTGATGATAATATCATGCACAATGTATACGAAATTCTTCATCCCCATTCATCCCACACCCTCTCTTTACCCGCAATAGCTAACCTCTCTGAACTATCAATTTTGTGCAAAACGTCAGAAATTTGTAATTAATTTTGGCCAAAGGTGTTGTTCCATAGAAAATAATTGTAACCTGGGCGCGCCGTTTAGGTGAACCTGACCTTCATTTGCTTCTCCTCCGAGATGTTAGAAGCCTAAACTCATACATACACACATATATCACCATCCACATCACTAGAAGACACTAGGACAAAGCAAAATGGTTTAGAAATGAGGTTGAGTTGGGACATTTCAGGGCAGCAATTTCAAAAACGTGTTTATAGACACACTCCTTCATTCGTATGTATAGTGATGCAGTGGTATGGAAAAAGGATAGAAAGCAAATAGCATTCAAAACGTCTTTGCCAATCAGGAATTTAATTAGAATTTTGAGGTATTTCTTGTGATGCAATTTGTTCTGTTATTTGGCAAGGTGCTCTGTGTGCTCTCTATACAAAGGACCTTTATTTGTTTAACGTCAATTACGTATGCTTCATCAATTTGTCGTCAGCAACATGGTAATTGAATGACTTTTATTCTTAATGTGGTACAGTGTTGGTAAAGTGGTGTATATGTATGACAAAGGTTGATGATGATGATAATTATAAAGGAGATTGTGACATTCAGAAATTTTGAAATTTGTACAAATTTTCCAAGGAATTGATCCATAAACTGTGAATTTGAAGCAAGACCATACAATTTATTTTATGAATCCATTCGGCAGTTGAATTTCAATTGGTTTTTAGGCATTTTTAAAGTATCTAGATCATTTTGTGGACAACAACAATATTTAAAACAATTTATTTGAGTTAATTTTCAATTAAACTGATTCGTTTGGTTCCACTCAGATTTGAGAAGTGTCATGATGTGCACACGTCTTTATATTTATACTGGCGAGGAAAAAATATCTCCTAAATGGAACCTCAGAGCCTATCCGCAGTAAGATTACAATGAATGAAAATGTATTTAGTTGAATTTTTGAATATAACAGAAGTGTTGAAATGTTTAAAGTTTTATTTGTAATTCATCAAACCAAATCCATCGATCGAGGAATTTTCTTTTTTCACGAGGAACTTTTTCGGATCAGCTTAATATTGTATCTTCTTGAAAAGAAATCTAATAATTTAAGCTTAAGCTTATAAATCCCCTTTTCATCAACTAAACATCAATTTCAGAATTTAGCTTTTTCTCCTACAATATATTTCTGCATCTTAATTAATGTCGCCAAAACATCTGCTTTCATTATCTAAACATTTTCATCTAAGTTCCAAAGAAAGACGCATTATTTAATAGACAAAATCCCTTCTTACAAGATCTTATCCCAGTTTTGACCATATCCGACTTATATTTTGCAACCAAAAATATTTTAATAACATTTTCCACATTAAAGGAGAACTAGAATAACTAATTCCACCTAACAAAGAAGATATACTTAAACTATATAATGAACACAATTATGATATCTTTGTGCCTTTTATCCTTATAGTCCTTACGCCTTGATAGACACATTCTGTACACTAGATGTGTAAATCCAAAATTTGAAAGTTATGTCTCCTTTCTATAAGACTATCCTTCTCTCTCTTTCTCTCTTATGTCTGAGAAATAACACAAAATGACGAAGAAATTAGCATTATTATTCCATCATTTGCATAATATTATGGGTAAACAACATTCGTACAAAGGATAATACACACACCGCACTTCATGTTTGTGTCTTTAAGGAGAGAAGAAGATATTCTTTCATCCTTTATAAAATTGAATAGACAAACATTACGAAAAGACAACGAAAATGAGTGAACAAAGACACATCCTACTCATCAAGATGAGATATTTGTAGAGCTCATCGTTCGTATAAGTATACATCCTGTCACAGAGTCTTTGTATTTTAATTAGTCATAATCATCCAGGGATGTTATATAAATATATATACTAAAGCTATCTTTTACCTTTTTTTAAAATTGATTACACCTAAGATTCAGGATATGTTTCTGATGTTTTTCTAAACGGTGAGGTTGTGTCCTTAAGTAGGTTCTTGTTTTTTTTTTTTTCTTGAATTTAATTGAAAATACAAAAAAATATCTCCATCCGTTTACAATAAATCTTGAGGCAGAAAATAGGAACAAAAAAAAAAGACATTAAATCTCACCACAAGCCCATTAAACGCCATTTAAAAGCCCGAAATCGATAGTAAAATTTACCGCAAGAGAAAATTCGAAACCCTTTATATCCTAACCACTTTCACACAGGATGAAGAAGGAAGCAACAAACTAAAAGCAAACAAAAAGAAGAGAAAAAAAAAGAATTCCCGGAATTTAAACCTGTCTCACACAAGAAAATACATATAAGAACATCCCTGCGATGCGATGTGTAAAAAGAAATATCAAAAAACCAAAACCAATAATAAAACGATTATTTCCCACAACATAGGAATTGAACAAAAAAAAATATATTTTGTTCTTTGAAAAAGGACCCTTTTCACGAAGAGAGGGAGAGCAATCTACCATGACCGAGTAAGTTGTAGAGTATAGAAAAATGGTCCTTTGGGCCAAACATAAGGCTACTTCTTTGAGCAGCCATATGCCATATGTGTGGTTAACTTTCGATTTAAATCGATATTTTTATACAAACAGAATATGTTTACACAGAAAAAAAAATAAATTAACCGTTCTTCGGTTGAGAGGACCTTAACCGGAGGAGAAGCAAGCAAGCAAGCAGCACCACCAAAAGCACCAAAAGCACAAGCATCAGCAGCTGCAGTAACATCTGTTATGGCAAAAGAAATATCTCAAAATAAGGTCGAAAGATTGAAATTCAATTTAAACTGAGATTCGATAAGATTAATTTGGCATAAATTCAATTGATATAAATTTGAAATTCAATTCCAAGTTTTTTTTACATTTTTTTTTTTTTTTTTTGTTAAAATGCGAGCCTTTTTTTCTTCTATGTTGGATTTTTGGTTAAAGCAAGGGATTTTATATAAACCATTTTTTTTTTATTTTTTTAAAGGGTAAATAAGTGAGTGATGGAATAAGGGTACTTATGTGGGGCACAGGTGGCTTAGGATGTTGAACTTTTTCTTTTTTTGGGAAGAATGGGGATCAGATTTTATTTCAACAGGACTAAATGTTGTCGATATACATTATAATGATATAACGTTTAATGTTATTCTTATAAGGGTGTACTCATACTCTGTACTTTTACAAAATAAATTGGAATATTTATGTGAAATATGTTGGCATTTAGGTAAAGCGAGAAGTTTTTTTAAATTGAGTTTTTCTTGAATAAATGTTTTTTTTTTTTTTTGACATTCTAAAGAAATATATGCTGATACTAAATTTTTCAATTTCTGAAATGTAGGTATTATATTTCCATACTTCAATTCTCATCCTTATAGCATTTTCAAGTTGTTAGAATAACTACGTTAGTACAGATTTATATATTTATTTATATTTGGATTGAAACCTTTGTTAAAAACGATTTCAGTTAGTTGAAATAGTACTTTTTAGAATTTATGAAGAATTTAAATGGGTTTTCATTGAAACTGCCCCTATACACTCATTTTATGTTTGTTATTTATTAACTCATTTTAAGATGTTGTAAACCATTTTGAATTGAGCCTAACACACAACAAAAAAACTTAGCCATTTTCAGATGCAAAAGGAAAGTAAAATCATGACGGATAGTAGTAAGTTCGAGTAAAACTCGATTGAACAATATAGTAAACACCATTCAGTTTTGAAACATGATTAAAGTTAAAAGGATTATATATTTAATTGTAAGTTGAGAGAACTGACCTCAAACATATTATACAGTTTCACGTTGTAAATTTTTGGACTAAAATATGCAATGAAATATCTAAGATCTCAAATTGCGATACAAACAAGTTCTTTAAAACACTAAGTTAGCATTGAGTAATGCACTTGACTGTTAACACGATTAACGCTGATTCAAAAACACAGTGGATGCAATTTTTTGTTTTAATTTATCGCTGTTAAATAGCATTTCTTTCAAGATAAAAGACTAGTTCAAATTCATCCTCGAAGCTAAATCATTGCGAAATATTATTAAAATATTTTTTTTACTTCTCCATACACGTAGAGTAAAGGATGAGTATAGCGATTGGCACCAACATTTTTTTTTTTCAGTATTAGTTTATTTTGTCATGAATCATCATGAAACATAGAAAACACGTTTTTGAGTATTTTTTTGGAGTTGGAAATTTGTAAACACGATAACTTTCGTTAAACTCAAGATAATTGGAATCTGTAACCGCCAGTTGAGAATTAGCTAAATTTAAGTTAAGTTTGAAATTCAGCCATGTTGAATAAAAACTTCTTGTAGTTTTCATACAAAAACCCTCCAGAAATTTCGAAACACCCCAAATCGATTTTAGTCCACACACAATTATCGTCTCGAACTAAAACTCTGAATTAATCTTATTCATCATGAAACATCATGAAACGACAACACGTTTTTGAGACATTTGTATATGCGTGCGCCGTTGGCATTTGAGTTTGAAATTTGTAAACACGATAATTTTGTTAGAATCAGAATTAGCTAAACTAAAATGTAGTTCGAAATTCAGTCATTTTGAATAAAACCTTCGTGTTCCTACAAAAACCCTATAAAAATGTCAATTTTGTATGGGGAGTACCACAAATTTGCATTTTTATAAATGTTTCAATGAACAATTCTCTTAATTCTCAAAAGTTTTGGTAAAAATATATAAGCTTACAAAAAAAAAAAAAATCGTACAAGGGTACGGAAAAGGTTGAGATTACCAATTTAATTCATATTTTTTTTTAATTTAACGTTGGTTTTGGTTGTTATTTCGAGTTCGATTTATTTTTCAAACTAAGTATGGCATCTGATTACGTTAAGAAAGATGAGTTTTTAGAGAAAAAAAATTGAAAATTGTAAAAATTCTCAAACCTTATTCGATAAAATGCACGACTGGATCGCACGTACCTGCTCTTAGAATAAGGTCACTGAATATGCTAAGCCTTTTTATTTAATATTTTGTAAATGCAGTTTTAATAATAAATATTCTAAACAGCATAGTTTTTTGAACAAAATAAATTATTAGCAGAATAAGGATGATGGGAAAAATGATGTAAAATGGTATATGAAAAAATATTGTGAAAAATGTCAAAAACTAATAAATTATTTAGTTTTTATTTGTATCTTTTTTGAAAGTAGTCAGATTTGAATAAAACTTATTTTAAACCAACATTACTATGATGGAGAAGTCCGAAAAAGTGGTTTTCGTTATGGTAAAGCAAGTATTAAACAAATCTTCAAAAATGTACTTTCAAAATGTATCTTTTTTACATAAAATAAGTCCCAATTCATTTTCTCCAACTTCAAGTATTTAATTTCCTCCACATCCAATTCAATTCAATTCTCGTTTACAATAAAATCAAAAATAATAAAAAAAAAAACGAAGAAAAAACTCCTTCATCCTCTTGTATATGATGCCCGGAAAACCTGGGTCCTTAACAAAAGTCCTATTCATTTCGCAAAGTTTACGACTATCGTATAATCAACTCGTCACGCAAAATACCTCTTTAGCTGAGTCCTTCACCTGTGTCAACACCAAAAACGCAAATAGAATTACATGCCAAACATCAAAAGGATACCGGCAGTAAATTCAACGTTCCATCGACTGGTACGCCCGCCCGCCCATCATCATCATCAACACCACCACTCACGAGTGCCGTGCCGGTGGTGGGTGCCGCACAGATATTTTCATCGCAAAATCTCTTCCGCAGGGACAACTTTGATGAAATTTCGCTCCAAAAAAAAAAGAAAATATACGGCTGGCAAAGGGATTATACTTCTACGAGAAGTGTATTGGTAAATGTATGTGTATGCGTGTGTATGATTGTTTGGATACAAAGAGGAGCTATGACAAGAGTCGGTTTTGGTATTTGCTTTTGAATTATGTTTACTCAACCACTGGATGTTGTTGCTGTACGGTCGGTGGTGGTGGTGTAGGTGATGGCGATGATGCTGATACGGCAGCGTATATACTGAATCATTCTGCAAAAAGTATCCTTTTGTGTCAACACAACAACGTATATTGCGCCTTACAGCAGCATATATACAGATGTTGCTATTTCAGTGGAATGGGCCACCTTTAGCCTCTTTACAAGCAGCCTTTTTTCTCTGGCTCCGGCTCCAGTTACAACCTTCAAGCTCCTTAATGAAATTTACGGCAAATTTAACGAAACGCACAATGGATAAAAAAAAAAATCGTATTTTGGGTGTATTTGTTTTTTTTTTGTTTTTTTTTTTTTGTTTATTTTTTGTCCCAATTAAGGATTCGTGTTTTATCTCTTTCACTTGAGTTCGTTTTTATTGTGTGAAAATGAGAAATAAGGTCAATGGACTGCGGGCTGTTTGTAGAAGCTTTTATTTAATTTTCACTGTGAGTCGAAAAAGAACGTGGTGGGAAAATAAAAACTGCAGAGTCAACCGCAAACAGGAACAAAAAAAAAGATAATCCAGATTTTGGACTATAAGTAATTCCATTCACCTGCCCACTGAGAGTTCAAGTTCAAATAGTGTGTATCGTTGCTTTTGATGTCTCATCGTTTTAGATTTTGATGATAGTCAGGGGCGTAGAACTGAAGGGGACCAAAAACATCATCTTTTATTAAAATTGAAAAATCACAATTTTTATAAAATACTTGTTAATTTATCAATACTCAACCCCATCGGGAACGAAATTTCTCAGGATTTTTTTTTTTTTTGGAAAAGGGCTCCCAGTTTTTGAATAAACACGGGTACGTTCACTAGTACAGTCTGTCAAAGCTATTCAAATCCAGAAATCTAACCATAACTTCAAAACTGCTGCTGTACAGGACCATGGTCCTGCCAGTACTCATGTATGGATCCGAGACTTGGGTGCTTAGCAAAAGGCACTGTGACCTCTTAGCCGCGTTCGAGAGAAAAGTCTTACGGAGAATTGTTGGCCCCATATGTGAGGAAGGACGATTCCGGAGACGGTACAATCATGAGTTGTACGCAATCTACCTTGAAGCAGACATAGTGACAAAAATTAAGCTCGGTAGACTCCGGTGGGGAGGGCACCTAGCTCGTATGAGCGAAGAGGAACCTGCTCGGAAAGTCTTTTGCGGTACATTCTATGGTAGACGGCAGCGTGGTAGACCATGCTTGCGCTGGAGAGATGGCGTAGACCAGGACGCCCAAAGCCTTGGGGTGCGCAACTGGATGGCGTTGGCTCGAGACCGGGATAGGTGGAGAGACTTGTTGAAAGAGGCCAGGACCGGACCCCGGTTGTCGAGCCGATGATGATGTGACGTTCACTAGAACGTCTAGTTGGAACCGTAAATAAAATTAAACTGACACTAGAATAATAAATTTGCATGTCAAATTTTTTTGACACATAATAAAAATTTCTGTTTTTACTCACAATGGGGTGTTTAACTGCCCCCAGCTCTCATCTACGTCCCTGTCGAAAGATCCACTTCAGTCAAGTGAACACAGCTAATTGGATTTATTTCTGTTGGAATATTTTTTTTTAGTTTTTAAGTTCCGCTACGGTTCTGTGACTTTTTATTATGTTTTGTTTATCTTACCAATTTAATTTTTAGTTTGTGGGAACTTTTTTTTTTCAATTTATAGTTTTATAGTGGAAACAAACGGACAACATTAATTGTGGTATTATACTTAATAAAATAATAACAAAACAAACAATAATATGTGTATGAGATGAATCATAATCTTATTAATATGAGACTATAGATGGTAGCTGGAGGCAATACAGTATATCAATTAAAATTAAATTATGTTCAGATTTTAGATTATTTATTGTTGTTTATAGTTTAGGTTTTGTTTTTTTTTTTTCTTGAATAGACTGCGAATATGTAAAAAAAATTAATTGAGGAGAGAGTCATTATTATATAGTTTATAACATTATTATTGAAATTAATTTGTTTTTTTTTTTTACTTTTTAATTGATACGGAAATTTATTTTATTAAATAGAAACAGGTCATCTGAAGTTATCAAGAAGTGGTGCTTAGGAAACTTTTTGAAAATAAATTTATAAGAAGGCACACTTATAGATAATATAATAATAAATTCGTTTTAAGTGGATTAAATGTCGTGTTTATTGTATTGTTTGTTGAAGTAGTTTTTGCAGTGAATTTTTTTTTCACAGATAACGTTCGTAGAAAATGGTTATAGTTAATAATTTTTTTATTAAATGAAATATTTTAGAATCATAATAATTTTCCTACAGTTAAGTGGTTTGTTAAATGATTTTGATAAAGCCTAATTGTTGAGTTTATTTTAAGAGTAGTAGTATTTTAAGAGCAGTATAATATTTCTGCTAAAAGTTAAAAAGAACTTTAATATTCACCGCCTTGAATTACTTTCATCTCAAGTGCCTTACAAACTGAGAAGAATCTTAATTTTAATTTAAATAAAAGTCGTGCGAAAAAATATGTATGTATATGTATATGTCACAATGACGGAATCTCAAGGAATTGGTTTATCGTTCCATAAATAAATCTTCTACACGAAAAAATTTAATTAATGTGTGAGTTCAATTGATATATTAGGAGCGTACATCAATTAATCGTCATTCCGGGAACGCCTGTTTTGAGATGAATTAAGATTAAAATTATTATTGTGTGTCAATATTATGATGTAAAATCAAGACCACTACAACAAAACTTCAAAAATATTTCGTTTGATTTTGTTAAAAAGAAAAAAAAAAGGATACCAATGACCAAATCGTCATATTCGGGAGCGCATTTAGGCTATGAATGAGTTATACGGTATTCTTGAAACAAATCAAAATATTTTTGGTATTTTAAGTCAGAATCTGATGTTAATATGGCTTGAATATGATGTCTTATCATTTAATTAGTGACAAAACTTGAAAAGTTGAAAAAATTATATTATTTCGTAGGTTGTATGGAATAGCAGAAAAATGTATTTTTAAAGAATAAAACATAGACAAACCATATAATACCATAGCATATTTGGTAAATAAAGTTATATAATAATGCATAATTCAGATTGAAATATTTTTAAGACCACCACAGTCGTTTTAGGAACATATACATTATATTCTTATGCCTTTATTATTTCCGGGAACGCTTTTTAATCAAAATCTAAAATTATTATGAAATATTAAACAGTGCTAACCACATAAAATAAATAATTTAAAAATTTAAATAATATTAATTAATAAAAATTCTATGTGAAATTCACATATTTTTATAAATATCCAAACAATTTCTTCAGTTTATTTCTTCAACTTATTATTTTAATTAAATTCTCACAACTAATACTGATTTTGGTTTAGTTATTGGAATTTATCTACTTTTCAAATGAATCTACACTCGAATTTCAATATTTTGCGATTAATTAAAAAATAAAGAATTATGAGTTCTGCCCGTTTGGGAACTACTAAATGATAACTAAACTCAACATATGAGCGTACAAACTTACACAAAGTTGATTTTTTAATAATTTGGGCAGTGGAATTTCACACTTTCATGATTTTGGCCAAAAAAATTTTGGAAAAAATTTAAGAAAATTGATTTTTGTATTCCTTACCATTTTAATTTGTCTATAACTTAATTTTGATCTTCTCAATCCAATTACTTTGAAAACACTCCTTGGGTGCATTCAAGAAATTATCGGATACTCGTTTCTAGGTGAAATATCTTTTTGAACGAGGCAGATACTCTGTATCAAACGCCTGAACCTTGACCCATATACATATTAAATAAAACAGGTACTCAAAAACCCTTGGAATTTTTTTTTTTTTGCAGAAAATGGTTCGTTATACTTTAAGATGGTAGGCTTATACAGCTGCCAAAAACTATCCAATAGCTTTTTGTTAATTGTTCGCTTTCATAATACCAACATTACCGTAGGCTATTCGTCTTGTCATCGTAAAAAAATTCGAGATGGAAAAATGACATTTGTCCAAAATCTAAGAAAAAAACACTTGACAAGCCGCCTAATGAGTATCCCAAAATATATTCTCATTCTTATGGAACGTCTCTTTTTTGTGACAGCTACTGGTGTCCATCCAATTTTTTGGTCACTAAGCCTCAGGATGAATTTCATTTTAACCAACTTATCTTAATCTTGCTTCCATTAAATACGTTGGCGAAAATTGATGTCATTTTAACAGAAAAATAAGAATATTCTGAAATATTTAAAAGGTGTATCACATCATTATTTTTTTTCGCAGCATTTTTGTTTGTCAGATTGATGAAGAGCCCATAAAAAAATTCAAAATAATTCGTCAAAGGTGTTAATTGAGCTAAAGTCGTGTTAAGAAATAAAAATATCTTATCTCAAAACACAAAAACAACAACAACATCAAAAAAACTAAACTGACAGTTGAAGACAGACAACCGGCGACTTTTAACCTAGTTATCGAACTCAAGTGTGTCGGTGTGACGGGACGGTGCGGTGTGTTATAAACATTTTTGATTGTCAATTTTTTTTTGAGAGACACAATAATTGAGTGTGACGCTATAATATGGCTTCAACCAGAGAATTGATCATAAATAAATTCGTCTTAGTATTATTTAGATTTTTTATTTGTTTTTTCTTTTTAAATATGAATACAAAAATACAAAAGGTAGACATTTATTATGCTTTTAACAAAAATTTAAGCCGAAATAATGGATTTGGAATTTTTTTTTTTGTTGTTTGTATTTTATTTTTGTTTTCTTCGAGTGGGTGGTGTATGGCGGCGCGGCGGCGGTGTCGTGCGGTATGTTGAATCAAAATTGAAACTCGAGAAAGAAAAATTATATTTTAATGACGCCAAATAATATTATTACCTCTATACTCGCCGTATTGTTGTGTTTTTGAGATTAACACCTGCGCGTGAATAATATGATGATGGTTCTTTATGGAAATTCTTCACACCCGATGTGCGATGTTAGATAATTTATTATTTGCCATGTTAATCAGAAGACCAATTTCAAAGAGTATAGGTAGAGGCTTTTTGGGAATATAATAATAATTGTACTGTCGATGTAAAGAAATTTGAGATCCAAATTCGGTGAAGTTCTATTTAAGCTTTCTAATATATGATAAATGATGCGTGTCGAAATGGTTTTATTTTTGTATTCGTATTCTTATTCTTTTCTTTATTTATTTTTGAATCTTTTTTGAAATGAGATACTTTGGTAGGAGGGCTTTTTAATGGATCTCAATTTGTCTATTGAGAGGTAATAAATCATTTCAAAAGAATAAAAGTATTGCTCGTTTTTTTTTTTTTTTTTTTTCGTTTGAAGTGATTTTCCATTTAACAATATAATTGAACTTTTCAGTGAAACATGATTTTTTTTCAAAACAACGTGAACAAAATTGTGTGCCATGTAGATTGTGAGATGCATATTTCGGCTATAGACAAGTTAACCAATTTTTGAGTAAGGAAAACCCAAACACATTTAATGAACAAAATAAGGGATCCTTGAAACAGGACTTGTGTCATGCAAAAGTCTTTTATGAATAGACATTTACACGTCTAGTGGTTCTAAGCCAGTTGTACATAGATTTCAAATTAATAAAGCAGCACGTAACATGGAAATTGTCTACGACAAAAATAGTCTATTCAACTTATACTGTGACGCGGGCTATGCATTATCAGAAAAAATAAAATACACGACTGGGTCGCACGTACTTGCTGTTATGGCTAAAGTTGCTGTGGATGCTAAAGCTTCTTCTATAAAGTTTTTAAAAATAAATAATTGTAGAAGAAATTTTCAAAAAACATAAAATTTATTACTAAAATGACTAAAACAACTTCTTAAATTGTTTTGAGCTCCAAACTAAGTACGCACAGTGTTTTTGCTAAGAAGGGTACATTTTTAGACGTTTTTTTCATCGTTTAAGCTTTTAAAAAAAAGAGAAATATTTTATATATAAAAATTATCAAACCATGTTTTAAAAAAAAATCGGTATGCCATATTTGAAAAAAAATTAATGGACTTTTATAACCAAAACTCAAAAAAAATCATTTATGCGTTTCGAAAAATCAATTTTTGAATTAAAAATTCTGCTTTCAAAATACTGTTTTAAAAATTTTGCTTTCAAAATTCTGTTTTTCACAATTCTGATTTTCAAAATTCTGCTTTTTAAAATTCAGTTTTTTTAAAATTTTGTCGAATTTTTTTTCGGAAACATGTTTCAAAGAAATAATGATTTGCAGCAAAGAATATTATCAGTCGGATTACAGGATCCAAAAATTTTAATTTGGGGTTTTAAATTGGGGTTGATAAATGTCAACAATGCTATAGGCCGTGTGACAGTTTCAGTTAGTGGCAGTGCTAGTTTTTGGATCGATAATGCAGTTCACTGTTTGAAATTTGAGAAGGATAGAGTAGATTGTAATAAACTACCAAGTTTATATTGTTTCTTCTTCTTGAGAAGGAATTGTTAATTTTTTCAGAAAATGTCATGATGATAGCCATATGGAGTTAACTCCTGCCACACTGAATGAACATTTTTGTTTATTTTTTTTTTTATTTTAAAACGGTTATATTTTAGAAAACCTGAATCTGCAGGATTTTCTTTCTAAAATATAAATTTACAGAATCTTTAAAAACAGAATTTTGAAAAGCAGAATTTTCACAGCCAGAAATAAAAGTAAGCAGAATTTTGAGTAGCAGATTATTAAAAAAAAAAAAAAAAACAGAATTATGAAAAGCAGAATTTTGACCCTATCCCATATTTTGGCAAAAAATTTCAAACATAATTGCGGGATTTTAAGTTTTCGGGATTTTTGGCTTTTTGTTAATTATAACAGAAAGGGATTGTGGATTAAATTGGATTAAAATTCCAAAAATCCACAATCCTGAAAACCTAGAATACAGAAAAGCCAAAAAATCCAGAAAATCTAAAATCCATAAATCCTTAAATCCTTAAAACTCATAATCCAGAAAAGCCAATATCTATAAAACCCAAAATCCTGTATTTGTTTTTTTTTTTTGGGTTGGGGGGATTTTGGGTTTTCTGAACTTAAGAGTTTCTGGATATTGGGTTGTCTGTATTCTAGGTTTTCAGGATTGTGGATTTTCGGGATTTTGTGTGTTTCTAGATTTTGAATTTCAGGATTCTGTTCTCAGATATCTCAACAAAAAGCTCCGTAATGTACCTAAACTGTAAAATTTTAACTTGGATTTACAAAAATTAAGCTTTTTAGTTTCACAGTGAATAGGACATTAATTGTCTTCCATTAAATGATTGACATTTAAATCTCTTTCGATAGTTAAGTTATATAAACACTCGTTTGTCTTATTACTTGAAATTAATTTTCTTCTACAACAGAATCAAAGAAAAAAAGTGCGAATACCCTTTTTTGATGTGTTTCTTTATAAGTAAAATGATTTAAAATTTTATTTCATTAATTAATTTAATTTCAGGATATTTATTAGCAACCAAACAAAATGGATTAAATTAAAATCCTCTTGACCCACATTAATTCTCAATCAGCTATGTAAATCTTTTTCAAATTTTATATACAATGTACAGGACAGGACATACATCCATACGCACGGCACATTTCCATCGAGATCCATTCATCCACACTCACTCACATACAAATAAAATATATTTTATCACAAAAATTAAGTTATAAGAGTTCAGAGAACCGTAGTTCGGGAGTTTTCGATTATTTTTTATTTGTTTTAAACAAATTCCCCATCAGAGGCGTCGAAAAATGTTTATTGCTGATTCGTATTATCATTAAAGTGGATTTTTGTCCTTTCTCTTTCTCTCATTTCCAATTGGGTATAGAGCTGCTATATGCTATTAAGCTTTCAAGTATAAAATTTATAATAAAGCGACACAAATTATATTGAAATACCCAGATTTGCAAACACACACACACACATTCAGACAGTCCTTCTCGCATTCGTACCTACACATAGATAGGCACACAATTCGAATAAAAAGATTATTGATAATTCGATTTTCGAGCCTTTAAATTATCCTTCTTTCTTTCAGATGAATGAAATTGTAGGTGGTTGGTGGGATCGACCTGATTTGTCCTCTTTATGGTTGATAGCTTAATGAATTCAATTGTTATTGATGTCATTAAAAATGGCGACATTTCCTTTTACGAATACGAATTCCACAATGACGTACCACATACGAAGGATAACAATAAAATATCCCAGGACATTGATTGAAAATGGTGGTGTTATGGCGTTTGTGTCACCAGAGAGAGGATTAAATTGAGGAAATTATTATAAGTTAAGGTTCACTTGAACAAAATGTCCTTTCTGTGGGGAAGTTATTTCCTTCAGTTCTTACTATTCATTTGTGTGTGTGATTTCCATTGTTAAGGCTTCAAACGAATGATTATAATAATCTGATGCAGATTCGTTGCGTTGGTTGATGGAAATCCAATCGATGAAATTGGTTTTAATGGTTTACCCAATTTGTGCGTCAAATTATTGTGATAATTTATTTTTTTATATTTCTGTTTTAACTGCAGAAAATATTGAATGGATGATGATGAGCATGCTTCTGGACAGATTGATGTCACAAACATAGCAGTTATAGCTGTGAGAGAGGTTTTTATTGTGAAAATCCATCAGAGATTGTAAAGGATTATAAAGGAATTATTACGTGTATACATTTTGTTAATTACAAAAAAAATGTAAAATCATGCGTGTGTCGTATAAATATGTAAATTATTACATTAAAGTGTTATTCAATTTTATTAATTAAAGTTTAAAACAATAATTTAAGTCATTAATGGGACAAAGCATTGTTATATTTTCGTTTAATTTTCCATTTTTCCATCTTTCATTTAATTTTGTAATTTTAACGCATTCATTTTCACTTATTGATCTCTGTGGCAATGTTTAATTAAAAAGTCTAATATTTTTATGCAGAATTATAGTCCAACATTTTACCTAATAGAATCTATTCAACTAAAATTAAAGTTACAGATTTTAATATCCAATGAAATCAACTTTTTATGTGTTTTTTTATTTAAATTTTTCTCAAAGAATTATTGTCTATTAAAGACACTTGTACCAACAATATTGTTGTACTTTGTTTTATGAAATTCAAAAACATTTCATGCCATTTTGTAAAAAGAACAGAAAACGAAAATTGATTTTGCCTTCCATTACGTTTTTCTAGAACATCATTTTTACCCACACCAACATCATTTTCAAAGGTATTAAAAAATATTTGATTTTGGAAAATAATTTCTAACTTAAAAAGTTGATTTTTGAGAATTTTTTTTTCATAACCAAAACTCATCATCATTTCAATTTATCTATTCAATAAAATGTATTACATAGTTCTTATCCTTATACTTTTCGAGATAGACAAAAAGTTTTTTTTTTCTTTTACCCCATCTTACCCTAACTTCCCGGTGGAATTTCAAAAAACGTCAGAAAAAACATGTTTTTTTTTCCTTTTTTATACGTCTATATTTTTTCAAGAAAATTGACAAAAAAAGTAAAAAAAATTGCACTGGAAGAAAAAATGCAATACGTTTGAAAATTTATGTCTAAGCAATCAAAAAAGGTATAAACATAATTTAAACGCAATTACAAAGAAGAGTTTTTTTTCTAAATTTAAAGTGCTCAACAATTTGTTTACCATTACTATTTACCATACAAACCCAAGTAGTTGTTTTCTTAAATCATGGATAAGTGATATCAACTTTGAAGATGGAACTGTACTGTAGAACCATTTTTTTTTTTTCTTAGCATGTACCCCAGAATCACCCCTTAAATTTTCCTTTACTAATTACGGGACACCCTGTATATTGCAAGTAAAAAGTGTCAAAAATCATGTTTTTTACTCGAAAATGATTCATTGGAAAAATAAGTAAATGTCATTTTTTTTGTTTAGCCAAAAATGAATCTAAGAATTACATTTTTCTATGAACGAAATTTTTAGTTTTAACTTTTTAATTAGTTTTTCTTTTTTTTTTTGTTAAGGAGCACATTAATATGGATACCATTTATCATATAATAAGACCGTGGGACTGTTCGTGGGAATTCTATGCCACTAAAAATATATGTAGGCAGGTTCATACTTAACAAAAAACTAAATATAATTTTTCATTGTTCAACAATATTTTTATTTATTTGTAAAAAAAAAAAATCACAAATGTAATTAGTTTACTAAATATATTATTTTATCTATGTATGTATCTCTATCTCACTCTCTTTTCACTCATACAGGTTCGAAAATTATTCAAAATTATATAAAATCTAGAGAGTTGATTTATGGATCTAAATAAAATAATTTTTCGCATTAATATTAATCGAATTATAAATTCAATTTGAAGCACTACATAAATTATTCAATTCATTCCAAAAATTCAAACAGATTTCTATGAGAATTCTATTTATATTTAAATTTTTTGATTGAACAGAATAGGTGGGCAATCGATTTTTGTTGAAATTTGTCAAAAATATATATTCTATTCAGCCTTTGATAGAAAACGGCGGGGGTGCATAGTTGTGGATGTTTTTATCCTAAATCAGAATATCAAAACGCATCATTAAATATTTTTCGAATGCATTTCAATGCATAGTTTATGAATTGCATCGATTGAAAAGAACCTTCAAAAACTAAATGCAAATGCAACACACAGGCCAAACATTACAAACCCTAAATGGTAGTGAGTCGGATGTAAAAGAGCCACAATCGTTGCCAAAAATGTTGCCATTATTCGTCCTAGCGGTGGCAATGGTAGCGCACAGCGGTGACGGTCGGTCGGTGTGGCAGCACAGCAACGAGGAGCGCATTTAATGACGATACGATACCATGATGGTGTGGCATGGTGGCGTGGCCTCATATTGTGAGTGAAGGCTTTCAAGCGTGTGCCAAACGCACTTCCATTTAAACGTGCACCGCATGTGTTTGGTCAGTTATGGACAGCCATTAAGGCTACACGCTACTGCATAAAAACAAAAAATCACACACAAAAAAAATCTATCCTTGTGAGAGGTTATGTTCGAAACTGTCCAACACACATGGTCCATCGGTGCATATTTCATTGCAAGCACAATCCTTGGTTTAGTTGTTTGTCGAGCATAGTTTGGAAATGTGATGTGATATAAAGTCTGCATATGAGAAAGTGTTATACATATATGGAAGAGTGTGTTGGTGTTGGAAAAACTCATTAAATTCGGAAATCTCTCTGGGATCATCAACGCCGCCGTTCGGTAGAACTGGATTACTACAAAAATTAGCATAAGGTAATCGATATTCGAGTACATCGGGCAGAGGCAATTAATAGAGTCTTCATTTTTAGAGTAGGTAGTGTGTGTAATTTAATTTCGAGCACCATATCAGGTGTAATGAAAATGTGAATCGCAAATTGACTTAATTTATTTCGATGATGCGATGGGCAAAGTTTACTTTGGTTGTTTGAATTTATAATCAAGATCAATGAGGGAGAGTGATATAGTGAAATAAGCTGAAGTGAATTGTTAAAATAGCAATATTGATTGTTGGTAATACAATTTTATCACTTTTTACATAGCGTGAAGGGTTTTTAACAAAATTTATTTAGCTAGTAGGTTAATTATTTATTCACACTTTATTCATACAATGCTAATCATCAGCTTAGTACACCCCTTCGAGTGCTTGATTTCTGGAAAACTAAATGAGCTACCGGTTTTAAATCAATGGTTTAAATAGCTGATGCAATTCTAAGTAAAATAAAAGAACAAATTTTGTTTACCATTCTTTTTTTTTTTTAAATTAATTTAGTAAAATCATCAGGTTAGCAAATTTCTTTTCTTTTATTATTTTAAGCATTTCAGTCATAAATTCGTATCAAATCTTAAAAACCAAGAAGTTTATTCATTTTTGAAAATAATTTAGTACTGTGTCGACCCACCCTTTTTGAGAATGACCTCAAAAATTCGATTTGGAACTGATTCGTACAATTTAGTTTTCCAATATAATCCAAAATAAATGATTTTGTAGAATATTGCTTCCGAGAATCGTAGGCCTTACATCCAGCTAACTTCACACGTTTTCTATTATATTGATGTCAGGTGAGTAGGGCGGCTACTGTATTAAGTCTATATTTTGGCCTTAAATCCATGATTTAAATCTGATGATTAGCAGATAAATGGAAGTTTTCTTACAATAAACTATATCGATTCATACCTTCTCAAACCGATATTTCATTGTTTTTATTTAAGTAATTGGCTTAGTGACTATTAGTATGAGCTTAGTATTTAATTTAATTATCTGGAGCAAAGACACATTTTTAAGCTTATCCGACACATGAGTAGGCCACATAAAGAATTATGGATCAACATCGCTGAAAAAAGGTTGAAAGTTGAAGAAATACGTCAAAAGTTGCGGAAATAGTGTGGAATATGTATATTAGAAAAAAAAGTGTGGCTCGCGAATAAATGCGAGGCGTGAATAGTGCAGTGTTTTAAATTTCTTTCTCCCGTATTCTGTGCTCTTGTCCAAAGAGTTCCACGCAAATTTTTCATGACTTTTAACGCTTTATTCCGCGACTCTCCACACTTTTCTGCGGTATTTTCAGCTTTTTATATTAGTACCAAATTCTTTTTTCATGACTTTCTTTGATATTCTCCGATCGTTTACCAGTATTTCCTTGCTATTTTCCGTGGTATATCACCAACTTTCGCCAGTCTTCCGCGATCTTTTACCAGTATTTTGCGTTTTTTTGTGGTATTATACGCTATTTCCCGCGGTACGTAGCACATTTTTCATAACTTTTCATGCTATTTCTGCTGTATTTCGTGACGATCAACTTCTTTTTCAATTGTACTACGTGGTATTCCAGAATTTTTGTTGTGGTATTAAACGTTTTTATCGGTGCTACTATTTCAACCATTATCAAAGAAATTCTATTTTCTATTTTGGTAAGCCTAACGCCAAGAATGCAGAACTTTTTTGAATATTTGTGTATAGTCAAGCTATAGAACAGCTATAACAGCACCACCAATTCCAATTTTTTTAACGCAGGAACCTTTTCGGAGCTTACCTGCATCAGTTACATAAATTTCTTTTACAATCCTGACTACAATTTCAATGTAAGTTGTTAGTACACCATGTTCAAAAAAATCTTAAATTTTGTCACTTTAGTTAGATCTTGGGAAGTAACATTTTCTATGTCTTCGAGAAGAGTTTTTTCCTTACGTAATGGAAAATATAAAATTACTGCAGATGTGTTACAAAATACTTCAATATTCTATTTATTTTTTTTTATAAACTCCTTTTGGTAAATCATTGAGTAATCCCTTATACACCTTGCCTCAATTACTTCTGAAAAAAAAAAAAAAAAATCACTCATACGCCCTAGTGAACGTTCTGAAGCAAAATAAAAAAAAAAAAAATCTCACAATAATTTCACGGGATTTTCCGCGAATAAGAAAAAATCAAACATAAATTCTTTTAATATTTCAAATAATAAATACATGAGTTGCGTTCTTCCTTATATAGGCTCTGTCATCTGTCATACATATAACGAATCGTTGGTATATCAGCAAAAGATTTAAAGGTATTTATTTACATCCCTTGTGATGGAAATGAAATATTTTTTTTGTTGCTCTTTTTTACCTGAAATTATTCCGTTCTTTTTTGTTTGTTAAAAAAAAATAAAACAAACAAAAAAAATAAATCGAGATAAAGCACGAAATGTCAATTTTATCTAACTTAGCTCACTCTACACGCGTTCTTTCAAAGACTAAAAGGATACAAAAAAAAATAAAGAAATTCCCTTCCAAAATAGGGTAGGAATCTTTTTTTTTGTGATTCCTGGTTACATCAAGAAAGGATGTAACAAAAACCATTTCAACATTGACAAAATTCCAAAGAACACACAAAAATACAAAACAGTGAAACAATAATTTTCACGTGAAGTCCTATGCCAAAAAATTTGGTTTTACATTTTTGTTGAACCTTTATGTAAGGTATCGGCAGCATTGAACGAGTGAAAGCTAAACATGAGTGTGGGTTGTTGGTATTGAAATCCAATGTTGGCACAAAAATGAAAAATATATCTGTACCTTTTATTTCATCCTTTAGAAGAAACAAAAAATAAAAGACTAAAAGAGTCCTTGATTATATTTCTATAGTTATAGTGTTGTGTATTTGTGTGTGTGTTTATTGTTCCTTGTTTGCCGAAGTGGATCCGAGTTTTCAGCTATTTTTCCGATATTTTTTTTTTTTTTTTTTTTTTTACTGAAACTGACAATTTTAGGATAAACAATTTAGATCAGTGAATAGAAAGACAAACTCAACGAGGAACAACGACGATGGTAATGAATTAGACTGAAATGGTTATTTGTTTTTCTTATTTTTTTTTTTTTTTAAGAGGAAATCTACTTTGGAATTAAGGATTTTTTTTGGCTCTAACAAAAAAAAATAGCGTTCATTTTGTGTCTCTTAAATAAAAATGATTCTGGTCTGCGTTGTTGTTTATCCTCTTGCCTAAATAAATTCTTTTTTTTCAAAAATTATAGAATTTGAAAATCAATTTAAGCTGATTTGGGGATTAAGGATTTATTTTCTATTGAATGAGCACTTCAGTTCGAAGTATAATATAAATATAAATATAAAATCTTTTATAAAGATTTTTTTTTTCTAATTAAATTGAACTGTCCAGACTGCTTTTGAGAACGTAAATCAAGCTAATAATTTCAGAATTTTCACAGATATGAGGCTCATGGTTTTGTGTTTGTGTGCTATTTTTTAATACCAAAAAAAGTTCTTCTGAAAGAGTATATTTTTTTATTAAGGACAATCATTTATTTATTTTGTCTTCCTTTTATTAAGGACAATCTTTTAAAGTGTGTGTTTTTTTTTTTGAGGTGGGAAAATATTACAAAAAAAAATTTGTCTGATTGGTTTAGAAATTCTATAAACGTTTTTGTCCCACATTATCATTAAAATACTTTTTCTATTTATTGGAAAACTTAATATATCAGAAATATCAATTTAATGGGAATGTAGGTACTTAAAATCTTGAAATCTTCATTGTCAGATTAATGTGTGGGAAAAAAAGAGAATGTGGAATTGAGAAATTTAAAAATGACTTTAGTCAAGAGCAATAACGGAGGAATAGATTTTTAAATTTAAGTCGACGTCGAAAAAAAAACTTGTTCTACTTTCCTACTATCCTACTTTTGAAAAATTGATTTTTGCTCTATCTTATAAATAGGTAAGTACTAACTGACTGTTTATCTGCCTTTTGAAAAAAAAATATTGTATAACAAAAAAGACTTCAGTTAAAAGATTTAATTTACTAAGCTTAGTAAGATAGATAGCAACTGCAATTGTATGAACGATCTTTTAATAAAACTATAAATGTAAGTACAAAATGAGAAGCATTGTGAAGATAAAACAATATGAGTACAAAAATAAATTCAGAACTGGCAATTTAATTACGAAAAATAATAATATAAACCAAATTGTCACGGTTACTAAATTTTGAATCAGTTCAAGTAAATTGAATGCAATTCAATTCAGTTCAATTTAATGCAACTCAATTCAATTCAAATAAATTTTGTTAAATTTAATTCAAATTAATCTATTTTACTTCAATTCAATTACATTCAATATTTAATAGTATGCCATTCAATTGAATTCAAATATTCTCAATCCAATTCTCTTTCATGTATATCAATCTCTATTCAATTCACTATTCGGATCAATTTAATTAATTTTAACTCAATATCATATTTAATTCAACTAGCTAATTTCAATTCAATTCAACTCATATCTAACAAAATTCCTAACTCAGAGACGTTCCCTCATTCCAATTCTCTAAAAGCAAGAACACCAAATGCATTCACTCACATCCTTTTTATATTTTACTTAATTACATTTATAAATTCGTATTCATTTTGATGCCTTTCTCCATAATATTTTGTTTTTTGTTATTCAAATTTGATTGACAATTCAAATGACCTACTGAATGATGAAGAATCAATAATTGAACAGCTTCGAATGCATTGAAATTATATTTAGATTGGAAAGTTCTAAAAATACCGATGATGTGGGATTTATCTTGTCGATGTTATAATATTTTTTTTTCAGTTGTGCAACCCTTTTGGGGGGTAAATTTGTCATCAAAAAAAAAACATAAATTGTATCAATATCGATTGCGAAATCGACAGACTGCAAGCGCAAGGTCAATTGGAGGTTTTTCGTTGGCTCCAGTGCAATTAAAAGACAAATTTTAACACATGAATTCAAGGCTTGGAATATTTTTTTCAGTTTGGACGCATTTCAATCAGAGATATTAATAAATTTGATGTTTTGTTTGTTGGGTTTGGTTTTAATACTGTTGTCAAAAATAACTTAAATAAAACTTGATTCGACATCAAAAAAACAAAAATCCAGATTGATTTTAATTAATAAAAAAATTCATTTTAAAAATATCGTGTGTGTAGAATTTTCTTAATTCAATAAAATTACATTTACTATGGCACGTTTACAGTGAACACAATATAAAATAAAAATAAAAATAAAGAGGTATGCAAGCATGATTTGAGTCAACAGGACTTTTTACCTAACTAAGGTTTTCCAAGAATTATTGTTTACAAAAAATGGATACAACTTCAAAACCATGTTCTCTAATTAATATTTTTCTTAGAAATCATAAAATTGAGGAAAAAAATTTATAAATTCACAGAATTTCGAAATGGAAAAAGAACTTTGTCTACAGAAAAAAACAAAAAAAAATAATTTAAAAACTCTGCAAACATTCATAATACTCTTACACAGGATATTTTTCTCAAAGGTCAGAATAAATTTACATTCAAATGTTTTCTGCAGGCCAACACGACCCAAAACTATTTTAAAGGTCAGCACTATTATTCTGGTTATCCTTTAATATTCTATCCAACAGTTCATTTCAATTCATCCTTTTTACCATACACTACACACTTAGCGCAGCACAGCCGGACATGGTTCTGTTTTTTTGTTGTTTTTTTGTTTAAATTGTAATAAAATTGATTTTTATTTTACCCACGTTTCTCATGGTACAAGGACAACAGAATGAAATCGAATTGCATTGAATGCGACCAACAAAAAATATAATAATAAAAATAAAATAATAATAATTGTAAGAAAATAAAAAAAAAAAAAAATAAAAAATAAGGAAAAAAGGACGGGAATGTACGTAATAGCAGAAAACTCGAATGAAAATAAAACCATTTTTCATTCTCTGCAATATCTCGAGCATTTTATGGTCAACCCGAAGGATGCGAAATATATAAAATGACTGCAGATATGAGAAAGTCATTTTGTGTGGCAGTATTAACAAATGTCCTGTTCTGTGCACTGCACAGAGCGGTATCCTATAGAAGTTGAAAAAAAAAAAAAAAAGAATTTAATGTAAAAGTTGAACAGAAGAGAGTTATAAGTTATAACCGAATCAATTGCGAGATGACCTGGAAAATATGAAACGTGATCGAGAAGTTTTTTTTTTTCTTCATTTCTTTTTATTTTATTTGACTTAAATGTCCTCTCCTGGCGCTGTTTTTTTTTTTATTATTTCCTTTGACTTCTTGTTATTTTGTCCAAGTTTGTCGACATCTTTGACGAAAGAAGGGAGAGAAAGAGAGAAAACATGAAATGATTCAAACCAATAATAATGTTGGCAAAGTGGAAAGAGTCGTCACGGAAATTGTAAAATGATTTTCCATCACATGCTAGAGTTAGTTATATTTTTTTTTTGTTCAATGGAATGACAATCTAGAGAATTGTGATACCTTATAATGTTATAATGCACTTTGAAAGTAATAGGTAGATAACTTTTTTGTATTGCCAATTTTACAAGCCTTTGACATTGATTTGAAAATAAATTATGAAGTGCATTAAAATTGGTTTAAAATGGTGTATTTTGTTGTCATTTTCGGTTATCGATGGAACGGGTAACGATGGAATATGAAAATGATAAGTTATAATATATAATACCGATCATAACAATCCAGGTATCAATTTCCTATCTTTCCTGAACTTCTGAAGAAACAGAAAAAAATATCGGATTTCACAACCAGTGTTATCGAAATTGCCCTAGAAATTACTCCATGTTTTTAAAAAAAAAGTATAAATTAGCCTAAACTAGCTTTATAGGAAAAAAAAGAACAATCAAATCAGGATTCCACCTCGAGCCACTTAAGACAATCAAAAATAAATTTATTTAAATTAAAAAATCCCATAAATTAAATCACAAGTAGATGATATTTTTATTTATTTTCCATTTAAGACACCAGCAGTTGTTATTTTTTGACAATAAAGTCATTTAGGGGAGACTGTAGATTTCAAATAAAAAAAAACTTTCCCATTCTCTAATATTATTATTGACTAAGTGTCAAAATTCAATGATAAATCAACACCAAACTTATTGTCAGAAATTAAAATGTAGTAAAAATGATTGCCTCAACTAGAGAGAGAGATCTCTATCGACTTGATGATGATGATGATGATGTTTAAGGACAATTCTCGTTACACTATCGTCTCCATCATAGACTTTTTTTTTTGTTGATTGCAAATTCTATTCTATTATTTAAATCGGACTCTTTCTCTCTCAATCTTGATGTGAGTGGAGGCAAGTTTTGAATAAATAATTTCCCAACAAGAAATAGGAAAACCAACTTTAGATATAGATTCTATAAGGGTCAAAATGTCCAAAATGCGGTCATGTGCGTTATTTATGCTGACAAGGATGGTCATGGCAATGATTGTGATGATAACGATGATGGCGCTCGCTAGCGGCAACAGAGAGGCTGTGGTTATAATATAAAACTTGTATGTATATGAAAGTTTAAGTAGGAAAACGTCACTCGATCATACTTCCACAAATGCTAGGCGATACGTCAGATGGGGCTGGCTACATAAATATACAAAATTGGTAAGGTAACTGACGTGTTGGTCACCATCATGAGTAGGTATGTGGTATGTGAACACTTATGATAATGACAAAATGACGGAAAAAGAAAAGAGGGAGGTTCATCGAAAATGTACACATCTAGATGTTGATTGATTGAGAGGTTAAGTCGAGTATGTGGATAAAGGAGAAACATAACCACAGAATTCCTATAGATGTGGAAGGTTTGATTAAGTGGACTTAATATCTGAAAGTGTTGGATTTCACTTGCGTGTGGAAACACTTAAATTCCATATTGAGTTTCTTCTTCTTCTTCCTTTTTCACTTGCCAAGTCAATAATAGAAGGCCGGGATACCTTTTGGTCAGAGAGAAAGAGAGAGAGAATCCATGAGTAGGGTTGAATTCCTTAGAAAATAGTTTTATGTGAATATTAGATTTCCTTTTCCACACAAAACTGAAAGAGGTACGAAGTGTGAATTTATGACGATAGAAATTTTTACATTCTGGTTTATCTAATGATAAAGTGTTTAGAATTTCTAAAAGATATATTAAATAAAATATGAAATTTTCTCAATATTCTATTAAAATTCTCACATAGATTTTGAAGAAAAAATGACATGACCTTACCTGGTGAAATATGTGGAGGCAAAGTGTCTTTTACTCGAAGCCACCAGTACTTAATAGTTCTTTTGAGACAGTTTAGTGTAAAAACTTCTGATTCACCTTCTTTATTTCCTTTATGTTTGAAACGGTAAAAATTGGTAATACTATTGGTATGGAAAGGACTATAGAAAGGTTAAAGAAGTGCTATAGAAGTGCTATAGAAGGGCTATAAAAGACAATAGTAGTTTTTAATGGTTATTTTAAATACTTTGCTCCGCAAATACAAAACTAGGGTGTATGGTTTACACACCGTTGATCTGTAAACATCAAAACCTTGTTTTTTTTATATATGAAGCTTGCAATATTTTGAAGAACTTTTAGTTCTTCACCTGGCCGCAACCAGCAATTGGAACAGAAAGCATTGCATTACCATATTGCGAAGGTATACCTCGGTTCGAAATGTTCGTAATGGGTAATAATCTTTTAGCAAACTGACTGGGGTAGTAGAAGATATTCTCCAATTGTGTTATCTTAGCTTCATCTTAGAGTCTCTGCTGTAGTGTTTCCGGCACTGTTGGTCGAAAAATAGTCCACTGCAGATCCATGGGATTTTTCTTTCAAACAGCTGAACTTTCTTCTTGGCTGTGTTGAAGATGGTGTGGTAAGCTGTAGCCGATTATGGATCTTAGAAGCTCTTTATAAGTTACTAGTTTCGTTTTCTGGCTCAGACCAGTTCAGTTTTTCATTAAGGAGTGCAAGAGATGGAACACCAAATTGGCTTTCCTCTACACATTCCCTGGAAAATAGTTGAAGTGGGCTCTAAGGTTCTTAGCTGCGATGGATGAATTGGTAAGAAGATTCAGAAACTGTTTACTGCTGGATCAACTGGCACAACGGTAATTGAACCTGTGAACTCTCGATTCCAAACAAATGCTGTTGCTATTCCACCACGAATTAAACAACTTTCGTGTAGCATAGAATGCATATTAACATCACAAACATAAAGTCACTCCTTTATTAAACCATGAAACCCACATATCACGATTCATCATCAGTAAGGCAATTTTTACGAAAATTTCATACTTCAGATATCTTGGTAGTTTATGCTATTTTAAATACTTCGCATGTTGGAATTTTTTTTTTTAAGGAAACAGTGACAGTATGAGGGTTTTTGGATATTCACCTAACCATCCTTAAAAACAATCTTTTTTTTCATAAATTTTAAAATCCATTTTTAACATTTCTTAAACTCCAGACAATTCAATGAATTTATTGAATATAAAATTTACTTTCACTCCCAAGTGAGTGCCATAAAGTTTTTGTTGTTGTTGTTGTTGTAGTTTTACGGTTTTACGTGCCCTGGATTTTTTTTTATATTTACTTCTCAATCTCAGTGTACATAGCACTTGTCTGGAAAACCCTTGGCGAATAAGTAAAGCAACAAGGCAACTGAAGTTGATGCTTTATTTACAAGGATACAAGAGAGTATTTAAGCAGAGTCCCTCTTGTTCTGTTCTGTTTTTTTTTTTTTCGTTTAATTTTTTTTTTTCTTTTTTATTCATCATCCATCCAACAAGTTGACTATTTACCATGCACCAGTTGCCAGTTTATTCTTTCATCCTGTGCACAAAGTAGTCCATTCACCTCAGGGGGGCTTCAATATTTTTTTGTTCTTCTTCGCAGGATCTTGAAGGACTAAAGAGTAGTAGAGGTAGGTTACGCAGCAAAAAAAAAAATAAAATAAAATGAGGGCATCCTCATTTTCACTTTTTTTATCATTTCTCAAAAAAAAGACAAAAAAATAAAAAAAAATGAAAACAAACAAACACCAAATGCGCATAGTATGCCAAATCAACAATATAAATACAAAAAAAAAACAACACGTTTTTGCGCAACTTTTTCCTTGAATATCACTGATTAACATTTTTTTTGCTCCTTCAAGAGAATTTCACTTTATGAATAATAAAATTGAACACAAAAAAAACAACTGGCAACAGATTTTTGATTTGTCTTCTTTCGACTCCTGCAGACAGGATACAAATTTTAAAAAAGCAAAAACATAAAATATCCTTCTGCCTACCAAAATACTTTCATACTTAACCTACCCAAACAGCGCAAAACAAGGCAAAAGAAAATTGAGTGCCTTTTCCTGACTGAAATGAAGGAGAAGAAAAAAAAATAACAAGGACGAAATAAACCACTGTAGTATACAACAAGTACAGTGAGAAAAGCATTTCTCGTTCTTCTCAAAAGGAAGTAAATGTTTTTTTTTGTGTTATTGTTGTTGGAATTCAGAAAATTAAATTCTTTCCTTTGTAATGTGAACGCGCACACAATGTCCTTTTAACATAAGGAGAGAAAATATGCAACTATGTTGTACGGTCCTGATCTAAGCGTGCTGAAATCAAAGATTAAAGAGTAGAGTATGTCAAAGATTTTTTTAAGACCTCAAAAATAATTTTAGATAAAGTCCAAAGTCAAGGTTAGAAAATATGAAGTTCTGAACTCAAGTTCTGTACGAGCTTAAGTCTCAAATCCCGATTTTAGGCTCAACTAGTTTTTTTTTGTTATTCAAGATTCTAAAATAAGATACTAAAATGAGATCTGTAACGGGCAAAATTTGCAAAAAAGTTGATTTTTTTTTCCAGATATTGTACCTTTTCAAACACAAATTTGTTGCACAAAAATCTCAAAAGCACAAATTTTTCGAAAAGTGCTTGAGCTACGAAATGGGAGCTACAAAATTAATTTTTGCGCAACAGATTTTGGTTTGAAAAAGCTACAATTACTGGGAAAAAAAATTTAAGTACGGAAGAACTCTCTTAAAATTGCAAATTGGAACCCATGGGAGCTACAAATTTTAATTTTTCGCAACATATTAGCATTTAAAAAGCTATAGTTTTGAACATCAAACAAATCATATTTATCTTACTTTCGTCCGCTAACTTCAGTCTTTTTTTAGCTAAAATATCTGAGATTAAATTTTTTTAATTCCACCAAAAGTGTCCGCCAAAGTAAGGGACGTGAAAATATTTTCTTTATAATTTTAAGGTTACTTAACCCTAATACAAATAATTAATTAACCTCTTATTGGTCAGTTCTCCAATTTTCTATTAGTTAAAATTGTTTGTTTCAAAATTTTTTCATCAAAAATAAGTACAAACAAATCATGAAAATTTCGACGGAGTTAAATATTTTTTAAATTTGTTTCTTGAAAATAGTATTTGAAATTTGGTAATCTTCAACCAAGTTGAATTATATTTTTTCTAGCGAAACAAATAAATGCTCTTTGGATCGAATATGACGAAAAAATCCTCTCTCAACTTGGTTTATTAATTTCTTCAGTACGAATAACTTTCTTGACTACCCAAAACCACCCACTCAACTTCACCATTCGCATCACCTCGCCATCTATGTTGGCTTAAAAGGGTTGCGGTGGCGTTTTTTTCATTTTTTTTTTTTTTCAATTTCAGTAAGGACTTGCCGCCGTTATGAGTTTGCATTTTGATGGTTTCTTTTTTTTTTTGAATTTTACTCAATTTTTTTTGTATTCAGCTAGTAGAAATGCATTTTAGTCAGCAAACAAGGAGGAAATTAGAAAAGTACCCACAGTTGGTCCATATATTTTTAAAGTGTCTTTTTTTAATCTTTAGATTCCTTCATTTTTTTTGTTCTAGTTTTTGTTTTGCTTTGCTAAAGTTTATTTTGGTTTGGCTAAAAGGCATCATAAGATAGAAGAGGCTAGTGGGAAATTTCGTGAGTGTTTATTCAAATTTAAAAAAAAAGAAGAAAGTTTCAAAAACTGTTTTTTGGCCACCCCAGCAAACAAACTTCTATGGTCATCATCGCGCTCTGCCAATTAAACTAAAAAAAATACTTTCAGCTTAATTAGTTACCCACTGTATCAAATAGAGAATACGGGACTTTCAAATTAATCTAACCAGAAATCACAAACAATCCTTTTTCAGTTACCCAGTAGAGTTGTAAATCTAAATAGTGACCTGTTAACCACAAAAAAGAAAAACCTACAACCATCATCACATCATCACCAACATTAAATCAAATTTCTGCAAGAGCGTATAAGCATTTGATTAACTCTTGACGATCATTTGTAGTGATTTGTTTTACCCTGTTTTACACTTTTACACGGTAAATTAAGGGTACATTATGCGCCCGTTATAGAGGTAAATTGCGCACATGCCAACATCAATTTTAATTTATCGCTTGGCCGGAATCTAATTCAAACTTAATTTTCCGCTCAAAAATCTATCGATCAACGCGCAGAATATAAAGACAACAACCATGCGGTGGTTTATACATTCAAAATAATCTTTGGCCCTCTCTCCACTATTCAGACCCACCTGGGTTTCGTTAGTCCATATAACCACCAACAGCAACACAGCCACAAGCTACCCCACTTTAAAATATAAACCAAAGCAGCATGCTTTGGGCTATTAAATAAATTAACTTTTCGGTTAAAAGTGTATTCAGCGAAATATTCTCATGAATATAGCACACGTATAACATTTACGCCCAACCCTCTCTGGCGGCTTTCGTCCTCTCAAATAATTCATTAAACTTGAAGCTTGAAATTGATTTGGGTTGGCAATGATACACTTTCGATAGATGTATTAATTCAAATTCATGCAATGTGTGTAACTCTACAAAGCAGGTGGTTAATCGAATGTCAAAACCGAACCAAAGGATATCGTATCCTCTGAACGATTAAAAGGGGGCGTTTCGTATATACACACACACACAGGCTGGTATTCCAATATACTTAATGTTAATAGCCGAAACGATGGTGTTCTATATAAATGGGCTTAAATTGGTTATTCACATTTTGACCGAAAGTGATTGTGATAGTTAAGTTTCTTGTTTCTGTTTTTTTTTTTTTTGCTTTTGACTTGCTTAGGATATAATGACATACATTTCATTTGAATGACACGTTTGGGTCCTACCCAAATTAAATAGACCTTAAAAGGGTAATAAAAAAGGGTTTTTTTTTCTTCTTCTCCTTTGGTATCTTACGTGTGAAGAATTACTGATTTGTCTGTGCATATTAACTACTGAAGTACACACAAGTCTCGTATTATTGGTGGAATTGAGATGGAATTTTTGGAATTGAGTTTTTTCATTGTAAGGACTTTTTTTTCTATAGAAATATAATTTTTTTAAAAGATAAGTGAATTTGATATATGATGCCGTATTATTTGTTGAAAAAGTTATACGAAACATTCAACAAGAAAAGGATAATAGTTCGATAATAAAGTTCTAACTTGTCAATTAATTTAATTTTTAAAGTTAAATTCTTATTCACGTGAAATTGTATACCCTAAATATAATTTCAATAGAGTCGTAAGAGACCACTTAATCGATTCATTTTTTAATGGTTAGTCCCTAGAATACTAAGTATTCAGAAGAATGTATCGTTTAAAATCCGAATTTGTATTTGTAATTTTTGAAGTTATACTTCTTTAGTGGCGTTTATAAAAATATTCAACCAGTGATAACACATAGACTTTTTCAAAAAACTAAATACATCAACAGATAGGTGGTATAATGTTAGATTCTGGTAAAACGGGATTCTTTGAAATTCCACCGGGAAGTTAAAGTAAAAGAAAAAACCAAACTTTTTGTATATTTTGAAAAGTATAACGGTAAGAATTATAAAATTTTATTTTTTATTTTTTTATTTTATGGTATTATATGAAAAACTATACAAAAATAAAAAAATGATAGGAAGTTTAACTTCTGGGGCGAGTACAAGAGTACACACATTTTTTATTTTGTTTATGCACTTAAGAACCTTAAATGCCTTTAGTTTTTTATATATTACAGTAGGGTCTACGGGGCGTATGAGTATTATTTTGTTAATTTTTTTCAAACTAAAGCACTCATGACCATATTATTGACAAATTTCAAAACTAGTTTCATAGCAAAATTATTTTTATGAAGCTTAAATGTCCCAATATTTTGAATATGTGTAATATTAAAAAAAAATAATATCAGATCTGGAGTCTTAAATGTTAATTTTTTTGAAAATAATACCAATTTGTAAAGAATTTTTAAACTTTACGAAACTTCTTTCAATTAGTCAATAATATGGCAGTTAAAAACTTGAAAGGCCTTAGTTTCTTAATTTTTTGGTACAATAGGGTCTATGTGGCGTATGAGTACTATTTTGTATAATTTCTTCGTCCTAAGAAATTACAAAACCTTAAGGTCTTATTTCAAAAATGTCTGGTACTATTATTTGATTACAGTTTTCCTTGTCCTAAAAAATCCTTTAAACTATGCCGACTAAGCTAATTATGTAAGTAAGAAATAATTTCCCTTACAACAACTTCAAAACACTCTATTATACAAAAAGCAAATAATAAAATGGACTTTGAACAATTGATCGTGCTAACGTGATAGCTTTTATTGCACCCTTTCTATTCTCCATCACATTGTGCACACGCAATGACAATTTGACGTCAAGCATAAAATAAAAAACATGTTGAATCGTTTAAATTTGACAGGCACAAACACACACACAGAGTACATATTGAATGTGCAACAGAATGACGACAACGACAATGATGATGACGACTACTATACGACGGCAATCAAGATCAAAGTGACACATGTCAAAATGACAATTGCCCCCGCAGCTATATAGCTCCAGTGCCAGTAGTTGGTCGGTCTCGTCAATTGCGTCCGTCATGTCATCGGTAGTCAGTCAGAAGTGTTTTAATTCTCAACTGCATTCAATTTTATATAAATTTCGATTACAATTCCATGAGTACCTACTACTGTGTGTGTCTCTCTCTCTCACTCTATTTTAAGTCATCATGCAACATGCAGCATACCATACTGCAAAAGCCAAGCCCCGCATATTGTCAATGACTGTCAGTTTTTATAGGAACTGCAATTGCATGCGAATGTCATGTGGTTGGTTGCATGGTGTGCTTCTGAGCTCTGATGATAAGTCGAAGGAGTGGTAAATTTTTTTTTATTTTTATTTTATTGTTATGAGGACGACAGTAAGAAGAAGTAAAAAAAAACAAAAAAAAAACAAAAATGTTGTGCACGAGTTTCTTGCAATAAACGTCACGACGGACGCGACGCAACGATGATCGAGTCGGTCGGAGCCAGCCAGAATCAGAGCAGTGAAATTGAAAGTATGTTATTGCAGGCAGCATTTGGGGGTAAATATAGGATAATTGGGGTATAATATAATTGGCAATGCAGTCAAGTAATTTTTTGATTTCAATCGTACAACTTGTTAATTGGGTAAATTCAGTTAAATTTAGTTTTGTTTCTTTTTATTGAATGTTGCAGTTGCGAGTTATTATTAAATGATTGGGGAATTTGATTGGAAAATCACTCAAAGCGGTAGCTTTTGATATACATTTTTTGTTGTTTCAAAATTACAAATGATATGATTGCTGCCCTTGTTAATATTTTAAGAGCGGAACATCAAAGGAGTTATCCAGCTCCTCAATTATGAGAATTTATTCGACTTTAAGTCGAAATTATCAACTTTTCTTTAGAAAGTGAAATCAGAATTATCTACTCTAATTGAACATCTTGGTGCCGAGTCCATGGGCCCGAAGTCTACAATGTACATTTCAAGTTTAAAAATGTAAAAATAAAAAGGGTACAAATAAAATACCGTTGGAAACGGTGAAACAACTGGGACTGAAAATCTTGTTTTTACTGTTATTCTTTGAAAAAATTGTTAAAAAATTAAATTTCTTTACACATGTTTAGACAACATATGAATCTTACAGCCATTTTGACAAAATAATTTTCCCGTTTATCCTTGATTTTTAAAATGTGGTTAACCCACATAAACTTTCAAAATCGTATGTGTTCTGTAAAGCTGAAAGAAACAGTTATAGAGTATTTTAAATATAATCCGTATCAGACATCAATTTTTTTTTTCAATATCTATCAATGTGCATAATTAGTTTTTCAATAAAACATAAACGTTACCCACGCTAACATCATGTTCAAAGGTCGTAATCATTTTAATTTATCTATTCACCAAAATTTATTTCAAAATTCTTACCTCTATACTTTTCGAGATGTTCAAAGGTCGTAATCATTTTAATTTATCTATTCACCAAAATTTATTTCAAAATTCTTACCTCTATACTTTTCGAGATATACAAACCCTAACTTCCCGGTGGAATTTCAAAAAAATTCCGTTTTACAGGAATCTTAAATTATACCACCAATCTTTTGGTGTATTTTTTTTTTTTTTGAGCTTTATTAAGGGTGGATTTTGAATTTCTTTTATACAAAACATGTTACTTTTAAAAAAATTAGCAAAATACTATTTTTCTTTCAAAAAATCAGAATTTTAAGCAGAAAATTTCCTTAAAAAATCGGATACTATGCATTTATTTACCACCATGGAAGAAATTAAGTCTACAAAGAATAAATCTACCAAAGCCTGAAGAAACTCTCGACTTTCAATGCAAATGAAAATATTAAAAGAAAACAAAAAATAAACCAATTTCATATACAAGGAATATGTACCTACCCAGAAACCCCTTACTTACATGTTAAAACCATGTATTTGGGCATTCTTTAATGCAATATGTAAATTTGTATTTAAAAAAAAAATACATCTGACTATGCATGTGTTTTTCTTGTATTATTATTTTTTTTTTAAACAAAAGAATCTTTTCGATGACACGGTGGTGGCAGAGCAGTTGGTCGGAAATGAATATTTTTCGTTCCCAGCAAAAAAATATAACAACAAAATGTAAATCGGATTTTCCACTTTTTCATTTCTGATGTGTGCTTATTCAGTATACGTACGAGTATGTTTACAATAAATAAAAATATTAACACACAACATAAAATCCTTATACTATATGGGGTATCCTTCTGTATTCCTACGTTTGTCAATCGTTAATCTGCATTGTGGCCATATTGGCCGTTTATTGCTCATAATTGATATGAAAACAACGCATCAATGAAAAAATATCCAATGGGCAATTAATGTATAGGTAAAAATGAGACGAGAAGGGATATATTGGCGGTAAAGAAAGGTTCAGGAAATCATTTCAGATGCTTCTGATTTTCTGAAATCGAATATTCATTTTTATTTATTTGTTCGGGGTATAAATTTTAATTACTTTACGGAAAGTGTATTAAGGGATTCGATGAGTAAGTGAAAGTTTTATTTAAGGTAAGAAAATATTATAATTAACGTACATTTTTTTTTGAAAAAACACAACTTTTATCGTTGAATTTATGGATGCGGATACTCTTCTGATATTATTTTGTTGAGGGTTTCAAAGTTTTTTTTTTTTTGTGTATGAAATTTTGAAAAGGTTAAAAGTTAAGGGTAGGAGAATCTCCTCCGAGTAAAAATATCAACAACACCCATAATTTTGGGGGAATAAATTGGGTTCAATTTCTTAAACAAACAAACCTGTCCAGCACAAAAATTGTATTTAAATATAAAAAGGTTGATCAAGCAATTTTTTTTTTGTTTTGATGCGACAAATTAAAAGTACAAAATAAATATTCAAACCCAATCAACTTCAATATTTTTCATACCCTTTTTTATGAATATTAATTCTCCCCAGACTGCATGAAAAATTTAATTTTTTAAAACAAAAACTCTTCCAAAAAAAATATATTCACCTCTTGTTGTCCAATTTTATCCTGTTTAAGGCATCAAAACGTTAAATTGATAGCAACAAAAACAACAACAAAAAAATTAGTATTCATCTCGCAACAAAAGTTAGTAAAATAAAAAACAATAAAAAAAAAATTTAAATAAATGAATTCAGCTAAATATTTTTTTTTTCATAAAAAATAAATAAGAATAAAACATGTATGTATATAAATTCCAATCGATTTGCAATCCCAACGGCAGGATACCCTGATTCACTTAAAATTGCTAAAAAATCCTCTTTTCCATGAAACGATATTTATTTTGCGTCATTCTACTGTGGGTAAGACTACACACAAAAGTTGCAATTAATTTAAAAATATAATAAAAAATATTTTAAAGATAAATACATTTTTCATTTTTTTTAAACAATAACTTTGAGAAAAAAAACACAGTGGGGCCCTATGAATACAAAAATATGTAAAGCTTGTTTGATTTGGCTTAGAGAGCTCATATATTTTCTACTGTCTTACAATAAGTATTCAGCATTACGTTCATACCATTCAGCACCATACTGAAATATTTTTTTTTTTAAATGTATTTATTCCAAATTAACATTTTGTTTACTGATTCTAATAAAGTTAAAAAAATAATAACATTTTCCAAAATAATACTTAACAAAATTTATCACAGAAACTAGTTTTCATACCAGTTTTTTTTATCTCATTTGTATACAAATTCTTATACCAATTTGTATACTAATTTGTTTTAGCCAATATTAAAAGTAATGCCAATTAACTATCCAAGTAGGTACCTAAGAGAAAATATTTTGTTGTCACTATTTCCTACAATTTTGTTCCACTGTTTGTCTACCTAATATAAAATCTACCACGAACACAGCCAAGGATTTTCTGTTTTTTTTTTTTATATAAAAAGCTGCAACTAAGTGCATATTTTAATCGCAAGGGGATTGATCAATCTAAAATTTAGCAACGAACAAAAATTATAAAAAAAAAAAAAATAACAAGTAGAAAAGAATTTCCCAAAAAGAATATAGTAGCAAGGGAAAATAAAGTTTTCCCCTACCACACCACACACATTAGCCAATTTGTATGTTCAATGTTGGTACAAAAAAAAAGAAAACAAAAAAGATGAAATTGAAAAATGCAATGAACACAACTTTTTGATCCTTTCTCTCGTTCATCCTCAATCATGACCATTGAGTTTATTTTTTCTTTCTATTCGTACTAAAAAATGGGAGAGAGAGGGATTAAATTGGAATCAATGAAGCAAGGATAAAAAAAATGAATCCACTTAGCTCTCAATTACTTTTGGAATGAGTTAGAAAAAAAAAATGTATACTCACTTTTTTGGTGGAGCTGTCCTGCCACCATAAAATGCTCCATTCTAACACAACATAATAGAGATACATTCATAGTATATAGGCAAAAGCAAAAGCAAAAGCAAAGCAACGCAGTCACTATGATGTTGATTGATTGCTTTTTGGTGTGGTTTAAGTGTCAAAATGTCGAGATACAGTAATTGAGGGGTGAAATTGTTTTTTTTTTTTTTGGGAAGTGATATACGGTAAAGTAAGTAAAAGGTATATTGACTTTGATTTTCTAGAAAACGTTTACAAGTCAAATCAAAGTCACAACTGAGAGGTCAATCTCAATAGCCTATAATATCATCTCTGAATGAGGAAAGTAGTTTCTTTTTTTATTCTTTTTGTAAGTATACTTGGATTAAAGGTGTCTATGGGAAAGAGGAAAAATACTATAAGTACGTTTCGATTGACAGCTGTTAAAATGAATGAATTGACAAAGCGTTTAATAATCGAAGAGAAATAGACATTTGATTCGCAAAATAAGCTGTAAATCTGAATTTAAGTTGGAGGATTTTTGATAAATTGAAAAAGCTTTTATGACGTTTTTGTATTTTTTTTTTTACATTTATCTTCAAAGTGTTTCGGATGAAGTTGTGTTTTTTTTTTGTCAGAAAGACTATATTAGAGTGAATATTTTTTGACAACATTTTGTAGGAATCTTTGATCTTTTATATATAAATAAGGGAAATCAGAACTTTCTAATTTTCTTAAACACAGTCAATGTATATAATTTACTTCCCTTAAAATCTTTTAAACAAATAAAAATAAAACAGATAAACGAAATTGAGCATTTTGAATATAATCCATATTAGACGCCTATTTTTTTTTATTTTCTATCAATATGTTTAACTAGTTTTTTAGTAAAACATCATTTTCACCCACATTCAAAGGTCTAGAAAATATTTGATTTTGGAAAATAATTCTTAACTTTAAAAGTTGATTTTTCAGAATTTTTTTCTTATTCGTTCAGTTTATCTATTCAAAAAATGTATTTTTTGCAATTTAAGCTATTTATAATCGAGAATTGTAAGGGAATGCTTAAACATTTACTTAAAGATTACCTCAGTAGCCTCCATTTTGTCTATGAACACGAACTTCAGTTGAGCAAAGGGTTAAGTCATTTCTCTTTTTTTTGGGAGTTGAGAAATCTCGACTTGACTTTTGACTAACCACTATGAATTCCGCTCTTGATGTATTTCTGTACAAAACACACAATGTTTTGGGTAATTTAACGTCCTTAAATCAGTTTTTCAATTTGTTAAAGTTCTGCCTTCCTTTGACAAAAAAAAACAATCTCATCATTTTTAAAAAGTTTTTCATCCTTTGAAACTGAATGTTGTTCCCACTTTTAACTTTATAAAACACAATTTCCTTTCAATGCACAGGATCACACGAATAAATCTTAAAAAGCACACCACGTATAGGGAGATACACACAACCTACATCAACACCACAAAAGGTGCATGCTAATCCTTGAATCAGAGAAAACGAACAAACAAGATAACATCGCTAACAACACAAAGCATAATAAAACTTTGTAAGCCAAACATAGGTACATATAATATAATATTTCTTGCAACACATAAAAACTTTAACCCACTCACAAAGCTAAGATACACATACATACACCTACATCCCTGCATGAAAAAAAATATAAAAATTAAAAAAAGTTAAAGATAAACAGGATGGATTAAAATTAATAAATGTTAAAGTTTTTTTTTGTTGTTGTTGTTGTTGCTTCCACAGAGAGAACACAGGATCCTTTCACTAAGGAAAATATAATAATATATTTTTTTGTTGCTTTGTATGGGTGTTTTGTTACTTTTGATAAGCCAAAAGTTCATACAATGATAGTTTCAACGTTAAAAATAATATGCCAAACAAACACCCAGGATCTAAACACCCATATCCGGTTGTGCTTTCTGCAGCAACCCTATACTGTGGTGTGTATATATAAAATTTTAAGTCCTCATTTGTGCATGTGTGTCATTGTGGCAGCAGCGGCGGCGGCGAAAATACGAAAACGTGCCATTATCCTTAGACGTAATACCGGGAGGAAGAGAACAAAAAAAAAATTATGAACAAAAATTTCCTGCCAGCAGGAAGCAGTGAGTGGGTTCCTCGTTTGCTTGCATTTCGTAAGTTTTATCATCCGCGTTGTTGCTGAATTTTTAATCGGGTACCTAAATTAGGAAAAAAAAGGGCAAGAGGAATATGTGTGTGCCAGAGTGCCATAAGGATAACACAACAAGAACAATGACAGCTCAGAAATAATGGGTCGTTAAAGTGTAAGCGGGCATAGAGGAGCTTAGAGTTAGTTAAAAGAGCATTCTTACTATGTCCTTTATAAATTTCGATTGTATGGGAGTATGTGAGAGTTTGAGCATATGCGGGGGAGCAAAACGATGTGTAGAGTTCATATTTAATGGCCACGACAACGACGATGAGAGTGACATTGTCTGGTTTGTACTTTTAAGTGTTGACACTTTTAAAGAATTTATTTTTTCCAAACACATTAACTTTTGTTATATGAAAGAACAAAACTTTTATGGGGTCTCAAGGAATCCAAGGTGCATTTATGAAATTTAAAGTAGGAATTGTAATTTGAAAAAGCATAAATTCATGTCTAATGTAGCATTGACCAAAGAAAACCATTTAATGCCAAATATATTGACATTGCTGAAAAAATCAATTGAAATAAAGTTTCTGAGTAAATAAAAAAAAAGAACACAGAGTTTTATAAAATAGCTAAATACTTTCTATTTCAGCAAAGTGGCATCACTTATTTTTCTATTCTATTTCATTATTAAACATTCTGAAATTATGCCTCAAATTTTTTTTAACATTACTCCTCATATCCATCTCCATCGTCGTTGAGTAAACTCAATGGAAATTCCTGATATTTAAACCAGAAAGAACTAAATTTGTGTGCTGTAACCCAAGTGAATAAAAATAAAAAAAAAAAAACTGAGGTTATTCAAGCAAACTTAGCGTTAGAACTTGCACAGAGCATCCTCATTTTAATTTTCGAAACACAAGAATCTTGTTTTTTAATTTCTTTCGTATACCTTCATATTTTTTTTTTTTTTTTTTTTTTTGAAATTCACAAAAGGAGATAAAAACTTGATCCTTTTTAAGTCTGCGTCTCTGTAAACAAGACAAAAAAAAAAGTACATTCACACAGACAAAAATGAATGATGTGGATGAAACAGGACTATGGCTACATTTTTTGTTTACATTTTTTTTTTTTTTTTTTGATTCTGTTTCGGTCCTTCGTTAATTGGAAAAATATTTATTTAATTTTTTGTTTTATGTACCATTTTTAACACAACTAGTGTTATAAAATATTCAAAAAGACTCTCTGTTGTTTGAAGTAAGAATTTTTTTCAAAAAAGAAAGTGAAAATCTTTTCAATTTCATTTTTTGTTGTTGTTGAAACAACCAAATGCCATTAAGAAGGATATTTTTTTCACAGACAAAAAAAAAAGGTTGTCAAATTTAATCAAAAACCTACTCTCTCAATCTCAATTATGACTCCTTGGAGCGTATGTCTGAAATGATTCTTTAAAAATTTACCCCCAATTTGCATTTCGGTTTGGTCCTTCGACCCGGAAAAACCATTACCACTGCATGCAATCTTTCACAATTCGAAACAAAAATTTGAAATGACACTTATTTTGAATGACATTTGACTGCAGCAGCATCCAAGTTCCGCACTCAGGCAGACCATGTCATCGTCCTCGTCGTCGTCGTCGTCGTCGTCGTCGAGGACTTTAATATTAACAAAATTACAAAAAAAAAAAACTGGAAAACGTGTGAAAAGTTTTAACGGATAAAAATATGAATATTCTCAACATGTCCAAAGGAGAGAGAAACAAAAACAAAAAAAAAAAAAAACGTAATACAAATACAAAATTTGTCACAGGACGAACGAACATAAATTTGTAGTATCCTTCGTCGCATGGCCAAATACGTCACGCACGCCAGCTCAAACTCAAACACCAGAATGCACATAGAACACCGGAAAAATGTCCTCCTTTTTTGTCGGTGATGTTTTTTCCAGCACACAAAAACGCTGAAAAAAAACATGATGCAGATGACATTTCTGTGACAACGACGACATATCATCCTCGGCTATTTTATTTTATTTATCTTTTTTTGGTCTGATGTTTACTCTTTTTCTCGCTGCAGCTTCCGTGCGTGTAAGATTGAATGAGAATTTTGGTGGTGATGGGCACAGCAAATGGAAATCAAATGAAACTACTGATTTTTCTGTTTTTCAAAAAAGAAAAGCCGAAAAAAAAGTAAAATATATTCCATGTCAGTGTGATTGCTCTTCTGAAAAGTCAGAGGAAAGATAGGCAAAAAGTATGGTCAGGAAATAGCGAAGCAAATTAAAGGAAGGATGGCGATGATGATGAAGGATAACTGCCTGCCAGCTGTGGAAAGAAAGACTGCATCAGCATTATGCTGTCACAATTCCAAACTACTAGAAGTCACAAGTATCATTATTGTGCGGTTGAGGGGGTGGCGGAGAGTATAAGGGATAGTGCTTCTGTCATTATGATGGATATGAGTGACGAACTGACAGCACCACCTACATGAATTATTAGAATCATCAAAAGTACATGGGGGAAATTATGAGTTATTATTTTTTTGTAGAAATGACAAAAATATGCCTTTAGAAAACATTGAAACTCAAGGACACAAGGTTGGTTGACCTTTTTAAAAATGTCATGGAGTGTGACAGAATTAAAGGTTTACACAAGAAAATAGTTACATTGAGTATTAGCAGTAATTAGTATGATTAAATGATGATAAATGGCGCCCAAGACGAGTTACATATTAGTAGCATGCTACTGACAGCGGTTTAAGGTGCTGATTTGTTGCAAAAACGACAGAAATGAAAACATTCTTCTTCTTGTGTTCTTTAAGGGTCAGTTTAAAATTAAACTCTAAGTGAACAAGAGAGTTGATACTTGGAAAACATTTACGATCCAGATGAATATGCAATACTGACTCATTTGTAACTGATTTGTAACATAAATGTGACAGATTTGAAACTAACTTCCAAATGAATTGAACAATAGAGTTGGCACTTGAAAATAACTGAGAACCAGATGATAATGCAATTTTGACTGATATGTAACTCATTTAAAACGTGTTTGTAACTGATTTTAAATTAACTTCCAAATGAATTGGTATTGCAACATAAAATAAGTAACAGACCTGATTAAAATAACAACTGATTAACATTGAAAATAGTTGGTGGCAACCATTATGAAACTGATTTGCAATCAGTTTTAAACTAACTGATTTTTGAGATTTTCAGCATATACATGCATAGCTCAGATCTGTATGACAAACAATCACTCCAAAGTAACAAATTTAGGGTAAACATGTGTAAAATTTGCATTTCTTAAGGCATTAAAGTACCTATCAGAAATATTTCAACAAATAAAACATTTAAGCCATATAGTTTCTACACAAGAAGTGTTACGACAACAAAATTATATAAAACAAAAGCTTATTCACCACTTTTAATAGTGGAAAACTATATTGTCTCATAGATTCCCAAAGTCATATTGAAATTGTCCAAATAAATGGGTCAACTATACAACTTCATAGATTCCATTTACATGCAATCTATTCTCTTCTACGAGAGCAATTTCACCAAAAAACAACTAAATGAAAATCCCAAATTCACTGCCTTGTCATTGCCGATAGTATACCCGAGCAAAAGACATATGATGGCAATTTTACATATACCTACCTCCCTATCATCCAATTTGGCACAACAAATTGCGTATCAATTAATTATTCTTGACAACTGGACTATGAGATTGTAGGAATCGTCTGCTGTGGACTCTGACCTAGTCTTCGTTGGTGTATTGTGTATTGTTTTGTTTTTTTGTTTTTGTTTTTACTATTTTATTGAAAACAAACATTTATACTCCATAAAAGATTTACAATCAACTTTTTGTTATACAATTTGTCGATGACTACATTATAATGTTGAGATATTGACCCAGTCGATATTTATGTCATCCACTCAAAGGGGAAACAACTTATTTATATTTAGGTCATTCTCGGCAGTGTAACCATAGCGTAGGAAACAGCAAATTATTGTGTCATTCGATGGGTAAGCTATATTGAATTTATGACCAATGGCACTGTAAATACTCTCTGTCATGACATATGTCATGTAATGCAGTATATTTGGACATAAAACAGCACACGTTTTATGATTTCTTTTTTTTTTACTGTTGCACAAATATACGTAAGGGATGTCATTTTGCACAAATAAACCCTTTAGACTTCCTTTTTCCAGTTTTATTTTGAAGAAGGAAAATCCTTGCTATACAAATTGATATGGTGAATGTGTTTAGGGATATGTTCTTCTTTTATTTTGTTTCTCATGTTTTACTTGGAAACAAGAACTGTATGTCCTTTGGGTGGTAAAAGATGCTATTTTCTTGGTACACAAATATATCCTATACCTACTTTTTATGCTTTGGTATTAAATTGTTCATGATGTGGACATATCATGCCAGTATGAGTCTTTTGAGTGTTTTCTTCAACTAAACGGCGGCAGCTGTGATCTGTGAATGAGAAATATTTAAGTGTTTGTTGAAATGCGCCAGGATGACATTTATATCAAGTTTTTATTTTGATTTTCAAATTGACTGAAAAACATTTTGCGGTAAAGACATGCTTGTTAAAGTTTAAGAACGATATAAAGATTTTGAGGAGCGCTTAAATTTGTGTGTTTCTAGACAAATACTTAACTGTAAACGGGTCGGAACTTAGTTTGAAGCTTAATTTTTGTTCAAAAAAAAATCTTCAAGCCTTGGAGTCTGCAGTTTTTTTTTTTGAAATATTTGCAGTTTCAAATCTTAAAAAAATAAAACTAAAAGAAACTTAAAAATGGTTTTATTAAATTCATATTTTTTGAGACCATCAAGATGTCAGAACTAAGAGATTTGTCAATTTTTCACACATTTCCGAAATGTCCTTCAGGAATTTTTTTCTTTCACTTTACAGATGCTCCAAATGTCACCAAAAAAAAATAACTTACAATACAATTTGGGGATTTGTCTCGTTTTTATTTCTGTCTGGCTTTCAAGGACGTGAATTTTTATTCCTACATAGAAAAGACAATTTATAACACAACATGTGTGTGTTTGGAATAAATTGAATTGTGACAATGAACTTGACTAGAAAATCCTTTGTTAGAAAGGAGACATTTTTTGTTATCACAAATACATATGTAAGTAAAAAAGTGTGCCATATAATTTAAATATACAGTTTTCCCAGACATATAATTTTGATAATAACACAGTACGAGGCCACGAGGGTTAGAAAACTATGCGACTGATTTTATAAGATATTAGATTTTAATAAACTTCTTGATAATACAGTGGTCATATTATCGGATTTAATGGCAAAACATATTTTGAAATTCTACAATAATATGGACGCAAGTGTTTTTGATAATCATGTAATCTAACAATATTTTTGAAAACATTCGCACCCTATTTTACTTAAGTTACCTACTTACTAGAAAGGGTCAAATCTATAAACTTCGATTTTTTATCTCCAGAATTTGATTTTAGTGACTTTTTTTCTCAGAGAACCAATCCATAATTTAGTTTTCTCATTAAAAGAGCGTATAGTTTTGAGGTCTCAAGAACATGATTGTACATAAGAAGTTTAATTTTTGTACACAAAAAATGAAAAATCTTAAAAAAAACTTACATGCTTCACGTTACTTTAACTATTTAAAGGTCTTTAAAGAAATAAAATGATCCTTTTGGATGAAAATATCTTATGACCTCGTTTGTGGCCCAAAGTCAAAAATTAATTTATTAGACATTTTCTTTATTTGATAAATTTATTGAATTACAATATGTACTTCCAAAGCAACCAAATGCCTTAAGAAAATATTAAGACCTCCAGGATAAGTTAAAGTATCTACATAAGAGTGATAAAACACACTTCGAATTGATAACATAAACCACATAGTCATAAATAAATTTATTTTGTCTCTCATAACATACCATTTGCCAAAATTATCCACACTCAAACACCTAATACACATATAAATACGCAGTTGAACCGTTAAAACGTTGTTAAATGGTTTGTGTTCTATATCATCAAAGAATATAAACGACAAGACAAAATCCAATGCCATAACTATATCAACGCCATAAATACTCACAACCATTCAAACACCATTTTTACTGTCTGCTACTATCCTTCTTTGCAATAAACTGTGTGTTTTTTTTTTGTTTTTTTTTTTTTGTTAAGTAATAATCCCACCCTCGCATTTTATTGCCTCCTTCGATTCTAATCTACACAAAGAGACTCAAGGCTCTCTTCTATAATAGTGTTTTGTATTTTGTATCTAAATCCAGTTGTCAGTGTTGTCTCCAACAACACTATTATCATTGATATGATTGTTATTGCATTCAACTGTTTTATGGTTTGAAGAGTGCGTCTCATAAAATTAATGCGCACAAAATGAGCTACTGGAATGTGTATTTTGCAAACGCCTTATGCCAAATGTTCATAAAGGCTAATAAAAATCGTTTATGATACGACTCTTCACGAAACCGGTTCTAGACTTTAAGACTTTTATAATACAACAAAGGGAGTAAAAATAAGTATTAAATTGTGACTACCTCGACTACCCCCAACTGATGGGTTAGTTTTAACGTTTATAATAAGACCGGAAGCGACAGAATATATTTATGCAGCAGCACCATCAAAAAGACGGTTTTATGATGTTGATGTTGATGTTGCGCTGCCTCACGCTGTTGCTGGCTGCTGCTGCTGTCGCACTTTATGGCCAGCAACAAAACGTAAGTCCAATGTCAAGTGGGTTAATATTCCAAGAATCTACAGACGTTAAGTCTCTAAGAAACCATTGGTTAGTCATCTTTGGTGATGCGTATACGGTCATTAATTATGCGAGAGTTGATGAAGTTGCCCTTTACATTATTACACACGGAGACTGACGCTATAAGGCTTTTTGACTAAAGTCATAAAATTCTGTGACATAATCATTAGTTATAGGACAGTGCGAGTGAAATATACATAAAATACGTAGTAATTTTGTCGGCTTTGCCGGGAGATGGTTAAATGGAAATAATTTGACATCCCATAGAAGTAAAAGAGTCTTGAGATAAAGAAGTGAATTTTTATGCTTTAGCTGACTAAATGTAGAATGAGGCTTTGTTTTTTTTTTATTTGAAAAAAAAGGTTATAAACCTCGGCCCTTTTATGGGCCCTTAAACTTCCACTTACGTCAGATGAACAACAACAAAAAAAAAACACCTTTAAAGAGCTTGAAAATGAAGAAGAAAAATAATTTAACGAGACTTTGATATAATCTAATTTGATTTTATAGTTCTAAGTGCTTTTTTAAGACCCTTACTGATATTGTGTTTTTTTTTTTGTTTAATTTCAGATCACATTGAAGTTGATTGCATAGAAGTTCAATGTCCTTTACCGGAACTTGAATGCCCAACAGATAGTGAATTGAAATCATCAGCTGCTTCCAATAATTTCGAACATGAAGACGATGCTGAAGAAGATGTCGAATCGAATCCATTTGAACGACTTGAAGCTGATGGTATGATTGAAGAATTATTTTCAAGCTCAATGTTGCCAAGTACAACTCACTTGCCACATGTTTTGCAAAAACGCAGTCTTCAACATCGACGTCGAGAAGCGATAAAGATTGTCCCAGGAGATTATCGAAGTTTCGAACCGGAATTCTTTAAATACCACAACCATCATCAACCACATAGAAAATGGAAACGGGACTTGGTTATGGGTGCACAACCTCATTCTGAGGCTGAAATCAAAAAATGTTGCCCAGAATTCCAGTGTGTTTGTCGCAGTTGCCCCAATGCACCGAAATGCGAAAACGGTCATGTAGCCATTATTGTCGAACAAGGACATGGTCTACCTGGAGATTGCTGTTCAAAGTATGAGTGTGTTCCAGAAATTGAGTGCAGTGCCATCAGTCAGCCAAAGACATCATATTGGAGAAGTGAATGCCTTAAATGTGATTGTTTTGCAGGGAATGAGTTGTGTCAGCAACTTTGTGAAGAAAATGAAGATCAAAGTGCCATGAACTGCTTCTCTGGGTATTTGAATAGACCGAAGATAAATGGAGACACTTGGCTGGAAGATGAAGACTGCAAAGAATGCAAGTGTGAGAATGGTGATAGTAAGTGCCAAATTAGCGTTTGCAAGCCAGTTGATTGTGAAAATCCTATAAAGGTTGAGGGAAAATGTTGCAAAGTTTGTCCTGAAATTACTATTACAACAACTTCAACTACATCGACAACTTCAACAGTATCACCAACAAAATTGTTCCCCAAAGACGAGGACACAACAGAAGTAACAGAAAAAGTTTCAATAACCACCACAACTCAAATTTCTTCAACACAAGCACCAGTAGAGACTTCTTCTTCTTCCACAACAACAACAACAATAACAACAACAACAACACCAATCCCAGTTACAACAACTGTTACAGAAACAACCTTAGCTGTTGACACTTCTTCTATAACAACTTCAATAACTACTGATGTCGAAACATCACCACAAAACATTAGTGATCTCTTGGAAGAAATCGACATTATAGTTGTGCTTATTCTAGCATCAGCTATATTAGTTATATTCACAATTGGCATGAGCTTGGTTGTATCACAAAGGCAAAAGAATAAAAAACTTATGTACTCGACAATTCCAAGCTCCGAGTCTAGTCAATCGTCTAGTATTACATTGGCTTAATGTACGCTACGCAGCGCTCTATATAAAACCTGAACATTTTTTTTTTAATTTAATTTAGTTATTTTTCTGTTTAATTGTTGCTTTTATTGTTGAAATATTGGCAACATTGTATACTCATTTTTTTAATATACATTTTTATTAGTTATTTATTGTATTCAACTTTTTAACTTATATTTTGTGAGTGACAGCGTTTTTTTTTTTTTTTGTGAATTGTATCCCAAATGTTGCAGCAACATTAAAATCTATTTTTTTTACTTTTCATCACAATCATAAAAAAAATAGCAACATTAAAATAAATAGCAACATTTTTAACCTTAAATGTACTCTAAATGTTGCAGCAACATTATTTATTTTCATCCTAATTTAAAATTTCTTATCACTTATAACACTCTTAACCATTAAAAGCTTTTAAAAATTGATGTATCTCTCGATGGGCAATTTGTATATGTTGCAAAACTATCTTCTCCAATTTTTTAATCGGATGTTGTTGCTTTTATTTCACATTATTTAGGACCTATTGATAAAATTCATTGAAACAAAATTATCTTATCTCATCGTTACCCTATAAGGTTCAATAATGTTGCAGAGCAAAAATGTTGCACAGACCCATAGAGTGTTATCAATTTCAAAAACTCTTAATATGTCATTGCCCCTTAGCTAATAATTTCGCAAAATTATCTAACATATTAAATGTACTTGAAATAATAGAACTTGACCATCAAATCATGACATTTGATATTATTTCAAAGTGATTTATTAATGGATTAGAAAATTAATTATCTTGTCGAAAAAAAATATCTTATCAAAAACTGATACAATTACAATTTTGCAAAACAAAGCATTAACATATTTTTGAAACTTTAAATCAAATTTATAATCAAAATAGGTCACTGGCTATCATTTTTTTATCGTAAATAATATATTTATTTTCTCCATGTTGCTGAAAAACATTTTCATACAGTTTCTGACTCTACAAATAGTTTGGCTTCAAAGTTCGTTTTCAAACCAAAATTTCAGTTTTACAAATTTTCTTATCTATCAGGGCTATTTTCGAGGTCTAGGTACAATAAATAAAAGGAATATAAATAATAAATTTAAAATACGACAAATGGTAAAACTGTATTTGCTCACAACATAAAAGTGATTTGTCAACACTATCGATTGGCTTTTTTTTATCTTTTTAACAATTTACCTACATTATATTAAAAAAAAAACAGTTAATTAATATTTATTATGTTTTGCCATTTGATTGCCGATTTTGTGTTTAATTATTTTATTTTGAACAAAATGCTGTCACAAATAAAAACAAAAAAATATTCTTATAATATATTTATCATTTTAATATTCTATTATTATTTCATTCTCATAATTTATTGGATATTTACTAAAAAATAAACACTTTTCCTATAAAAATAAAATTTCACAACTATGTACAAAGTGAAATAAATATAAATTAAATTGTGATGTGATAAAGTATAAAAACAATTAAAACTATATTATAAATATATCCATAATATCTATGTAAAATAATATTTAATTAAAAAGAAACAAAATTTATTAAAAACAAAAAAAAAATTGTATTAATCCAATGAAGTATTCAAAAGTATAGGTGATACATTTTTATTTATAGTTTTAATTATTATTATAATTATTTTTATTACTATTTTTTTTTTTTTTACTAAGGAAGCAAAATTATTATCAATGACATAATGGAAACTAGACGAATGACGAAAAATTAAAATTAAAATTACAAAAAATTATAAGCTTTTTCCACAAAATGCACACGATTTTTAAAAATTTAAACAAAGATAAAAAAACGATCAAAAAATATTTATCGATATATTACTACTTTCTTGATTAATATTTTATCAGATAAAACTAAATTATATTATTAAAAATCGAAAAACGAAAGCAAAATAAATCTAAATTCTTTTTATTATTTTCTAAAATTCAATTTTTAGTCTATGTTTATGAAATTGTTTATTTTTATTTTATTTTCTATATTTTGAATGACATTTTGAAAAAATATATTACTTTATAAGAATTTATATAAAATTATAAAATAATCGTGTTTTATTAAAGTGATATGATATAAGTGCAAGTATATAAAAAAATAAAACGTTGACTGATTGGAAAATTAAAAAAAAAATATTTACAAAAATTATGTAAAAAAAAAAGAATGCAAATTTATGTGTTATTTTTTGTTTGTTTTATTAGTTTTAAGTTTTTATTTCTGTATATAAAAGTATAAGTATATTTTATATAGTTATAAAAAAAAATGAATAATTATCGGTATTTTTTTGTGTGTATTATTATTATTTTGTTTTTTTTTTTTATAAAAATTATGTATTTTAGTGATTCATAACAAAAAAATATAAATTATATAATTTTATTCAACTCATATAAGATATTATTATTAAGTATACAAGCAATATATATAATTAAAAATAAAGTGTGGCTTTTGCAGTCACTTTTAAAATATAAATAAAAATTTGGAATTGTTTTGTTTTGGATTTTTGAAAAAGTTACATTTCAGTTGTATGATACAGAACCCGATGACTGTTATTGGTTCCATAAATCTTGGTTAGCATATAACATTGCTTCCATTTTTCAAAGTGATTCCTTTCCTAGGGCCATTCTTCATAAGATGAAGCTTGTCGAAGATAAAAGTTAAAAGGTGAAAAGTGTCTGAAAATTTCAATCAATTTTCAATCATCATGCAGTAAGGCACTAAATCAGTCATAATTGTGTTTTTACTAAAAAAGTTTTGGGCTAGCTTGGAATCTTTCATATTTTATGGTTTTTGGAGTGCTGAATCTGAATCTGAGGGTTGCCAACAAAATTTCGTATGGCAACATGGTCAAATATGCGAAATTTTCAATGTTTTTGTAGTTCTTAGCTAATTTTATCCTTAAAAAAATTAATTTTTAGCTACAACCATGAATCTACGTGTTAAAGAAAACTAAATTTGAAAAGATTTGACCCCAAAATTGTCTACATAGCCATAATAATTTTCGAAAATACGCCTCTTCAAATTTTATCAATTTCTGAGACCCTTAAAATATTAAATCGGTATTATGTATGTATTACTAGTTCGGTGCAATTTGAATTTGATTTAGGAGCATTTTTTTAAATTCTGAAATTTTCTGAAAATGTTCACAACAATGGCCTTACTGACATCTGAAATGCACCAACAAATTCGGTATCAGTGCCTCAAAAACCATAAAGTATGAAAGAATTCAAAACACTCCCAAGACTTTCCTTCTGGGAGGTCTTTTTCAGCTACAAACTTTGTTTTATATTTTAGTATTGGTATCTATATCCTAACAATATCTCAATGTTACAACTTTTTGCGACCGAACGCATTTTTTTGTCTGTGGTCTTTAAGTACATTTATAAATTTCAAACACTGATCATACTTTTAGCTGTTAAAATAGGCAACAATAGATTTACTATTATGAAAGTGGGTCACTGTGGCGTATGTGTAACCTTTTCTTCTATTAAAAAACTTCTTCTTAATAAAACATAATAAAAATGTCAGCCTAACCAAACCAGATCATCTGGACATTACAATTAGAAATAATATATTTGATGGTACGAATTCTTGCTCTAGGCTGTTAAAATCTGGGACCCGAAAAAAAAGACCCATAATATAAACAGTCGCAATTGTAATACACTTTACTTGTGGATCATAGTTACATATACTCGCTATGTTGGGAACTTTACTCTGAGAGTTCACCGAATACAAATTTTTAGAGCTGTATAGTTATTTTCTTGTTGCTTAACAAGGTCATTCTCAAGATTAATTAAAATTTTAAGATTAGAAACCCACATTCATACAAACACAGAACATATTAAAAAGTTACGTGGTTATCCTAAGCAATAAAAAATCTCCCTAAAGGTAGGAAAGGATTCGAAAAACAACAAAAAATCACTACTTGTTAAGTTGTAAGAAAAAGACAAAAAAAAAATATATTCTCAAAATCATAAACTCTCTCAGGCCATTGCCATTTCGATGAAATTTCATTTTCCACCTGATTTTATCATGATTCGAAAAATTCCCAACCACTCTGGAAAAATAAAAGTACCTTAACCACCAAAAACTCTTCCGGCAAGGATATCTCACAACATTCAGAACCTCTCAAACTGTCAAACTCTATAAATTTTAGAAAAAACAAAAATAAATAAATAAAAACTCTCAATACATACATACGAAGGTACATTGTTGTCTATCGTATACTCGTAGAGCTTCTAGGTCAAGAACAAAAAAAAAAAAAAAAAAAAAAATAGGAAATGAAAGGAAACCCATTTTCAGCTTATTCATTTCAAGCGATTCCATGTCATGATGTAGAGAAAAACAGAAAAGTAAAGAGGAAATGCCAAGCTAAAAATTTCAAATCCATTTGTGGTATAACCACAGACAAAAAAAATAACAAAAAAAACTTGTCAAATGAGAGACGGCCATCAGGATTCAAGGAGCCGAATGAATAGAAAAATGGTATAGTTGCGGCGACCGCGATGGCAGAATATACAGTGATTTCCTAATAACTGATGTTGGGCTGACTGCCTGCTCCATTGTATAGAGTTACATTGTATGTCCTTGATTCATCGAGAGGAGGTCCATAGGTCAACAACAATATCACAACCACAAATCAATGAAGTACAAAAATACAACAAAACGCCAATCTTATATAGTAGTCGAAACCGAAAAATATCCTTTCCTTTTCCTTTTTTCCTCTCTTTTCACAACGAAATGCACTGCACAGTGCATCATTCGACACAAAAGGGCAATCGAATCATTGTGTGGAAAAGGATATCATTTTGAAGGAGGACAGGATACAACAAAAAAAAATATCAAAACCAGGTCAGAAACAGGATAACAAATTGGAAAGAAAAATTTTCGACTTGCGGATTCATTCGTTCGAGGAGAAGTAAAAGATGACAATCGCGTTTCAGATGACATTGGTTACGAAAATTAAGTTTTTCGGGAACGTACCTCGTAACTATTATTTGATTGCATGAAAAAAAAAACAAAAAAACAATAAGGGACTTGCTCTCATTGTAGCTTAGACTTTGTATATACTGTTTTGTAATATGAAAATAGGAACATAGCTAAAAGTTTTTCTGGTAATAGAGAATTTCTTGGCACTGATACCTACCTGATAGCTTTTTGCCTATTGTTTCGAAGGAAGAATTTTTTCGCCTCTTTAAGCATTAATTTAAAACTTTCGGCTAGCTGACCTGGCATTTAAATGTTGTGCTTATATTGAGTGTCAGTAGTAATTGGACAGATTTTTCATTTTCAGTAATATGCTTTAGTTTTAGCATGGATCTTTAAATCATATGTTTAAGATATCAGAAGAATAAATGGAATATTAAAAAAATATTTTTTTCTAGAAATGCACTCGCTTTCAATTGCTTTTGGGTACGCAATATTTTTGTGTGATTACATCTAGGGTATGAACACATAAGTTTTTCCTACGCGTTAGCAAGTCCTTTACAGTTGTCCATATTAGAATCATGTGAAGTCGACGAAAAATGTGTTGAAAGTTGTGGAAAAAAAGTGAAAAGACAGAGAAAATTGTGGAGACCTTAGCAAAAAGAAGTTTGGTCGGAAGTAACTGCGCGGAATATAGCGCGTTTTTTTTTCAAAGTACATTCACCAGTATTCCGCGCTCTTCATAGCACTCGCACTATTAAGCACTTTTTGTATGACTTCCCGTGCGATAGTTTGCGCTCTTTTCGAAGTCTTACGCATTTTTTTTTCTACAGAACTTCGTGGTGTTTGAATTTTTCCGTGACTTTTCATGGTTTTTTTCGCGATATTTTACAGTTTTTCACCGTATAGTTTATTTTTGCTTTCTGTGTCACCACGCTTTTCTCTGCGACTCTTTTCAAGGTATTTCAATTTTTCCGCCACCTTTCACTCTTTATACCGCGACTTTCCACACTCTCACTTCTCCTTTTTTAACACATTGCACCGCGATCTTTCATTAGTATTCTTCGCCACTGTACAAATTTTCCGCGACTATACACGTTGCTCAGTGAATTTCCACGTTTTTTTCAAGGTTTTTTTTTGTGGTACTAAACGCTTTAACCATGCTAACTTCTTATGCTGATCTTTTTTCCACAGTATTCCGCAGATCTTACGGCGCTAAGTACGTGGTATTTTACATATTTTTTTGACACCTTTCACTCCAGTATTCTGCGCTTCTTTCCATAGTATTTCATGATTTTTTGAGGTAGTCCATGGTATTTCGTATGTTTTTCCCCTTTATCGCGTTTTTCCGTAACTTTCTTCGCTTTTTTCCGCGGTAATAAGGTGCTTTTCCACGATTTGTTCTGGGGAATTAAACGATTTTCCTTCCTCCTTTTTCACCCATCATGGCACATATTTATTTTCCGTGACTTTGTACTCTTTTTTCTGCATGATTTCGCATGCTGTTTTACTAGGTATTCCGCGATCCTTCACCATATTACACGATTTGTCAACCAGTTTTTTGCGCTTTTTTCCTGCGATATTATACGCTTTTTCTTCCCATGCTAAGTTTTGATGTATCTTGCAATGATCAACCCTTTTTTCTGCTGTATTCCATGGTAGTCCATTATATTTTCTGCGTTCTTAATCGTTCATAATACGGGCCCAGGAATCGCACTAGGCAGAAATCATAATTTGCTCTCTTTTGTTCTTTTTTAAATCAAGCATTAATGTTAATGGAACCTTTTTTTACCACACTTCTTGTTCCCATATTAGTTCTCCAAACGTCGAATGATTCACAACAAAATTATTTCACTCAGCAGTTTATCAATCATTCAAACGTCAATCAAAGCCTCAGAAATATTTTGTTAGGTGCTTATGCCTACCTTTTGAATTTGTGTTAGCTGTCTGTCTGCATGTAAACAACAGAACAAGAGAAAGCTTCCGCTTTTAAATAACTCTTTAGAAATTCTAACATAGAAATAGAACCCGCATCTGTTTTTTACGTCTCAAAATTTGCGTATACGCCTCTTTAGCTCAGTGGCAGAGCACTGGTCTTGTAAACCAGGGGTCGTGAGTTCAATCCTCACAGGAGGCACATTAAACGGTTATCATCATCTCTCTTTATAGCCATTAATTTTCTTTTTTTTTTAACTTTGTTTTTAAACCCCATCACGCACGCCTCAAGCATAGCTTAATGACTTTTTTTTTGAAAAAAAAACTCTATCGCTCTTATCTGGTGTTTACATCTTGGTAAGCACTTCCGTGAAAAGACAAAAACCCGCTTACAACTTTATCTCCGGTTGGAGTGAGTGTTGGAATTACATACACCACCAGCCACCAGCACCAGCGTCAAAAGCGTCAACGTCAAGTACCTGTATAGTTAGTAGTTGCGTTCTCTCTCGTGAAAGGGCCGACTTCGAGTTCGAGCACAACAAAAGTCGATTGTATCTCTCTTTTATTTAAGTGCGTGTTGTGTCTTCTTCTATTGTTTCTCGAACGATGGAAAATACTACTACTTTTGCTGGCTGCCTGCCTACCGGGGCTTGAATTAAAAAGGTCTTAATCAACGAAGCGTGTTGCGTGTCTGTTGTATGGTTGTTTGTTTCTTACCGCCTTTTATACATTGTTTAAGCCCTTTAGGCTGCCGCATATTAAACAACACCGCATCATCATCGCATACTATAGGAGGCCTTTTAATATTTTTGTATTCACATTGGATCGCCAGTCAGAGTGTATAGAGTGACGGTGTTGATAATGATGTAAATTTAATGGATGAGGCTTTTTTGACTTCTCTTCTTAATTTTTTTTTTTTTTTATTTTTGTTTTGAGACAAAAAAAAAAGATCTAGGCTGGAGATTGATTAATTCTTTTGATGTTGTTGACTGTAATTAGGTATTTTTAGGTCGAATCACTTTGGCAGTGATCTTGATAAATTGATTGGGTTTTTTGTTTTTTTTTTAGAAAGAATTCTTGGCTTTGAAAAGAGAGTTTTATATGCTCAGAATAGAATAAGTGGAATTCAGGCTCTACATAATAATTATATGATTGGTCTAGTCCAGTAAATAAAATTTGAGGAAAATAATTTTGGAAAACTCTGTTTTTTTTAAACTAAGGAACATTTTTTTAACACTTCAATCCCCTGAATGAGACCTTAACAAAAAATGCTCATTTATCGGAAATGAGTTTTGAACAAAGTTGACTATTTATCAGCCAGATTTTTTTTTTCTTACTAGCCGTTGAAAATTCCCAATAGAGCAAAATGTTCCACATACGCCACAGTGACCCAGTCATATAATGGTAACGAAATGTTGAATATTGTTTGTTCTATCTGCTTTCTTTTGTTCAAAGTACCTGCATTTAAGTTATAAAAGATACAACATATTGCATACAGTCAATAATATCGTGTAGTGGGTAATTTGAAATTTTACATAAAGGCGTGCAAATATATCGGAGGTCACTTTTGCTCACAACAGATTCTGCATGAGGGATTGGTTGTAGACAGAGAGTTGGGAGCATATTCATTTATTCAGTTAGTTAGTTTGCGTACATGTATTGGGGTCATTGCTGAGAAAAGTTGTAACATTGTAATTTTTCAATTCAAAATAATATCTCTGTTTTATTCAACACTGAGTAGCTACTCAGTGCTTCATTTTATTTGTAAAACTTAAACAAAAATATGCTGAGTATAGTCTAATTTGTTGTTTTATTTTGGGAATAAAATGAAAAACTGAGAAACTACTCCGTGTTTAATAAAACGCAGCTAATACCAACAAAAAAAGTACCCACTTATTCAATAGGTCTTTCTTTCCTAATACCAAAAAAAATGATTTTAAACTCTTTTTAACCGACTTCAAAAAAGGCGAGCAGGTAATTAATTCTACTGAATTTTGTTTTATGTTTGTTAGCTCAAAATTTTTGACTGGGTGGATCGATTTCGATGATTTGTATTCAAAAACCTGTGGTCTCCATTGGGTCTTATTTCTCCATTGGTCCATGACAATGACAATGGCATCTATTAAAATATATCAAATTTACCAGCTAATAAGTGATCTCAAAAGTCGAAAAGGATCGAAATGTGCTTCATTCTTTATTTGTTTTATTCTTTAGTTGGAGAGAAATAGGAAAACTGGAAAGGGACACACTTGACTCACTGTGGACCAGTTTACTGGATACGTGTGTGATTTCTGCACCCCTTGTTGCGTACTGAAAACCACAACTTAAGCTTTTTTTATACCCCTTTTTCAGATTTGAAAAAATAACCTTCCTGTATTTCGTTCTACAAAAAAGTCTAACTTTTTCTTATACTATTCATTTTAATTTTGAATTAATCTTCACCCTGGCAAGGCCTTTTTTGTAAGGTAAGACGTAAATTTCAAAAATAACCATCTGCCATCGAGTTTATCCGGGGTCATCGTGATGCACCAGTCCTCCACAAATGTTTAAAAAAAAACAGTAACCGTAAGTAAAATTTTGTTTTTAAAACTGAAAGTATGAAATAATGACAAATATAAATATTTAAAACTTTCTTTTTAGATTTGTCATTTAGAGTTTTTTTTTATTTTCTCCTTTATAAATAATGAAATCATCATCCTCATCGCTGGAAATACTAGAATACCTAGACCAAGAGGAAGGCGATTCAATTCAAGAACCAGAATATGCTGGCATAACAGCTTCTTGGTTGCGAAAAGCCATTCAAATTCTCTCACAGTAGGTTTATCCAAAAAAAAATATTATAGACATAACTATTCATTGAGTTTTCATAGAGTGGCACAACTGAACGCTCATAAAAAGTACAAATGTGCTGTTAAAATTCAATCTCTCTTTCGTGGATGGATAGCACGAAAAAAGATTTCCTTTTTCAATCAATCGGCTATAAAAATTCAAAAAATATGGCGTGGATTTTTGGGTCGTTTGAAGTATTTCCAAATTCTTGAAACAACAATTAAAAGAAGAATCATTGAACATCATAACAAATCAGCAACAATTATTCAATCCACTTATCGTGGATATTATTCTCGAAAATACTCCCATGATCATTTGAAACTGAGAAAGCTTCAACTTAAGGCAACTAGTGATCTGCTCAAATGTGTGGCTCTACAAACAAGAAAACTGTACAAACATCAACTACTTCCGGGAGTGTTTTCTTTAAACAATTCAAGGTACAAAGTAAAAGAAATTGAATCTTCTGATGTAAATGCTTCTCATTTAGATGCCATACAAAAGTTGAAAAACTACTAGCGGTGCTAGAAATCAAAAAATACAATGAAGATGTCCGAAAGCGTCGAACTGCAGAAGTGAGGAAGCTTAATGAGGCATTTGAGCACACCATTCGTATCAAAGATAGGATACCAATACCCTTTGGAGAGTGTGAGACAGTAGACAAATTTGTCGTAGATTAGAACCCAAGAGGTAGCACCCTGAAAATAAAAAAAGAAAACTTCTATTTTTTTCCAAACGATTTTATTTACAACAAAAACAAGAAACAGAAGAAAAAAGATCAAATTCGTATATATTAGCCATAGAAAAGGAAAGAAAAAATCAAATCTATTTGTGCGCATTTCACTTTTTAGGAATTCGCTAACAAAGCCTTTAAACTACTCTCTAACCCTTAAATGAATCCTTTTCCTTACGTAAGCTCTTCATTGTGGGAATTGGTTCTTTTTCACCGGCATGCTTCTGAACCGACTCCTTGTGAACTCTCATAAATGGATTCCATGATTTCTCCTGGCCAATTGTTGATGGAACAGTTGGACTTGATTCGGCCCGCTTCAACTTACACCACTCAATTCGTTTGAGAACATCCTCATTCAATGGCTCGACATGTCGGGCATAGGCGAGATTTTGCAAAGAGTACTCATGCCCACAGAATACTTGGGTTTCATCGGATAGAGATGACAGTTTCTCAATCAATGCAGAATACATTTCGTCAGCAGTTCCTTCGAAAAATCTACCGCAACCTCCTTGGAATAGAGTATCTCCGGTGAAGACGGCTTTTTCACCACCTGGCGACTCCACATAGTAGCAGATGTGGCCAATGGTATGGCAAGGAGTGAATAAGCAACGGACATTTAGTTTTCCAATTTGGAAAGAGTCATCTTGACCGACTTTGTCAGTCAAAGCACCGATACGGGTGTCACCTCCGTAGACAACCAGAGGACTTGGAAACTCCTTAACCAGTTTTTCATTGCCACCAGCATGATCCCAATGATGATGAGTAGTGAGAACTTTAGTCAGTTTGACTGCTTCATCCTCCACTGCTTTAATGACACAGTCAGGATCGACTGGATCAACAATTGCCGCCTCCCTAGTAGCCGTATCAATAATCTAGAATTACAAATATTCATTAAAAATGATAAACAAAATGGGCTATCTAGGAGCATACCAGATACATAAAGTTGTCCTGCAATGCTGGGAGGATTTTAACGTGCATATCGCACATTTTCACTTCTTCAATTGAACTATGCATTCCTCTGATTCCGACACTTCGTAGTTTATTAGCTAGAATCGAAACAAAAATATTCAAATTTCAATTCAAATTCCAACTGCCAGTAGAATGCATTCCGCAAGAACGCAGCGACATCTTTATGTGATTTCCCGCATCACCTTAGACAACAACCACCTGTCAAAATAATCAGCTGGTGTTCAGTGAACCCGCTTGTTATCTCATGATAACGATTTTCCCCCAAAACAACCAGAAAAATAGAAAATTACAAGAAAATTCGATGAAATCAAAGAAATCTACATAATTTTGAAACGTGCAACAAATAAAAAAGAAGCAAAAGGGATGATTCTACAGTTGTTTCGGCAAAACAAACCTCTAAAATATGCAGCTGTTAAGTTTTGTTCTACACACAGCGTTAGACGCCGCCACAAATTCGATATCATTTGATGTTTCACAAAAATCTAAAATTTTGTTTCGTTTTTTTTTTATTTGTTATGAAGAATTCCAATTTATTTGTGTTTCACTTTTTTTGTTGAATCCAAAATGAGATTATAAAAAAATGGAATCAAAGAAAAAATCTAATTTGAACAAAACTTTTTATGTGGTATGGCGGCTGCTGCTGCTGACTACTTTTATTTGGTTTTGTTTTTATTTTGATAAATAAAGCGAATAAAACTAAAAGACACAAAGCCAATAATAACTGAGAAATGAACAAAATTAACGAAAGAAAATTATTTAACTAAAGTTTTTGTTAAAATTATTTTTCTTCGTACACGAAAATGTTGAGAAGTTTTCACAATTTTTATCTTGTCTTTTTTGTATTTTTTTTTATGAGTGACAAATGAAATGGCAGGAAATGTCAGATTGTGGAATGTAGAAAAGAGATGGTGGGATGTGGATGGTAAGGGAGTTTACATGTGGGAGTTTTTTTGTTAAGCTTATATTACACTTTTTTAATTCGGTTTAGGAGTTCTAAAAACCCCACGCGACAGCGACAAAGACAACAAGGGTTTTGATTAAAAAAAATACTATTTTGCGTAAGAGTGACTTATTATATAATAGTATTTAATATTAATAAGTCAATAAGTCAATGATGGCTACACTCTCATATAATGTCTCTGCGTAACGAGAAATGGACAGTTAATAAAAGCGACTATTTTCTTGTCGCCGTTGCTTTGCCATGTCATGTTGTTTCAGAAGAGCATAGTAATGTAATGTATAAGAATATCGAAATAAATGTATTAATATCGCGATCATTGTATAAATAAATCAATAAAGTTACTTTTTTTTATGGCCAAACTGCCGTGATAACCCGGGGTCGCCATTGAACATTTTCGATGATAAGACTATTCGGTCTGTCATCAATTAATCCAGTGGAAACCAACAATACAATACCCAACAACGACAAAATTTATTTACACAGCGGCATATGAGAGTACCCACACCAAATGCGATAAAGCGATTTTCATATAAAAGTTCTTGTCGCACTGTCGTGTCGCAGTGCTACAGTTTGGTTTAGGCAAGCCTTACAAGTCCTTGTTGCATTGCGATATTGGGGGAATGCTGTCCGAGATATGGAGGAATAGTTCTATCATTTCAAAGATCAAGCTAAGACTGTTTCGCTCCAATGTTGAGTCCGTATATCTGTATGGCTGCAGCACGTGGAAAATCTTAACTACGTTCGTGAATAGAGGTGTCTACGAATCATCTTAAGGATTTTCTGCACAAGAATCCATTAAGAGTACTATACGCAGACGTAAGTGGCAGTGGATTGGTCATACGCTTCGAAGAGGCAACGATTGCATTGTTGGCCAAGTGATGCAGGTAGAGGCTAGAGGGTGGGTTCGGCCGTGAAGCACACGGCGCAGGACAGCCGAAAGGGAATCTGCACAGCTGGGGAAGAATTGAAGAGAACTGCGGTATATTTCCAGAAACCATACACAATGGCGCTTAGGAGTAGTGGAGCGGCCCTATGCCCCTTAAGGAGATCACAACCGACTCATCAAGGTCTGAGGCCCTGAGTAAGTAAGTATTTAATTATTATTTTAAGTGCCATCCTTTTTTCTTGAGTGCACTTTTTTGCAACTTTAAAAAAAATACAAATCGAACTGTACCTAATACAAAACCCTCTACCGGTATTAAATGGACCTTGTTCACAATGAACAAGAATCTCTCATGGTTTTCCCCAAAACAGTAAGAGAGAGATTTCGTAGATTTTCCGAGCACAGGATTTATTATGACTTTGGTCTTTGGTATTGTTGCAAATCCAAAGGCATTGTGTAGAGAATACTCGTCTGTTGAATATTCCATTCTAGCTTTATTTAAAACGGGCTTTGCATTTTAACCGATTTCAAAACAGGAGAAGGTTTTCAAATTAGATTGTATTTTTTATGTTTGTTACCTCAGAACTTTCGACTGAATGAACCGATTTTGATGATTCTTTTTTGTTATTTGAAAGCTGGTGCTATTTTTATTATGATAATGAAGTGTTACGCGCTTTCCTTATTCCCAAAAGTACCGTATATACCTACGTAGTACTTTGGTGAGAACTGAAAAATTCCTTACAAAAAATCATTTATGAAATTATAGTGAACAAAATAATTACATTGCTATTCCTTCATCATCACCATCATCACTGTAATCACCCAGGCAACGAGAACGACATCGTACGTTGTCGTGTCAATCGACATCTTGTTTGCGATTCAATTGTTATGTGATTGTCAAAGGACTAATTCCAGATCTTCTTTAATTGAAATACGACACTCATTTCCTTGACGTGAACAATTTACCTACTTTAAGGGAGACGGGAACAAAAAAAAAAACAAGATAAAAAAGATGTATTCCTCCATCAGCTTCAGCATCTACAACACCAACACAAGCATTATAAGGAATGCAACAATGAACGCACCGTTTGAAATTTCTGCTACGTTTGCTAATTAGAAAGTGTGAAAGAAATTCCTGACATGGCAAACACAAATGAGCAAAGCTATGTGTTTCATTTCAATTCATTCCTGTTTCGTTTTCTCTGTTTCTCTCCCATTTCCCATACAAAAGACAAAAATGTTTAAAAAGGAGGAGTCTATATGGCCATGGCCATATTTCCCTCTGAAAATCATCCCCCATTTGGATTGATAAAGGAAGATGCAAACAAAAAACCTGTTTGGTATAACAACCCTTACTCAAAACACCCAACAACCACACTGTCATGGCTACGTTAAAATAGAATGGCAAAGGTTTCAAGTTACACCAGAATATTCACCCTGAGGATGAAAAAAAAAGAAATGTGTAGATAGTTTATTAAACGTGCAAAATGCTTCTATATAACGGACAAGGATCTAGGACGAGTGCGGTAGCCCCTCAAACCCATGGGCTTGGTAAAGCGGTCTATTTATTGAACTACCCTACCCTACGGTAAATCACTTCAGTATAAAAAAGGTTTGCCATGCCATTCCATGTAGTTTAGATCTTCAGTACAGATTTTCTTAAATGAATTGTTTGAAATAATAATTGCATCCCTGGGGAGCAACAACAAAAAAAAAAAAAACACATTTATGAAAAGTCATTGCAAGTTCGTTGCTCATTTCAATTTTGTTTAACTGAGAGGGGTTGGAATAATGATTTAAAGAGAGAGAGCGTAACTAATATTGTTTATTTATGGGTGGTTATGGAACATTGTCATTGAATTTTATGGCTATTAATGAGTTTTGGTGGCAGATAATTTTTAACACTTTCAAATTTAAATTTATGAGTTGAATACTAACTTTGGCGGGTGGTTCTTCTAGATAGAAAACCACGCTATCATCTTGTCCGATTAGGGGGTTCACATGGGTGAGTCTGAGCATGGCTGAACTGATGACAGACCGATATTTCTATCATGGAAGAGACCTAGGGTATAAAACACATTTTATAGTGACTTGATTTTCTTTTCTTTGTTATAACAACTAAGTAGAGCTTGAAGCTCATCTTCATACGGTGAACTTGTTAATATTGTCGTTTGTCCCACCGTTGTCTTGCTCTGATTAGAAATTATATTTCCAAAAGTTAACTTAACAATATTCTTTGGAGAAGATAAATTGAGGACTGTAGCTGTTTACATTGAAGGAGTGTCTATTCGTAAGGCAGCTAGATCATGGATGAATCTGTGCTGTGAAAGTTTTCATAAGTGGAAATTATTGTTATTGAAGGCGGTTCAATTTCAAATTTCAATCGAACGTGCGCTTTTGCAGGTCAAAAACTGTTTTTAATGGGGAATTTGTGGCATGTCTTCAGTAACTTTTTGAATGATTGTCCTTCAGACAAAGACCTGTTGGTGGTTTCTTACTTACTTAGAGACTTACTAATAGACCTCTCGCACTTATAATTTTGCCCCGTAATTTCTGAAATGTTTTGTTGTTGTTTTTTTCTGTTATTACTCCTGTTTTCCACAATTCAAATGATTTCTTTCTATGAAGAAAATAGGTAAGTAATTTACTGGTAAGATCACGAATTACATAGCACGATAACAAGTTGACGAAAAATCGCAAAACTTCTCACCGTCTTAACCGAGTTACCCCATATTGACACTACATCACAAACAGGATCGATTATACCAAAAGCCACGTGTTTGTATTAAAAGTGTTGCCAATAATTTTTTTTTTCATACCTAGTAACTACAGGAATAGTATTTTCTCAATATGCGAATTTGCCCGGTGCAGGGAAATTATTCCACTTTTAGTGGGAATCTCTTCCACTTTTCAAAGTGGAATAAATTCTTACTTAAAAAAATGATCAAACAGTTATTAATTACGTGGGACCCTTCATCGAATTAATTTCTTCGCGTCTATCTGTATGTTAAGATATGTTTTATTTATTTGCTACCTATTTTAAATCCTCCTGTACCCCGAGACAAGACTAAAATCTTCCATTTTATTGTTTGTTTTGTTTTTCTAAGAATGAAATTCAATTAATTTCCTTCTCAATGTTTAATATTCATAATCTTTAGATTTTTTTTTGTCTATACAGTCTTTTCTTCTTATCTATAAAACATTTTTGCCTGTGGTTTAAAATCACCACCAGCCACCATCACACTCTACACAAACAACTCATATAGCCTAGAAAATTGTATCTACATTTAAAAACATTATCCATTGATGGGTTTTTCAATTAGGTACCCGATCCGAACTCAACGACAAATGATGCAACATGAAATCCGATAGATCACCTAGAACAAGCAGCAACCAGAATGGAGCATTCCTTTGCAATTTTTCTTTTTTTTTTTTTTTGTTTAGTTCTGAACACTGCACTATTATTCGCTGCATCCTATATGGGATAGCTACTTGTTCTAACCTACATTCCTTTTATTTACAGTTACAATAATTTTGCAGTGTTGATAAATTTGTGTGGGTTTTATATGAACCGGACACCATTTGATATTTCAGCAGATTTTAAAACTGTGGGAACGTTTTTCAAAAGCTCTATGGGTTCTTTTAGTTTTTTTTTTTGTAGTTTTTTTTTTTTATTTCTGACACTATTAAAAAAAGAGAAAAAAAAAATAAAACCTGGAAGAGTTTTGAATGCTATCACAAAAAAAAAATATGAGGAAGACAATTGAAATTGTTCTTAAAGGAGGGGTAAGAAGTCGGAATCACTTTTCAAGAGCATGCGGAACGATACATTTATGTATATTACTTTTATTGCAACCCATGCAATTTGTTGATGTTGAAGTTTTTACTTCTTGTTTTGATTTTTTATGTTATTTGTTATTTTATATGAAATGCATTATATTTTTAATATCAAAATATAAATGTATTGCTGATAATGAATTATTTTATTTATCGGTCAGGGTCGGTCAGGGCTTTGCAGTATTTACTACAATCAAAATAAAATCTTTCGATATTAAATTTGTTTAATGTTTATGCCAAAAATTAAAATTGAAAACGAAAAAAAACTTTAGCACTTCACTAAAACAAACTAAGATATAAGTCTGAAGGATTTCCAGAATATATGGTGATTTAGGTCGTTAAATAAGTCGAGATTTTTCTCAACTCCAATAAGTTGAGAAAAATCTTAGATAAGCATTTGCTCAAAAGAAGTCCGTATTCATAGCCAAATTGGAAGCTACTGAGGTAGTCGCCTCAAGTAAATGCTTAAGTATTCCCTCACAATCTTGATTATAAATAGCTCAAGTTGCCAAAAGAAAAAGTGTCCTCTAAGCGAACACTTGAGAAAAATCTCTACTTAAGTAAGGATTATGAATTCAGCGCTTCGTTGTTCAAGAAATTTCATAAACAAATAAAATATGTGTTTTCTAACGGTTCTGAGCCTTAAATGTGGCATAATCAGTGTAATATGTTGTAACCACATTTAAATGAAATGTTTAGCTTGAATAAATGATCTATTAATGCTGAATATTTCACATAATATTACCTTAATCTTTTTTTTTCTTCAGGTTTCATCTCTAAAAGTTTGTTTCTTGGGACGACACTTTAAGCCTAGTACCTAGTTCGGGTGGAAATGAAATTTTCATAAATAATCATCTGCGTGAAATCTGTTGTTTTACATTCCACAGCTTCTATTGCAAGCTTATAAATTGTTTGATTGGTAAATGTAGAATTTGAAAAGGATTTTTTACATTTTCAAATATTGATAAAATGGCCCAACAATTGATTTGGAACCTGTTTAAATTTCATTGGTAGGTACTAGGTTTTAACTGAAAAAAAAGAAAAAGATAATATTTGGCCAATTATTTTGTGGAATAAGTTTTTTTTTATCAAGAAATGAAAATAGGTGAATGAGTTCCAAAATATATTACAGTCCACAAAATAAATTGTTGATATGGACAAACTTAATTTCTTAAAATCAAACTACCTTAAGACTAGTACTCACCTCTATTGAAATAAAAATTGAATGCGTTCCACAACATTTAATGGGCCATTTTACCACTATGTTAGGATGTGACCACAAGGGAATTACTCTAAGGTAGCATATTAAATATTGATATTTGACAATCAAATAATATACATAAAATCGAAATAGAAGCTGTGGAATGTAATGCAAAAAATTGCACGCAAACGATTTTCTATGGAAATTTCATTTTCACTCGAACTCAATACTTGGCACGAACTTAAATTTTTTTTTAAACTCACATAAATTTTCGCATATTGAAACACTCCTTGTAACCATTTTTTGAGTAGGTATGTTTTTTTTCAGAAGGGTTAAATTGAAAGGTTAATTAGAAAAACTTTAAGCCTAGTATTTGAAGTTTGAAAGAACTTTTTTTTAAATGCTTCTATTTCGCATTCAAAATATTGTATATTGTCTTTAAGATCAGCAATCAGATCTAGTGAAAAAGATATTGAATGCGTTCCACATCATGCTATCGGCAATTTTAGCACTTTATAAGGATTTGACCGCAAGAAAAAAATCTTAAACTGGCAATGGCAAGTTAAACCAACATGTAACAATGAAACTGTGTAACTCCAAAAAGAAGCTATAGAATCTAACAAAAAAACACTTCACACAGAAGATTTTCACTGAATATTTTATATCCACTCCTCGAAATAAGTAGGTACACAATGATAATTATTTCATTCAAACAATTATTTTTATATATTTGATTATCTACGATTCACACTGGGAGTTATAAGGTAGGTAGGTGATGACAACATAATTTAAAAATTATTGCGACACGCTCATTTAAATTCAATTTTACGGAATGTGAATTAAACATTAAACAAAAAAAAACCTTAAATTTCAGGACACGCTTATGCCCTTACTAGAGAACAATTAAATGTCTTTTCGTTTAATGTTCAAATAAAACAGGGATGGTTCACATAATTCTCATTAAAAAAAAATCCTTAAACAAAAAATAAACATAAAAATCTAATAAAATTAAAAAAAAAAACACTTATGAACATGAAACCATAAATTTTCTCTGGAAACAATAAAAAAATACACAATTTTTCATTGACACCACTTGCAACAATTGGGTATATACACACGTAAGCACCACCACCCTTTTCTTTCCTTCATAGAGAGAGAGAGGTATGGTACTCGTACGCTGCGAGTACACAATCGCCTCAATTAATCTTAATAAATCTAAATTAGTGGTCTTGCAGTAAAAAAAAACCAGCCGCAAACTAATTATAATTATTATTATTAGGAACGCAAGAACAAAAGTGAAAGTAGTCGTCCCCGACACCAACACTCTGTGTCTTTACAGCAGAGAGCAGCAGTCAGTCCCTTTAGCAGCATTATACGAGTATCCTAACAACTAACAACAACACGAAACATGTAAAAGGACACCCATCAAATCCCTGACTAATAAATCAGTGAGTTGCGGGTCATTTTACATCAGTGCGTTCTCCGTTGATTGTGATGATGAGGATGACGATGCTGAGGCTATAAAGTGAGTTTGTTCCATCAAGGGAGGTTTGATTTTTTCCACCCCTTTTTTGACACTCATCCCATCTATACAACATATACTCATACCTCCCATATGTTTTCTCTTTGATTTCATCCAATTAGATAAAACATTTGACATATGTCCACATACAGAACCAAGCACAACCACAAACACTGGGAAGTATTCAATTACGTTTCTAAGCTAATTAACCTCTTTCACTGAAGAGACAGGTAAAAATTTCATATAATATTTTCAGCGACTGGAAATCTACCTGAAGGTTAAAATACACCTTTTCTAAGTCCGTCAATACTGGATGAGACGACGACACTAACTGATGGTCTTTTAAAATTTGTGAGATAAGAAATTTTAAGGATTCCAAAGGATTATCCTGAGTATTTAGAGCAAATAAACAAAATTCTCGAGGACAGTCATATTTAAGTCTTCTTTCTGTCCTGTCTGTCTGTCTGCCAAAAGGATAATGAAAATGGGAAAGTAGAGCATTTTCTGCTACCGAATGCTTCGTTCCTAGATCGAGTGAAGATTTCCAAATAAAATTGTGAAAATCCTCTGATAAAATCATTGCCAAGGATAATGGTCATTTGTTTGCAATTGAAAATTTGTGTTAAGTGCAATTCATTGGAATAAAATGTGCCGAATGCATAGGCATCTTATCGCCGATTGGCAATCAGGTTTTATTTCTGAATATTCATCTGTATTTCCTATATTTTTGTGTGATGTATAGTTCCCATCGTGTTGTATGGATTGCTTCATGTATTATTTTGGGAAATAAATTTTGAATCAAACAAAATCTTTTTTTAAATCTTAATCCAAGGGACACGGAAGTTCGTTAAAGTACAACTTACAAAGGATGTTTCATTGAAGATCCAATTTACTTCACATAAAAAGAAAACTGAATACGATCCACAGAATCTTAGGCCACTATTCACTGAACACAAGTGCCATCACTTAACAGGGTAATAAACCTATTCTCTAAGGAATTATAGTTATGACTGTTTGCAACCAAGATGAAGCTCTGACTCCGAATAATATTTGAAAATTTAAGAGCCTTTTATGAGTGCGTGGCGAATACCGGCCTTTTAGAGTCCCTATTTTCAACTTCTTAGTCCAGTTAAGTATACAGAGAAATGAAAATCCAATGCACGATCCTTAATATATTTAATATAAAAGGAGTCAATATTTTTATAAAATCTGGAGATATTTGAGACGGAAAACTTCTGAACAATTTGCTGTAGTTGTTTTTTGCACCGACTTGACCTCTTTATTCGATTTCAAAATTAGTGAATTCCCGAGTGCAAACCAATTGAAAATGACATTAAAATTTCTTTTTCACTTAAACTGAGTATAGGCCAACATTAAACTCCATGCACAAACTCTTGCACAATATTGTTAAAAAAATTCATAAAACTTAAAGTGAAGAAAAAATAGTTTTTGCTGTTTCTTTTTATTTTAGACTGGACTTTTTTTTTACAAATGTATATTTTGCCCTTATCGTAAGTACAAAAATTCATCAATGAAATATCCCAAACTAGAATAACAAAAACCAACAAACAATACATAAACAAAAGAGCATACATACAGTTCAGTAGCGATTATGTCACATAAAATTGTTGTCCTTCGATTGAAAATAACATTCATATCGACAAATAATAGCTATAAAAGATTTGCCACTTCATTATGCGATTTCATAGACGAAAATTTATTTAAATCCTTCAAGCTAAGCTGATGATCCCTCTCACTTTATCAGGGGATTATTATGCGAGAGCAAAGGTAGACAAATACAAATATGTATATAGACAAATGAAACATTGTGTAATTGTGTGTAAACCCTGTTTACCCTCTTTTGAGGGTTATACAATGAGTCAAAAAGGACGTAGTAGTAGATACACCTTTCTTTTTGTGCTCACACCTCGTCATAGTTTTTGTTTGCTTTGTGAGCAATGATTTTGATGAGGAGCCTGTATGTTACATCGGTCTACGATGATGATGATGGAAGGATATGACACAATGACAGAACAAAAGGATGCATGTGTACCTTTACTTTCCCTTTTTCACATTCCTTTTTCTTTTGGCGTGAAAACTATGACAGAATATAGAGTTGAACATTATTGTTTCACTGGAACAAATTTAGATAAGATTTGAAAGAATGGAAGATGCTGTGATTATTATAGAAATTTTGGTTTTTGTTGCTATTGTGTGTAATGTGTTATGAAAATGTGTGTTTTTCGTCAAATGTGCTTGATGGACATTAATGTGAAGGAAAACATAAGTATTTTTACCAACAGGGTTAATAGGCTAGTGGATCCAAAGGGATCGCTGATAGGTGTAATACAAATAATAATATCATATCGTGAGTATTCGAATCGCAATAAGATGGTGCAGGTAGGTGATCACCAAACGTGGAACTTTATAAAGGTTTATGTTAAAGAAAAGAACTAGATTAGTTTTAAGCACTCTTAAAATATCTTTGCTCGAAAACGAAAACGAACGAACTGTAAAGGGGCCAACCCATAGAATCCGTCGCGTATGTTCCGTCAACGAATCCATTATCGATGAAGTTAAAAGTTCGGCTACTTTTTATGTGTTTTATGAACAGTTAAATTTTAGCACAGGTGAAGTATAAGTATCACTTTAAGTATTGCATCTGACTTCTATTAGGCGGACTTAAAGACAATCAACCATACTTTAAATTTGTATTTAGTAAATTAATTTTAAAAGTAAGAACTTAAGGACATTTTGCTTTAAGCTTAGAAATTAAAAACTTATTCCAATAACAAAAACAACTTATCTAATAATCCTCTTTCCAAATCTTCTTTATATTTTCAAAGTGACAAGTATTTTTTCTTGTCAACTCCCTTTTTGCCACCTGGAATCAATTTACACAAAAATAATTTTCAGATTTTTCACGCAGGATTTTGATTCAAATGTACCCATCACATACGAGTTTTGTTATTAGCAAACGGAAATGTGTAAACGGACAAATCAATGTGTACCTAAATTGTCAACGCTGCATTATTGTCATCAGTTGTTAAACATTGAGGGGTGATAAATTGAATAAAGTGGTATAGATAAAATTGAATTGAAGAGTAGGCTGTTATAGGTATTCCAAACTTCATGAAATGAACAAGAAGGATATTTATAAACCTCAATTGAACTGATTTTCATGGATGATAAAACAACCCTTGGGAATGAAACTATAGGTAAGAGAATTATATTATACCATAAGGACCTCGAATTCAATTACTACTTGTTTGCTCTACTACCTAAAGAAGATGATTTTTTTTATAACAGATTTTTGTAGTGGATATGTCAATATAACAAGTTTGATGGAATCCAATAGTGTCGGCCATATAATTGCCTAGTTTGTCACTTAAAAAAAAAAAACTTTGATGGAACAAGTGCAATCCCAAAGGGTTATTATATGGTTATCATGGCAACACCCTATTACGCAGCATGTTGTTTTACAATTATAGACTGCTGAACAAGTTGTGTCTAATTAGAAAGTGTGTCAGAGATTAGAAGCATTGACAGGATGGGCGTGCTTATGAAACAGAACAACCCCCTTAAAAATATGTTGCTAGTTTATTAAATTAAGTTGGTTGACTAAGCATGAATGAGAGGCGTGAAAAGAAGATTAACTGCATAAAGTGTGTTTCCTAATAGGTAACCAAAACAATACTTGAAATCCTTTCCTGTTTGTTATTGTTGCCAAGTCATTTGACAAAATCTTTGGCGTCTGAGCTCAAATTTAGGGAACAAAAAGAAGTCACGTGGGTATTGATCTAATGAGTAAGGTGCGTAATTAAGCGGTTCAAACTGTAGTATTTAGATTTTCCTAGGTAATGGCAGCTAGAAGGATGGGAGACGGAAGGTGTATTGTTTGAAAACTGCATTGTTGCTTAACTGTGTCCTTAAATTCCGCAATTTCTGACAGCTTTTTCATCACTAAGCCGGTTGACGGTTGTAAAGCAAAATTTAGTCTAATTTTGCCTTATTCCAGTGGTTACAGATTTTAAATGTTCTAAACTTGCATCGTCTTCCAAGGTCCCAAGCGGACACGTTTACGTTAAAATTTGACTTCCCAAATTTCAGAATGCTAACAGTTCTACAGTTTCCATATATACCATCCATATTATCAATGACGTATTGCTTTTCAAAAACAGATGTTGAATGATCACTCAGTACTTGTTTTTTTTCCAAAAAATATTTAGATTCACTCACTCAAAGGATTGTAAAACAAAAACTGACGAAGTCATACGGCGGATTATAAAAAAAGGTAATATTAATAATAATCCTTGATTTGGATACCAAAAACGCAAGTATCACAAACAGCAAGTTTATAACGGCTGAGCTTTGTTGAGTAAATGTCAAAATCCCATAGATTCTTTTTCATAGAAAATATTATTACTGAGTAGATTTCATTGAAAAATGGGGCCTGCAAGCACATTTTTCAGTATATTTTGTGGGTTTTGTTGACAAATACTTGTGAAAAAAAATTTTAATTTACTTGAAATTTAACACTTTTTGTACGCAATAAAACTATTTTCTGGGGAAATATTGTAAGCAAGTAGATTTCACTGGATAATATGCGACTAATTTCACTGAAAAACGTGCACAGAACCACTTTCTTTTTTTCTTTTTTTGTATTCTTCTTTTTTGATTCTTTATTGTTGTTTTAGTAAGCATATACTAAAAACGAGAATTAAACATTCAAATATGATAAATAAAGTTTCTTAAAAGCAAAAGAATCCACAAGTAATATTTTAAGTTAAAATTGTTTGATTTATTACCTTGCCATTCTTGCCTATTCCATTCATTTTCAGAAAATGGTAAAAAAGCAGGACGCATACTGTGGAGCGGGTTTATATTTCATTTCGCGAAATCTGAGTAGGTAAGAATCTAATTTGTCTTTTTTTGAGTAAGTATACAAATTAAGCTTATTTGAATCCATCCCAAAAAAGGCCAGAAAATTTACAAAAGAGCGTGTTCATCATATTTCCGTTTTCACAAACCAAGATATATCGAAACTGTTAGAGCCGTTTTCGAGAAAACTACAGTAACTCAAAACCGCTGCATGGAAGGTATTTGTTAACCGAGATATTCAAAAACAAAAAAAAAAGACAACCTTGAAAGTTACAAATAATGAACAAGTACAAAATTTCAAGCAAATCTATCAAACCGTTTAGGCTGTGGCTCTGTGTACAGTTGGACGCAAAGACGCACAGACCAAAGCACAGCGCGGCGGCGTGGGGCGCGGCAACGCATGACGAAAACCCCTTTTTGGACTTCTCCATCATCGTAAGGTTCGTTTTGATTAAATCCTTGATTCAATCCTCAAAATATCACATTGATCGTTCTTTACCGTGGCCCAGATTGTTAATTTATGTAGTTTTTCTCGTTCAGTGACAACTGCAAAATCATTTAATGGAAATCGGTGCAGAACTTTAGGTGTTACTTTGAAACAAAATCGACCAATGGTCTGACATTTTACAAAAAATAATGACAAACTATACCACAAGAAATTACTATACTTTATGTTGATTCTTTTGTCATTAAAGTTTTCGGCATTTTGCCGAAATTACTGACAGATTGTGAGTAGAATAAAATACATCTGATCTATTGTGTTAGTATTTCAAATCTCTATTTTTTTTATTTTTTTGTCACAGTTTTCCATAAAATCGATTAAAATTGCTAAGTATATGTTTTACTACCAGTCAGTATAAATTCACTTAAAAAGATGCACAGGAAGAGGAAGCTTTAATTTTTTTTTTAAACAAAACAGATAAAGGATTTCTTTGGGTCAAGGTGACAAATTCAACACCTTCACTAAACCTACTTGAAAATTTGTTTTTTATTAAATTTGTTTTTTGAAATAAAAATAAAAAAACAATAAAAAAAAATATATATACTTTGACAGAACAAAAAAAAAAGAAATGGCGCCCAACACTACAAGAACCGCCTTTTTCCATTCACCCTTAATGTTAATCGACAATTTCTCACCCCTTAATATATAACATTCATGCGCAATACTTATTTGTACACAAAAAAAAAAACATCTTCGTTCCGATTCAAAATGTTCCTAGGAAAATGTGCACTGCTCAACATAAAATACACCTACAACATATTCTATTGTCGCAGCACCATCGCATCGCCTCGCCACCACCATCAACCAATATCATCCCTTTATGGTCACCTATAGGGCCTCGCACTCAATTGTTTCTTTGGACTCGATATAAAATTTACTTTAGAAACATTTTAGTTCAATAAGAATATTCGTCGCGATCGGTTGGACTTATCCGTGTATTTTGAAGCGTTTTTTTTTTGCAGATTGAAAAAAAAATCAACTGAAAGCTGAAAACTGAATCAGTGTATAATTGAATTAAGGAACTTCTGAAATTTCAAAATAATGTAAAATTATTGGAGGAGTGTGATTTCAAACAATATTATTTCTGTGAATGGAATGTTGTGTGTATATTTTTGTGTTTAATAGCTGTGTGTTAACAATAATTTAAAAAAAAATGTTCGATAAGAACATGGATGCGGCATTATCGTCGCCATTGAATGGCGACTTGGATTCAACCAGTTCCGGTGGTACAGCATCCGATTCGACAATCAATCAGGATTTGATGTCTCCATCGTCCTACGGATCGATTTTTCTCCCAAATTCAGGTGGGTTAATTTTTTACGGATAAGCTATTGGGTGGAAAATTCAAAAGGAGTGGATTATGTGGATACATACTCGTAATATCTTAAATTTTAATGTGGATTCAATATCAATTTATTTTATTAAAAAAAGACTTATACAGAGTTAAGGACTAATACTCATTTAGTTCGATGAGAAATATTCCTAGAAAATTGTTTGGGGAAAATTTTAAATTTTACACTCGCCAGCCTTTGAAAAAATGAAAAATGACTATAACAAAACAATTTTGAGATTTTTCATGTCCCCAAAGCTTTCTACCCTTAGGCTAAGATACTAAGAAACTGGTTTTATGTGCCGTACCATGATGTGGAACGCGTTCACTTTTCATTTCACAAGCGGCTTAAAGGATCAATTATATTTCTTCATCATTTCCGCGATTTTAGTCAGCACTTGCATTTGGTGGAGTGTATTCAATTTACGATTGTGTTTTAAATACTCACTGTAGAATGTAAGTTCATAAATTTTATTGCAGATCTGGTTTAAAGCCAGGCACCTACATACTTCTTCTTGGGAAATATAATCCGAATACGTTCCACAGCAAACAATAGTTTATATGGGGTTGGGAAATAGTAGCTTTGGAGTCAAAACTAAAATAAGCTCAGTGCCGACGGCTATCACTTCCGCTTTGATCCGATTAATTAACCAACCCAATTATTATTTTAGATTCATAGCATACGACAATATGGGATATTGTTGGTGTAGTGTGAAAACCTAGGCTCAAAATTTAAAACTAAGAGATTTTAAAATATAAAAAAAATAAAATAAATTTTAGTTCGGTAACCTTCCGTCAGATCCGGTAGCTCTAATTTTTTGCTTGTAAGGTCTAGTACTCACTTTTCGTGAAATGAAAATTGAACGCCTTCCACACCATGTAATGGCTAATTTTATAACTTCTGGGAAAAAATAAATGTAATGTAGAATGTCAAAACTTTACATTTTCCAATGAAATAACTTTTACTGAAAATAGAAGCTACGGAATCTACAGCAGAAAATTTCACGCAAACAAATTACATTTAAACCAAACTGAGTAGGTACTTCGCAAAAAACTGATCTTCTTATCAGTTTTTGACAATTTCAACGCCGAAGAACTTATTTTTTTATAAAGACTATACCATATGTTTTGAAATTTCCCCAATTTAATAATATTTAAGCCTAAACTGCACTCAGAGGAATAATATTTTTGTTTTCGTTTGCGGCTAATGAATATCTTTTGAATTAAATGAAAATCATTTGCTCGAAAGTTAATACAATTCCCGCAAAAGTTTTTATTTGTAGCAACTGTATTATATTTGACCCAAATTGTAATTCTATTAGAGCAAACATAATGCAAAATAACCCATTCGTTTGGTGCTCATTTTTATGAGTTGATTGCAGCAAACCAAAATGCTTCCCACATATAAACACGTTTTGGTTTACTAGAAAATTCTATTGTTTGCAGCAAACGCATGAATAGTTTGCGAAGAACCTGTCCAGAAAGTAATTTGTTGCAAAGAACTTCACTTTTGGTGTAAATATACGATTCATTTAAAACAAATTTTCTTAATAATTGAGTCAGTGTTTGTTGTGTTTCTAGATTTCTACTAATAATCTTCAATCAATTTTCACTTCGAGAAGAAGTGTATATACATGAGCATAAGCTATAATAAATTGAGTATGAGTAGGTACTCCACAACTTAAAACGCCATTGTTAGCAGGATTCAAAAAAATCCAACGTTGTTTGTACATTTTTACAAGACTTTTGAATACATTTGAACACCGTTCACATAAAATCTAAGGGTAAAACATAAATATTTTACATTTAAAGTGGTTCCCAGGTTCTAGAAACTTTTGAACTCCAGTTGGACTGAATAAAAACAAAACAAAAAAAAAACATTATTAAAAGTTAATTGCTAAATAATCATTAATTCAAGCGCCGAAACAAAAAAATGAACAAAAACCAAACAACGACAAAAAAACATGCTACTGTCTCGTGGTATCATATTCCTTTGGCTCATAAATAGTCAAGCTCTAGACATAATATCTTCGATTACGGTGCTTGCCCGTGTTTTTTCTGGTGGTGAGACTTTAACTCATGTTCTGGCTCGCATGAGTAACAAATTTTTTTATTATTATTCTACCTATGCCATTGACAAAATTTTCATTAATTTCTCTATAAATCAACCAAAGACAAACAAATAATAGTCTTTTTACCTTTGAAATAAGAACTTTATGCCCCCGAAAGCATTTTCGGGCTTCAAATCCAAATACATATATAGATGAACGTGACAAAGTCTTTTGACGTTAGTCACACAAATAAAATTCTTCGAAAACTTTACAAAATTTTTAATGCAATTTTCTATGAATCATTTTTTTAATTTAGGCTACCGGGGCAATATTTCCTGTAAAACTGTCCTCCACTTGGAAAAATTCTCACCCTACTCAACGGACAAAGAAATCGAACGAAGGTTTCATGATATTACAAATGATTTCGACAAATCACCGCCAGGTTCATATCCGAATTTGAATGCAATTTTCGAAGCAACTGGTGACTTGAATGGGAATACAACGTCGGCATTGGTGAAGAATTCAATTTCTGGTGGAGAATTACATCAAAATGGAAGGACAAATGGACAATATATTAGTGGGCTAGGAAATGGAACTTCGAATTTTGATGTTGGCAGGAAATGCCTGCCTTTTAGTTCAGATCAGGTAGGTTGCAAGAATAAATTGAATCCATTTTTTTCTTTCTTTAAAAATTAGTTTTCCTCTATTTTGTATTAGATCCAATGCATGTGTGAAGCTCTTCAGCAGCGAGGTGATATTGAAAAATTGGCCACTTTCCTATGGAGTCTTCCGCCCAGTGAATTATTCAAAACCAACGAAAGTATTCTCAGAGCCCGCGCAATAGTCTCATACCACAGAGCCCTCTACCATGAACTATACAACCTACTCGAATCACATTGTTTTTCTGCCAAATACCATCCAGAACTGCAGAATCTTTGGTTCAAAGCGCATTATAAAGAGGCTGAAAAAGTGAGAGGTAGGCCACTGGGAGCTGTTGATAAATACAGACTGCGGAAGAAATATCCGCTGCCAAAGACCATTTGGGATGGTGAGGAGACGGTTTATTGTTTCAAAGAAAAAAGTCGAAATGCCTTGAAGGATTGCTATTTGACAAATCGTTATCCCACACCTGATGAGAAAAAGACTTTGGCCAAAAAGACTGGATTGACATTGACGCAAGTGTCAAATTGGTTTAAGAATCGCAGACAGAGGGATCGGACGCCGCAACAGAGGACGTAAGTGGAATTTATTGATAATTGTGTAAAGTAAGCGATTTTATATAATTCCGAACAATTTTTCACCACATCGATTTTATTGCCCAAAAAGAGGCATCAATATTTTCCGAAGCTTCGATAACATGAACATGCTTAATGTTGTAAAAACAATATGGGTATTCATTAATGGGTATGGTATGGGTATGATATTTAAGGCCGAGAAGCCGTCTTCCCTTTAAGATGGAGTCCTCATGACTTCTTTATTAGCGATTTTAAAGTGAACACAGATTAAAGGATGTGTACATGAAAGTACATACTCCAATGTGGTTTTTATTTACTAATTAGTACATTTGATACCCTCAAAGGAACGGACTATTAAGTAGATAGATGAAAACCATAATCTAGTACTATCAGTTTAACTTTCATCTACTCGTTTAGCAAGGAGGTACGTATTAATGGCAAGACTAGAACATGGTTTTCAACTAGGTACTCATGAGTGCCTACTTTGCCACCTGCAAAGAAGCAGGGCTACTGAGTGGATAAAAACATGATCTTCTACTACCATTTAACTATCTGCTCATGCTAATGTTTATACTAGTAGATGAGGTTTTTTTTTAATTCCATTAATTCTATTGATAACGAAAAAAATTATTTTAAAATGTACTAAAAGATTGTTTTATTTACTTGTCTTCCGATAAAAAAAAACCATAATCTAGTACTTTTATCTACAGATGCATAAGCTCTTTTCACGAGCAGATGATAATTCTATTGCAAGGAAATAGTGATCCCATTATAAGATCTGTTACTTTACAGGTCTAATGAGTACTTTACTAAAATGGAACACACATTTTAAGAAAAGAGGACTACACTCCGTCTCCGTCTTGCGGAAGAAAGCATAAGTAAATGGAAGTACTAGATTATTGTTTTCATCTACCGCATGAGTACTTTGATATTGAGTCCATGAAAACCAAAATTTTCACCAAACCTGGTCTTTTGTGCAAGTAGATGAGATTTCATTTGATAAGCGTACAATCAAAAAGTGAAGTACTTAAGTACTTTCCACCTGCAAAGAAACAGTGTTACCTAAGTCAAGATTTGTCAATTCTATTATCTTAGAGCTTCTGTCATAATGCCAGAGTGAGAATTTCGCTTCAATTGTGAAATATATTTTACTCCAAAATTATAATTGGCTAAAGGGAACAACCAATAGAATCCGTCACGTCCGTTCCGTCAACGAATCCGTTGTCGATGAAGTTAACAGTTTGGCTACTTTTGCCGTCGCGTCCGTTCTTATGGGTCGTTTCTCATAAGAACGTGTGTATTTTATCGAGCCGTCGCGTCAGTTGAAAACGTCGACGTAACGCACGCAACGGATTCTATGGGTTGGCCCCTTAAGACTATCTCCGACATGTGCCACTAGAAACTAATTCCAACTGTCACTTCACATAAAAAAAACTTGTTGACATTATATGACGTTTTTTTTCGCTATAATTTTATAGTAGACTCATAAACTACACCAATTTGATTTCACTTTCAAAGGCTGCAAAAAAAAAACAAATAAAATTCATCTACGCGGAACACATATCCAGACTGAAAGGCGTTACATAATGTGTTAGCTTATCATCAATTAAGTAGGTACAGCATTCCGAAAACGAAAAGAATCGTTAAGGAAAAAATAAACCATAAAAATATTTCCAGAGCAAGTACACTATTATGTCTCAAATTACTGTAACTACTTTACTACCTAACTTCTACTACAGCGAGAAGAATCTTGGTTCGGGCTTCGGTCTTTGTCTGAAATCAATCGACGGGAGATCGGTCTCTGGTAAACATATGCGCGTTTCCAACAAATTTTTTAACGACTTTGGTTGGCAATCTTTTGTTATTTTTTTTTTTTGCATGCGTTTCTTGGGCATATTGTTCTTTTATTGTTTCTTATTTAGTGTTTGTATTTATAGATATATTTTGTTGTTGTATGATTTTCAATACCTACCAGAAGTCTCTGGGTGCAAGCAGTGCATGCGCCGACAGCGCCGCAGTGCCACCACTGCTATGTTTTAAATCATTCCGAACCAAATTGAACCAAGTCGAAGGCGAAGCGAGTCATTTCAACACGGTCGGTCAAGTGGATTCTTTGGCATTTGGGGTAGGCTTCCGATGGTTGTTATAGTTTTTGACTTGCACGTGGTATGCGTTTAGTGTGAAGGATTCCTTGGAAAATCCATAAACATTTGAAGATATTACGTAGACGCACTTGGCATTTTTTGATGCGGTACTTATTGTATGAAGTTGAAACATGAAAGTATGGGGGGGATTGACTTGAAATGATATCAGTTAACAAGTGCGCGCGCGTGATAAGTCACAGCTTGAAGCAATCGTTGATGTTTATAATTTTTTGTTTTTTATTAGCTATCCGATTTCGTGGGAGGCCAAACGGTCAAGGGTATTTAGGGTGCCAAGGGATCTGTGCAGAATTTTTGTTTCGATGGAGTGGATGGAGAAAATCAACAATTTTTGTTGGGGAGTGGCAGTTTCACAGGGTCTTCTTGTGTGGTAATTATGCTGTGTTTGCTGGCTATGCTTATTTAAGTTCTGCATAGTCGCTAAAAACGTACCAAAAATGTTGTTTTTTCAACAATTTGCAGGAAATTACCGTTTGTAATGTTGATATTGTTTGTCTTTTGGAGAAGTTGATTCGAAAACAAGTCATATATATTACTGCAGTGTTGTTTCAGGTTTGTCTGGAAGCTGTCGCTTCTTATGTTATCATAGAATTAGGTAAGCAAAGTTGTAGACCTAAGGCTTTTGAGGGTATCTTAACTTTGCGAAAACTGTTCTTCTAAGTTGTATTAAAAACGAAATTCTTAATAGCGTTTTTCTCAGAATGGGTTTTAATGAACTTGTGCCGTTTTTCCATTGGACCCACCATTTTCTAGGTATTTAGATAGGGCGCAACCTTAGCTTCCAAATGAAGTAGGTACATTAAAATTTGTTCATCTTCTTTATTGATGATATGCAATATGTAGGGCAATTCCACGTGAGAATTTCACTACATTTGACACGACAGGTGTTCTATTTTTTCTTATGTTACGAATACCACCATGTTTAAAGTTTCAACTTTAGCAGTATAACATAATAAGATTCTTCAATTATCACTCTCCTGTAAAAATGCGCTTTTTTAAATGTTGTGAAATGTGATTTATTTAATGAAAAGTAAATGTGAGCTACACTACATGCATAAGGAGTAAGCAAGTAGAATAGCTAACATTTACTTTTCATTAAATAAAGCACATTTTATTTCCGTCGTGTCAAATGTAGTGAAACTCACACGTATAATTGTCCAGTAGATCCGTTGGAGACAATTAGTTTCTCAGACGGATGACCTTCTCTACCTCAAAACCAAATTTGTTCAATATTTCTGAATTATTTTGTAATTAAAAAAAAAGTTAAAATTTTAGTTCATTTCCTTTTAAAATATCGTTACTGACTAACATTTTAAGTAATTATTGTCTTTTCAGTGATATAATGTCAGTGCTGCCTGTAAATCAATTAGATGCCTCTGGTTTCCCAAGAATGTTCAATGCCCCAAGTTACTATCCAGAATCAATATTCAATGGACAATGAATTTGCCAAATAAAAAGACTTGAATGAGTCTATTTAAGTGTTTTCAAACTCAAAATGAAATTGAAAAAAAAATATATATAAATTATGTAACTAATTTGCAATAAATCATACCAGACAAAAAAGACCTTAGATCTTAAATGAAATTCCTTTGTAATATAATAACATTTGTTAGATATTTCTTTTATATTAAAATTAAAAAAAAAACTGTATAGTTATATGGTAATTGTTTTATGTACATAGTAAAAATATAAGTCCATGTCTTCTTAAATATAATGTGCAATTGTAAATATAATAACAAAAAAAGCATAGAAATCATTTTCAGAAAATAAATTTTTAAAATTAATGTGTCTTTTATTTCATTTCACTACTTTTCTATTTAATTAATTATCGAACTTTTAAGCAGTGAATCGATTGAACATTGTAACGGGGTAAAAGGAAGAGGACCTGAAAGGATTGTATTGTTTAGTGGGCTGTAACATGCAGGCTAGTTCAGAGGGGGAATTTCCATCCCCACCAAACCTAAGCTCGTCACACAAATAATTTACATGCCACACAATCTTTAACCTGTGTTTCTCAATTTTTTGTTGATACCACTTCGATACAAGCCCCATCACATTGGCCACAGGTGTTGTTCAATCTCTGTGTTTTTTTTTTTACATGAGCAGTTTAACAATTTGTTTATAATATTTTTTTTTTAAATAAATGTCAAAAAGGTTAAATGTGGTGAAAGTAGGTCAGTTCCTGCATTTATAACTATTTTGCATTTATTAAAAAAAAAATGGCAACCCTCTAGAACTGCGGCAATACTTATGTATTATAAGTTTCTAATTGAATTTATTATATCAAAGATACACACCAAGTCCAAGCAATAAATCTAGCCAATTTCTAAAATTATATGATGAACTTTCTTATACTCACAAAAAATGCAAGCTAATTACTTTCGGCTCATAGCAACCCTGCCAGACTTTATATTTTGTACTTAACTAATGTCAAAGAAAAAATCAGTATATGAAAGGAATACAACCTTATCAACAATAAAAGTACGTTAATTTTGTGTTTTATACCAATTTACAATTTTACTAAAAAAGAGGATGGCAACCCAAACACTACGACAACCCTAATATACTATTTGTAAATCTCTGGTTAAAGTGTTCATGTACGAAAAAAAAACAAGTTTAAGCGATAAAATAGTATGATGAAATTTCTTGTATTAACAAAAACTTTAAGCTCCTCTGGCAAGCTTCGACCTGTGGCAACCCTACCACACTTTATTTTTTGCATTAAGCTAAAACTAGAAAAAATGTCCCCAAAGCACGAGAAAGTATAAGGTTGAACATATCAACAATACAGCTTTCTGAAAGTACGTTATTTTCATATGTTTTATACCTATTTTTAATTTAATTTTTAAAAAAAGTTTGGCAATTGTAGAACTGCGAAAAAAAAATATTTACTAATTATTTCAAATTCATGAATTTTTAACTGCCGACGAAAAGTTCAAAATAGCATCCCTAGAAGTATGCAACATTTGGATCTGTTATTTAGTTGGATTCGAAGAAGTTGGTATCTCGAATCACTTTCTATGTTATTTTTTTGGTTGGAGTTTATGGTGTGGCTCTCTTATTTTCTTATGGGTTTCTTATGCATAGGGTGCTGTGTTTTTGGGCATTTAATTTGAATTTATAAAATATTAGGGGTACTCATGCAACCGTGGTAAACGTGGTAAATGTGGTAAACATGTCAAAATTTTTATGGAAATGACATTAAGTTTACCAGATATTGTACTTTACCACGTTTACCAAGAGTTTACCAGGTTGCATGAATACCCCAATTAATTAAAAATTTTATTAAAGTTACTTTTGTTTTTTTAAATAACCGTCGCAAGATTGTGTCTAGCTCTTATTTGTTCTGATGGTCTTTTCACTAGGACGCTTGTAAGGTCACCAGAAGGACGAACACCGTATGGGTTCTTGGTTTGGCTTCACACGAATTTCGGTGAATATAATTTTGCCCTTGAATAGGACCCTGAAACTGTTAAAATTTTCTTTTTTCAATACTTGGCCATTGGAAAGTAACGGAGAGGACCTGGCACCAAAATTATATCTCCCACGATGTTTAAAGCAAACGGGTGTTTCTATCTTAAACACAAAAATAAAACAACACTGCCTTCTCCTATCGTAACCCCCCTTCGCGAGGAGCAAAGCAAAAGCCTGCTGTGGTCCTCGCCCACTGACCGGCTCTATCTCATCCTCCAACCTCTATTCATTGAAATTATATCGTAGAGCTTTTAGTTAGGTTAGTTATAATGTATTTCTTTTCTCATTTTAGCGAAGCTTATCGTAAGACATGCACGTTCATACTTAATGCTAAGATAGAAAACTAAAAACGGGTAAGAATCTTATAAAATTCTTATTGTACCCTTTAAGGACATTTCTGTAGACACTAGGAGAGTCTTATAACCAAAAAATTTTGATTAGGATTATCTGTTAATCTAATCTGACGTTTAATTTCATTTACACAGCATTTACCTAAGTGAATTGAATGGCTATGGCGATTTATGCTAAATGTACTAACTATTACCATTTTACAAAATATCGAATTTCTAATAATTACGTCCGCTGGTTCTCTTTCTTTTATAATAATTAAATGCTTGTGAAGTATACCAACCCCATTTAAAAACTTGGAAGAAATACCTTTCTTTGTTTAAACATTTCAAAATATAACGGCAAACTACACAACGCCATCTATACATAAAAGTATAAAAGTATCTGACACTTATTATTCACCATAATTTTCTGAACACTTCCCAAATTACTTTCACATTTTGTCATTTCCTTTTCCCTGTATGTTCGCATTTTATGTTTGTGTTTATGTCCTTCGTTCTGACATTTCTTAAAAAAATAAGATTCTTCCAAAAATAAAATCATAAATAACAATTTAAGATGTTTAATCAATAAATTCATATTCCGCCAAATTTAACATAAAATCAATTAAAATCTCACAACAAAGTCTTCATAATTCATACAAATATCAATAAAATAAATTCCATTTAATAATGGACTCAGTTTCAATGGATACACCCATGGAACAGCATGATGACCACCACCCAGATCAAGATGAAAAAATTTTCACAACAAATTCCAATGAGTCTTGTTCTGCTGATAGCCAAGAAAACTTTAGTCGTGAATATGAATCAAAGCAAATAGTTTTAATTACACTCGTATCCCAAGAACCAGCCATATTCAATTCAAAACACGAAGATTATCGAAATAGTTCAAAGAAAGATGAACTATGGATGGCTATGTCACAGCAAGTCGGATGGACAGGTAAACAAAAGAGTCGAATTGGTATATGTGAATGTGTCTAATTCGATTGCTTTCAGATTTATATTGTAAGAATAAATGGAAAGCTATAAGGGATCAGTATTGCAGAGAATTAAAACGTACTCGGACCAATTCTAATGCCAAAATAAAGTGGAAGTACTTCAAGCACTTGGAGTTCTTGAGACCCTATGCGTTATCTAGAAAGTAAGTATATGAACACGCGAAGAATAGTTGCGGATAGTAACACATCGTTTTTGTTCTACCTTTTAGCTATCGGACGAAAATAAAAAAACAGCCAAATACTGAAAATCAAATCGGCTACCAAGAAGAATCTTCAAATACCCAAGAAGAATCCATTAAAACTATAAATTTGACCAAACCCGAAATGGATGTGTCAATTAAAACTGAAGACTGGAGCATTTGCGACAATTCAGAATACCCCAATGACTCCAGTGACATAACATCAGAAATTATCATGCAACTAACTCAGTTATCTCAAAACAAATCGTACACAGAAGGGCAAAGCCTAGGAGGACAACAACAAGAGCCACAAGACGATGATGACGATGATCCCATCCATACGTTTCTAAATATCGAGAGTTATTTCGAAAAGGAACTAATCACACTGGTTTATAGGGCAACTGTCTTGTATGATTGGTCACATCCGAGCTATAGAAACGCCAAAACCAAATTAGGCGTTTGGATAGAGATTTCAAGGAAACTTAAAAAAACAGGTGATTTCTTCAAAAATTAAAAGAAGAAACAATTTAAATTGAATTTATTCCATTTTCTAGTGACACAATGCCGTTTGAAGTGGAAGGCTCTCCGAGATCAATACATTCGAGAGCACAAACGCCTAAAGAATATAATTTGTTCCAACAACAACCTTCCCCGTTGGAAGCACTATGATGCTATGAGTTTTCTTGAACCATTCGTCAAGGAAAGGTGGTAAGTAGAGCACAGAGCTATACCTTCATCTCCAAGTCATTTAACTTCTTTCGTTTTTCATTCTGCAGTGAAACCAATATCATGAAAAATGAAAATCCTCCGAGTCCAACCACCGCCACCACCACAAAAACTGAGATAACACTTCAACATTTCGAACAAGAAGAAATGATAAATTTTCCAACTAAAATGGACACTAACGATGTGACTAATTACAATTTATTGGCGGAAGATGATGACACCTCAGGGATGTACACCGAACGCCTCTATTCTCCTAGACAAAGTACAGAGGATCCTGCGACACAGCAATCTGATTGCAACCAAGGAGGTGAAAAAACAAAGCATCTTGTGATCGAACAAGTCACAGAAGTCACTGAAGCACAATCATCTTCAAATGATGTCGACCCAGATGATGAGGTTGGTGCTTTCTTTAAGGCAGTAGCAATTAAGATAAGGAATGCAAATATGTCAACTGTGGCATTCACTGAGCTGCAGATTGATATTTTGAAAGTTATTACAAGTTCATTGAAGAAGTAATTGTTAAGTATTATTACAAGGTTTCGAAGATTTTATTCAGTTTAAATTTCTATTATTTAAGAAAAAACCCATTTTAAGTTTAAAGTATTTCTTGTTGAATCATAATTTAAGATAAGTGGAATTTTCGTCGTCACTTTCATAAAATTTTATTTAAGATTTTGGAATTTTTAAATCCACTTTTTTCATTCATCATTTTTCACAAAAACCATTACGACACTTTGGATGAATTTATTAATTTTAAGGTTAACGTTCAACCAGTTCAACTTTTAAATTGTATTGTTATTGGTAAAATTTGAGTCTCATTTTATGTTTAAATATACAAAAAATATTTTGTAATAAATACATTTAAGGACAGTTCTGTTTATAAATAAATTAGTTATACAAACTTGTATATCACATTTCAAGTTTTTAAATTAAATAATTGAATGGTAAAATGAAGGAGTTTTACTTTGTAGTATTTTGTAGTATTGTGTGTAGAAGAAGATATAAACTGACTTTTATTTGCATAATGCGAATCTCAGACCAACATTTTAAAAAATCTCTGTTTCAAAAGTAAATCGACGTATTCTTTAGAAATTTAGAAAATATAATAACAAAAATGCAGATCCGATGTGTGCCAAAATAAGTTAATTGAATAGATTTACTATTTTTTTTCTTGCATCTTTGAGACTTAAAAGCGGAAAAATAATGAAAAAGACAAAAATACAAGAAAAGGCAATAAGGGAAGAAAATGCAAAAAAAAAGCAAAATAAAATACATTATGTTAATTGGAATCAGGGAGACGTGGAACGAGTTTGTTTAAAATCTATTATGTCATACGAGTGCGCAAAAACGGCAAAGTGAACAAAATCCTACCCCTCGTTATAAGTTATAATTTTTTCTTACAAAATTCAGTGGCCCTATTTTTTTCTTATTTCTAATACAGAGGTTAAACAAAACTTAAAAAAAAAATTGGTATTCCGTTTTTAAGATATTACATATTTATAAACCAAATTAAAAAAAAAATTAAGCCATTTTCGAAAAAACGACAATAAAATAATTTTTTTATAAGGGCAATTTAAAAGTATCCAATACAAAAATCCTGAAATCCAGTGAAAATTAATTATGGCATTTACCGTTATAATAGGGGTTTTTGAAAAAAAACTCTGATAACTCAGATGCCATTTTCTCAAATTTTCTTTTCTTTTTATTTTTCTGTAGGTTAACGTCGTTAACCTAGTGGCTAACATTTTAATTAAAACTTGTAAATTCACATAATCGAAAAAAATGTATTTATTTTTCAAAAACAAAAAGCAACAAATACTTTTTTTGTACTTACTTTTTGAATTTTTCCACTTTTTATTTTAATATATCATTGAGCAAAAAGCTTTAATTTTCACTTTCATCTTAAAATAATACATAATAGCCTTGGACTTCATGGGGAATACGTGCAACCCAGTCGTGCATTTTGTTAAAGTTCGTTTCTTTCATTGATAAATATTTCGGAATTCTCGATATTTCATTTGGAATTCATTTGTGATTTACAATATTGATTAACTTTGAAAAACGACGCATATTCCCAAGTAACTTCATGCTGGAAAATGATGTTCTGAAAAATAATTTTCTGTTATACTTGGTTATGTAAAGACAGGTAACTGTGGCGTATGAGTAACATTTTTTTTTTCTTTAAAATTAGTATCGCTTACCAATCAATAATTAATCGAAGTAATTGATCAATTATGATCGTTTAATGATCTTTTAAGACTCGTTTTACAAGTATTCGGTTTAATTCGGTATATAGGTGTAAAGGAAAAATATTGCATTATAATAGTTTATATTGCACAATTGTAGATCTTGGTTGGTTTTTAAATGTAAAAAAATGTATATGATCCTTTGTGGACGTTTTATAACAAATAGCTAACCAACAAACATTATTTCGATGAAATATAAAATTGAGTCAGAAAACAGCAAAAACTGTTTACTTTCAAAACATTAATTTTGTTTGCAGATAAATATGTAATGTTTTAGCCCGTTTTTCATATTTAGCGGAGATTTTGGTTTTAATTGCGAAATATTTTGTTCCTGCGGATTCGTGAACAAAAAGTACATATATGAATAAATGACTGCCAATAACTTCTCTAGAAATTTTATCTGCATTACCAATAAATTCCAAGAAAAACTTCTAAATGTTGTTTACGTTCCCAAATTTCGAAGGAGGCAAACAATTCTATTGTTTATTATCAAATAACAAGTTCATTTTTCATTAATTTAGCAATAAATTATAACGAAAGTATCTCTAATTTTTGATAATTCATGGTTTGTTGATTGGCTTTTATTTTTATCGAGTAGGTGGGTACCTATAGGTATTCCGTGAGAACAGTTTTAAAATAGAAGAGCTTTTATTACAAAATAAGCAAATAAAATGGACATCGCCTTCATAAACATGGAATAGATATGAATAAGTAAGTCCATAGACCGACTATATAATACCAAATCTTTTTTGTTTTGTGTTCGCGATAGAATAAACATTTTAATCCTGTTTTAAATTTCAAATTGATCGACACTGCCGTCGTCGACCGCCATCGCCACCGCGTCTTGTTTGTCTTCTCAGAAAAATACAAAAAAAGCAAACCAAAACCACAACAAAACCTGACTATCACAACACCCTAAACGGATTATTTCGAGTTCGTTACACCTGCATTGTTTAAGGGCGGTTCTGGCTGCTGGTCCAACAACGGAATAACGATGCAACAAAAACAACAAAAGAACACAAAAAAAACATGAATTTTTTTGAATGTTCATAAAACAGCCAGGATAAAACTTTGATTGCTGGTAGAATGGCCACAAATCCAAACACAAATTGACACTTTTCCCATACCTACCCGCTACCTATAGCAGCTATCTATATCAACAGCGACACAAAGACAAGGAGGGACAACCATCAGGACACAGTGTAAATATTTAATTAACGAACGAGAATCCAATTTCCATCTACTACATCAAAATCCTGGAATTCTGTTCTGTCCTGACCAACGAATCCATTGCCAATCAGAGAGATACACGACACAGAGAATGAGTGAGAATGAGAATTGAACACAAAAAAAAAAAAAATGAATAAACGAACAATTTATTCGTCCTGCGGTTGAGTTGAGTTTGACGACAATTTACATCTCAGAGCAAAAAAAAAAAATAACAAAAATTAATGAAATTAATTTCACAAGGATCCCCTCTTCATTTTAGTTCAGAGGATAACTAATGAAAAAATATTATTTTCCATGTCAAAGATTTCATCATTGGTGACATCCTTAAGAGTCCTGTTTGTCTATCGGTGCATTTATGAAGATTTTCCGCCTGCTTGCCGCAACGATTGCACCATCATCCTCAACAGACCGTGTGTTGAAATCAGCGAAGAAAATGATGGAATCTAGTAGGGGGTGATAAAGGGGAGTTGAAAGTTAAAAAAAAAGAGGATCTTCCGCTCAAGGTGTACTCAAAGGTGCGCCACTTAATTGCCAGGCACACAGAAGAAACAAAAAAAAAATCGAGAGAAGCTAATTTCATTACGGTTGACTTTGATGCTTTGGCCTCCACATCGTCCCCCGCAATGAACAGACAACGACCACGATGGTGATGACGATGATGACGACGACTACGCTACGACGGTGGCATGCAAGGAGACACTCTCAAGGATTCAACGAAATAAGTATTAAGACAAAGGACGAACTTAGTGTGCACTGATGGAAATGGAAAACTGCCACGGTTATGGGGGTGGAAAAAATGAAAATCATCTGGTATCATAATTTCATCGTTTTTCCAGTTTTGTTCCTCCCTTAGGATTTTTATTTATTTTCTTTGGTTTCATACAGCGAATCAAGTTTTTTGCCTCGAAATTATTATTATCCTTGTGCAGAGAGTTTGGGATGAGTAAAAAGTGTGGATAACTGCGGAGAATAAAAAAAATTGCTACCCTCTTCGCGCGCTTTTGTGAATTAATTTGCATGCGTTTATAATCTTCTCGCCGTTGTTAGTCTTTTGACTTATTTCTTTTATTTTCTTATCCAAGTGCTGATGATGGAACAAAGAGGTGGGACTTTGTTGGTTAATAACATCTGGGGTATCATCGACCTTATTAAGCTGGTTGATGATGACTGCAGTTGGGTCAGTGTCTTCAAAGGATATTAATTTTGTAGTTAGTGTTGTGTTATATATTTGAATTTTTTTAAACAATATTCAGCACAAGTTACACAAGTCTTTACTAAAGGGATTGACTAATTAAACAAGTTTCTTGTATTAACCCTTGTTGTTCATACAGTCATAATGCAAGCTAAATGACAAAACTATACAACACAAAGAATAACTTTTTCAATATTACTCTTTCAAGATCAGTATTATTAACTTCCTAATACAAGTTGTTGTGATTGGTGCGATTTGTCTATGTGAAAATTTTGATATTCTTCTAAGTTTTGAGGTTTTTCCAGAATTTAAGGGTGGTATTCATAGTCGTTACTCAAGTCAAGATTTTTCTCAACTCCCGTGAGTTAAAGTTGCTTCTATCGATGTTTCAATGCTCTGTACCAATTTTCAGCTCTATATGTGAATTATTTCTGAGTTTGCATTTTTTATTATTATTTTATTTGGACTATAGTTGATTTTCTGAAAAATGCTTTTACATAAAAAAATAACAGGAAACTTGTGAAAATCGAAATAGGATATGTTCCAGTTTTACATGTAGAAGTCTTTTTTGTTTTGCTTAACTATCTCGATTGTAATGTTTAAGTGTACACATAATTTAGCTATAAATAAATTTTGAGTTTAAAACGACCTTCGCGTCGGATTTCTTAGAAGAAAGCCCGATGTAGAGTTTGGTATAGTGTTCCTAACTTTTAACTCTATCAAATATGGTACATTTTGTATTTCATTTAGTATTTCTTTGCATTTAAATATAGTTGCCGTATACTTACACCCCTAAGTTCTGGTTTTTCTTAGTCTCGGAACATTACTTCTCGTATTTAATATGGACTCTCTATAAGAGTTTATATGACTGTGCAGTCGCTGATTATGTGATACAGCGTGTTTTCTTACAACTTCAGTAACCATTTCTATTTGTAGGTCACGATGCAAATTGTAATTTCTTATTTACCATGGTGCATTTACTATTCCGCGAAGGACTTTGTTTTGAAATTTTTTGATGATTTCGACATTTGTTGTATTTGAACAGCGCTATTATTGGATTCCAATAGATCCATACATGCTTTTAGTACTTGTTTATAAAGGATTATTTTGTTTTGCATAGATAAGTCAAAATTTTTACCGATTAGCCAGTACATTTTTCTATATTTTAAGCTTTGTTCTTCTCTTTTCTTTTTGATGTGCTCTTTCCATTTTAGTTTTGCATCCAAATTAATTCGAAGGTATTTGGCCGCATTGGCATAAGGTACATTAACTGATTGTTAATGAATATTGAAACATTGATTACATTTTTATTTTTTGTGCAGATTTTATATCATTTAGTTTAATACGGTCTCTTACTGTATCGACTGCATTTTGCAAAAAATTGCAAAATGCAGTCGAAGGTACAGTCGGGTACAAAAATTGCAGTATAATCTGCAAACGTAGCCATAATGGCGATATTATCCACTGGAATATCCATTGTATAAAGCAAATACAGGGTAGGTCCTAGGACACTTCCTTGTGGAACACCGGATTCTATTTTCTTTAGGTTTAAATATTTTTTATCGTACTGTACTCTAAAGAGTCGGCCTGAGTTGAACGACTTTGGTATTTCTGGCATTCATGACAAAATATTAAAAGTCTCAAATTTGATGCTGGTTCTTTTTCTTTTGAAAGATATTATTTGATTCAATAAACTTTTTCAATTATATGAGTAAATTAGATTAAAGTATTTTAAAGCAGCCCAATGTAACACACCTATAATATACATACATATCACCAAAACGGTGTCTATATTATTATTATTTAATATCAATTTATTTTGAGACTGTCCAATTTTTTTGGTAAACTATCAGCAAAATCCAAACTTGTTGCAGATTGACCGCAATATCATAAGTTTACATCTATTGATACTACAACAATCACCAGTTCAACAAAGGTTACGCCAGGTCAAGGAGAATTAAATCGTTAAAAGATCTCTTCCTTACTCCCTGTTTCAGATCGATAGATACCCATTCATGTATCAATGTAAGATTATCCAACTTCGAAGCATTTGTGGTCGTGGTGTATTTGTATTCACCCACCAGCCAAAATACTAAAAGAGGGTTACTTAAGGTAACATATGTGGTCTCATACAAAACTATAGAACCACAAGAAATCGTGACAAATACATTAATGGAGGTAAAGTCTGTCCATTTTAGGGTGACAATGAAGATAAGAACTTTTTTTTGCAAAGTGTCTGGACATTGGACAGTTTGTTTGTCAGCTAGGGGGTTGCAGAGAGTAAAACTTTTTTTCTAAAACAAAAAAGAAGGCTTAGACAATAACCACTGACGAATTAATGATGAGCCAGCATCCAGAAATATTAGTTCAAGTTTTAATGTTTCGAGCTTTCTGCATCCAGCGAAAAGCGAATTATTATTGACCAAATTCCTAACTTCTATAATAATGGTGTGTTGCATATCCACTTATTGCTGGCAAAGTCTGTCAGTTATTGTGTCAAATAACACTTTTTGTTTGACGAAGTTATTAAAGATGTATTACCATCATAAATGTCAGCAGAGGTATACAAGTTGTACTTTTTCTCTGTTTATTCTTTTTTTTTTTTAGTTTGACGAGGAGAGGGATATGTTCTGAATTGTGAAAGATGTTATAACCGAAACACATATTGTTATAACAATTTGAGGGTTGTTTTAACGAATGTTCCTGACGAGAGATGACGAAAATGACAAAACTACGTGGTGTTTATTAAAGGAGTTTTGCCGTCGCGTTGTGAAGTTTAGATGATGAGACTATGATGGAATTCATCATTTTGTAACTTTTTCGGATGAAGTTAGTGGTTACCAGCAGATGTTACACACCTTGTGGGTGGATATTGAGAGTTATAATAAAGTCAAGTAAACACGTGTGGACTGTGATATAGAAATGATGCAATACTTAAAATATATTAAAGAAGAACTGGAAAAATGGAGGAAGAAAAGCGAAAATATCCAGAATCGTTATTAATGAAGCAACAACCATCTGATTAGATTTTTTTTCAGAATTTGTTGTGTTTATTAATAAAGGAAAGAAAATAAAACTTGCAATTTACTATGGTAACAAAACTATTGACCAGTTAAGTACCTTCAACTTCAAAAAATAATTAAAAGTGCTTTTCACTGGCCAAATGAAAGAAAACTAGTTCTTTGTTGACAATTAACTGATCTTCAACAAAAATTAAAAATAACATACATGATAGCAATATAACAAAAGTTTATGCAATATTCCAAACTTAAAAAAAAAAATATTAATAAATTTTTAAATACAAAAAAAACTACACTTTGACTAAAAATGAAACAACAGAGAGTTAAATTGCGTTGTTAGTTTACTATTTATTGTACCTTCAGATCAGCACAGATGACTAATATTTATATCAATATGTTTAATTCTATGCGAAAAAGTACCTTTCAGTATTGTTTATTCAACAGTAATTGTTTATTCAGTTTGTGCCAAACACAGTAAATAATACTCAATTTTTAAAAGAATATTTCAGTAAAACCAAACTAAAAAAAAAAAAAGCGTCTTATGCTTTGCATCTCAACAAGATACGAGGAAGACATTGAATTGTGTTAACAAAATAAATTCAACGTAACATATGGAATAAATAAATGGATTCTAATAAAAAAAAAAAAAAAAAACAATTAAAAAATAGTAATGCCTCCTGTGAGGATTGAACTCACGACCCCTGGTTTACAAGACCAGTGCTCTGCCACTGAGCTAAAGAGGCCAATGACAAATTGTTGCTAGAACAAAGTTTCGTTGTTTTGCGCAAAATTGCTATATTTATGTACTTTGAAGTGTTATGTCGTCTTCCATTCACCAAAAAAGAGTCGATTTTGTAAATCTGACAGCTAAAATTGGGGAATAATACTGTTATAATATGAGTAAAAGTGAGATTTCATGTCCCATTTGCCACTGTCAGAGTCAAAAAAGCCTAGAAGAGATTTTTTCCGACTCAAGATTCACACCTACTTGCCTACGCACTTTTGCACACACTTCTCTATTTGACATTGGTCGGAACATTTGTTTTTGTTAATTTTTGATGAGGGTTTTTTTATTTAAAAAAGTTTTGCACACAGTCACAAAATCAGATTTCATACACCAAAAATTTCAGATATATTTGGCACTTGTGATTGGAAAACGACTTTAATAACTTTCATGCATGTTTATCAAAGAGATTAAAGTCTAAATAAAGCAACTTTGGGTTTAGATAGTGACTCAAAAAAGTTCAACTAACTGGTATTGTTTAGACAAAGTTCAACATAAACATTCCCCAGTTTCAACAACATTCAGTTTCAGTTCAGTTGAGACGCTCTGATTGGCAAATTGTCACAACAAATATAACTTTTTCCAATTTTTTGTGACATTTTTGGCCAATCAGAGCTTCTTAACTGAACTGAATTGAATGTTCTTGAACCTGGCGATTGTTTACTATACATCAGGCCGTAAGAGCCATAGTGACCTGACTAATTTGTTCACTTCTTTTTTGTAAAGTTCAAAATGTTTTTACTTTATCAGTTATTCAGTTCTTTTTCAAAAAGTTGTACTGATTGATTTACCATAATTACAAAAAATCGCCTTTTGAAAAAAAGTTCGAAAACAGTTAGGCAACTATCATGGTTCTCACGGCCCTTTATTTATATGACTAAGAGCCCATCACATCAATTTTTGGGTATGAGTGATATCATATAATCACTGGTACTTAATGATAGATCTTTAATTTCTATATAAATCAAATATCGAGTTTTAACATACTCAATCTGAGGCTTTTCTGAGCAATGCAGCGAAATCATTATCGTTTTAAATAAAAGATGTTAGCGCAATAGATATAAATATGTGGGCCCAAGACCTTTTACATGGGGCAAGACGCACTTAAAATTTCTATTGATCTTATGATGTTGCTATTGCAGGACAAACCAGATAACTTTCGTGTGTACCTATTATTAAGAAAATTTGGTTCCCGCAATCATTTATATTGTAAATAAATTATATATTTACACCAAAAGTGAAGTTCTTTGCAACAAACGATTTTCTGGAGATGTTCTGCACAAACTATTCATTCGTTTGCTGCAAACGATAGAATTTCCTAGTAAACAAAAAGATGTTTAGATGTGGGAAGCATTTTCGTTTGCTGCAATCAATTCTTGAAAATGAGCTCTAAACGAATGTCTTGTTTTGCATATTATGTTTGCTGTAACAAAATTACAGTTTGGGTCAAATGTAATACAGTTGCTACGATTGAAATACTTTTGCGGAGATTTACTTTCCAGCAAATGATTTTCATTTAATTCAAAGGATATATTCATTAGCCGCAAACTTAAATAGAAATATATTATTTCTCTAAGTGTTGCATTAAAAGAAGGGTAGTAGTGGGGTGTTTGAAGGCTTATGGATCAATTTGAAGAATTAATTTTAATTTAATCCAGCCATATGAGACCTGATTTAAAGGTAATTTTTTCATGCTGGATTGAATAAGATCAGCACTAACTCTATATGACCACGTTAAGAAAAGTTATTGTCATTTTTATGTAGTCGTGAATGTATTTTTTGAAATAATGGTGCATTAATAATATTTGGTATGAAGATTTTAATGCGGATTCATGCGAATCCAGGACCAGAAGAGCCCATTTAAACTTTTGGGTGAAATGGTGTTTATTTAGTGATAAAGAACTTTGTGCAACAAGTGCCTAAACACTCGGTAAAAATAATGTTAGATGGATAAAAACTCTTAAAAGTAGTCCGATATTCATTGCAACCAATAGGTATTGCAAAAGTCACATGCATGTCATGAGTGAAAGGGTGTTTTTTCCATTTACACTGGCCTTATATTCGATTATTTCAGGTCCTAGCTATACTTTAGGAGATTTCGGTAATTTCCATGATAAACATTCTATTTAAGTTACAAATTACAAAATTTAGACTCAAATATCAAGGAAGTACATAATCAAGACAAAATCTGTCAATTTGAAGTTTAAATAAAGTTTCTATGGCAATTGCCAAAAAAAAACACCCTTTCACTCATGATGGAAGAAGTTTGTGAGAAAGGAAATTCCCTAAATTCTCAGAAATATTAACTAAGTGGCTTTTTATTTAAAAAAAATTAACCCACATCACAAAATACACTTGTTTGGTCATTCTGGTGTTGATTTTCTTATCCACAGTATTGGTTGGAGTAGAATAAAATACTAAATGTGTAGTACTAACTGCTTATACTTGCAACGGTAGTGAAAGAACTGTAGCCTGATGGCCTAAAGGAGCATATCCGTATACGCAGTTAAGAGTATGTGTCAGTTCAGCAAATGTTTATTTCATTTATCGAAAGATTGACTCTTTCCAATCTGAATGAGTATAGGTACCTAGCTTAGTGTAATGGAACTGCCAATTATTATTTTGACCTTCAGTTTAAAATCAAAAGTACTAAGTAGATTGTCTTGTTATAAGTGATCTATTGGCAGCAGCAGCAACACGTCATTCTGTCTACTTCAACCAGTCATTAACCGAAATATAACAAAAAGGCTCCACAACCGCCGAAATGGCGGTCGCTGACAACCTCTTTTTCGCTGGCTAAAAAAAAAATCGCTGAGTGCGTGTGAAAACATATGCAACTCACGTACTTGGCAATGCGTGTCATACGGCTCACTTTTTTTTCCATACAAGTAAGTATACCCCATCATAACAACGTCTGATGGTTGGCAGCTGGTTCATTATAAGCTCACAGTTCTATCGTATGCAGTATGGACGATATGTTATCCTGCTGTCTTCAGCCCAACAGAGCGGGTGTTAAAATCCAACCACGACAAAGTCTATCTCGAGTAATATTGATTTTGTCCAACTTTAATATTTCCATCATATTCCGGCTTCAAGGTTATATAGTAACCCAACAACTGGCTATATGTACAAGTTTGAAAGACATAGCAGCTGCAGCAGCTGCCATCATCAAACGAACTTGCTCCACAGGTACACAAACGAGACTAGAGATAGATGGACTCTCCCTATATACTTTCCAACTGGGGATGTGTTTTTTTCTTTTTTGTTCTCTAAGTTGAAGGTACTGGCAGTTATGTACTTAAATGAGCAACGGAACCTATATAAACTTCCACGCCCAGAACTTCAGAATTCTGGATGTACCTATATTCCTTTTGCCTTTCGTTTCCTTTTTCTTCCGACTCCATGACTCGGCGACGACACAAGTAGGAGCATGCGTTCTTTGACTTTTATTCTAGCTAGTGATGGTATGGACACATCGCAGCTACTTCTGTAGATACTTTTTGTGTATAAGGCTCTCTGTGCACCTCTTAGAAGCTGATTCCCTCTATAAGCATTGACTTGCTTGGGTTATTCGTTTAAAATTTATTGAACTAGATAACCGCTTTAACGTTCCCCACACACACACTCACACACAGTAAGATTCACACAAATGGAATAATAAATTCCCTGCCTTGCCTTCGGGTATAGATTTATGACCAGGCACCAATAGCTTCCTGAGAAACTTGAATTTCTCCGTAGCCAGCCAGAGGTATGAAGGTATTGCTGTTATAACAATACCCTATACGCAACCACCACAAGCAGCGATAATTTGAAATTCAAATGATTGAAGCGCGATTCTTCGATTATGATAACCGAATGATGTATTTGGGGCTGAGGGCCTTAAATTAGCTTCCATTGGATGTCGGTTTCGAGTGCTGGGTGTCTTCAGCCATTACACCCCAACATCCCGTAGTCGTCTTCTTCGGTTGTCTTGCTTCGTTTGATCAATCATCCGCAACTTCGGTGCTTATATAGGATAGCTACGGCCCCTTTTGGATACATTTTTATTAGGTAAGTGGCTATCTCCAAGTTTGTCGATGGAGGACGGGCGTGTGTTTTTTTTTAGTTCTTTAGTCAGTCGTTGTTTTTAGCAGCACAGCGGTAGTGGTATGGTGGCAGCAGTGGGACTCAATTACTATCTCTCCGTAGTCATCGTTCCGTGACGTTATACGCGCAGCAATCGATGACAGAATAAGGAGGGGTGCTCGTTTATAGTTTATGATTGGAGAAGTTGGGGGAGTTTTAAATAGAGTAGGTATTTCTATGTACACATAGTTCTTGTGATACATAAAATGATATGCAGTTCATAGTCTACCTATATCTTCAGATACAGCCAAGGGAGCTCATTTTGAAATTTTCTATGTTTGAGAGAAGGGTGTAGACCGAAAATGTCTTTTATAGGGACGAGAAAATACCAACCTATAACTAGGTAGGTACTGTCTTTTTGAAGGGTGCAGTTAGAAAATGAATGAACTTAAAGTTAATGAGTTTTTTAATGTTATAAGGATAGATAGCAGATAGGGAATTTTTGAGCTGATTTGTTGTTAAAAGGGTTTTAGGAACCCATTTAATAGAGAACTGAAGGGGCTTAAAAAGGGTCAGTTTATAGAACTAATATTTTTGTTTGTGTTTGCAGCTAATGAATATCCTTTGAGTTCAATGAAAATAATTCGCTGGAAAGTTAATACGATTCCCGCAAAGGCTTTTTATTTGTAGCAATTGTATTACATTTGATCCAAATTGTAATTCTATTACAGAAAATATAATGCAAAACAACCCATACGTTTAGAAGGATTAATGTAAGCAAATTATTATTTTATAGATGTCTAAATTTTAAGCTTTTTAAATGCTATTTTGTTGCGTAAAAAATAATTGTGAAGAAAATTAAAAATAAAATACTTTTTTGTTCAGTAATTGTAGCTTTTTAAACCGAAATTTCGTAAAAATCTTAAAATTGAAAATTATTTGTTTTTAAAAGCTAGAAAAGAAAAAAAGTTGAACAGTCAACTTTTTGAAAATTTTGAGCAAAGTTTATGCTTCTTAAAAACATTTTAAAAGCAACAAATTTGGATGTCAGCCAAAACAATGTTTTTTAAATATATTTAAGATTTTATCCGCTAACTTCAGCAGACTTATTTTAGCTGAAAATACAATATCCCAAAAACTATGTGACCTACAAATTTTTAAAAGTATGTACAAACTGCCCCTTATTTGGCACAATAACTTTACATCTATGCACGAACAAAGATATTTGATGCGTATACGGAGTCAATTATGTTTTTCCCAACAGTTACAGAAACAATTATAATGTCCGTAGTTAAAAAAGTGCATTTTAGTGACAGTGGCGTATTAAGGGGGGCCTCTGGGGATTTAAGCCCTTCTCCCAAGACTCCTAAATCATGTTATTTTTTAGGTGATTTAATAACAATGCACATGATTAATTGAAACTTTTTCGTAAATCTTTTCCTGGATACGCCACTGTTCAGTGATAAGAAGAGAGAGTTCCGGTAAGTTAAAACAAAGAAGAATTGACATTTCTAAGGAATCAACCTCACTTGAGTTTCGATTTCTCTTCAAGAAATCCTCAAGTGAAGATTTATTTCGATTATGAATAGCTCAAGTGTCCAAAAGTCTTCAATTGTACACTTAAGAAAAATCTAAACTTGAGGGACGCGAATATAAATTACACCCTAAGAGTTTATAAATTAAAGGTTAATGGAACTTGCCATTTTTTTAGCACTTATTTTTACTTAGCAACTTAAGCACCTTAAATTAACTTTTTTTTTATAAAAAAAAATCTGTACAAATGAAGCCAGAAGAGCCAAAAACAACAACATTATATAAAATTTCAATATTTGTGAGATGTTGAGCTTCTAAAATTGTAACAAATCGTAACTGATTTACTCACAGATCACCATGGAGCCCTTTTAATCATAGTAAAATCTTAAAATTTACCAAAAGAAAAAAAATTTAAATTGAAATTTAAATTTAAATTAAAATTAAAAGAAAATGATAACACAAATTAAAAGTAAAATAAAAAAGGGGTATTCATGCAACCTTGATGCAACGTGGTAAACCTGGTAAATGTGTTAAATATGTCAAAATTTATATGGAAATAACAGTTCGTTTACCAGATATTGTACTTTACCGCGTTAACCAAGAGTTTACTAAGTTGCATGAATACCCCTTAGCAAATCACAATTCAAACACAAGCGTAAAAAGACAGCCAAGTTTTCCCTTTGAGCTGCTGAATTCTCTGAATCTGAAGTCAGAAAATATCTTTGGCGTCATCTTTTTTAAATAAGCTGGTATTTTTGTGTAAAATTATCTCAAAAACGTGACGTCATAGATTTTTTTTTGAAAGTGTTTGTATATTGCTAGCTAAAATGGTCTTGTTTTTGTGAACTCACTAGTTTTTTGTCCTTGTTTTAACTTAAATATATAAAAAAGTTGCAGTCAGTATTTAAGGATCTATTTTGCATAAATTCAGCCAAAATTATAACTTCGAGAATAATTTGTTTTCAGTTTATAGGTTTTCATTGCTTGTTGAAGCCACCATTATGCAATGAAAAAAAAAAAGGTAGACTTTTTGTATTCTCCATAATTAAATTTCTAAGTGTAGCAATTTTTATCAATTTTCATAGAAAGCACCACTGTGCGCCGTAAAAATACAAACATTCACGTGAATTTTTAGGTGAAAAGGTCATTCTCTTCAAGAAGCTTTCTGGTCCTAGACGTAGGTTCTTTCGGTGGACTTTTCTACTGGAAATGAGTAAATGGGATAATATCGCCTTCTGCAGAAATTGAATCTTTCTATAAAATAAAACAAATAAACCTTACCTAACTAAGTAGCTATAGGTATACCTACACTGGATATCACTCCATTTATTATACAGAAGAACATTTATTTAATACATAAATTAAATTAATCTACAAAATTCTTTAATTACATATACAAATGACCACAAAAACCTATTAAATAAAAAAACTAAAAAAATCATAATAAATGAATCTAAAACCCAAAATAAGATATAAGTATAAATAGTAGAAGTAGAATCATCATTTATATCTTTTACCGAAATGATTTAGCAGCTGAGCTGTCTTTATTGCTATTTTCGCAAAGAAAATCCAAAAATAAGAATCTTATGTGTTTGGGTAGGATAGGTAGACGTAGATACCCACGTTCACATACATCGGCAGATATAAAAGTTGTTGGTCACTCTATAAATTAGCTGCCAACTCTCAAGTATTTAGTGCCAAATAAAAAAACAAAATGACAGCCAGTATATGAGAGCTAGAGAATATAAATATAAGATAAAAAAGAAAGTCCGAACTTAGGTATAGGTAGGTAGATACCTACTAGCTAACTAGCAGTGGTAGTAGCTATTGAAGTAGCAGTACCTCTACCAAAAGACTAGTATTTAATTTTCTCCGAAGAACCAGACAAAGAAGGCGCATACCAAACCTCATCTTACTTATGTACCTATCTAATACTAAACTCTATCTATACACAAAAGATACTTCTTTTATTTGATGGGTTTTTTGCAAAAGATACTCATGCGCAAGACTTTCAGTACACCTATTTATTTTTTGTATTTTTTTTTTATTATTTCTGCCTTCAAAGTATAGATATGGTATTGTTTTTATTGGAAATTTATCGAGTATCTCGTCGTCGGTAGCACATACCAACATAGAATCCATAACAAACTGCCACACAATCTAGCAAATTAATGTCATTTATTCGTCGAGTTAATGAGCAAGAAATTGTTTGGTTTGGTTAAAGCTAAATTACCAACTAACCACCATATACCTAACTACCTACCGTTCCTATCCATCTATACACTACAGACTCTATAGGATAGGTACTGCTATACTCCGTTACATATCTATAGAATACTGTGTTTGTTTTTTTTGGGGTGGAATGGGTTGCTAAGGAATTGACTATATAGTATAGCTACCTACTCGTACACCCGTTCCAACGTCAGTACAATTTATACAAAAGTTGAATTTTCCAAAAACGGGCACAAACAAAACACAAAAAAGATACAAAAAAAACAAAAAAAAAAAATATCTACAAGATACTTTATTTAGTTATCTCCATGTTAACACACTCTCGGACGGTACTAAAATCACTTTTAGATGCAGACAACTTCCTACGCCTAGTTTTTTTTTTGTGTTTTGTTCGTTCCCTCCATACTGCCGTTTTTGTTCTCCACTGGGGATACCTACTCTACTCCGACCGACTGAGTTCAGATACTTAAGTATCTTTCTCTCCCTCGTGTAACTTGCGGTAGGTTCCATTTTGGGTAGACAAAACCCAACAACAACAACTCAACTCGGTGTGTGTTAATCTCTGTCATTGGTCGATGGAACAATGAACTGCAAACCGGTTTGGCCAACCAATCCCATTGCACACTCACACAATTGGCCAGAGAAGGGTGAATGTATCTGGGAGATACACGGAGGCGTTTCTTACTGCGCAGCAGCCGTACAACGAATCCGAAATGCGAATCCTTTCATCTTGGATGCAGTGTGTTTTGGTTTTGGCTTTGACTTCTGGTTTTTGCGCGGCGATCCAGTTAACGTTGAACCCTCGAACGGGTGTGTTGGATTGCATTGTGTGTCACAGATACTTTTGTATCTTTTTTGTTGTTGATTTTTTGTTCCGTGCATTCGGTGACGTATTATAGATATCGTGGTATTTTTTCGTACATATTTTTTTTTTTTTCACTGTCACGAATTCTTGGTGTGCTATAATGTTAGATAATTGCATTTGATGATCATTTGGTGATTTGCATTTAATATTGTGTGTGAAACCCCATAACGGATAATAAATTTAATTTTGTGATATTGATACAGCCAACGAGTTGAGCCGTTAGCGAGCGTGGGTTGTTATAGATACTACATATAGATACAAATTGATTTGATGCAGAAATGAGAGGTTTTGTGCATGTTTTTCCGCCAGGTGTGAGAAGCATCGTGTAAATGCATATTCGTGATTTATGTGGACGTGAGTGAAAGTGTAGTGTGTTAAAAATAAAATTACCATCACATACGTATGCACAAAATATTTATTTGTATATTGAAAGAATTTCATCTAGCAACGAATTACAAAAAAAAAGTTTAATGAATCGATTTTGATAAAAAATAATATTTAGTGATTGAAAGATATAAATAACCTATTGCACCGAACTAAAAAAACTTATATAAGGATTATTTTTTATTATGGAAAGTAACACATTTGGCGGAAATCATTTGCCATCGCAAGCTTTGGTTGTTTTATCGGAAGCAGCGTCGGGATTGCATGAAGCTTTAAGGAATCAACGGCCATTTCCAAGCAGAGTAAGGATTGTGAAAAAGTTCTTAACAAATATTGTACCTATAACTTTTACTACTTATACCTATCCTACCTACTTATTGTTAAAGAACGCAAGTGTAAACTCAGTAAGTTATTATAACGACTAATCTTGTACTCCAAGAAATGTTCAAGAAAGTTCCGACGGACGGATAAATTTGTTTGTGGTAGCTGTCCAGGCACTGAATGGAAACAGTAATGCTATGCTCAGTTTGAAATTTTTATGAATGTTGTAGTACAAGGTTCTTATATACTCCTCGACTGATACTACGATAAACCTTACATTTTTTCGAGCCAAGCTATATTTGTTTACAATTTTAATTTTCAACTCCTACACAAATACGTATTTTTGAATTTACCGTCGCCGTCGGTCAACCAAAGAAAAGTTTGTATATAATGTTTTGGTGCTTGAAATCCAAACTTTCTTAAATGTTAGCAAAAATATTCAGGAAATGATAAAAAATGTATCATCAACAGCTGTTTTTTTCCACAGGTTTACTTTTGCGTAGGCACATACTTACCAGCTACTACGATTTCAAAAAAAGAGAAGATTGCTATACTGAACGGATGAAACAATTGGTTCTAGTTACTGATTTTTCAGAACTACTGAGATAATCGGTTGCTGCAACCAATATGTTTTTTACTATTAGCACCCACTGATAATTTGGTAGCATCTTCTACTCTTGGTAGCATGAAGCAACTGTCGAAAAATCATCGGTAGCAACAGTACAGCAATCACTTATCGGTAGGTTATATAACTTTAACCGAAATATGTTACTTTATGGTTTCCTAAGCCTGCAAAATCCCGGTGCATCAAAGTAATAACTCGCCCCAAGTCCCATGTTGGTAAATTCCAATATCTATTATATTCAATGAACAGTCTAAACTATAAAGAAAAAGAAAATTATCTATACGTATTACCGTAGGTTACTCAGCTATTTCATACCCATGTGGTAATAGCCGAAATTACCGTAGTCCAACATGACACATCAAAACCGTGGTTTAACGGTGATTGCGTAAATTGGATTGCGTGAAGATGACAGTAAATGAACTTATGACAATGTCAAAATACAAATAAAGACAGCACATGAAGAAGAAGTTAAAAAATTGAAGGAAAAGAAAATCTTTTAGAGATACTTTAATGCACTTGCCGTAAAATCGCACCTTCCGATGTTGTATTGATTCAGAAACATCTTGATCACCTTGACATGAGAGTTTGCTTACGCCGCCGCTGCCGCAAACTTCGTCGTCAGAAATATTCCAAACGAGGTAATAAGAAGGATTAATACCTAGAGAAGTTAATAGAAACCAGGATAAAACTTCACTGATGATTACAGCTATTTCGAAATATTCAAGTGCTTTAACTAGTTCGTACTTCAACCGTTAAACATTTACTGCACAAATAATACTTTGTTGATCAAGTGGCCAAAATTTTTTTTAGAAAACTTGTCTTAAAAATTTGACAGCAAAATGCAGAAGACAACGAAATGCTTAGTAATAACTTCACAAACAAAACAAAGCCAAACGCAGAAACAATAATCCCACAAGGTGGTATGCTATAATTGTAGAAACCATGATGGCCTAACTGATTTTTTCACTTTTTCTTACTTTAGCAGTATTCAGTACTCTTTGAAAAAGTTGTACTAATTGATCTATCGTATATGTACATAACTGTTTCAAAATAAACCAATTTTCATGACCATACTTACAATGTTTTCGCCTTTTTGAAAAAAAAGATTGTAGATTGTAGAACTCAAATACAGAAATGGGCGTGGCAGTTGGCGAATATAAACAAAATAACCGACATTTCTTAAATGCTTAGAGCAAAAAAAGCTGCAAATTTCGTTAAAATATTTTTAAAGCAGTTTATGAGTGTATTCTTGCAAACCAATTTCTAAATTTTGTATTTACCTGCTTTGAATTATATTCAATTCGTAAAATATATTATGGACTTGAAAGTGGGTGTATTTTTTCTAAATCACTTCCTAAATTGTTATTTTGTTTCTAAGAAAGAGCTCAAAAAATCCTTTGAAAATTATTGCGGACTAATGCAGCCTACATACATACACACATATGTACATAGTCTCAACGATCTAACTATACGTTAAAGATATTATTATCTTCTACACAAACTAAGCTTCAACCTTCAACCAAAATATTGTGTTAAACTAAGCAAAAGTTGTTATCAAAATGCAGGTATATAGTTTTTCTTAAAAAAAAACACGTATACGCCGTAGTGAACCAAATATCCTTTTTATTTTAAATTTATTAAAGTACACTAAAAAGAGAGATATTTTTGGCTGAAAATGTGTGAAAAAATATTGATGTGATCCTAAGCTTAACACATCAAACGTAAAAAGTGTAGTGCTGTATTACATAAATGATATTCTAAAGAAACTGTTTGATGTTTTAAATTCTCATAAAAAAGAAAAAAATCGATTGATTACGTTTGTACGATTAAAAACAAGGTTTGAATACTCAAGTTTTCATATGATAAGCTGAAAACACTTCTCTTCTCTAATTCGCCTCACCTCTTTAATGATTTTCATTTCCATTGAACAATTTTCAACTTTGACAAAATTTAGTTGCCGTTTGCTGAGTAAGATTAGAAAATTAGCTTTCTGTTTTAATCAACAAATAAAAACAACAATTTCACAACCTTTTAAAGACTTAACATGGGCCGAATGACTTAAACATTTGATTTTCAAGATGCAATTTTGCGAATTCAAAAACATAATACAAAAAATATTTAAAAATAAATTCAATATCTCAACAATTAAGTCATTTTTACTTTTTTATTTAATAATAATAAATCTTTTCCTCTTAACCTAGTCAAATTGTGTTTTTATTAGGAAAGTTTTGGGATAGTTTTGATTTCTTGTATACTTACTTATTATGTTTCTGTGGGTTTTAAATCCGAATCTGAGGTTTGCCAACAAAATTTCGTAACGCAACATGGTCAAGAATGCTATAACCCACGAAATTTTAAACAATATCACAAGGTTGGGTTCGATAACCCGTTTTTTATATTACCGTTTTGTAAAATCCCGTTTTTTATTCCGCTTTTTTTTTTAAATCTCTTTTTTGTAATCTTGCTTCTTATAATCCGGTTTTTTTAAACTAGTTGTTGTTATATTTTAAAATATCACGCTATTTTTTTAAATAAAACAACTAGTTTTGATTGCAAAAGCAGAATAATAAGAAAATTGTAACTTTTAAAAATTATAATAAATATCAAAGTAAAGCAGGTATAAAGGAACATACAGGTTTTTCACTTTAAATTCTTCCTTTTTCAAATCAAAATCATCCTTTTGCTAAACAAATTTATCCTTTTGCAAATCGAATTCACCCTTTTGCAAATGAAATTTACCCTTTCCTATTAAAAAAAAAAAAAATATTATTTCATGCTATCGAGTTAGAATATGTTGATATTTTGTTTTCATAAATAATATGTAAAAGCATACTTAGTTTTTGAAATGTGAATTTGATTTGTAAAAGAGTGAATTTCATTTGCAATTAAATTGCATATATTTTTGCAATGTTTAAATATTACCGTTTCGAATTTTAGATTATGCGATGAATTTTCTTTTAGTTGAGTAATTTTAATTTTTTTTTTAATTTATAAAATAATAACAAATCGAATATACCAACATCATTTTTTATTTAGTTTGATAACAATGTTTTGTAAAAAAACGGGATTTGCGGGATTTGACGATATTTTAAAAAGTGGGATTTTTGAAAAACGTGATTTTAAAAAACGGGATTCCGATACGCTCCCGATTTTACAGTTCTTGGTAAATTGTACCATGAAACATTAGTTTTTGGTTACAACTTTGTACCCGAGTGTCCAACCACAGTTTTCCAAAACTTGATCCCAAAATTGTCTTTACGTAGCCATCAGATAGTTTCTGAGACCTCAAAAGTGTTAACTAGTAACTCTATGTAAAAATATAGTTCAGTGCAATTTTATTTTGACCCATTCACACATTTTCCAATCTATAATTTATCGAAAATATTCACAACAATTCCCTTTTACTGATATCTGAAAAGCACCAACAATCATATCTTTCATGTGTGGTCCACCATCTTGAAAAAAAAAACACAGCCATCTTGGATTTTTCGTATTTCGATGCAGTACCAGAGATTATTATTATATTGAGATTATTATTTCTTAAAATCCAACGGGTGGTGCCTGGTCAAAGGAAGGGGATAGATTAACAAATGCCACCCAGCGTGGAGCTCGAAACCACACTTTTAACTTAGCGACCAAGCACTATATCAACTGTATCACTGTCATCCATACTTACTCTGAAAATGAAATCACCTAACTTAAAACTTAAATAATCACTTAGATAATAATTCACAAAGTTGAAGCTAAATTTATCTAGCCGTCAAAACCAATCTTCAGCTCTCGTTAATACCTGCTTGATTCTAAATTTTGAATACAATTATCATTCCTCATTTCTTTAATGGGCACTTAATTAATTTTCTTAAATAAGTTCATATAAAATGCTTCAAATTGAACTAATAATAAAGTCATTCAACTCAGTCGCTACGACTTCTTGGTCTAAATTTTACTTATGTCGCCTTCCAATCGATAACTCATTTTCATCAAAAAGAAGTCAAGAAAAAATATATAAACCAAATTGGCGCCTGAATCTAAAAATTATTTCTCATGCAGAAAATATCGTTTAAAATTGTGTTATTGCATCGACACACAAAATATAAGGAAGTGATAGAAAAAAAAATAAAATAGGTATCATAATAAGGAAGCTCAAAACAGCAAAAGAAAAACGATTTGACCCGCAGCAATGTAACCGCACTTTTCTACTTTTTTTTTCCCCTATAACGAATGGGCGGCAATCATACCCTCGGTAATACAGTTACCCATTCCAACCCCACCCTTCTTTTAAACATTTCAGTCTTTTTTCTTTTCTTCATTTTTCTTCAGTGGGATGTGATATTCACAGGATTTCTGGTTTCTTGTGCACCAGGCTCTCCAACCCGCAACACTACTTGGTTCGTTCCGATGCAACTCGTTTAAGGATCCACTTTCAAACCAACAAAATAAAAAAAAAATTGTTATCTAGACAACGACACCTTCTTCCTTGCTTGCTTTTGGCATTATGCTTTCCTTCTTCAGCTTATTCGTTCTCTCCTCTTTGCATTTGCCAAACGATATCAGATGCGGGTTGAAATGAAGCCGCTTCTTTTTTCTTGTCCTGCTTCTTCGTGGGCCTTTTGATGATGTTAAACCGAGCGTGAAAGGAGTTTCCATAATCCCGGAAAATCTAATTTAGTTTGTCCAAAATCCGGATGCATCGTACGAAGCTATTTGATGGTGGCTTCTTGTATACTGGGAAAAAGATTGTGTTGATGATGAAATTGCACAACGAGACCGTTATGAGGTTAGACGTTGGGAGTTATGAAAATCTTGCAAGTGCCGAATTCTTGTGTTAAATCGGTTTTCGTGGCTAAAAGTTATTTTATATCAACGATTGGGGGAAGATTTTTTTTATTTTCATTTTATATTGTATCCGGTTGTACAGTTTAGGTCTGTGATGGTTTTGTTCCCAGAATTTGTTTCTATTTATCTGCGGAAGATTTTTAAAGGAAACATAACAAATTTTTCAATTTCGTTCTTATTTCTTATCACGAAGCAAAGTCATCAGGTAAACTTTTGATTTTCTCGATGCATCTTTAGGGCAATTTATTTTTGTATGAGGAACTATTTAAAAAAAAAATTTTTTTTATTAGTAGAAATTATTGGCAATTATCGTTTAAGTCGATAAATTTATTTCTTGCAACGGTTAAGTTTAGAATCACATTCCTCCAACCCATTACCCCTAGTTAGAAGTTTATTTTTTAAATAATACTACCCTGCTATGTGTAGTGTATGCTGACGTCCCTCTTTCCACTTTCAATAATTCATAGTAGCATTTTAATTTAATATGTGAAATGCCAAGCAAGATCCTTTTTCTTTTATCCCTTCCCGAATGTACAGAGTTTATATGTGGCATGCATCATCATACTCCAATTATACCCACATACGTTCTTCCCAAAACAATCACAACTACCACCCATTGTTGCCACTCGCCACTTCGAGCCCGTCCGTCGCTACCACAAATGCTTTATCCCACAATTGTTGGTTTACGGCTATATGGGAGCTCTTATTCTTGTTTTTTGTTGTTTTTTTTTTTTGTTAGCTTTGAACCTCATATTAATAACCGCAACGAAAGTACCAAGGAAATTAAATATAATAATTCATTGCAGCAGCAAGTTCGGTATACTCGTACAACAGTTAAGTTATTAAATGGCGGCACAGTGGTATAGTGGCATTGGCTTTAGCTGCGGCTTCCACAGGCCCAAAGACCCAAAAAGCCACTTGTAATTCGCTCCGCCATCAAGGTAAAAAAAAAGTAAAAATATAATAATTTTTGTCAACGGTGTGTTTGTGTATAGTGAATGTGTGTAGAGAAAAGAAGGACTTAAGTACTCAGATTTATTATTTTACTAACATGTGGGTATCGTATGGAATGTATATGTTTACCAGAGGAGGACTCCCCTAAAAGCTTACGTATGAGCAAAACTTAACTGAATTGTTAGCTACTAGCTATGTGAAATATTTTCGCATCGTAATTTTTGACAATGCTGACGCAGCGCAAGAGGTAGAAGAAGTTGGGAATTATGTTTCTTTTCTATTCGGAAGCCAAATTAAATGGAAGTTATGAACGAACTAAGTGAAATATTGGCAGACTTAGTGCTTAAACTATAGTTTATAAGTTGTTGTTGCCACAGAAATATAGACATCGAAAGTAAAACAAATACGAAAATTGTTATAGTTGTCATTTTAGTTCCAGCAACCGAAGGTTTCTTAATAATTTTGAGAGACACAAAATAGACAGAAAAATGATTTGTATGACAAGGTTAACATTCTTATTACTAAAGAGATAGTCTTGTTTGAAAACTGCATTCTTAAATATTGAATTTTTCAATAATATATTTTGCGCACAGGTTTTGTGGTTGACAATGAGTAGATAGTTGCGATGTTATTTTGTATCTTACCAACAAATGCCAATTAAAAATTTTTTCGAGACTAAGAAATGGAATGACTTCCGTGAAATTTTCTGTTTTATTTATCAAACTGTATATCTTATCTAGGCAGATAAAGGGTTAGATCATCTTACCCAAAAATGTGGTTATGTGTATGTTGGCAATGGGATTTTTGTTGAACAGAGCTTTTGGTTCGTTTGCTAAACCATAGCCCACCATGTTGGTTACGTTTGAGAGTCGATATTAATGCATTGAATTTAAACAAATAGCAAATATAATTAATTAATAGTTTTTAAAACAATAAATTGCGGTTCAGTATTTTTCACATACCTACAGTATTTTAAGACACATAACTATGGATATACAGTTAATATTCTGAAAAAATAAGAATTACAATGGTTAGCGCAAACTTTTCTGAAAATAAGTGTAAAGTTTGAGCGTTTACAGAAATTAATTGATTCACAGTGATTTTGCCCATACGACAAAATTTATAAAAATTAACAGTGCTTGTTTTTATTGTCTTTTTATTTTTACTTGCGATATAAGTATTAAGTACTTAATAATTTGGATAATTTTTTTTTACCAAAAATAACGGTACCTGTCATATACCGGTTTTAGAAAAACTCATTTTTCTCAAAAATGGTTGCTACGATTTTGATTAAAAAAATCATGGTCATTTTCTTGAACCATTTTTTTTTCAAAAAGCGTTATTAACGGTACCTGCCATAGAACCGTTTTTTTTAATTCTGATTTTGTCCTTCGTGACCTAATCAATTTCAGCCAATTTTCTTACATGAAAGCTTTAAAGTTGCCGTAATAATGTTTGATAAAAAAAATTCGAAAATAATTTTTTTGGATTTTTAAAAAAATATTTGAATTTTTTTTTTTTTGAAAAATCATTTTTTTGAAAACTACTCAATATTTTTTTCATAATTTAGTTTTTAGATGTTGATAAATAATATCTTAAGAATTGCGTTCCAATTTTTTTTACGAAAGTTCTTGCAAAATTTTATATAGAAAAAATAGTTTTTTTTTAAACGGCTCTAACGATTTTCAAATTTTTTTTCTAAAAATGTATCATTATTAAAAAAATCAAATTGCATACTTCGTTTTGAGGTTAAATTCATTTAAAATGCTGTTTTAGTCATTTTAAAATCGAATTTTATGCTTTTTTAAATTTGTTTCTAAAACAAATTTTTATGTAATAAATTGCACGACTGGATCGCACGTACTTGCTCTTATAGATAAAGTTACAATATAAGCTTAACTAATTATACAGTCTGTGTGTATTTTTTTTTTAAATATTTATCTTTTAAATAATATTTCTTAAAATATAGTATTTTCATTGTCAACGTAGTGTAAGCTATTGAACTATTATTTTCAAGGTTGGAGATGCCCTTAAATTTGTTAAAGTGAGTGTGAAAATTTCTTATGTATTCTTCTATCATACCTGAAAATTTCATTACATTTGGTTAAGTTGTTCAGACCTTATTGAATTTTGACGCTTTCTCCATAAAACCGAACCCACTGTGTGATGGTTCGATTTACTTCATATTTGATACCTGCCATTTTTTAAGGCAATCTAGATTTGGTTTTGAATTTTCTTATAACCTGTCATTTACATACAGGTTTTGAATTAAAAATCAGGATTGGAATTTTTAATTTTCTGCCAGTTATGAACGGCTAGACTAAATCCACTTTTCGTGACAAAGCAGAACCTACTCTTAGTGTTTTTTTCCATTGCTCGCAAGATTCGGTACCCCTAGGTGATATGCCTAGGAATCGAACCCCGATTTCCGGCGTATAGTCCATCGCTGCAATAAGTAATAGCATAGTTATTAAAAGAAAGCAAAATATTGTTTTTGGTTACGAATAATTCAGAGAGGACTGCAGCTTTGGTCTAATTTCATAATTCTCTTGTAATTTATGAAGACAGTAACAGTGTGTTCTAGAAATTGTAGAAAAGTTCGGAAATGTTCCCAACAAATTAAAAAAAAAATTAAGATTGTATTCGATTCGGGGATTTGTTACTCTTCGGAAAAGTACCTACCTTCAAACGAAAATTTTTCGATTCTTATGAACTCGGAGAATTTTCTGCTCGGACGACGGAATACGGATATTGATTTTTTTTTTTGGAACTATACAACACAATTTATTTAATAACTAAATTCTTTAAAGGAGGTACATAATATGCAACCTAGTCTTGTGATTATTTTTATTATTTTTCTTCTTTGAAGTTTGTTTTAATACAAAAATAGTTTGATAAAAAAAAACATCCAAAAAGTACACTTTTCGATATAATTTCTTGTATTTTTTCCTACATTCCTGATATGTCATTTTTTCATCCCTTTGGCAAACGCATTTTAAAAACCAAAACTACAACAAAACCAACGAAACGCAAGATAAAAAAACAAAACTCACTTCTCAATACAAACGTTCAAATCGATTTGTTTGGAATTTGCATAAAGCAAAGCGAATTCCTGTTGGACATTGTCGGACATAATCTTCGAACACAATAAAATTCGTAATTTGAGATCACGAAGAGGCGAGAGTTTGCCCTATGTGCTATGCGCTGCGCAGCGCATCACACACAGTAGCATGCCGCCACACAACTTCTATCCAGGAGAGGTATAGGTGCCTCGCTCCTCAAGCTTCTTCTATAGTTCTTTTGGTATAAGTGCCTACATATTGTGTATATACTATAGACAAGTCACAGAGGAGCCATTCATACTCCTCTTCGGTTTTCTGTCCAACTTAACTGGCCCGAAAGGTGGAGGACAGCATGGCACCCAACGCGCCAGAGTTCACATCGTATAGCAAATCCATGAATAAAACATTTACCCCTTTTTGCTCTCTTGAAGGTATACACTTGGAGAACATTGGGACTTGGAACGAGTGAGCCTTTGCTCCAATACTCGTGTTTAGGATTCGAGAATCAATATATTACGAGCAAAAAGGACACTGTCTTACGTCTTCCATAAGACTGTTGTTGGGTTCTTATGGGTTGGCGGTTATGTTGCCAAGAACCATCATCGTCATCGTGAAGCTGTTGTCACATGGTGTGCTTGCTTTCTTGGAAGCGAACCAGATCAGTGCACCAGTGTAGAGTGGCCATCAGCAGGGAAAAAGAAGACTTACAGCTTGCACTCGTTTTCGAAATCCCCGAGAGCGGTTTATTAAGGACAATAAATCAGCGTGCCACTAAACATATTGTTTTCCGCTGCTTTATAGGTTATGTCTTCCCTGCTGGGATACGCGATGTTTCCAAGAGTGAATTTCCTCACTCATGGTTGCGCTGCCGCCGCCACCGCCTCAGAGTGCCAGGCCACGTTACCTCCGCCGCGCCGGCAAGCAAGATAAGTTCCACAACCATGATGATGATGACGACGACGACGAATGCAAACAATATGTCCACTTTATATGATAAACATTTTTGACAACAATAGAATGATATCTCATGTTTTGTGTGTGCGCTGCAAGGGGCCAAGAGGTAAGCTTGATGGTTCTTATATATGCGCCCATCATACGGTATTCGGCGAAAGCGGATAATACGCGTTCCCATCATCATAATCATCGAGTAGGTATCTGCGCGAAACGGGAGCAGATCGCGCGCAATGGGGCTACAATATACAACAAGATACTTTGTTCACTTTGTCTGATGCAAGAGTTCATATAAAATTCCGCACCCAACTTCATAAATAAGATGATGGCGAAGCTGCGAGAGAGGATACCTTTTGGTATCCCACTCGATCGGTGGTGGTGTAAGACTTGATAGTGCGAGAATGGAGCGGTACGGCCGGCAGGCAGCAAGAGCCGTACCATTCTGACCAACTGACTCCACAACAACGAGTTTGGAATGGGTTTGGTCGGATAATACTGTCGTCGGTATAAGTATGGCTGTTATATGCGAAGCTGGAAGACTGCAAAGTGCTGCAACATACAGTGATGGCTAATAAGGATATTGTTGTGGATATAATTAGTGGACAATGACTTGAAGTCCAAGAGTCTATTGTTGTTGTTTAAGTTGTTGGGTGGAGTTATTATGAGAAAAGTGGCAGTCTGAAGTTATTTTATAGAGATGTGCTCTGTTGGTGTGGTTTTGGTATTTTAAAGCTAGAATGGGGTATTTTTATGATGGCGAGGGAATTTTAGTAAAAATTTCTGGGAAATTTTATAGTCATACTAAGTAAAGTTTATTTGTTTCAATGAGGTTTGAAATTGTGACCTAAAATACAAAAATTTATATCGATGTTTTACAGAAATTTCAATTTCAAGTTGCTCTATGGTAAGGAATAGTTTTTGATACTTCAAGAATACATTTTGGTATGACCACAGCTTTAAGCATTAGGTCGGCCAGTTTGTTGTATATGATGCCCAGGAACTGTTTTTTTAATTTTTTTAATAAATGATTTTAAAAGTTTTTGTATGAAACAACAACAATCTGTGTGTTGTACTACCAAGTTAATAAATTCCCTTCTTATGGTGATGAGTCGCTGTATGTTCAATTTATTATAGAAACTTATGATCGAACTGGACTTGAACATCTTAGCAATCGCTAAGCCAAATGCACCACATATTGCGTCAAGCTGCCACACTAGGTTAGGTAAGGTTGACGTGGCTACTGGCAGGGGTGCCGATACACAGCTGCCACACTAAAAACCACAGAATAAGCTTAATTGTTTATCATAGTATATTGAACTGAGTACACTAGTATTTTTACATTCCAGCCCTTGAAGATGATGGTAACACAAGTTGTTGTTGTTGTTTCACTCAAAAAACCTTAAATGTTAAACCGATGGAATAGTGCAATTAGATATACGAAACCCACTTAAAATGATCTTATTTTATAATTAAAGATGAAACCCCATACGATTTTAAACTTTGCATATAGTTAGGTGTTTCATAAGTCTTTTAAATAAAACCACCTTTTCTTGTATTTAAGAAAGACTTTATTTGATACACAACAAAAAAAACGAGTTTACCATAGGACGAGTAATAGTCGACTGACTAAAGACTTAAAAACTAACATTCAATCAATTACGATCAACATAATAATAATTACGATATTACGATTGATCTCTCCAGCATTATCTTCTTAGGAAGATAATATTGGAGAGAACATACGTTATTTACTTTGAAAACACTTCTAAGCGTATGTGGTGCATACGAAGAGAAGTGTTTGGAAATCTCTTATACTAACAAATACTATAAGTTATATTTCATTATATAACACCTCCCCCAATAAGTATTTTTGGTCTCCAAAAATTTAAACGATAAGTTATAGAAACATAATTATTGGAATTCTTCTTAATTTAACAAGTTATAATAATACAAAATATCATACTTTGTATTTTATTATTTTTACAATAAATACATTTAATATTTTTCATCTTTTCATTTTAATTTATAATTTTCAATTTCAATACTTTACTTATTTTCTACATTTTAAGCTTTAATTTTTTTTTTTTTATTTACATCATTTTGAATTTTAACAATTTTATGTATTTAACATACGGTGAATACCGGCCTACATTTTCAGTTATCATATTTATATTTTCATAATTTTGAATTTGGACAATTTTAATTTTCATACTTGAGACGCTCGGTGAATACCGGCCTTATTTTCTACATTTTCAGTTTTCATCTTCATATTTTCATAATTTTGAATTTTATCAATTTTAATTTTCATATTTTAAACGCTTGGTGAATACCGACCTTAGTTTTCACATTTTCTTCTTAATTTTTTTTCTTATTATATTTTAACTATTATTAGTGATTTTAATTTGATACAATCATATGATTTGCTTAGTTACAGTTTGTTTTGTTTCATATTTTTTTTTTATCAATAATTTAGGGAAAATATCACTGCCAATACTTTTTGTATGCAAACCTAACAATTCTTTTTTTTCTGGAACCATCTCCGTCGTACCTTTAATCCCAATCAATACTTAATTGTTCGATTTCTCTAACTCTATTAAAAATTTCTTGAGCTGATTTCCCAATGAAACATACTTAAATCTGAGATTTAAACTGTAATGTGTAAACCCATCCATGTTTTGAGTAAAAAAAATGTACTAGAAGAAAATTTAATTCACAATGGCAGAACATTGACAATTCAGTTTTATTGTGAACTGGCTAATCAAATCAAACCAAAATCAAAGCGGTTATTTAAACTCGTAGACAACAATGGTGGAAGGAAACCCAAATATAAACAATCAAAATCAAGAAAAACTAAATAATTGAAACTATAATTTGAATGATAAATAAGTAAACTAAAATATATAAAAAAATTGCTATGAACTGGTCTATAGAAGGATACAAATAAGGAAAAGAAATTATACTGAGGTATGCACAATGCACTATTATGTAGGTATGTATGTACGTACATCTTCAATTATTTAATTATTAAGAATTTTGGTGCTTGAATTTACGCTTAAATTGTTTTTTATGGTACTTAATGTTTCTTTTTGTTGATTTATCAACAACATAATTTCCATTTCTTTGAAAATTTTTCAGGTTTTTGTACTTTGGTTTATTTTTGAAAACCGTTCTATTTTGAACAATGTTTTCGCACAGATCCAAGTTGTTTCCTATGTCTTTATTTTTTTTATTTATTCTTATTTCTTTTTCTCTTTTGAATTTGGCTGCTAGTGATTCAATATCTTCCTTGGTTATGTTTTTTAAAATGAAATCTATTGGTCTGAACTTGGTCGTCGAATGAATGGTGTTGTTGTAAATTGAAATAATTTTAAATAACTTCTCATCCATTTCGGAATTATCTTTTGCTACATTCAATATTCTCAGATGTTCGTTTAAGGTTCCATGTAACCTCTCAACATCCGCATTACCAGTCTTCAAAGATGCCGTTGTTCGGTGAAAGGAAATGTTGTTTTCCTGCAGAAACTGTTCGACCGCTGAGTGCAAGATACAAGTATCTCCATCTGAAATTATTTTATTCGGCTTTCCGAGAAATTGGATTCGTTGCTTGATTGCACTCAGAATAGCAATCCAGTTTCTGTCTTGCAAGGGATGAACAGTGGCATATTTTGAAAACTTGTCAATTGTTGTAAGGTACATTTTCCCTCGTTCAGGAAACCAAATGTCCATGTGGATTACGTCATTAAAATGTGTAGGTGTTTCTGTTATTTGCATTTGTATCTTAAGAGGGTGTCTATCATGTTTTGCTAGGTTGCAAATTTCACAATTGTTGACGAACTTTTGTATCTCCAATTGTAACTTTGGAAAGAAATAAGATACTTTTAGTTCCAGGAACATTTCGGTTATACCACGATGGTTTTTTTTCATGTGTTCATTTTTTATTATTTCTATCATTTCATTTCTGTCTGTGATATCTGTTAACTTCGAACTAGATTTTAATATTTTAAGGTTTCTATTCATTGAAAAGTATTTAACGTAGAGATTTTGGAAAAGTAAAAACAAAGACAAATCATTGCAATAAATGCAGATGAGTCCTTTTGTAATGAGGAGTCTTTTCATAATTTCTAACAAATCACTACTATCTTTCTTAATTTGAACTAAATTCTGGATTTTCTTGTGCACAATTTTCATTGAAACTTTTTCATTAACACCGTAAAAGAGGTAAATTTGGTTTTTAAAGAGATTTACAGGTTTTTCTGTTATATAAATGTGACGAGTTTCATCTTCCATTGCGCTATGGATAGTGGCATCAGTGGACATAACTTCTTCGTTATGGTTCCTGGCCAATGAAACTTCTGGAATAACTTCTTCGTTACCACATTCGTCATTCGGAACCATTTCATTATTGAAAAGGTCAACCAAATTTATTTCCAACTCATCTTTTAAAGTTTGTTCGGTCTCAATTTTGTCAATGAATCTACTTAGTCCATCTGCTACGCAATTCTCTTTCCCTTTTAGGTACTCGATGTCAAAATCATATTCGTTGAGCATTATTTTCCAACGTTGGAGTTTCATGTTTGGCTCCTTTATTCCATCGAGCCACACAAGAGGCTTGTGGTCAGTTTGAACTACAAACCTTCTTCCGTATAAATAGGTCCTGAAATATTTTACAGACCACACAACAGCTAGCAACTCTTTTTCTATGGTGGAATAATTTAACTCATGTTTATTTAAAGTTCGCGAAGCGTAGCAGATAGGGTGGCTGTCCTGACTAAGCACAGCACCTAGAGCATAACCGGATGCATCTGTAGTAAGAATAAATTTCTTACTAAAATCGGGACTTTTCAAAATTGGATCGGAAGTAAGTAAGGTTTTTAGGGTTTTAAATGCATTTATGTATTGGGGATCTGAAATGTTTAATTTTTGGGACTTTTTTAGATATTTTATCAAAGGGTATGCAACTTTTGCATAGTCCTTGATAAATTTTCGGTAATAACCTGTTATACCGAGAAATTGTTTTATTCCTGTTATAGTAGACGGTAATTTCATTTCCGTTATTGATTTAACTTTATTTTGGTTCGGTTTTATACCATTATTTACTATAATATGCCCTAAGTAATTGGTTGACAAGTCTGCGAAAAGACATTTGTTCACTTGAATTTTCAAGTTACTATCTTTAAGTTTTTGAAAAATTTTTTTTAATGACTGCAAGTGTTCCTCGAAGCTAGTTGAGAATACTAGAATATCATCTAGGTATACCACACAAATTTTGTTTATGAATTCTCTTAGGACATGGTTCATTAGCCTCTGGAATGTCGCTGGAGCATTCTTTAGCCCAAACGGCATCCTCGAAAACTCATAATGTCCACTTTTTGTCGAGAAAGCCGTTTTCGCCCTATCGCGTGGGTGGACTTCGATTTGATGGAAACCCTTCACGAGGTCGATAGTCGAAAAATAGTTGCATTTTCCTAGTTTGTCGAACAGGTCGTCTATGTTTGGCATAGGGAATCTGTCCTCTACAGTCTGACTGTTCAGCTTTCTGTAGTCGATTACAATCCGCCATTGTTTTTCTCCGTTTCGATCGTCCTTTTTAGGGACTACCCAAATAGGCGAATTGTAAGGACTACTGCTGGGGACGATAATTCTCTGTTCCAACATTTCAGAAATTTGCCTGTCGACTTCATCTGAATGGATTTCAGGATAGCGATATAATTTGCTGTATATAGGAATGTCATTATGCGTAATGATTTGGTGTCTTATTTCGTTTGTAAAGGAAAGGGTGTCACCTTCTTTATAAATTATGGATTTAAAGGAATTCAACAAAAATTTAAGTTTTGAAACATCATCGTTGCTTAAATGATTCGCGAAGAGATTTTTAGGAATTTCAGATATGAAGTTTTCGCTACAAAATACGCTCAAAACTTCTTCGTTTTGATGCACAAGATTCGCATAAAACTCTTCCTCTTCGTTGAAATATATAGGAATCGTTGCCTTATCTGTTATAAGAGATCGTGTCCTATAGTTTATTATTGGATTAAGGCTAACAAGAATGTTGTTGCCAATCAATCCGTCAAAATAGTCGTGAAATTGAAACTCTAAGAAATTTACGTAATAATTTGTTTCGTTGAATTCGTCGAACAGTGGAATTCTTAATTCAACGTTTGCGGTGACATTACGACCGAGTACTTTTAAAGTGCGATTACTTGATGGAATTTGCCATTTCGGGTTGCATACATTTTTGTTCATTATGCTGTACTCTGCGCCGCAGTCAATAATTAATCTTAGGGTTCGGATTTTAGTTTTTATTGTTATATAGGGTAATCGTTTTGCAGAATTGTGGAAAAATTTTGACCGTCTTGGTCGTTTCCGTGGCTTCCCTCATTAAGTGTTATATCCATAGGCTCATTAGAATTATTTTGAGATCTATTCCTATTTGACCTTCGGAATTGGTCACTTGGCAAGGAATTATTATTTGTGTTATTATTATAGGTCTGACCACTTCTATTGTTGTTTTGGTATTGTTGAGATGTATTACTATTTTGTCTTGTTTGATTTTGTTGAGGGGTACTACTTTGCCTACTTTGATTGCTCTGCACATTAGATTGGTTTGAACCACCATTGCTTCTATAATTTGAAAAATAATTGTTTTGCCTGGTGTTTCTATTTAATGAATTAGAATTTTCTTGTCTAGAATTTAAATTTTCATTACGATTTACCTGTCGTAAACTTGGCGAATAATTTTGAGACTTATTGGGACCATGAGTTTGGTGATCAAGTTCAAGAACCACATTATATGCTTCATTTATCGACTTTGGATTTCGGTTCAGCACAATAGATTTTGTGGGCTCAGGAAGATTATGTTTAAAACAATCAAGAGCAATTCTCTTATTAGAATCGATCAATGTAGGGTCACTTTGATTTTTAAGTATAAGAGAATTATTTATCCTACTTAGTAGATTATTAATGTGATTGTAGTACTCTTCTATATTTGTTTTTATTTTAGCAGTACGTATTTGGTCAATCAAATGGTTCGCAGATTTTTTTTCCCCAAAGCTGTTTTTCAAAATAAGTTTAACTTGATCCCAGTCCTCTACTCTCCCATGTTTTTGTAACTCAACTCTTGCTTTACCTACTATTTTGTCCCTAATAAACCCAGAAAGAATAGATAAAGAAGTAGGATCAAAGGTAGACATAATAGGTATCAATGAGTCTATTCTGTCCAAAAAGTATAGAAGGCAATTGGAATTTCCATTAAATTCTGGAATTTTACTTATTAATTCTATGACTACCTTAAACTTATCTGCAGCATTTAGACCATCCATGTTGACTTTGTAGACAGGTTTTTCTCTTCTAGGATAAAGTTGTTTCTTCTTGATTTTTATAGCTGGCTTCTTTGTTATTTATTTTAAGCTTAGTAGTTAATTATTCATCGAATTTTGTTTTTAAATGTTTTAAATTGTTCAATAAATTCTTCGATTGAGTAAGTTTGTTTAATTGTTAAAAATAGTTATTATTTTTTTTTTTTTTATTTATTTTATTCTCGATTCTCGAGAGTGAAAAGGAGTTTGATTATCTGTTTCTAGTTTTTTTTTTTTTTTTTTTTTTTGTGTCTAACAACGAAAAGAACACTATTCTATAAGTACATGAAAGCTTTTTTGTTTTTTTCTTCGAAATGAGTTATTTCGAACATTAAGCTTTTTCTAAAAAAATTGTTAAAGTCTAAGCTTGATTAAGTTTGGTTCGATCGTGCAAGATGTACTTTTATTTTTAAAAGCTTTTTATGGCTTGGTTTGATGCACTTTTGTTGTCGAACTATTTTAGCTTTGTGGTGGGAACATGTATAACGGGTTGATTTGGTATGTTTAAAACTCCCGCGTCTTTTTGTGACTGCAATGATTGCTAGTTTTTTTTTTATGAATTAGATTTTTTCAAACACTTAAACTTTCTTACATTTCAACACTATTGGTTTTTGAGTTATATTTTTTTAACTTATTGTTACTTTGTAGCTTGAATCATATTTTTATGATTTTTGTTTTTTTTTTGTTAATTTTACTTGTAACTCTTCTTCATTAATTTTGTATTTATAATATTACTAAACAATCATTATTTTATTATTTATGTTTATTTTCTTACAAAAAAAAAATTCAACCCGACTTTTACCGACTGCGCCAGTTAGGTGTTTCATAAGTCTTTTAAATAAAACCACCTTTTCTTGTATTTAAGAAAGACTTTATTTGATACACAACAAAAAAAACGAGTTTACCATAGGACGAGTAATAGTCGACTGACTAAAGACTTAAAAACTAACATTCAATCAATTACGATCAACATAATAATAATTACGATATTACGATTGATCTCTCCAGCATTATCTTCTTAGGAAGATAATATTGGAGAGAACATACGTTATTTACTTTGAAAACACTTCTAAGCGTATGTGGTGCATACGAAGAGAAGTGTTTGGAAATCTCTTATACTAACAAATACTATAAGTTATATTTCATTATATAACAATATCTTAGTTCACACACTGGTGTGTATCAGAATATTTTATATGTTAGTGAAGAAGGCAAAAAAGTTTTTCTCCCTCTTAAAGGAATATACGCCAAGTGGCACTCATGTTACTTAGAATTTATTGTGAATCCTTTGTGACACAAAGATGGTCACAAAAGAGTCACCAGAAACTTTTCTTAACTAGAAGAAGCACAAAATGGGTCAAGTTTTGCAACACTAAATTTAAGATGTTACACATGCAACTTGTATGTTATTATTTCGAATTGTCACAAAAAAATTTCTTGTACTTAACTTGACAGGTACCTACTGATCAACAACTACAGTGGAGTCTTACGTGACTGAACATGTAATCTAATAAGAGGTAGGTACAGTAAAGTTGGCTAGGTTTTGTATACTGCTGAAAAACTTGATGAAAAAAATGGAAATTCTATGCGTTTTCTGACAAATGTTTGAGTTGTGAAACTCGATATTATTTTTCAGCAGGGTACACTGACAATTTTTGAGTTATTGAAAAGTTTTAGGGAAAAAAATTCTAAAGCAAAATTAAAATCAAACTAAATTTATTTCTTTAGTAAAGTCACAAACAAGATTTTTAGTAATTTTTCAGTAATTATTCTCTATATCAACCTAAAAAATCCATCCAATTTTTTTCCTGATTCGTTTTCCTGATCGCTATAATAGGCCCCTTGGCGTACGTGTCTTTTCCGTCTTTCTATCTAAATAACTTCAATAAATTTGAATGAAACTTCAAGGACGATAACTTTATGAGCCCTAAATATCCACCAAGTTTGAAGAAAAAAATATAAGGTACTTCTTCCATGCCATGTTTGTTCTCTCTTTTAATTTGGAGTGGCCGAGGTGCACTTTTTCTGGATACCAACCTATAACCATGCTAAGCAACAATTTTACTTAACTTGATGACCAGATGCACCGATTCACCAAAAAAGGAGTTTTGAGTTAGAAATAGCATCAGTCTAAATAAAAAAAATTGTTTTTCAGGTGAAACATGTGACTTTAAAAAAACTCATAAATTTTGGTTCAACAAATTGGAAATTCATCTGAGCAATTTACAACAGCGATAAAGTAATAAAAGAACCTACAGTGTTTTTTTTTTTCTTACGAGTGAACCTCAAGTTAACTAACTATAAAATAAAACATTTTCCACCGTCTTATTAAAAATAATTAACTCCCTTTTGGTCGGTACTTTACCATCAGTGAGTGCAACATAAAGCTTTTCATTTTGCCGCGCTGTCGTCAATTCTCCATCATCGTCAACACATCCCATATGTGCATTTATACTCTATTCATTCGTCTATTGCGACGAACACAAATTCGTATTCAAATCCAAACAACCAATTGTATTCGTATACGTCCAACCGTCCAACAGTATTCCAAAACTACATAGTGACCGTTCAAGACATTCTAACCCAAGTCCCAATGGACAAATATCTCCATTTTAGTCCCACAAAGCACCTCGGTTGGCGCGGCTGGTCATGTTCCGTATAGGTACCAACTCTCATGATAAATATATGCAAACAAACTCACTCGCCGCAGAAAAAAAGTGGACAAAAACTTCACACACAAAAGTATGAGTAGGTATAAGTTTGGTATACCTACTCTATCGGCAGCGTGAGTACAGGTGTTCGATAATTTTTCAAAACTGTTCCAGCTTCATAAGCAGAAACTCTTGGCCAACATTATAACCAATGGCCCATACTCCTTGGTGAGTCAGTTCAATCTGTACGTCGCTTCGCCTCTTCGCCGCAAAACACAACTTCAAAAAATATTCTTTATTCACCGATGACAATAAAAGTATTTACATATTACCATTTTGGGTGCGCTGCGCTCTCTATAACCAATACAACAGAGGGGCAAAATCGGGGGATTAAACTGTGTACACAACTTACAACCCAACATTATTGAGTACCCTGGTATTACAATTCTTTTAACATATGTAAATCCTTTTGTGGCCCAAGACAGAGGAAGAAAAAGAAGGCCATCAGCAGCATCGCAGCCATCAGGACCCAGCCAGCAGAAAGTTGTTGGTTGTGCTATCTCTCTTCGTGTGGTTGTTGTGATGCTGAAAAATTATTCAAATGTCACTTTGTCGACTCGTTCGATGCATACACTAGATGGCGCGGTGGGGTTTGGCACTGGGAATAGTATAGAACCCATCCAAAAAGGGTGTAATCGCTCTCCATCTCTTTATCGGAAGCCTATAAATCTGTTCATGCAAATTTTTTACTGTTCCTCCACCATACGCTGCACGACATGATGTTGCAACAGCATTCATACCCCGTCGGAGAATAAAAACAACAACAAAAACAAATCCAGAAGCAAGTCAAAGCGGCAAAGGCGATCAAAAGTTTGCATACCTTCATCGGGTATCTGTATCACAGTGTGACAATATATATGTACATTGAGGCATGAATATGGAGTCCAAAAGGAAGGCTCTTTTACGAGTGGAGTGGTGCAAAAAGGACATTTTTACAAGCGTGCTCGAAGTTTTATTCTATGAAGGTATAGGTATTTGGACCTTTTTGTTGACGACCTTATACTGCCCCTTTCGGTTTGGGCTCTCCTTCTTTCCTTATAAATTTTTCGCTTATGGATTCAACGACGACCGACGCGACGGCCGAGTAGTGATGACAAGCGCGATTTAAATCTCAAAGTCATGCTTTGGAAGTGGAAAGTGTAGCAAAACATGTAGATACACACTCCGGTGTTCCAAGTTCCAAGGGCCCGGTCGGTTGATAGTTGCACGAGTGATGGCAACAAAAACATTTCCTTTGGGGTTTGGCCATTTGACTACTGTGCGATTAGCATATTTTAGGTATTGAAGTTGGCTAGAGTTACAAGTTTTATTGGAAACTATGAATTGAGGCTCCTTCCTTAAGATCAACTCTAGAGTAAGAAATTATACTTAAATTAGTAGGAGTGCTTGAGAACAACCGTTACATTTTTTAGTTAACAACAATGTCGAAAAGTTTATCTGAAGAAAAAAGCCTCGTAGAATATCAGCTCAGCATGCAAGTTTTTTTTAGAAAGTGTTTCAACTGTACCGAAAAAAATTAATATTTCTATCTGTCTAGCTTACGAAAATCTGAGAAATTAAAAAAAAAAATTATTTTACATTGTTTTGGAGAAAGTAAAATTATTGCACTTGATATCTCCAACGGCGTAGAATTTAATGCTTCAAAATCGGCATCTCTTATTAAATCCTTTCCTATTTTCATAAAGCTAGCTCCGAACAATTAATTTTATTATTAAGCGCTAAGAACAGAAATCTGATATAAAAATGTTTAAGTTGTAGTCGCTGGCAATGAATCAAACATACTTTTACTAAATTCTTACAAAATCTATTGAAATAATATTTATTGACACACAAATGAATCCCCTTGTAAGTAGCTTGTAATAATTTGTCCTTTTTCACCGAAGTAGTAGGTATACATATTATTTAAATTAATTCAGTCTCCCGATCATCCCCTGAATTGAAACCCTGATATTGCGCTTTTGTTGCTACTTTCTAAGACCATCTTACCCTCATGAGATATTGTCTCATCTGTGTATTACTTTATACCTCATCTTCCTGCAGGTTCAACAGCAAAAAAAAAGAAATCCTCAAAAAGGATTTTCCATTCTTCCGCACATCACTTAATCCCCAAGCTTATGCGACTTTTTGAAACGGATTTACACTGTAAAGTGGCATCGGCATCAGCATCAGCCCATACATTTAGAAGCAAAAGCACCAAGCATAAGTTTGTAAGCAAACCAGCAACAAGGATTTAATATTGGATGGACAGAAGGAATTTGATTTGGATTCTTCTTTTCTCTCCTTTGGAATATTATAAAATATCCTGTCTTTTTGACTTCTGACCCCAGGTTGTTGTTTTCTGTGTTAAACATTTGAAAAACCACTTTATGTTGGTAGCGGTGGTTGGTGGTGGTGGTGGGTTCAAGAAAAAAAAATCTACTTTATTATTTTTTTTTATTTTGTTTTTTTTTTCATCATCATCGTCCTGTTTGATGCCAATACAAGGAAATGAAGGAATAAATAAGCATTTTTCTTTGTATTTTTACGAGAATTTCAAAGCTATCATGTCTGCATGTTGCATTTTGGCATAGAAATATATTCTCGTCATAAAAAAAAAGTAGAAACCAAAGAAAATTCCCCAAAAAAAAAATATGAAACTTCATTCAAGAGGGCTACGAGAGTACCTATAATAAAAACTTATATTTCTGTGCACAAAATGTTTTGCATTTTTATATGCGTGCTTGACCGTAAGGACATTTTTTTTGCAAATCTCATTTAACAGGGATTATTTATGGTGTTATGCGTGAAATTGGATTGCATAAACACTAAACTGTATTAACTTGAGTATTTGATCTTTTGGTTCTTCGAATTTGATACAGAAATAAATAAACTGAAGAGCGGGTTGTACGAGTGTCCTAACCAAGGAATATGAAGGAGAATTCTTAACTTAGGTCTTCAGACCTAAGGGTCTTTACTACTTCTACGCGCCATTTGCGGCTTCTTCTGCTTTTTCAGCTAATGCGTTGATGTAGTTTTGCTAGTCCTTTCTTACGCTAAGGTAAACTTCTCTCATCTTCATACGATACGTAGACTCTAGCTCGTTTCTCTCTGCTGCTTGAGTAGCTGCTATGCGAGCTCGAAGTTTTTTTTCTTTCGCCAATCTTTTTCTTACAAAAATACCATTGGATGGTGGGTCCGAGCCATTCCCACATCTGCCCCTCTTGTGTTCAAACATGGTGCCACCAATTACAAGACGGTTGAAATTGCAGAAATCGCCGAATTGTTCGCCATTGTCGTTGGAATCGCCAACGCCATGTTTTAACATAACATGCCGCAGTCCTTTACTTTTGAGGTTTTTGTTGGGGCGTAACACTGTATTAATGGTGACGCGACGTACTCTAGTCCGAAACCTTTCCTTTAGTATCCTGTCTCCTAGAGGATCCCATGAAATCAGGCTATTGTGCTCAGTTTTGGTAAGTAGCAGAGCAACACCTGATTTGCGTACACTTCCGGGCTCTTTTCTGGAGTAGAGTAGAAGAATCCTTAAGACTAAAGATAAATTAAACTGGCATAAAAGAAGGTTTAATAATCGGTTGAGAAGCTCTCCAAATATTTTAAGTCTAGATTTAGGTTTGTTGTGTCGCGTTAAACTCAAAAACTGTCAGTTTTTGAGTATATACAGTAAAAAATTGACCTACTTACATATTGTGCCAAATCATTTTTCCTTTATTTTGCGTACAAACACATTTTCCTTAGAGCAAGTTATTCCTTCACTATAATCGAAAAATCAAACTAATTTCTTGTAATGCACAAGTTTTCAAAACTACATGAATGTTTTTTCTTTAACACATGTACTGATGTAGCTATATAATATAACGTCACACAATCATGAATTTTCAATTGAAAAACTTAATGATTCAACGTTAATCATTGTTCACCTCACGTTGTTGTCAACCAGCCAAACGAAGAAAAAAAAAACTCAATTAATCACATTTAACCAAAAATGTCAAAAACCCTGTCAATACTCCATCCAAATAAATTTCAATAAATTACATAAATACACTTATAAATTATTGTGACATTAACTAACTAGATTTGTCATGAACACAGCAATATAAAAATATAAAAAAAAATAGCATTCGCACCAATTCAACCATCCTTCATCTTAATTGCGGGCAAATACACATTTTAATCCAACACTATGCCAACCCTAGTTGTGTTTTTTTTTTTTATGTTTTAAATCAGTTTGCACGCACCAAAGTTCAACCCTAAAAAGGTGTTAATTAATCTGCTGCAATTTGATTTATAGTATTTGCTTATACACAGAGTAAACTGTTTATACATATATAAATGGATTTGTTTTTTTGTTTAAATAGTAGATACACTGAAAAAAATACAAGAAATTTTAATTCAATTTCTGAAACTTTTGTAAGCATTTCTGCAGTGTAGTTACTAATATTCTTTTTTTTTTTTCAGTACAAAATTAAACAACTTTGTTTTCTAATATTTTAGCAGTCAAATCTTCCAGAAGCTATTGGTTTTTGTATAAAGATCCTTCAATGCTCGATGAGTGATTTATATAACTGTTATATATCGTCCCGTTTCTGCGTGAACCACGTATCTACAAAGCAATTTTTGTGAAGTTTTTTTTTTTTAAATTGTAGTTTTTCTTGAAATTGAATAATTGGATTAAATAAAAAGAAATCGAATTAACTGCAAAACATATTAATTGAGGTTAATTATATGAGAAATCGGTGAGGGTGTTTATTTCCATTTTGTCGAAAGGACAATAAATGACTTACTAGGAAAAGAAAACATTTGAATTTAAAGTAAGTTTAAAGGCAATACTACTTTAACTAACCCTGTTTTCTTTGAAATTTGCCAAATAATTTCCCAAACGATAATTTTGCTTACAAACTATAATTTGCAAATGATATAGTTTCCGAATTAAATTAATGTTCATGAGTTAGTTTGATGTTTTGACTTTTTGAGTAAGGTTTTCTTGCAAAAAAATTAGCCCAAGATATTATTCATTCCTATGACGGCATGGAATTAAATTTTGCCACGAAGACTGTGATACTTCTGTTGCTTTGGAAAATATTTATCTTACTTGAATAGGAACATTTAATTGTGAGTATATTATGTGGTGGGACTATCACATTAAGACCGAAAATTGGATAAGATGCTCCTAAATACAGTTTTTGCAAACACCGACTCGGTATGAGTTTTTAATGATTCCCAACTCCATGCTTCGCCACAATTTGAACCTTTAGTGAAGTTTTGACATTAATGTTCCCCAAAACTAAATATTTGGAAAACTTTATTAATGAATGACTCTTGTAAAATAAGAAATCGTTGAAATTGGTTAAGTTGTTTAGGAGTAATCCAGAAACAAAAACAAAAAAAAATCTTATGGGAGGCATAGTTAGGCATAGTTAAAGATAGAACTTGATGATATTTTTTCGTCAATCGAAATTCCAGGACAAGAAACTCTTGAGAAATGACTCGTAAAAATCCAACAGGGCCATCGAAATCCATCAGGGCCATCGAAATTGAACTATTTTTCATCTGAAAAAAAACTACGTGACACCATTCTTTTTTACAACTTATATGAAGTCTTGAAAACTCTAATCGCCTTGGTGGGGTTTTTTTTCGTTTCATTTGCTTAAGATGGCTTAAATTGTTGATTACTCTTTTAAACTGTTGAGTGACTTGCGTTAACGCCGAATTTTTGTTTTATTTTTGCCACAGAATCAGAAGAATTTGATGCCCACCTTAAAATTTCTCGTCTCTAAGCTGAAATTGTTGCAGTTTTCTTCCTCCCATCATGTTTTTTCCGTACGAATCTTTATTTTTCAAGTAAGAATAAACTTCATTAAAATTTTGGTGAATTTTTTCAGCTATTGCAGGTCCCGTTAGGCCTTGGCATCTAAGCAAATCAATTTAAGCTTTTTAAACACTGTTAAGGCATGTAGATCTACCAGTTTTTCTTTAAATTTTAAATCAAGAATTCAATTTCAGTGAAAACACTAAAATTGTTGATTTAAACTGTCAAGCACTTCAAAACACTCATAAGCCACGAAGAAAATGGTGTTGTACCTATTCAGTTGACTCAAAAATAATTCCTACTTTCATATATATGAAACACTTTGCAAATGGGCGAAAGAAAAACTCGGTTAGTGCTTGATAAATTTTTTTGGAAATTTTTTTTTTAACATCTTAAGGGAAAAGTTCGCATTGACAGATGGCACAATAACCATCAATGTTTCGAAAAAATGGACAAAGTATCTTCAAAAATTTTTGTTAGTATTAAGTTTGTTAAAGAAGACTGTCTGTATCTTTTCATAAATAAAACAAAATCTATTAAAATCCGTTACCGTTAAGTTGGTCAAAAAAGAAATAATATAATTTGTATTTACGTATAAATAAATGGATAAAGATATATTGAAAACTCTTCTTTAATTTTTTTATTTCTAGACTTATGTATTTGCTTAACTTCTTTTCTTTTTTTTTTTTTTTGTTTCAATTTCAAACACTCGAACAGAATGTAAAAGTAACACATTTATGTTATTCGCCACCAAAAATATCTCAACCAAAAATTGTCAAGACTATATATTTCTTCAGATTACAGCATCGTCTTCATTCCTAAAGTCCCAATCTCTGCTTGAAAAGAAACAATGCTCAGTTGTTTTTGTTGACAAACTAAAAAAAAAAAATCAAAAAAAAACCCCAAAATAAATTCTACAAAGATACAAAAATCCAAAAACAATCCAATCGAGGAAGGCATTATGCCGTCGGAACTTGAAATTGGAAAACCACAAAAAATGACGTTTTATTGGACGGGACAGTTTGGATTGCTCTCCACCGAAAAATATAAATGTGTATTCCCCACTGCATGCATTGTGTTGTTGTTAACCACTTTTTGGTGTCATCATTGTTGTTCTGCTTCGTACAGCTATAGCTACAAACACACACACTCTCTCTCTCTCTATTGCGCCTGACCACAGCAAAAGGGATACGAATACGAAACCAAATTTTCAAAAAAAAAATATAAGAGAAAAACTTTTAAGTATCGGCGAATTGGTCCTTTCATCAGAAATTCAATGAATTTTTATTCGCGTTGGGGTTTTTTGTCATCATCAAGATGAGAGACGTCAAGAAGTCTGTTGCGATGGCAAAGAATCGAACCGACTACCTATACTGACCAGGACAAAGCGACCCTTAGAAGCCGCACTGCACGCCGCCGACAATAGCCACGGAAACATGTTTTCCAAAAAGTAATAGCGCATCACATTTAGAGTCAAGATTGGTTTTTATACTAAATTTTGACAGGTGATTTCGACCAATTGCACTGAAAAGTGAATTTTTGAACAGAGAAACCGTTGTCACATGTGTGTGCGCTGATGTGCGGTGGTGGTGGAAAGAAGGGACAAAATGGAGGCAAAGCAACAACAAAAAAAATGAATCCGAAGTGACGTTGTTCAATCAATTTCTTAACGCAAAAGCTACGCGCCGGGATGCTGTCGCGCGTGAAAGTCCTCAGCTCTACCCTGTCCATCATTATGCTGCGACAAAAGACGAAACGGTACGAATCATCATCATCATCATCATTGGAGCAAAAAGTAATTGAGTTGCTAACGATTCCGAAGTCTCTAAGCCAGTGACAGATGGCTGTTGAAGTGACAGAAGAGCTTATAGAGAGTTGCCGTATAGATGCACGCACACCTCTCTCCCACTTCTTATGGAATTCCAAGTCCGAGTCTGTTTCACAAGTGAATTGTGTTGGAATTCTTTTTGCTTTGATATTGTTAAGTTGCTTGCGCGCTGATCTTGTTAACTTGGTCATCATCATCTTCATCATCGACAGCAACATCATCGTCGTCATTGTTGGCTGTTGTCGTTGACGATGTCGTGTCGGTCGTAGACAATTCATATCGATGACCGTTTTTGGTATTTCAATTAAATATCATGGACATTATGAAAGGATCATTATATTCCATCACAAGAGGCAAGAGGATGAGTCTGATGATCATGGCACGATCATGACAACGACCATGTCTCCACTCCACCATGATGATGAGTTAATTCAGCAAAAGGATTCCTGTGTCTATACTGTGCGAGGTTTTAATGATGTGCGATGTGGAATTCTGTAACAGTGATGTGCTAACTCCAGTGCTGCCATTTGTTTTTTCTCCCTCTTCTCTCTCTCTCTCTCTCTCACTCTATCTCTGTTGGCTTAATTAAGTTGAAATTCTTTTTTGTTTTTTAGTCGAAAACAGAAAAAAATCCACTTGAATCAGACTTTTTTTGTGTCGCGAGAGAAGGAGAGCTATGTGTGATGTGTGTTAAGAATCCTGTTTGCTGGTGACAATGAATTGTTATCCTTTGGAACCATATTTCTGCTGTGTGAAATGATGGAGGGTCATAAATCACATCGAATTGGTTTATAACTGGCCGTTAATTGTTGGCGATCGATCGGAATAAGTGTCAATGTGCGAAAATACACAAGATTTTTCCATTCAATCTTTTTGTTTACTTTCGAAAAAGGACGAAAGCCACACCAATATTGGATTTTTTATTTTATTTTTCTTTAAATTCGCGTGTTTGCTTTGGAAGTAGTTAATTTCATTTAACATGGTTGCAAGACAGTGTGCGGAGAATTATATTGTTGTTGTAGTTATTATTCTTTCCCAAGTCACGAGAAGTTAATTAAAATATCTTTACAGCTTATATATACTCGTGGGTACATTAAATTACTGCATTACACTTCTTGGGGATAAAGAGAGTGTATCTTAAGCAAAATCTAATTAAATTAAGCGTTTTTTTTTTCTTCAGGTTGTAAGTTGATTTGTTGCAACTGCATACTTAGATTATGATTTCCGTGTCTTTCTGCTACACTGACTGGTTCTGACATTGATTTGAATAACTCCCAGATATAATTGGTCTTGACTTGGATTTATTGCTGTGAGCAATTTATATGGAATGACATGATTATTGGTGATTAAATGATTCTGAAGTTGGAATATTATAGCACGTGTGTGTGTTTGTGTACATATGAAGTGATTAAAACTTAAATTCTTTTATAATTTAATAGTTATTATTGTTTAAAGCAAAATGTTGTTTTACAACTATAATCGCTGTTATTTTAGTTATTAAAGATTATTTTAAAAGTTCTTAGGAACACTTGCAGTATGACCACGCTTTGAGTGTTGTTCTTCAGCCGCCATGTTGAAAAAAACTTGTTTTTTAAATTCATCGCTTACAGGGCAGAACTAGCCTAAGTCCAAAATTCTCAAAATCGGGATTTTCATTCTAGCATAATACCAGTTGTTTTCCGCGCGTCCCAGTGTCCAGACGGTCTTCCAAAGTGCAATCGTTTTGTCAGTATGTTAAGTACAAAATAATAATTTGCATTGGAGTTGTACCAATTTAAAAATTTCAAATTGCTCTCCTGCAAAACTTAGTATTTGTGACTTAGGCTAGTTCTGCATCGTATAGCGACGAATTGTCCTTTTTTTAGAATTTATGCAGCGACGACAAATATATTTTTACTTTATTATTACATATTTCGGTTTGCTATTTTTGAACAATTTTGTAGAATCAAAGCCTTTTCAAGCAATGAACACCTGGAAAACATTCCAAATTGAATTCAGCTCATTACAATTTGAAAATATTTATAAACAGCTTGAATAGAATCTTAGGGCTTTGAAGTTTAGTGTGTGATGGTATAACTGATATTATTTGGATTAATTACCAGGTCATCAATATTGTCTTCGGTACCGTCTTCAAGTCTTTGAGGGGATTTATTAGCATTTTTTAACGTAGCAGAAACCACAGATGAAGAGTGGGCAAAAACCAACAAGCAATTCATCTATTGAAAGCACTGATTTAAAAAATTTCAGAGTTGTAAAAATTGCAGTCTTTTCGGTACTGCAGTTAATTGACTAGAAATACTAAATTTCTTAAGTTTTTTAACTTACAAAAGTTCCTTTACTATAAAACGTCAGTCAGCAGTCCGTAACTAAAATACTGACGGTACAATTAATGAATGCAGCTATTTGACTAAAAGTTAATTTACTGCAGTACGTTTGACTGGTTTTATAGTCATATAACAGTACAAGAAACTTTCTAATTAGACACTAAAACCAGTCAAAAAGTACTTGAGTTAACTTTACAATCAGTATTTTAGTACTAAGAGCTAACTGCTTATCTTGCAGTTAACTGCGACTAAATTGACTGCACTACCAATTGACTGCAATATTTTACAGCTCTGTAAAATTTGTACATCGGTTAATAGTACCAAACTGAAATATGTGTTTAAAAAAAAAACAAATCGTTTTTTTATGAACCGACTAATTTTTCTCATTTCGCTGCTTTGCTTGTGTTGTTTTCAATAAAACAAAAATTTTATTATTTTTCCGACGCGACGGACGTTTCGATGGTGATTGCCATCTTCTTCAAGGGGTTTTTTATTTACAAAAATAAAAGGAACAAAAGCTAACATTCGCGGGAAAATATGAGACATAACATACCGTAAAAATCGCACAATACCGTGAAAAAAAGCGCGGAATACTGTGAAAAGTATCCAAAATACCTAAGACTAGCACAATAAAAATCGCTGAATATCGTGAATAAAAGCGCAGCGTTTTTCACGATCTCGCATGCCTATATTCCACACTTTTTTCGCTACTTTTCACGTATTTTCCTTGATTTTCAACACTTTTTTAGACTTTTTTTACTCGGTATTAAGCATTGTTCTATGTTTCTCAAATGAACATGGACAACTATAATATTTAACCTGCTAATGCGTCGGAAAAACTTCAAATTAATTTGTCTATGGTCCAAGTGGCAAAAACCAAAAATGTTGTGTATCTAAGAGCACTCCAATGAAAGGATTTAAAATGCTAAAATTATAAAACCAATGAAAAATCTTGTAGGTCAGTGGCTATCCAATTTTATAAATGATCGTGTAGTAAGACAATAAATGGTGAGTACCCAAATATACCAATTATAATCTGTAATTTGGGTATACCTACATTGTTTTTTGAAAACTTTGTCAAGTTGTGTAAGACGCAAAAAAAAAGAAATTTGTTGGCTTTTGACGATTTTTTAAAAAATATCTTACCGAACAAAATAAAATTAATGTTTTTTTTGCAGAAACTTTCGAAATGTTCATATAAACTTTAACATTCACAGTTAAAAAGTTATATGGGAAAAAAAGATATTTTAACATTTGACTCTTAATAACTTTTGATGCGCAAACGATCTGTCAATGGACTTTCGCGTGTGTATTTCTTAGAACAAAATGAAGGTACATGGATTTTAAAATCTGTACTTGGAATTTTTTCGGCAGATTGCCAGAATTAAAAACATATATTTCCAAAGAACCTCAACTAAATTAATTCTTGATGTTAATGTTGTTAAATCAGTTTCTTGAACTAAAGGCAACTATTTAGCCACGTACGAGTGAGTATAGTACCTCCAGCTCCATGCCACTTGTTTCTTACTATGTCAACAACATTACAAGTGCATTAATTTCCAGTCGTTTTTCTATGTTGGATCAAACAGTAGCTAACAAACTGCACGCCGCTGTCAACCGCCCTCATTTACACACAATGCTGCAATTTACCTGATTTGTCACGATACTTATACCAACTAAGAACCGACGACGACGACGGACGTCTACAAAGACAAATATTTCCTCTCAGGGCAATTTAAGATGACAATAAAGTATCTAATTAACTTCAATGCCTCGCGACATTCTGTCAAAAGTCTCGTTGCACTCGCGTCACCATTTTTAAGCTTCTGTATGTCATTGAAGTTTGTAATAGATAGTTAACTGCACAAACTGCATAGCTATGCTTAAACAATATAGAGTTAAGAGTTCTATACGGCAATATCGATTACAGTTGTTGCTGGCTATATAATAGCTGACTTGATGTTACTATATAGCACACACAGCAACTGTATAATAAGCACACCCAAGTTCTCCATATAATATCGGCTGCCACATCGACATCTTAATTGTGCTGCTTGATCGAGGCCTAATGACAATAATACTCCTTTCTCTCTCTCTCTCTCTCACTCTTTCTTTGGAACTGTTTGATGTCATTGATGTTTCTGTTCTGCTGGTTGTACGGCGCGTTTGTTTGTAATGTTTCAGCAATCGCATAAAAATTCACATTTTATTGAATTTCCTATAGAAATTGATCACAAATAATAAATCGTTTAGTAATTCATTTTGAGATTTATTACCATCGCTGGGCTATTTACTGCTGCGGTAACTCTGGTGTATCTATACACTCAGAGAATTTTTGTTTTACTTTTGATTTTGTAACAAAGATTGGATTGGATAAATTAATAAATAAATTCCAGAGAAGCCAATGACAGCTGTCAAACTTATGTGAAAGCAATTTTTGACAGTTTGGTAGCAAAAAATCATAGATTATAAAATGATTTGTCTCCTCTTGTCAAAGTGACGTTTGGGATTGAAAAGCCACTTTATCACAATTTGATGTTTTCTTATCTCTTATAGTTCATAGTTTCTTCGGCATTCTTTTTAAAATCAGAATTCCTGAGAAATTCAGACAGATTATTAAAATCATATTTTCAAAATAATGCAGAAAAAGCGACATTTTGGTTTAGTGGAATGTCGTTCTACAAATAAGTCTTAAAATGCTTCAAAATATAGTCAACAACTATTTGTGGTCTAACAAAAATTTTATCCGAATTTGATTCAGTGTACTGGGTGCTGTTGCTTAAAACTGTTCAGCTGAAACAACAAATCGAACAAAACTAAAAAAAAAAAAAAAAACAAAAGCGGTGTGTAATTGTTTGTGGCGTGTATCACTCTTCGAGTTCAATTCAATTTCAATTCGAACATGTGAATTTGCTGCTACAGATACTGTATCTTATTTTTTTTAGTTTTTTTTTTGTCTGCACAAAATACTCTCTGTAAAGTATAGATGGAAGCTATGTTGTACAAGTCAATTGATTGACACTTTTTACTTTGTGTCCTTCCAATATATGTGAAGTGCAGAAGAGGTGCCTAAAAGACGAGTGTGGAAGGAGTTCGATTTTCAAAACAATCAGGATATAAATTTCTCTATTTCACATCGAGAGGAGTATAATTTCACTTTGGCAAACGACAACCAGAAACTTGAACAGTCAAACAAAACAAACAAAAAAAAAAAAAATGTTAAAAATCTGTCAAAGCTGCCTCTGCGAGGAGATGATGCGTGTATGCTATACAAATCCATTGGGGTCATAAATTGTCCGTGTTGGTCAGCGTTCGCTTTCAATATTAGCGATGACGATGTTTTTCTTTTAAAACTCCTCGCTCAATTTGCGATAATAAATCGCCAAATTTTGACATTTTCTATGCCTCTCTGCGTTGATATGTTCGATTTTTAATCCATCTATCAGCAGTTGAGCTGTTGTGTCCGTTTTATTTTTGTTTTTCGTTGTTTTTTTTTTCAAACATTTTAGTTTTTTGATTTTTGATTTTGATTTTTGTTTTGTTTGATGATTTGTTGGGCCATCAGAAGGTTCACTTGTTTTGTTTGTTTGTTGGCCTTTTGTCGCCAAATAATGTCAAGCGATTGTGGTTGTTGTTTTTCGCGTTATCCTCGTCGACCGAGTGTCTGCCGTTCGAATATCCGCATATATTAGGAAATTGAGTTGGGACATCGCATTTTAAATTTCATAAATTTGATGGCAATATAGCAGATTATATTTGTAGCTTTTCATCAAATAATACAAAATAAACAAAAAAAAAACATACAAACAAAAAAGGGTGTGTTGTGTATGTTTTCAATCATTTGATGTAAATTCGGTTTTTATAAATACAAGATCACACCATAGACAATTTTCTCTGTAAATCTATTTTGTAGCTCTCAGTGTAAACGGTTATGGAATCGGAAGAAAAGTTACAAGTACATTTATGGCAGCTTTGTTTAATTACTCAATAATGTAGATAGTTATAATAATGATTCTTACATTGGGTGCCAGTTTTTCAAACATTTTCAATGAATTCTTAATTTTCTTAAAAAATGTCTTCATTGAAATAATGTCTTCATAATTTTTGAGTATCTGTAAGATTCGAAGAAGATTCTATTAAGCACCAAATTAAAAATTGGGTACAACGTTGGGCGCCAGGTCAATATAAAATGTTTACTTTTAAAATACTCGGTAGTTTAAGAAAAAATGTATTCCTCCAGATACAGTGATGAGTAACTTTTGAACAGCATATGAATGATCTTGAAATACCGCATGAGAAGTAGTGAATAAAAGCACGAGCAGGGTAGGGTCCTTCTCATTTATTACCCTCTCCTTGCCTCCATCATCATCATAGACTCCATCAAGCTCAACAAAAATCTCTCTAACTGATGGCGTAGACTTCTACTAACACAAAATGAAGAAGTCAAATAACATTCAAGAGAGCGACAACACACCAAACCATAATAAAAATATCCCTTCAGCCCAATGCACTTTGTCATCGAGTTTGTGGCAAAGAAGAGCATCAATCAAAACCTCATTTGGTCACAACACCAGAAGGTGTGTATATAGAATTTTCAAATTTATCATGTTTTTGCAAACAAAATCCACAATCAACACCAACAAAACAACCCACCCACATCGTCACATCATCACTTGTAACAAGTAAAAGTGTAGGCACATTATAGCCCCGCTCTATCTAGCTAATCACATTTAATCAGGATGTCGTTGTTGTATATCCGTTTAACGAATGCAAGGATTAAATGGCATTAGGATAACGTGTCTGATGTATAAACTGTAACGGAAACCGTTGCCTCCACAATGACCAGCAAAACTTTAGCCGAAGCCGGACACAGTGGGCCATATGCTGCCCTCATTTCACAGCCACTTTCATCCGTTAATCACATCAATTTAAACGTTGAAACAACAATAACAATCAATACCCATCGTCCCCCAAGGATGTTTTGTCTTATATGCTGAGGGTGTGATCCTATTATAGTCTAACCGATGACTACATGGAGCTTATTTCAGGGGCGACGACGCGACGCAACAGCCAAGGGCAGATGAGAACGACGAAAAAGTCAAACTCATTAGCAAAGCTCTCTTCGGTTAGCTGCTGCTGCTGTTGGTTCTGTTATGTGTCAATATTTAGGGGTTAAGCACGAAAGTGTAGAATAAACGGACGCGACGCGACACGGGGCTTTGGAAGACCAAGCTCAAAATCCCCCGCATATATTATATGTGCTCGTGTTCGCAGACGAGTGTGTAAAGGATGTTGATAAATTGACGGTGCAACCAAATTGTGTCAAACGGAGCTGATATTTGCCACTCTTGTCTTTCGAAATTGTTGATAGGGATGATAAAATGAGTCTCATTCCCGGCGTATTTATCTCTGATGGAGCATGAGTCTCAGCACGAGATTTAGATACTCCTTGGAGTGAAGGTTCATGTGTGTCCGGAATCCTATAGTCCCAACAATAATGATGGGGGTTGTTGAGTAGTTTTTCGCAATAAATCAAATAATTAATCCTTTTTAGGTCGTTCGCGAAAGCCAGTTAGAAAGATAGACGATGGGATTTTTTTGTTTTGGGACTGGTGGGAAGGGGAAGGAGGAAAATACTTCCACTGTATATATAATGACCGAATAAAGCTCAATTTATCATCACCTTAGTTTGCCGCGGCAAGTTAAGTGTTGAAAATATTTTCGCATGTGTTGCAACTTTTCGATTATAATAATATTGTCGAGGTTGTGATGATTTTCAAAAATAACTCAATACTACGAGTCTATGAGTGATATATTATTTAGAATAGAGGAACGGGGCATGTACTTGAAGAATATTCAGCAAAATAAATCATTTATACGCAGTTGCACAGTGGTTTGGGGAAATAATTTATGAAAGGGTTTAAAGTAAGTTTTTGCAATTTGGAATGATAATATATTGAAGGGAATTCTTTTTAAATTGACACATTTATGACTTGAAGTACAGAAGGTTTAATTATTTCGAGAAAAACAGTTAAACATTTTATTTAAAATAAAAAAAAACGATCAAAAAATTGTCTTAATAAAGTAGATATAAGTAAACATAGTTGTTTTTCAAAAGAATATTATTTATTCAGCAAACCAATTTTTTATGATTCAGACACTTTAGAATGTTTAGTACTTAAAGGTAGATAATATTGATAAAACTGACTATACATAAAATATGAAAACAAACATTCATTCCAAAGCAGAAAATAATAACATTTGTATTGATTCATAAGTTTTATTTTGTTTTTTTTTTTTTATAAGAAAAAGAACATGTTTTAAAAATACTTCAGACAATTTGTCTCCAAGTTCAAAAATAGACTTTTTGCGTTAAAATAAAAATTTCCATTTTTAGATTTATAAAATTGAGCGTGTTTGGGGTAAAATTTATTTTCTTGATTTTGTTATATATTAACATTTTAAAATGGGTTTAGGTCACAAAAGATGCCGTTCTTATATTAAATGTACGACCTTGTCCGTTTAAGTGTTATAGTACACCCAAAATCTTAATCAAAATCGTTAGAGCGGTTTTTAAAAATATTAAGTTTTTCCATATTGCAGGTACCATTATTTTGGTCATAAGAAAAAAATTACAATTTAACCTTCAATCGCCCGAAACTTTTATCTACCAGGTATTAAGAAAATCGCTTCATCGGTAAGGACTGTAGCTCGAGATAGAGACAGACAGACAGAATTGCCAGACTCGTTTTTCGTAATGTCATGTTTCATTGTTATCTCGATTTACATTTTTTTTACGAATCCTAAACTTGTCCTGGTAAAACAAATCTGCATTGACGAAAGTTCGTCTTTTTATGAAGCTCCTGGTGATAAATTGCATTTGCAGAGTAGAGATAGTTAACTCCTAAGACTCGTCGATGTACTCTCTGTCCTTTTGTACGAAGAGAGAGATTTTGTTTACAATGGCGGTAGACCAAACCATAGAATACTGATAATGGGAATGTATGTATGTCGAAAAACTTATTAGGTGATTTTCTAGTTTTGACTACGGTTTCGAGTTACATATAACGGTTTTTTTATGATTTTGGGTTTTGGCCGGACCTTTTAGTTTTATCCAAACAATAGTAGGTAAATATTGTTAATAAACGACAAATGTATTCTCCTAAAAAACAGTTTTTTTTTCACAAAAAACTAACATTTCAAGAAATACACAGACATTCAAGGAAAATTTAGACCAAAAAGACCTCAATTTCAAATCACAACCCAACCCATAAATTTACCCATTTTCCATGCAAACTTCCCTTTTGTAAATGCTCAATCACCTTTGTGATAACATCATCATCCAGAGGAACAAACAAATTTCAAAATGAGATAAAGACTTTAAAAAGCTACACACACATCACTTGTTCCCCCTTTTTTTTTTATTTCTTTGGAAAGTAAACACAAAAACACACAACCAAATTTATTTCTTTTACAGTTTACATCTCACACCCACAAATTTCAAATTATTTTAAACTCTGTAAATCTGCATCTCTTACTTAACACATCACCACTAAACCAGAGAAAAAAATAAAAAAAAAAAACTCAGTATGATATCCTTTTCCTCTTATCTCAAACGCACGCCATTAATATCCACACATTCGGTTTTGGAATTTATCCTTCCCGCAAAAACCCAGTACCTACCTATAAAGCAGACCGAAAAAAATGTAAACGTATTTTTCAAATGCTTTCAACCGTGTGTATTCGACATAAAAGATACAGACATCCACTAGCATACAAATGTAAAGTAAGTATAATGCCATCAGACACACGAATATATGTGCATGCCATGATGTCCTTGACCAGTTTTCTACTCTTTCCTTTTTTTCCGCTAAATATCTTCACACTAAATCTTCTTTTTTGGCTACAAAACAGTCAACACGCTCGGTTTTTCGGCAACAAAAGAAATACCAACAGCCATTTAGCATTTTAAAACCATCATCATCCTGCTCTCATGGCTCATGGCACACACTATACATGTAGTTCGGCGAGAAAAAGGACCCAAGGACACACACATATAGAGAAAACGAGGGTTCACCAGATTACAATCTTACTCTAAAAAATGTTTAAAAAAAAAGTAGAAAATTCAAAATAAAAAAAACAAAATAACGGGGAAGTGTAAAATGTAGGAAGTTTTTGGTCCCAATTTGCTGGAAGAAACATCCAACAAACTCTCCCGCACCTTTCGTTTGATATGTTCTGTTCTTGGTTATAGCTATTATCCTTCTGGCCCATTTCATTTTGTTTCTTTTCCTTTGTCATATAGTGTAACATGCCCATTATCACCCCTAAACGCGACATAAACACATAAAACAAATGTTCAAAAATGATATGTCTCTATTGGGGTACAGTTGGGGTACCCACACACTCACACTTATGCGACAGGATTACACACAAGGAAGTGTAAACCCAATTCCTCTTATATTTCAAAAGAAGTACATTTTTGATCCTTTTTTTTGCAAGGACAGAAAAAAATAAAGAAAAACAAAACTATTATCTCTTGATCCGTGTGTTTACTTATTTGTAACAAATTACATGGATATTTGCACATTTGTATGCAAATGTTTGAGTGTTGGTTTCAGAATCTTTTTTTTTTTTTGCAGCAATATTTGCACCCCTGCCACCCATATCGCACGTCACTGCCATAACTTAAATCGATTGGTAAATTTAATCGCATTGATGAGGGAAAGTACCACCCTACCACAATTCCCTTTCGTACACACACAAAATTCACATATGAGGATGGAATACATGAGAATAAAAAAAAAACAGACAAAAAGTAAAAAAAAAAAAACAAAATTAAGGGATAATCGGTGTGATGATGACACTTCTGTCATATAAATTTTGCAAAAAAGGGGATTTAAAAGTAATTTTCATTCGAATACTCTCTTATGCTTGTTCATATCGACAAAACGTCAAATGAGTGTCAATTTGTAGTCAGATTGGGGGTTGCGAACGTGCGGTGAACGTGGATAGTATTAAAACGATATATGTATGAGATTCGAGTGTGGATGAATTTTGGAAGCCCACGCAGATAGGTTCTTTAAATGATAAATCATATTATATTGGTATAGACTTGCAACTGTTAAGTTATTAAGCTTTGTTATAGATAAGTGGACATACTGGGAACGCCAGTCATGAATTAAACATAAAAGTTGTGTCATTGTTATGTTTTTTCTTAAGAATTTGAAATCATTCTGGTTAAAAAAATGGCTGGTAGGAAAGATCATGCAAATAAGAAAATTATATTAAAATTTACAAGGCGGATAGCAGGCGCCTTACTAAGTTTCTTTTTACTGGCAATATAGGTACTACATAGGGCAAGTTTAGGATTCGTAAAAAAAATAAAGTTAATAAAGGTTTTTACCTCAAAAAAATCCAACAGTTTTGAATCTTGGCACACTTACTAAGGGATGCCTGGTGATGTTCCAAAAAAAAGTCCCCAAGAATCCGATGTGAGCTCTAGCGGCAGCTATGAGAAACATGCAGTTTTTTCAGTTTTTCACGTTTATCTCGAAAACCGTTTTTCGTATTTTGGTTTTTCGTACAAAAATATAGCTTATTGAATTCTATTAAAAATTGGATCTCTACATTTTTTCATATCTGTAACAGTTTTGAAAATAACTCTAGCGGCGATGAAGAGAGACGTGTGTTCGGTTTATCGTTTTTGTCGTGAAAACCATTGCTCGTATCAAAAAATATTCTTCCACAAAGTGTAAGCTTATTAAATTTTCTAAAAACAAATGGTAATTTTCGTTTTGTACGTGTATTAGTTTATAAAAACACTATATCGTCAGTAACATGAGTTTTTGTTTCGGGTTTTCACTTTATCTTGAAAACGGCTTCTCGTATCGAAAAATTGTTGTTCTACAAAAATTTAAGCCTTATTAGATTTTATATAACAAAACTAAGACAACGAATTTCGTATTTGTATGTGGAATTTACTGTCCTTATACACATCACGTGCTGTCGAGCAATTAGTGAAGAACCTGGATAAGCTAAAGGCTGATGTAACAGCTATCCAGGGGCTTCAAAGGATAAAACCGTGTGACATCTACCATGCGAAGTGATTCATGGATCAGGGTCAGCGGATGTTTGAAGACTTAGGCAAGAAATCTTGGGCTTTAATGCGATAATCGATTGTCTGGGGCCTTTCTATGTAACTCGATGCTACTGCGACTTTTTACCCTTTTTTTCAGCGACTCTCCTAAATGTTTCTTTGGGACTTTCTACGCTTTTCTCCGTGGTATTTTACTTTTTTTCCCCGTTTTCTTAGCCCTTTTTACATGACCTCCCTTGGTATTCTCAGCAGTATCCCGCTATCTTTTTAACCAGTATTCCGCACCTTTTTTGCACCTTTTCATCGTAACACATGAAAAATTAAACATTTTCGGGAATCTTATAGATTTAGAAGGAGCTGAAATACTCGAGACCCCTAAAATACTGAAAACCGCGGACATTTTTTTTTTCAAAAATATAGTAGTCTGTTAATTTTTGCTGAATTTTTATTTTGTCTTCTTGATTTTTGTGGTGTTTGAGGGTTTTTTTTTGGGCAAGGCAAGCTTTAAATTCACTTTCTTTTAATGTTCTTGCACAATGTTATTCTCTATATCCTTGTCAACATTTTTATCAAATCTACAACTGTGTAAACACCAAAAACCGTTAATTTGTTTTGGTTTGATTTTCAATAACTCTGATACGAGTTGTATTAAATAACTATTCAAAAGTTATCAATCTAAAATCACAACTTTGGTAAAGCTTCTTTGTATCTTTATTTAAGTTTCTAACAGATTTTTTTAAGGGCATATTAAAAGTACTAAAACTTGTTTAACATTCTTCTTTATTTGTCATGCAACGCCACAACCAATTACTAATCTGTTAACATTAATTAATACACCATAAATTAACTTTAAATATCTTAACAATGCCTCATTTTAACTTTATTTTCTGGACATCTTCCAAAGATTCTCCGAAAAATACTTAACCCCTTTGTTCGTATATCTTTCGGCAAACCCCATATTGGAAGAGGATTAACCAAATTCTTTGGGTTAGTTAGGCTGCCACAAACTATTTACCCACATTAAAAAGGACACTATAGACACTTCTTTTCTTTTGTCTTTGTCAGCCCCTAGACTCACACAAAATTATCTTAAGAACTTTATACAGACGGTAGAGGTAGACCGTAAAATCCATTATACGAAATCCATTGAATATACATAATAAATAAAATCAAACATCTTTTCCTTCAACCAGCTCCCTGACGCCAAAGACCTTCACAATATGTCCTTAGTGGGCAGCTATGGTACCCACCTCCTGCACAGTTTTCACCCGCATCTCCTTCAATCCCTCAACCACGGAATGTTGGCAAACGGTGGACCAGCCAGTTACTTTGCCAGCGATCGAGGACTCTCCAAACCCGTATTAACGAATTTTCAACTGCCTTCAGCATTCTCACCTCCCAAATATATTGGCATATCCTTGGATCAGGTGAGTGTTTTTTTTTTCTAACAAAAATACAAAAAAAAAACAGAAAATCCAATTATGGTAACGGGATTTATCACATATCAACATCCTTGTCTCATGTTATTTTTTTTTTTTTTTTCGTTTTGGCAGAATCTATTCAACAGTAGCAGCGAATCGTTTCGAACGGATTCAGCCAGCCCGACATGCACATCACATGAATCCTTGGAGGGATCAAACGATTATGACGGTGAAAAGGGTGAAAGTCCACGAAGTAATAATTCTGATCCAAGGGATTTGAGACGTAAGTTGTGAGATACACTTTTAGATACTTTTTCAAAACTCAAAACATAAAATAAAAAAAAAATTGCAATTGATTTTTTTTGGGAGATAGAAAAACTTCAAGAGGGTGGGTGATAGTATAGTTGTGATGGATGTGATGTGTGTGTGTCTGTTTGTATGTAAATCAGGAGAAAAAAAGGACGATAATATGAAAAAGTTGTGCATTGTAACGCATGAATGGCTTTTATTGGCTTTGCCTGTTCATAGATAAACTAAACACCAAAAAACCCCCTTCAAAAAAAAAGATACAAAGATACTTTTTATCCTATTTTGTTCTTTTTTGTTTGCTTCATTTTTTTCTTGATTTGAAGAAATTAAAGAAAAATGCAAATTGATTTTTTTCTTTCGTCTTCTTTTTTTTTTTTGATAGTCGACTTTTGGTGTCCTGTTGTTTTCCTTTTCACTGTTTAATTTAAAGAAGAGTAAAGAAAAAAAACTCAAAACGAAGGACTATTTGCATTTTATCAAGTATCCTTGCGTATAGATTAACAAACAGAAAAAAAAGGATGTTGAAAGGAAATCACTTAATGAGAGAATTCCTTTCTTTCTTTATTAAATTAGAGAAATGTAGATTGGAGGAGGAAAGGTGGGTTAGTGTGTGTTTCCAAGGAGCAAAACCGAATGTAAATTTTGAAAATGAGATTGACCAAAGTGATTTTAATTGGCAGTCATAGTGAGTGGAGTGAGTAATTTGAGGAAAGGAAAAAAAAGTAATAAAAGTTGATTCTTTTTTTTCATGGAAGAAATGCGAGAAATGGTGTTGGAATTTTTAAAAGTGGTTTTTTTTCAACAGCTTTGATCTTTTAAAGTAAATAAGTCTGAATATGGGAGCAAATTATACGCGGAAAAAGCGTTATAGCGGCACTATAGTAACAAAAAAAAGCTATAGTAACAAAAAAAGAAGTCGATTCAAAAAACTTCGCAACATAATTTTTATACTGTGTTTTCTAAGATGTTTGATTTTATACATCTTTATACAATAGGTGTTGTTGTCAAGTTATAAAACATGAACTCGATATAGATGTCGCTGTAGTCGAGGATAGTACGTTAGTTTATTTTTATTACTATCTTTTATGTGCTCAGAAACCATTTGTTGAATTAAGTTAAAATTTTTAGGAGTGTTTTGTGAGCACATCTTCAAAAATTTTGAAGTAGTAACAAGATTTAACAATAGCTGGCGCTATAGTCAGATAACACAGGCCGACAAAATAAAAAAAAAAATGTTGGTGCCGAATGTATAAATATTAGGTTCTTGGTGTGCTGATTCAGAATCCGTTCTTAAATCTGCGTTATCAGCTCTTGTTTTTGAGATATTTTGGTCTGAATGAACAATTTATTAGTTGGGTGCCATTTTCTTGTAAGGAATTTAAATCATTCAACTTTCTTTTTTTTTAGTACAGATTTTAATTTTAAATACCGAAAATCAACTATTTTCTTGTGTCATTTTGCAGATTCTTGGAAACTTTTTGATGGTTTATACCCATTTCCAAAAGACAAGTTTTCAAATCAAGAACACATAGAATGTCAATGTCAAACAAATAAGTTGCGGTGGTGTCAAAATCTAATCCTAATTCCACTGATTCTAAGCTATTTTCCCATCCCACAATCAAACATTCCATCACCAGAACAAAAAAAAAAAATCCTCAAATAAAATTTTGACAAATAACCCTAAATCATTCTCAATTGCGCATCATCAATTAATTACAAAACAACAACATAAAAAAAAATAACAAATACCATATCGGCTACACAATAGCCCAATACACCTCCATAAATAGCTCAATTCCGCTACCGCACGTATATAAACGACTGCCGAAACCAATCTTTAAGAAAATTTATAGCATTCAATTTAAAATTATATCGTTTCTTTATGGGCCACCCCATTCCCCCACAACAACCAAAACCCGAAGAAAAAAAAAAACATCCTGTTTTAGTCTATTTGTTTAACATTCAACCTCGATATACGCGACCCCTGATCTTTTGGAATTTTTATTGATATTTGAAAATATCCCCCGCATGTTAACACTTCTTCGTATATCTTTACCGCCACCCGACGACCGACGCACCGCGCCGCACACTTCCGTAAACATTCCAACAAATCCATTCAAGAGGAGAAGAAATGAAAGAATATTCCAAGTGCCACTTTACTTAATCGATTGATGATGATACACGACGACAACGCTGAAGACAAAGACAACGACGACGTAAGAACCTAATCATGGATACATGGGCGATGCGATATGTCTTACAATATGCATCCACCCGTTTTCTTATATCGCGCAACCCATCGAGTAATCAAAACAAAATGAACACAAATCGGGAAACAATATTACCCTTCCCTATTATACGCGCCAGCTAGATTGGATTATAATAGCTCGCGACCGGAATTTTCAATCCTCAAAGATGAAACGCCATAGAATTTATTCTCCTCCATCCGCTGCTATCCGAAATTGAGCATGCATCCATATGGTGTTTATGATATGACTCCTTCGAGCGTGCTGCGATGATGCTACTAATCGCCGCGAACAAATAAACAATCATTACCCGAAAAATTGACGTTTCTCCAGTACGAGCAGAGAATGATGTGCCATTGTTTCCAACTTCGAGTTTTTTTTCCTTTCGAATTTCGACAACCCCATTGCAGCATGCATATCCGCAATCCGTAAACGGTAAACGGTAAACGTCATCGCATCATGGATGAAGATACTCCAACTTTGTAAATATAAATTCCCGGTGTCAATCCTTTTTGCCTAGGGTGGGGGCATTAAGCATCCACATCAGGCGAAATGCGAATGAGAGATACTTTTGTTCACTCTTCAATTTCAATAAAAGATACTTTGTGAATCTAGTCTAGGTGCGAGACTTGTGTACACTTTTTTGAAATGACACAGCCGGCAAAATGGCTCCATATAACTGTGAACTGTAAGTGTTTGACGTTTAAAAACAAAGAGGCAAGGAATCTCTTAATTACGATCATTATTTCTAATGGTTTTGCGGAGTTCTGTTCCTGGAAGCTCTCGATGTTCTATGGGGTATGCGAGCATATTGTGCAAAGGGATTGTGCTATTATTGAGAGGTTTGTTTAACCCTTTCCTTCTTGTACGTACTAAATGGTTTGTCATGGGGAACTCTCTTAAATACCCTCCCTCTATCCCCCTTCTCTCTCTCCCTGGCAAGTGTTTCAAAATATGTGATGTTTGACGATATTTTTGGAATTCTAAAAGTTTCAAAGCGGAGGCAAAGTGGCGGATTGAGTGTTTTACTTTTGTGGGAAATGTATACTTTGTCGCTTCCGTTACGAATTCATTTGAAATAGAGTTGGGGGTGGTTGGTGTGGGTATTTGGGTTTTGGGTGGATGTGGAATTCGTCAGGAGATTTGTAATTATTGTAAATTGGAACTCTTTACGTTAAAATGACTGTTTTAATTGTAGAAGGGTAGAGATGGGCAGTAAAGTTGTGTCATTTGATACTTGTTTATGGGCAATAGGTAATTTTTGTTGAAGCGGCTAATTAAATGTTAACAACGGAAACGTTGTATAAAATCGTCGGGGATATCATGAATTTAGTCGTAACAACAGAAAGTCAATGCATTATCGCATTTTATTGACATTTACCTGTGTCACTTCATGGGGTACCTAAGCCTTGACAAACGGTAACGGTGACTACAATTATGAAACTTGGAGCTATGAGATCGCAGAAGCGCCAAAGATAAATGTACCTTGCAACCAAGGAATGTTGCAACCAATGCCCTCTTAACAGACGAGATGGTAATGACGAGTCGAAACGAGGTCTTCTGCTATTTGGATTTGATTTTGTAATAGAGGGAAAAGAAGATCAACATAGAATTTGGAATTTAAAAAATATTTTTTTGTCTTTTATTTATTCACAAAAAAAATTCTTTTGAGGTAAAACTAACCACATTTTTTTCTAAACTATAGAGAACAGTAAAAAATATAAATTGTTCATTTTTCCGTACAATTTGTTATAATAAATAAAGCATTTGTCTATTCTAGGTAGTAATTTGTTTCGGTATTAGGTACTTATCATTTTTACTTGCCAGTTGGTACTTCTTGTTAAAGTGTGAAGCGTGCTAAACAAGTATCTACAAATTGAACGCCCCTATTTTAACATTCTGTATTGAAATTCAAAGGGGCGTTTACTTTTTATTTATTAAATGCATGCCCTAATAAGAAATAGGCGATAGACAAATCAAGTGAAAAGACTCGAGTGTGTAATACCTACATTATGTTGAAAATTTTTAACTGATACTTTTTTCTGTAAGCTGTAACCAAAGATAATTTTTAAGATTTTCTGAATTTTCAAAAGGGTAGGTTAGGTATATTATGGTAAATTTATTTCTTTTTTTTTTAGATGAGACTAAGCAAATCTAGTGAATTTTCTACAAATCTACATAAAATGAAGACCCTGTCTATTTAAAAGTGATTCAAATAAAAAATATGTTTGCAAGAAACAATGTTAGAAAGTCGGACTACGTTATCTCTTAATTCCTTTTATGTATCGATATCGATAACGATTATTTAATTTTTATTTTGGAATTCACATAAAGTATAGATACCATTTATTGTGCAGTTTTTAAAATTACAAAATGATTAAAAAATACCTTCATAACACAAACATTCAAAGTGATTTAAAAATAAATGGCGCCCAACGTATCTTGAGAACAAAAAACCACTTATGCCGTGTTAAACTGATTAATGACTCGGAATCATGATCACTCCCAATTTGAAGGAAGTGCTTCGGAAACTTCATATTTAAATAGCGAAGCATCGAAAATAAAAAAAATATAAAAGAGCAACAAAATAAAATATTCCTTATGAATCCACTTCAAATTCGCTACGCTTTGGAAATTAACTGTGTATGTAACTACGAGGACTTCACATTATTAATGAAGTCACATATAACAGTTCAGAGGTTTGGTTGAGTGGCGCCTAATGTTGGACCTATGAAATAATATTATTTCAATGTTAATAAATAGTACCAATAAACGTCTTAATATAAAAGACAGAGTTTAAATAGATAGAAGAAATGTCTACTTACCTCAGCTTTATGCACAATAATCAAAATAAGCTAGTCACATTGAATATTCACATATTTACCCCTTTTAATAACGAGCATCCAGCTGTGAATAAACACCTTTTTAGATTTCATCTGTGCTATAAAATTATATATAAATCCTATATACCACTACCACACCCTTCCCCCCTCTAGAACATAAAACCAATAATAATTCATTTCATAATATCAAAATTAATTTTCCAAATCCAATTTGTTATGCATCCACCACCTAATCCATTCTATACTTATACCCTACCTATACACATATATAACTACCCCCATATCATCATCATTGAAAATTGAAACAATTTTTCAACAGCAATTAATAACTATATAACATCGCATAATGTTCCACTTCAACTCACCCGGCTAATCACTTCAAAAATCTGTGCAAAGTCATCTTTCACCTAACAATTCTATAACCACACACAAAATGTATAGAAAAAGAGGTATAGATAGATGTATAACCCCCAAATAACACAAGCATACACACAGCACCACACACTTTACCAACAACAACAACTGTTTTCCCTTAAAAGCTCATTAAAAGCAAATCATTTAAACAAATTACAAGGCAAAATGCTGTATTGTACATTTTTACTCTCACTCTTCGAACATACCCTTCACGATTTTCTATACAAAACTTCAAAACGTCAAAAGGTCAAAGAGTTTTGGAAATACACAGAACTCAGCACACAACTACGAGAAATAACTCGAACCATGTGTTGTATATGCAGCTACTACAACCATAATTTCGCAAAAACATTACAACAACATGACAAACTCTATCTCTCTGATTCTTGTGTAGGTATTGTATTGTAGGTAAGGAAGTTTAGTATCTAGTTGTTTCATGTGGTACTCCACGAACTCACCCCAAAATGAGGTTAGCAAAACAGTTAACAGATGTCATCCTCCACATTGATATCTATTCATTTCACAGAGTTTAATTACTCACCAAGCGAGAGATGAATTTGCCTAATTTTCTAAGCTAAAGTGTGTCAAATTTAAAATAAATATTTGTGACAGTTTTTGTCCTCTTGGGTTTTAGGGGTGGTAACCGTGGTGGATGGTAGCGGTAGCAACAGCGGCGGCGATGGCAGTGCCACATGGAGTGGGTCACAGAGTACAGGTTACTGGTTTTCGACATGGCCATATTTTGACAGACAAAAAAAAAAATATGAGGAAAAAACCTCCATGTCAAATGCCAAACAATGTTTTATGAAAACAAAAAAAAAGGTAAAAAACTGTGTGATTTGCGTTGAAAGACAGGCATACATTTTTTGACAGTTCGTTGAGTTGTGTTGTTCGCGGTTTAAATGTCAACAGCATTTTGTTTTCAGGCTGTGGTGAACAGAAAAATACCGTTTTTTCCTCATTATTACACAAAAATAAAATGAATTTACGCGCTTGAATAGACGTCAAAAAGTTTTTGTGTTTTATTTTGTTGCAACCACACACCTCTTACTCTTCCTCTACCCTACCTACTCTACTCTACCGACCGACCGTATACCGACCGATCATCGTCACAGGAAATATTTTGCATACGCATAAATGTTGAACACATCCGTGCGCCATTCTACTACCGATACCACACCACTGACACCGGCTGCCAAAAAATCAACCAACCGACGGAACTCATTCATCCGTCTAATTTTCCGGAAGTTCTCATTTCATCATGTTGTTTGTTTTTTTTTTTTGCTTTCTCTTGAATATTGCAAATAACGTTATTGTTTTGATATTATCTTTGGTTATCGTTTTGTTATATCGTTTTAATAAAAATTCCACAATTCCATTGTGTTTGGCCACATTATTTATTCTTGCAATTGCAATAAAAATCCCTATTAGTCACATGAAAGTATAAGCATATGAGGCTCATATTTCTACTCTGCCGGATCCTGACTGTTATACGGATACGGCTCGGCTATATGGTGTGTGTAGTTTATCATGGAGGAATGAGAGAAGGGGATTGAAGCAGCATAAGAAGAATTTATACAAAAAGGACACAGTAGGACTCTCCTCTAAATACCATACTAAAAGCAACCCTATATTTTGAAAGCAGGAAAACTCATAACTCATTTCCCTTTTATGGAATATGTTTTTTTTTTCTTTCTTTTATTGTTTGTTGATTTTTTTCGGTGTTAACACGTGTACTAATTTATGTTATCCTTGTTGAAATTGAATAGGACTACTACGATGATTATAACAAGGATGATGATGATGATGGAATGGATGTAAAGTTGAAAAATGGATAAAACATGCACTGCAATTATTTTATATTGATATTTTTTTAAGTTTTTTTGGGTAAGTGTGTGACAGGTCAAGTGGAAATTTTGATCTGTCATCGAGAATGTTGCCATAGCAAGTCAACATCGGATTTAAAAAAGCAGGGCAACATACATCGAATTAATTGGCAAAATTGTATCCGGCGTTGGGCGCCAGTTGTTATTTCGAATAGTTTCTCAAACAATTATTTAGTATTTTCACAGAGGTGTCACGGTTTTGGTAGTTGTATAATTAAATATAAGTAATAAATAAATGCTTACAAACTTCATTTTACTATCAACTATGATCCGTTTGTAGGACTTCAGTGAAAGTTTCATGCATAGTTTAATGTATCTTCATACTTCAATGCTTAAATCACGTGAAACATCTTTCCTGAAAAATATCTTCAGTATATTCATCAATTAATGAGTTTCCTTTCCGATTTTTTCACAACGATTTTTACAATTGTCAGCCAAAATGTACACACGCAAAAAATCGAAAAGTGTAAAGTGTAGTCAGAGCCATTAACTTATGTGAACCAAAACAGAAAACGAGACATTCCAAAAGAATTTTTGTTCCACTTCAACATTTCAAGACACGGTCATATTATTGTTCATGATCCGGGCATTGTTCATGCCCAGTAGAGGCGGCCTGTAACTCACCCGCCGACACGGACGGAGATCTCAAAAGGGCGGGATTGACATCGGTCGGATGGTTTTCAAATGATTTTGATATTGACCACGGGAGAGAGCTGTCATTTCGTCGTCCGTTGAATAAGTTAGTCAGTTAGTTAGACCCGGCAACCCCGGGTTTCTTTCGGCTAGTATTATATAGAGAAAGTCTTATCTATTTTTATTTTATATTTAATCTCACGTTGGGCGCCATTTGTGTACATTATTATTATTTCTTCCTTATAGCCTAAAGTGTAACGTGCAAGCTACTCCTCCACCAGTATAAAATATCAAATATATGAGAAAAACATTGCTTTGTCTTCAAGGACTATAAAATACAGTCACCACACTCGTTTAAAAATAAATTGAACTTTGACTATTGCAATCGTATACTGCGTCACACATCCATGCCATCTTCATGCATTTTCAATCTAAAACTCTAATTGTCACCATTAAATCCAAACGTTTGTTGGCTCTTCTTTTCCAAATATGCATATATCCATAAACTGCATCCTTGTTGGTTTGATATTTAAATAATTCGTATCCCCATTTCTGGCCCATTATACCCTTTTCCCTCCTTTTTAGAACAAAATGCAATCGCAACAAATTCCCAATGCAATTTGCAATATAGACAACAGATGACGCGTCCGTGTATCATGCATATTTCTATCCACTCTCGCGCGCACTCATCAGCCATTAGGGCTCTCTAAAATGGTTATTATCTGTTACAAGGTTCGTTGATTATTCACTACACAGGATGTAATGACCGTTAAATTTATTTTTCGTTTGGTTTTTTTTTTTTGTTTTAGTTTTGATGATTTTGATTGTGATTTTGTAAAAACAACAAAATTAATTCAAATATAATTACTTACTCACTTTGTTTGTTGTTGTTGTTTGCAATTATTCCAGATGTCCATAGCAACAGTGGTGGCCAACAGCAAAAAAATGGCAACTCTCGTGGTCATGTTCCTGATGTGTGTCCGGTGTGCGGTATCAAACTCACACCCGAAGAATGGAACTCACACTTCCTAACCGAACTAGATAGGCTTTATAAATTGAGCGCGGGCATGGAACGAGCGAATTTACAATCCAATTATATGTTTGCCCCGCCATGTCCTGCCCAGGAGAATGCCATCCGGACTAGTCACAATCGATGGGAGGTTTGTTTGATTTTAATTTGATTAAAACTATTGGCATTTTATTCTATTACATTTTTTATGTATCTTAGACATTCCAGAGAATACGAAATAATCGACAGAATCGTCTACGAATAAAAGTACGAAAACGAAAGTACGGTAGCGACATGTACTTCTTGGATAATCTTTTTTGCAGTTCGTGTCCGATTTGCAAACGCAAATATTCAATGGACCCTACCAAGAGTGAGGTTAGTTTTTTTTTTTTTTTTGTTTTTCTGTCTTTAAAGTTCACATTGGGTTGGGTATTGATACATTTTTGAACTGTTTGTTTGACAGGAAGAGCAACAACCGAAAGAAGAAATCGAAACGGTCGATGTGGAAAGTTGTAACGACGATGTTCCAGATTCCGGTTCAGAAATGAATAGTTCAAGTAGCGTTGGGAAGCTAGACGGAGTTCTGTACAGAACTGCATGTGTGATAAATAAGGAAAGTGCAGAAGATGATGTGACGAATTCGAACAACAATTGGGAGTCAAACTCCAGTCCACATATCAGTGGTGAGTTCTTTTCTTCCAAAAAACCATACGTGTCTACCGATATTTCAATAATTAATTTTTCTATTTCAGTGAAAAATGTGAATGAGCTTTCATCGACAACGCATCATTTCTACAATGCGGACTCTTGTGGTGAGGAGCGCAGTTGCAATAGCAAAGAAATCGATACGAATACGTGCAATAATGACAGCGATGAAGATGTGATCGTTGACGATGATGATTCGATGAAAACTTTAAACGCAAAGAAGCGAAAATTTGAAGAAACCATGAGCAATAGGTTAGATCTCTTAAGTCTTTACTTTCTTTCAAAAAAACGAACAAATCTTAAACATGATGATTTTTCCCGATTTTCTGATAGAAATGAAAACCACTCACCCGAGGATGAACGGCCACGTTCTGAGCCGCAAGTTACCAGTACTGAGCCAAATATTGATATGCCGATTAATAATAACAACAATAACAACAATAATAACAACAACAACAACAACAATAACAACAAATACAATTTCGAAGAATTACGTTCGAAAATACCGGATTCGGAGAATGGCAGTGGTGGACTACCGGTATCAGCAGCAGCAGGAGTACAAACAGTTGGTGCTTCTTCTGGTGGTGGTGGTGGAGGCAGCAGCTTAATGCAGGACTCAAAGGTGGGGATAAGTTCGGATAAACCGGACGAAGAATACAAATGTTTCATTTGTAAGGTAAATTTGCATTAAATTTTAGTTTCGCTTGCAATAAAACGCAACTCACTGCATGGCAATTCCTTTTAATTTTACGTATTTTTATATATCTCTAACACACACCAACCAACCAGCAAATTGTACCTATAGATGTATATTAAACCTACCTTAACTTTGAATTCTGACAGCTGTCAAAAAAATTAACAAAAATTGTTTTTTTTTTCAATTTTTTTCTCTAAAGACAGGTATAAAGGAATTCTCTTCGGATTTTTTCCGCGGGCGAAATTTGTATTTCCATCAGAGCTGTGCGAATGTCATGTCCACTTATCGATTGAGTAAAGATATTCAACAGCAACAACAACATCACCAGCAGCTGTTGCAGCACCAGCAGCAACAACAACAACAACAACAACAACAACAGCAGCAGCAGCAGCAGCAGCAGCAGCAACAGCATAATGTATCAAATAATTAGTTTAAAACAAAACTGTAATTAAACTTTATCTAATTTTTCTTTTTTTTTTATTTAAATTTTATTTAAAAAAATGCACATATTTTTTTCTTTTTTAATTTAATTTGAACTTAGTTTACTGTAGATTTATTAGAAATTATTATAAGAAAATTAATAAGTAGTTACTACGGTATGGCTTTGTGCGATAATGTTTAATTTTAAGGTAAAACTTATGTAGCCATTTTTTTCGACAAAATGGCCTTGACAAATAAATGAGCTATTATTATATAAATTAATCGGTTAATAATATTTAATTTAAAATTAAAAAAAAAAAAACAAATAAATCAATAAAACAAAATTATGTAAACATGAATTTAGAAAATATAAACAAATAAAAGAAAATAAAAAAAAAACAAACACAAAAGTATATAAATCAATTTATTGTTATATTTAAACATGAGAAATAAAAATACTAACACGCAAAATAATACAAAAAAAAGCAATTTTTCTTTCATTTTTAGATAACCAACAAGTTTTTTTTTTCTCAGAAAAAAGGGGTAAGTATCTTGAATCACTTGAACTAATTATGTGAAAAAATGCTTAATTTAGTGGAAAGCTCTTAATTTAAAATTTAATTTTAAAATTACATTACGTTGATGGACAGCGTCCCATTGGTGTAGTATATAGTGATATATATTGTTGGAAAGGTGTTAAAATCCCCAGAAACTCAGAATTCCTAAAACCCATGATTCAGAAAACCCGAAAACCCTAAGACCCTAAATCCAGAAAATCAAAAATCCCAAAAACCCAAAGTCCAAAATCCAGAAATCCCAGTGATTAAATTTGAAATTTTTTGCCAAACTAACTAACTTAACTTACTAACAGTAGCAAAAAAAAATTCATTTAACAAATAAAAATAACAAAAAAAAAACTTCGAAAAACGAAACAAAACAGCCAATATCCAAAAAAAAATTCAGATCGTAGGAAATCCGCGTTAGAAAATTGATTTTAGAACGATCTTTCCGTTAACCGACAATGTTTTTTTTTTTTGTTCTTGGACTACGTAACATTTTTTTTCAAAAGTGGGAATACCCGGAGATAATTTTTTGATTCAATGTTGGTCAACATTGATTTTTAACTTTAAGCCATATCATATTGATATTGTTGTTCTCTTTTTTATTTTACGTTGTTTTTTCCCTCAGTGTTTATTTGTTCAATTCTTTTTCTTGGATGCATCAAATCGGAATCTAATTTCGGGTTTATTTTAAATGGATTCTATTTTTTCTGGATTTTTGGTTTTCAGGATTTTGGTATTTCTGAATTAACGATATTCGGGATTTTGGGTTTTTGAGACTTCGGGTTTTCGAGATTTTGGGTTTTCTGGAAATCGGGATTTTGGATTTTCGAAATTTTGACCCCAAACTGTTTTTTTTTACTTGCGATATAGGTATTATAGGGCAAGTTTAGGATTCGTAAAAAAAATCGAACTAGAGGTAGAGGACGCGAAAAAAATGGGTCTCGCAATTCTGTCTGTCCGTCTGTCTGTGTATACCTCGTACTACAGCCTAAACCACTGCGCTGAACCAATTTCCTTAAAATTTGGTAGTTAAGGGTCTTTGGCGATTCACAAACTTGATGTATGTTATGTTTAAATTAATATATCATTCATCTCCTAAAAATAAACAATTCACACTTTGTCTGGGAGAAAATTTTAATAATAACAGAAATAATCGCATTAAATCACATACATAAGAAAAAATGAAGTGTTAGTAAAAGTAATATCCAGTCTTAGGGTCTGATACGAATCCGTGAAGTAACTAAATCATCCCACCTATTTCCTCTCTCCAAGGGTAATAAAATCTGTGTGCTTATTAAAAGCTTTTGCATACAAAATTAAATGCACAACCGGGTCGCACGTACCTGCTAATTTGTATATAAACAAATTCTCAAAAATTAAAAAAAAAAAAGTTGGTTTATGCTATTTTCAAAAAATATAAATGAAATCTAAGAAAAAAATTTAAAGATTTTTTTAAAAATCCAAATTTTTCTTGAAAATTTTTATATCAAATAATTTTAAGGAACTTCCGGGTACCATTAGTAGAATTTTTTCAAACATTTCTGTCATTTCAAAAGTATGACCTTACTAACCGACAGGCAGAATTGCGAGACCCACTTGTTATGCATTCCCTATCATCGTAATGTCATGGCTGATTGTTATCTCGAGTTCCATTTTTTTTTACGAATCTTAAACTTGTCCTACCAATATCGCATAATATTCATGTTTTACCAATTTTTAAAGCCTAACGATACCCCTGATTAAAATTAGCTATCAGTTGAGCTACAAAACATCAATTTTCAATATACGAGTAATTGACCATCGAATAAAAGAGTTGATTATTTTTAAAAGATTGTCATCAAAATTTTAATATTTCTAATTAAAGTCCAACAAATTCGACGAAAATTTGTTTAATTTTTTTTTCTTTTCAGTTGATTGAATTAAACATTTCTTCTAATGATTCTATATTCCTGTATGTCGTTGTCAGCCAATTTTTTTTATTATTATTTAAACAACATCATATCATGTTAAGAATAACAACTGTGTCAGCATAAAAACCCATAACAAACAAATTCAACTTTCTGAGCTTCTCCAAAGTCTTACTCCCGCCCACGTAGAAATATACTGTCTATACACATTAGATATACGCATTTATGCTTTATTTTGTTGTTGTAGATATCTTTCTATTTGAGTAAATTGTTTAAAAATAAATTTGAACAAAAAAAAATAAAAAATTATCATGCCAAGAATAACTCAATTGACACTTCTTATTAATGCTAAGCGAATATTCAAAGCTCTATCAGTCTTCCAAGCGTTCTCGATCAGTTAACAAGTGGTGATTATAGATTCATAAGAGAATTATTATATTTTTTGTTTGATTATTTTTTTTTGCAACAAGTGCAGAATATTTAATTTGTTTTAAGTTCATAAATTTACTAAGATTATAGAAAAAATGTTTGTTAGTCAAGCTGTGATGAGAAGTGTCGTTCCTCGTGCTGCTGTCAATGCAACACGTTGTGTCAGTTCTAAGGAAGTTTTTGCCCGCGAGGAAAAATACGGAGCACACAATTATCATCCGCTTCCAGTGGCCCTTAATCGTGGTGAAGGTGTTTTTGTGTGGGATGTTGAGGGTGTAAGATACTTTGATTTTTTGAGTGCATATTCAGCTGTAAATCAAGGCCATGGACATCCAAAGATTGTTGGCGCCCTGGTGGAGCAGTCAAAACGTTTGGCCTTAACCTCAAGGTGAGAGAAAGTATACCTAACCTAATCTTAATAAAACAAAGTAATCGTGTATACATGAGTACCATTTTAATGCACGTTTGTAGATAACTTATCAAAATAAATTTACATCAGAGTGCAATGGGAATATTAGACAAGCGATGGTGACAATGGTGAGATATTAATCTAATCGCATGGGGGTTAATAAATTGAGTTTAATATAAATATCTGTTCGAAGTTTTGTTCAATTTAAGTTTTTATTGATAGAATGATATTTATTTGACGTGTTCTAATATTTCAATATTAAATCGAATGTAGTACAACAATTGCAGGCATACATTCGAATTTATCAGGGTTTCGATGGTAATCGATGTAAGTAAAGTAAAGAATTTCATGTTTTTAAGTTTAATAGCAATCAATACAGTTGAAGAAAAAAAGAACGTCAAAACTTGTAGAATAGAATTCAAACTTGTACGTTTTCTTCAAAACGGCTCTAACGATTTTGATTAAACTTTTTGATATGATTTCTTCTGAAAAATCTTTTTGAAAAATCTATTGGGTCGTTTTTTAAATTTTTTGTATTGATTTTTCCAAAAGAAAAATGTCGTATGCCATTTTTAAGACATTAGTCACCAACATCTAAAAACAAAATTTTGAAAAAAAATTAGGGACCCATAAAAGAAAAAAAAAATTTTTTCCAAAAAAAAACAAAAGCTAAAATTTTCAATCTAAGTTGATACATAATAGGATTGCACTACATGAGCAAGTTTGTGCGATCAAGTTGTGCATTTTATTTTTACTGTTTTTGAAAAATAAGAACTGTATTTCACAAATTAAGAAGAGAACTTTGGATTTTTGTGCTCCTATTTTTATAAATTACATTTTGAACAAGAGTTTTATTTGTAAACAAGGCTAATAAAGATATAAGAGTCCCGAATGCTCTTGAAATTATATGCTTTTTTTCGCGTTCGAATATGGTTAGCCTTAAAATATTAATGATCCTATTATTAAGTATCACACTATTTGTGTGTAAACAAAAATGTGTGTATTTTTGTAATTAAAATTCCATTTGAACAACAATTTGGATGAAACCATATGACATACAAATCGTGTTTGTACGTCATTTTTGGTCATCCATTTGTAGTTCAGATGGTTTTGTGCACTTTTATGAAAAAAATACACAAATTTACATACAAATTTTGGTGTTTTCACAAATCGTGTGATACTAGCTGTAAAAAAAACTAAAAACAATCAATTTTATTCGAAGTAAATATATTTTCGTACTTGAAATCAATATTTAGATTCCATAAACAAAAATAGACATATGCTTATCATTTTGCAACAACCATTGAATAAAAATGCATTATTTATGTATATTTAGTTTATCAGCTATACGCACGCCGATTCATAATGTACTGATAAGTTTTAATCTAATAGCACAGTGAACTTGATAAAAAAAAAAAATCGACTTTGTATCAATGCTATAAACAAATATTATGACGAAAATTTCTAAACTCACCAAAGTATGCCGACCTTGAAGGGAATCTCGACTTTTTTTATATGAAATTGGGATCTTAAATTTAAGATAAAAGATAAAACACTTTAATTTTAGAGGTCTTATCTATAAACGAAAACTTTCCACAATAACTGGACATGGACAAAGATTAGAAAAGATTATTTGAAATTATTTTTAGCATTTATGGTTAATTTTTTTTTTCTACTTGCAGAGCATTTTACTCGGACGTCCTTGGCGAATATGAAGAATACATAACAAAATTCTTTAAATATGAGAAAGTATTGCCAATGAACACAGGTGTTGAGGGTGGAGAAACTGCCTGTAAGTTAGCCAGAAAATGGGGCTATGTGAAGAAAGGGATTCCAAAAAATCAAGCTAAGGTACAAATTTGGTTAACTGACTATAATTTCAAACTTATCTTTGTTCTACTTTAGATAATTTTTGCCAAAAATAACTTCTGGGGTCGCACTATGTCAGCTATATCAGCATCAACAGATCCAAGCAGTTATGATGGATTTGGTCCTTTTATGCCTGGATTTGAAATTATTGATTACAATGATGTCAATGCATTGGAGGTTAATTATAAAAAAGGTGTATGAATACCTACTTTTTGCTCACCAGAAAACCTTATGATTACAGAAAGCTCTTCAAGACCCCAATGTGTGTGCATTTATGGTCGAACCTATTCAAGGTGAAGCTGGAGTTGTTGTACCCGATGCAGGTTATTTGACAAAAGTTCGTGAATTGTGCACAAAGAACAATGTCTTATTTATTGCTGATGAAGTTCAAACTGGATTGGCAAGAACAGGAAGAATGTTGGCAGTAGATTATGAAAATGTTAGACCCGACATTTTGATTTTGGGTAAGTTTCTCAAATCATTTGCGCAGGGTCGTAAAAATAATTTTAACGTGCGGTTTATTACTTTGTTTATTATAGGAAAAGCCCTTTCTGGAGGCATATACCCTGTTTCAGCTGTTCTATGTGATGATGAAGTAATGCTTTGTATTAAACCCGGTGAGCATGGATCAACCTATGGTGGTAATCCACTTGGTTGCAAAGTAGCAATGGCAGCATTACAAGTATTAGTTGATGAAAACTTGGCTAAAAATGCTGAAAACATGGGAAATTTACTGCGAAGTGAATTGAATAAATTGCCAAAAGATATTGTTTCACTAGTGAGAGGGAAGGGATTATTAAATGCTATTGTCATCAATCCAAGTAAGAATTTTAAAACTTTGAAAATCTATAACAAGTTTATATCTCTAATCCCTTATAGAATACGATGCTTGGGATGTTTGTGTTAAACTGAAAGAAAATGGTCTTCTAGCTAAGCCAACACATGGTGATATTATACGATTTGCTCCCCCGCTTGTCATCAATAAAGCACAAATTGAAGAAAGTGTAGAAATTATTAAAAAGACTGTTCTATCAATGGATTCGAAATAAATATAGTAAAAAGGCTGAATTTTGATAGTTTGTTTTGTCATTGCATTCCATTTAAATACTAAATTTAGAAAAAATGAAAAATCGTTTTACCGTATCGTAAAATTTAGGAAGTCATAGATGAACAAGAGGTACCAATTAGATAAGGCAAATGTCAATGTTTACTTATATTGTATAAAGTTAAGTTACCATGAATATAACATATAATATAACTCATATCAGTGTGTCAATTTTTGTCACAAATATCTAGGTTAAGTTAGGTTAAAGTGGATGTTATTTAAAGCATCTGACACAGTTAGACCAGTAGAGGTGCATTGTGATTGCAAGAGTCTGCTAGAACATTTGCAGATTGCATAAATCTTTCACAAAACCTCTGCTTGGATAAAACTATAGGATTTGGGGTGGGTGCGAGGTTGGTGGGTGTATGCAAAGATCCGTATGATGACTTGTTCCGTGATGAGATGTTTCATGACGACCAGTCATTTGGATTTGTTTGCAGCAAATTGGTAAATTCGTTTGGGTAAAAAACTTTCTGCGCACGATAAAAAAATAAAAGTAAAGTGTAACTGTGATTTAACCAGCGACCTCTTGCTTACGAAGCGAGTATCTTGTCATTCCGCTACGGACTGAATAATTTATGATTGGCTTAGAATGCATATGAACAAAATGAGAGAACAAATCGTTTGCATCAAACGACTTTCGTTTGTAGTAAACGGAAAGGTGTTTAGATGTTGGAAGCATTTAAATTTGCCGCAATCAACTCATAAAAATAAGCCCCAAACGTATGTGTTGTTTTGCATTATGTTTGCATTAGTGGAATTACAATTTGGGTCAAATGTAATACAGTTACTACGAATGAAAAACTTTTGCGTGGATTGTATTAACTTTCCAGCAAGTGATTTTCATTCAATTCAAAGGATATTAGGCTCAAACGAAAACAAAAATATTATTTCTCTGAGTGTTAAAATCAAATAAGTATTTATTTAAGGGTGCATGTTGACACAAACAGACAAACGATTGAGGCACACTTCAATGTAGGATGTATGAGAAAAAATAGCCCCTAGATTATGGAATGGTCATATTTAATAAATTTGAAAATGGCCTTTTTCTTGAAACAAATGCACATTTCAGAAAAAGACAACAATAAGTTTTAACCTCTGATTTCATACAAATTTATTCACAAACTATTGTAAGTTATCGTTTCAATTTTATATTAAGTAGTCCACCATAATAAAATGTAATTTTTCGAGTTGACATTTCCGTCTGTTGTAACTCTCCAGTTTTTTTTTTTTTTTTTTTTAATGTTCAACTTCAAAATTTACTGCTTCCGATAGACTTCATACACAAAAATATAATTGGTAATTACAAAACCATGTGGTGGAGTTTAAATTTTATTTAATTGACACCAAAAATGAAAATAAAATCATAATTTCATTTGAGTCTGCGACATCAGACAATCATGCAAAAAAAATACCTGCTTTAACTCTTTCGCCGCTCTTTCGTTCAACGTAAATAAAAAAAAATGAACCACAACAAAACAACTTCACTTATGCAGTAAACCATTTTTTTTTATTGATGTCAGACCATCATGCATATTAGCTTGATCAAAATATATTTAAATTACAGAGCGAATAATAATACAAAAAAAAAAAAGAATTCCACATCATCCTGCAATTTTTCGCATGAAAAATTATTATGTATTCCTGTGGCACAACTCCATATCCTCCCAGAGTGCAGTGGTTGAGGTTGAAGCGGCGCATGCAAAAGAGTCTACCAACCTACCAACTAAAAACAAATGTCAAGCAGCAATAAAAATTCCACCACACTCAAAATGGAGAGTAACAAATGTTACTTTTTCCAAAATATGAAATCTGAATGCAAAGAAAAAAAAAATACAAAACACAAATAAAATGCCCAATGACAAAAAAAAAAAAGGATAATTGATTACTGTACCATACGAGTCCTTTTTTCGCTTCTGCAACAACGTGTGATGAACTTTGAATATTAAAATTTATAATTGCTCTTAAAGTGTGCGGAAAAATCAGTGCGCCGGGAAATTGTCATTCCCTGTGTTTTTCGTCGAGTGAAGCGGAGTTTGGGGTTAGCAACACATAGTATAGTTCTGTCAAAAATGTTTCGTCCTTGCTGCATATTGGGATTTTCGCTTTTGTACTCTTTTTTTTTTATTATTTTTTTTCCATTCCGGTGCGCACTGGAGTGTGTTGTAGTAGTAGTAGTAGTCATAGTAGGTACTCTCAAGGCTGCTGGAAAAAACAGCCTTGCAACAATCTAATAATGAATTCAAGTCACATTTCGTTGAGTTCGGTGTTTTAGGAAGTTATGGGATTTTTTTGTGACCATGCCTTCCGACGACATCTTTTGACAGTAGGTATACTGCCAACAAGCGAGTACCACAGAGCGCACCACTCTCTGGTGTGACAGTTAGTGGTGGTAACTTTGTGGATGGCAATTACGTTTATGGAATTAAGTTGGGCGCGGCAGTGGAAAAAAAAACTTTGTTCCGGTAAAGCACGTGGTTTTGAAACACAATATTGATTTTAATTGCAGAAATAGTGTTTTGATAGGATTTACCAGATGTAAACAATCGTAATGGATAGGAAAGCTGATAAACTTTGTAGGTAGTTTTATGTTTTTAGAGGCTTTAAGAGCTTTTAGAAGAAAAATAGAAAATCAAATACTAGACATTTTTAATAGTGATGTTCATATTAATAAGAACTTGGAATGAATTCAATATCTGATATAGAGTGTAGTGTGAAGAGTTTTTGAATTAGGCTTGGGTATACTCGTCGTATTCAAAGTTTTAACAAAAGAAGCACCCCACATTAGGTGGCTGAGAAAGCAGACATCACCAAACCATAATCTTTTAAATAAAGGCAGCAGTTTGAATATAAGACATGTCGAAAATTTACTACGTGTAAACTTTCTGAACAACTTCGAGTTCAATCGACATGGCGTTTTCCAAGTATAAGTAGTGTCCTTGACGGGGGGCGGTGGAAACGAAAGTGTGCTACAATAATATTAAACAATACTTACCCTAGTTTTGCGATTTCAAGTGAACAGAAGAAGGAGTAATTAAAAGCTCTCAACTTTCACTAGTTGGCATTACAAATCAACCGAAGGGAACAGCCTTTAACAAGAAGACCTATTAGGTAAGCTTCATGGCATGCATGGAAGAAATATATTAGTTCCGAAGAAGCTTTGGGCGAGGTCCAACAATATAAAAACAACTTAGAGGTAGGGAAATGAGTTAGAGTCTGAGATGGTCCAACAGTTTGATATTCACCTATAATCTGGGTGGCGGGACACAGGGACATTCCGGGGAATTGTAAAGCCGCTGAACTCGCCAGAATTGAAACGGAAATGGCTATCTTGCCCAATAAGGCAAATATAGGTATGCCCATAGCTACTAGTAAACTACTGCTGAAACGGAAAGTTACTAAGAAATTTCTGTATAAGCAGTTATTTGACTATAATGTACACGTTGCGGTTGTATTAGACCTGTATTTTTCCAACGCTCATAAACGGCTTTTAAGTTTATTCCTCTTAAAAATGTTTACTATTTTTGCTTGAATATGGTAATGATTCTCTTAAACTATGAATGAGCTCTTTAAGAATAAGTGCCTTCCTTAGTGTTTCAGTTGATAAATTGAAGATCGTTTTAAGGAAAGCTTGAGACTTTAAACTTTTTCATATTAAAAAACAGTTATCCAATTTGATATTACTCATTCTCTTTATAAAATATGTTTAAAATTGAAATTCCCATAAAACCGACCCAAAAGACGCAATCTCTCAACTCTCGCCTAAATAAGTAGATAGACTCTGAAAAGATGAGTCCCGGAAATATGTTCGTACCCTTATAACTTCTTAGCTTGATAAATTTTTTTGTGTTGGTCTTTTTGTCGCGGAAAAGAAGCAATAAAAAAGTCAACACACAAAACAAGTATAGTCACCGACCCCTGAGTTGATAAGATGTCTCTAAAGTCTAAAGTCCTTTTTTTTCTCCATCAAACCATTAATGTCACCCTTTGTCACCCCTGGTAAACAACGAACTATAAGCAACACAGAGATGTGAAAGAGATAGTCAAAAGAAGAAGAAGACGATTCTTTCTATTTAGCGGTATATCTATTGTGTCACTTGTTTTGGTGTGCAATATAGACACTACCTTCCCCGCCTCATTCCAGTTGGCATGGAAATTCCGGAGTTTTTTTTCCTACATCTTCTCAAGTCATTTTCTTTGTATAGATAACACCCAAAGTACCTTTTACAGTTACGTTATCCTCTTCTTTTTTAATTAAAACGTTAAAATTGCTAATTATTTTCTTTGCAGCGAGTAATAAAAAATATCACAAAAATATCTTCGCAAGCAATGTGAGGGAATGAGAGACTGAAGCTGATTTTCCAGAGGAAATGACGATTTTTGAAAAAAATTTTTTTTTATTTTTTTATTGACATTCTTGTAACTGTGATGATGGTTGGGTAAAGTAAAGACTGCCGCACAAAAATTGAACCTTCAACTATGACAATCCGCTGATGACCCGTAATTTTTGACACAGTCACTTGTGTCTTTTTGATTTTTTCCTTTAAACACTTGCAGGCAACATCTCCTTAGACAGACAAACAGACAAAAAGGGGGTGTTTTATTTTTCTAGGGCAATTATACCGTTTTTGGGGAATGCCATTCTAATCGCAGACATTTCTACTCAAAGTATCTTCTTTTTTTTATAATAAAACAGTAAGTGCGACAGAAGGAATTTAATTTAAGCATCAGTGGCTATTTATCGAGGCGTTAAGAGAGGTGCGATGGTGTTGATGATGTTTTTTTTTTTATTTAATTTTTTTTTTATTCGTTGGGTTTTTTTGACCCAATTCAGATTTTTTTGTCGGTTTGATTTTTAAGAACCGTTTGATGTGTTTGATACTTTTTATTTTGTCTTCAAAAGACCCCTGTGTCGTGTGTCGATGCTTTGGCTTATCATTTGAGGCGTTATAAATGCAATTAAATTCTTTTGATTTTTTTTTCGTATGCTGCTGGGATTTGTTTGGGGTTTTGTGCCGTTAAGTTTGATCTGATGAAAAATACACAGATGGAAAGGTATATAAGTATATCAACATGAACAGAAATGTCAAGTTGTTGAAGAGTATATTCTATTTAATGTCTTTTAGAACTTAATTAAAAAATATAATAAGCGTTTGGTGAGTTAAGGAAATTTAAATGCTTGAAAAATTGTAATTAGCTGGCGCCCAACATGAGGATAAGGACACACGGAGGTAACTGAAAAGGTGATTCCTTTTATTTGTCAACTCTGATTGTCTCCTCATTCTTATTTATTTGTCACCTGCTAATAAAATCAAAGATATACATAAGGGAACTAAAGTGTTTAAAAAATTGTTGTTAATTGGCGCCCAACATCAGGATCTTTGATCAAATTCTGTATTCGTTGACTGGCTGGATGAAAATTATAATTCAATAGAAATCAATAGTTTTTTCTTCAGTTTGACCAGGTAAAACTAAACACAAACGCATGGATGGAATTTAACAGCATATTAACACAATATAAAGAAATTTAAGTGTTTCAAAGATTGGTTTTAGCTGGCGCCCAACATGAGGATGTTTGTTAAAATTCTGAAAATATAATTGGTTTTTGAAACTTTAAATCAATACTGACTTCCGTTGATAGGCATAAGATATCTATAAGAAATATAAAATTATTATAATCTGGCGCCCAACATGAGATCACAATTATATATTTTGTTATGTATAAGTTCTAAATAAATAGGGTTGGTAGAACATGCAATTATGATTCACTGGAAATTCAATAATTTCTTAGAAGGGGGGAGGTACTTGAAAGCCCGATTTCTTAAAAAGAACATATTAAACTGGCGCCCAACGTAAGAAAAAGTGTAGTTGGAACTATAGTTTGCCTACATGATATTCATATACAACACCCAAAAATTCTTTCCATATTAAAATCCACCACTTAAACTCAAACTGGAAGATCATCAGTTGTTAGATTGCATTACAAGGACTTATAAAAAGGATAGAAACACATTTCAACCCATACCAACACCAAAAAAGTATACAAAAAAATTATGAAAATATAAAAGAAAATTAAAAGAGAAAAAAAAAAGATTCTTTTGCACATAAAAAAGATAATAACCACTTTGTGGTCTACTCAGGGTGGTGATGGTGGCGGAACTAAAGGACTATATATAGCCAGAGCTCGGGTCCTTATTATTATGATGATGATGATTTTCAATTCTGTATAACAAGTAGGCATTAGAGATATACATTTCTACTATTTTTTCATAAAGTTCATCATCATAACTACATGGTAAGCTATTTTTTTCTTTTTTATTATATACAAACGCCCTAAAAAAAGAATTTTTACATTTTGTGTTGTGGTGGATTGGGTGATAATTACGTTTCTTTTTTTTTTTGTTTTGTTCTTCTAGGTGGTAAGTATGACTTAAAGATGGTCATGATTTTTCTGTTTTTATTGCCATTTAAGGACATAATTTAATTTTTTATCGTCTACCAACATCTGGGACACTGGAATTTTGTTATTTGAAATCTCATTCAATTTTGTTTTCTTTTGTCCAAATGAAGTTAACAATATGGGACCTGTTTTGGGTTAAGGGATTGGTCCAAGGAACATTGTCAATGCATTTTGGCAGAATTATTGGGAAGGATTCAAAAATTGTTTCGTGTTCAGATGAGATGAGATGGTTTTATCCGATGGAGTTATCGAATCACACCTGATTACCCTGAATAAACTATGTACCTAATTTTATCTGTAAAATTAACAATCGATAGATTGATCCTTAAATAAATATATTTTAATATATTTATATTTCGTTTATATCCCTAAAGGAAAAACTTAATTATGTAGCTCTCCAAAGTAACAGAATTTTAACGTTGGGCGCCATTTAAATATTAATAATGTAAACATTTTAAATGTATTCTACTACTCCACTTTTGTTTTTTTTTTTTAATGCAGAAACAAAAATTATAAAAGCGTTAAATCAAATCCTGTTTATGATTTTGTTCATACCTATCCTGAAAAAAAAAGTATTACAAAACAAGAAAAAAAGAATATGTACTGAATAAACAAAAACCACAATAACCGCATGAGGGATCAACTTGCTGCTGCTGTCAAAATTGGCTTATACACCGTCATAGTCCTGGATATGTCTAGATTGGCTCGCAAAATACACCACACAGGACTTCCATATTTATATTCCTGTGCTAATATGTAATTTCATCAAAATGTATCCGCATATGTTCATTTGTATTGAGAGTGTTTTGGTTCTGTTTTTTTTGTATATTAGCTAGAGCCCACATACTGCGAGAGAGAGAGGGAGCTAAACTGCGTATCCATAATCCTTACAACAAATCATTATGGTATTAAGGATTTTGACACCAGTTTAAGGATATGCGTTAAGTGACATGAAAAATTTGCAATGTTATTAGTTTTCTATTTTTTTTACCGAAGTAAATGTGGGTGAAATTTTTTTTTTTTGACTTTGTCTCAGATGTTTTCTTCATTGTGTTTGTTTAGCCTGGTTCCGCAAATCCCACCCCTGCCTCTGTCCATAAAAAAACACTGAATCCTATAACAAATCCTGTGTTGAAATCATCTCATCATCACAAACGTGTTGGGCTAAACTGCCTGCGGGACTCTCCGAAGTTAGTTCGTGCATAATTTTTATATCGCCCCCAAAAACATGCGGATAGGAAAAAGGAAAGATGTACGAACAACAATTTAGGGGATGAATGTCTGCGATTTTCTCGGTGTAATAATACTTGTGTAACCTTTTTATAAATCCTGTTTTTGGTGGTGGGGTCTGAGATTTTTTTTTTTTCATCTTCGACGTTCTTCAATTCAAAGTGTGCAAATGGGACATATCCTTCCCTGAGTGGAGTGGCATCATCGAAAGAAGACGACTCCGTTTAAGGGTTGTTATGTTTTTTTTGTTTATCGTCTATAGTCTGAGTATCGTTTACAGGTGAAATCATCTGTTTATTTTATTTCTAGAACCATGTTCATGGTTTACCCCCAATGAATTTTGAACAACAGCAACAGAGGCCAAGTCTCCATCACTGTTTTTACTAGGTCGGTTACGGAAGACACCTCAATTTTTCATCACCATCACACCCATCAGCACCACTGGATAAATATCAATTGGAATCAATAAGAAGTTGTAAAACGATTTAAATTGGAATTGATATTTTTTGCCGTGGTGCGTCGTGGTAGATATTTTATTTTGGACTAACAACTGCAATTGGTTTCGGGGCTTAGGAGTTTGAACAATAAAAGGGGGAGAGACAGGGCAGTTTTTAAGTAGGAAGAGGTTGTTTTGTGTTTGTTGGATTTGGAGTGCGTGGTGTGAATAGAAATTGGCCAATTAAGGAGTCTCTAATTGGTTGAATAAATGCGGTGTGGATTTTTATTGGATTTAGTTGGTTTCAATAAAAACATAAAACAATATTGCCCAACCAAAGCTGATGGTCTATACAAGTTGGAGGTAATTAATTGTGGTCGTTTTGTTAATTAATATAAATAATTACAGTTGAACGAAGTTTTGAGGGAATATATTATTTAGTTCCATATGTGCCCAAATGAGGTTGAACTACTTATTTCTTTTATATTTATTTGATTTGGATTGCAACTGTTTTTTTTAAAGAGGAGTTTCTAGTATAAATTCTCATAGCAAGACGAGCATCAGTAATTCTTTCTTCCAAAATAGTTTGGTATTTTAAACTTGTGATTTGTCTTGAAAATTGAATTTACTTAGATTTAAATATTGAAAAACTTATCTATGTTAAATAAATTTCTCTGCATTATCTGTTAGATATGAGTCAAAGTTATCTTTGTATGGGTAAGAGGCCGTGTTTTAAGATATTTTGAATAAAAACAATGTGAATACGTTAACTGGCGCGAAGGTAAAACCGCCGATCTTGGCTGTGTCACCGTCGAAGATGTTGGACCTCTTTTCTCAATGACAGAGCATACCTACACTTTGTTTTCAGTGCACAGCTATTTTCAACGTTAAGCAGTTTGGTAAAGTATTCTTTCTGGATACTCAACAGCATTGCGTGTCTCCTACCGTATTCGCATTTTTATCACGGCATATTATTTTGTTCTTCCAGTGCTCGTAAGTTAAGTCTCAAAAATCTATTCACTAAGAAATAATAGAAAGGACCTTACAGAAATAAGGAGGCATGTCTAATTTTGGAAAGTCGTGGTACAAGTAATAAATTCAATTTAAAAATACATTTTTTGTACCTAGGTATAGGATGTTTGAACCGTGTTAGATGCAATTTTTGCTATAACTCTCTATTTTTTTTGACAAAACCAATATTGTTTTACATCACACAACTATTTTATTTTATTTTTGTATTTTACCACAACTCCTCAAAATTGGACCTACCTCCATTTTATGCAAGGTCCTCAGTTATGAGCGCTCATAAGATTAATGAGTAACGTAGGTATATCTACAACTCTCTGAAAACATAGGAGCAGATTATTAGCACTGTAAGGCTTATAAGGCCTTTAAAGGCCACTTTTTAAAAAAAGTGCAAAAGTAAACAAATTTAAAAAAACCTTAGATTTTGGGATGTAAAATAATTTGTGTACTTTTTTTAGCAAACAAACGGGGCTAGAAAGAAAAAAATACTTTTTTTCATCTGGAAGATAAGCTCAATTGAGCTTAAATTTATAGCCTGTTTCGACTTAAGCCCAAATCTGATAATTTAGCAAATTTGATAAAAAGTGTTTTCATTACAAATTATCTCATTTCGTTCCACAGCTCATTTGCTGTTTTCTATATATGAACCTTTCTTTCCTTCACGCATCTTTGCATCTGGGATGGTGTTTGTTTCATCTCTCCTATACGGAACAAATTTGTGGGGTGTGTTCATAAATATTTTGGTTAATTTCCGAGCTAATTTCATCCAAATGAGGTTGTAATTATCTCATTTCGAGTTGAGAATTTGTATAGAAAATTATATCATTTGGAAGCTCGTTTGACAAATTTGATCGAAATCATCTCTTTTATCTAGTCGAAATAGGCTATTAGATTAGAAAAATATGTGAACACATTCTTCTCAAAATAATCTAGTACAATATTATTATTGGTTTTGGATTAAAGACTATAAAACATATGTTTTCCAGCTCTGCGCAGTTGGGAAAGATATGTTTTACAGTCGTTAATACAAAACCAATATTAATATTGTACTAGAAACGAAAGTGACGATAAATGTGTTGCATTGGCGGTAGATATTTTTGCTTCACACTAAAACAAACAAAGTAGGAAAAAGACAGAGTTAAGTCTTCAGACTAGGTATATCTCCGACTCTTTTTATCTCCCATACTTTTGTGACATTAAATTCCAATTTGCTTTGATTTTCCTTTAATGTGAGATCTATTGGAATTCGCTGGTTCACTACTCATAAGTAGTTTACCAACTCGGTACTATTAATAAAGAAAGTAAAAATACTATATTATTTTCACATAAATAAATTTGTCTCCCATTCTTTTATTTTGTGGTCTACTGTTAAATGTACTAGATCAATAAACCATGGAATAATAAAAAGACATTCTGGCATCACTCATAACCCATGAAAATATTTTTTTCCCACAAAAAAAAATGGCTGCTTCAAACTTCGCAAGTGACGTGTGACCTAAAATTTATTTTTACTGTTTTCATGCAGTTTTCACTTCAATTTTCTTGTTTAAATAAAACTTTTAAAGTGTTAATTTCAACTCCAGTCAATACTTTATTTCAAAATCAATTCCAATTACCAATCAATTACCAAAATACTCGAAAATGTCACTGTAAAATTGATTTCAAAAATAAATAAAATGTGTTTGTTTAGGTTAACATAAATTATTACACAAAAATATAATTCCAATTTTTGGTTTTAATTTGAAAACACACAAAAGTTCTTTAAATGAAAAATAAACTAGTTCAAAAGATGGAAACTAGTTCTGAATATACCGATGGTAAGGTGCATTGCAATTTGCAAAACCTACATCAAATTCGCTGAAGCAATACAAAAATTCCAATAAGAAACTTTTTTTTTTATATTTCTTCATTTTGTGTGTAGAAAAACCTTCAGTGAATCTCCTCACTACACATCATTCGTCTGCGGCTGGTAGTGCAGGAGGTGGCGGAAGCAGCGGCAGTATGAGTGTGGAGCTATGTTTGGTATGCGGTGACCGTGCCTCTGGCCGTCACTATGGAGCCATCAGCTGCGAGGGTTGCAAGGGCTTCTTCAAGCGATCGATTCGCAAACAACTCGGCTACCAGTGCCGAGGGGCAATGAACTGTGAGGTCACAAAACATCACCGGAATCGATGTCAGTTTTGCCGATTGCAGAAATGTTTAGCCAGCGGCATGAGAAGTGATTGTAATTTTCAGTTAAATTAATAGAAATCCAACAACAACAAAAAAAAAAAAACAAACAGACATGAACAAAAATTTTGGATTTTATTTTATTATAAGAAAATTGTTGTTTACGAGTTTGAAGCTAATGTTTTTGTTGGTTCTTTTTGTTTTTCTTTTTTCTACAGCCGTCCAACATGAGAGGAAACCAATTTTGGATAAGAAAGAGCCTCTGGCAAGCTCGGGAAATAGTACAAATACTGGTAGTCCGTCGAGTTATCAGCGAGTAAAGGGCTACACTCACCAAAATGCCTCACCCACGTCAACAGCGAGTGCGTTGACCGGGTCAGCGGCCTCAGCGGCAGCTTTGTCAATTGATAGTGCGGTGACGTCAAGTGTGTTTCCACCACTTCCCAGTTTTAATTTTGCAGACTTGACGCAGACTTTGAGTGAGTATTGTTAGTAAATTAATATTTTACTTTTTTTAAAACTTTTTGATCTTGTTACGATGTTTATAATTAGTCACCCATATGAATGGCTTCAAACTTCTTGTTTCATTAAACAGCATCGCAAATTTAAAAGTAATAATAAAAAGCTGTGACGAATGCAATTCACAGTGTCTGTCGTCTATGCTTTGTTTTTGTTTACTTAATAAAACTCTTTGAAAAGTACGATGGCATCTAACTAATCGACCTACTGTTGTGCATGTTTATAAAAGGGAGGGATCAAATTCATAAAAAATAAATACGACTAGCACGACTAGCTCACAGGAAACCAAGAAATAGTGAGTTACTCCCTCAACCATTTTCTGTGTGCTAACTGCACTTAAACAGTGTTGGAGCCTCCTTGAAGCACTTTCCATGGAAGATGTCACACGATTTCATCCGTCGCATATCCTCCATCCTATCGCATCTATCGATTAAGCATCTTCGAATCTGATTGTTACCCACTCGGTAATAAAGCACTTTCTGGCTGCAGGGAGTCCCTCTGTCTCAAATAATTTATTGCAAATTGAAAGTTCCACTTACTTCGCATGACATACTAATGTTTCGAGGTAAATTCGTTAGTAATCCGTCCGAATAAATCTTACCAGTTACTAGCTGCTGGAGCTTGAATTCTTTACTATAAACAACATGAACTCTCTTTGTGTACTACTGAAGTCATACTACCTTGACAGTATTACCGACTACATCTACTTAGCTACTGCTACACCATTTTATTCAACTAGTAACTGGGCTAAGGCTTATTTTTGGTCGAAAAAAAAAAGAATTGAAATCTTTCCTTGAGTTGAAAAAGTCCTATATCATAAAACTTTTACCTCCGAATATCCGCTTCGAAAAACTTTGGATCGTAGAATAGAAATATATAATTAAATGCTGGACTGTTTCCTCAAATTTGTGGGTCTGTTCCCAGTATTCTCGGTGACGTTCTTTTATTCAAATGATATTTAATTAGAATAAAATCAGCTTATCTCAATCCACAATGACAACAAACATTCTTTTCAAGGTTTCCATTTCCATTCCTTTTACCTAGTGCTGTGAAAGTTGCATTTAGAAGACTTCAGGGCTGTGTTTAAGTTGTGTCTTGTGAAAAAAAAAAAAAAATATTCGGAAAATAGTCTGCCGTTATCCAAATTCTCTAAAAGTAAATTAAGAAGTTTCAAAAACCATTTAGCTTTAAATCACAATAATATTAATAATATTGTTTATCAAATGATTTTTTTTTCAGTGTTTGCTCAACAACAACAACAACAACAGCAACAACAGCACCAGCAGCAAGCCCATCAAGTACCTAAGATCGAAAATTATTGTTATTCCCCCGAGGAAGCCACCATAGATGAGGATTCAATGGACAACAGTACACTGTGCGCTTCGACAAATAACAACAACAACAACAACAACAATAATAACAACAACAGCAACACAAGTGTTTTGAATGCTTCCGTAACTGAAAGTCTTCCCAACACTGCTGCCTCATCTGTCCACCTCATACAGACGTCAATTGACAAAACAATAATTGGAAAGTCCCTCGAGCTTCTTAACTCTGTGCAACTTCATTACGATCGCAGTGGTGGTTCTCAATTCGATGGGCTTGTAAAGAGCGAAATTGATGACGAAATGGACGATGAGAGTATGGAGAACTGTACTCTCCTGGATGAAGCCATCTTCGAAGGGGCCCTTATTCAAGATCAACAAGTGGCATTCATATTGCAAGTGCCGTCACTAGTGTCGACTTATCTAAACAACCATTACGTTTGTGAGAGCAGCAGTCGAATTATATTTCTCACCGCCTACTGGATGAAGAAGATCACTGCCTTCGATCAACTGGATGAGAAAATCCAAACAAAGTTAATGCGACGGCATTGGCCGCAATTGTTTGCTTTAGCGCTGGCGCAATGTACAGTTCTCTCTATCGGCACCATTATGAGCACTCTGGTGGCTAATATTCGGCAACTTTCTGAGGTGGAAAAGATCGAACCAGACAAGATACGTAAACTCTGTGAACACACGCTGCGCCTGCACGAGTTCATTGAGACAGTTAAGACACTTGACATGCACGACTATGAATTTGCCTACCTGCGACTGATACTCGTCTTCAACACCGACGGAGCTGTCAACATCAAAGACACAAATGGCCGCAATTACATTAAACGAGTGCAACTCCATGCAATGATGGGTCTTCGTAATTATCTCACTGAAACCATCCCTCTGCAGGATGAGATGGAAGAACGATTCAATAATATCATTCTGCGCCTGATGCCACTGTGTGCCTTGGAAGCTGATGTCGTCGAAGAATTATTCTTTGCCAATCTAATTGGACAAATTCAAATTGAAAATATGATACCTTATGTACTTAAGTTGTGTAGCAACGGAGTTTGAACAAAAAACAACAAACAAACAAAAAGATGCAATGCAATACAATTAGACTAAACATACAATATTTATATATATTAAACAAAAAATGGTTTGTTATAAACAAAATCCATGTTTCAAAAAAAAAAAAAAAAAAAAATGCAAGACATTAATTTGCATTATCCCCAAAAGCGTGCAAATCCAATTATTAAATAATATTAAATCGGTAAAGATAAATATACGGACTGAGTAGATTTTATTATTAAGTTTAAATATATAAATAAAATTATATTAAAAATATACTAAGAATATATAGTTAAAAAAAAAGATATTTTAGAAAGAAGAGAATATTATAAGTTGAAAATTAAAAAAAAAAGAAGCAAAATCTATAAGAACAAAAAACCCACTGCAAGACTTTTTTTTTTGATATTTTATTAATTTTTAATTTAATTTTTATTGTTAAATATTTGTGTTTGTAACTCCGTCACTATTATATAAAAAGTTATATATATTAAAAAAAAAATAGACATGATCAAATAATAAACTAATGTAATTAAGAAAACAACAAATTTTATTTTATACTAGCTGACCCGCCGGATGCATCGTGTTTTCTTATTTTTCGGACAACTTCTAATGTTTCCCTCCCTAAAAACATAAGGTATATTTCTTTACTTAGCAGCGAGATCGTAAAACTGGGCTAAACGTAAGGAAAGAAACACTTTTTGGGTAGTTTTGGATACAAGTGACACCTAAGTCAAATACGACCGCCGAAAGCAGCAGTAAGAGAAAAAGAGAATCGTTTTTCAAAAACAATTATGATTAACGAAAAAGAGGGATTTTGAACGATTATCGTAATTCGTGATAAGGGTACAAGGAATAGCAGCCATTTGTATCCGGCATTGCAAAGTATAGTTAGATTGATGCTACGCAACATGATAATGACTAGAACTACTCAAGTTTCAATTTTTGAGTTGATAAACCAGGAAAACTAAGCAAATTCAAGAATTCTAAAGGATAGCTCACTACTTCATCCTGATTGATAGTCGCTTTGATGGAAGACCACTGTCCAATGCAATTTTGAATAGTCGCGTTGGGAGTATAAACGTCTTTGTTTTTGCCGAAAACATCGCTAATTCGCTCATAAATAAATCATTTCTTAAAGTTTTGCACTATGAATCTATAAAGACACCATTAATGAATTGGTTCGGAATTACACTCTCAATGCAAAGCCATCAAGTGTTACACTGATAGTTTGAGAACTTCCAACGGGACTGGTGCAGGAATATTTGGGCCCAGAACCAAAATTTCCATTCCGATGGGACAGTCCACTAGTATATTCCAAACGGAAATAAACGCAATAGGCAAATGTGCAGAACTAAATGGAAAAAGAAAAATCAAAAACCTAACCATTGCCATCATTTCTGATAGCCAAACTGCGATATGGGCAATAAACTCCTAGTCCATAAACTCTAGGTTAGTATGGGAATGCGTGGAAAGGCTTGGAAGAACAAAGTTACACTGTACTGGGTTCCAGGATATGTTGGTGTCCGAAGGGAAATGAAGAGTCAGACTCTCTAGCAAAGGTAGGGACCACCGCAACCCTTATGCACTGAGCCTTACTGCGGCATAGCAGAAAATATGATTAAAACAGGATCGAGAATGAGGAAAAAGCCATTAGAGAGAAAATCTGGGAAGATAATTTTAAGGGGGTACAACGGGTAGCAGTGCAATTCCCCAAATTTTAATTCATTCATTCAAGCCTTGACGTGACGGAGGGGCTAACTGTAACTACTACTTTCTTTGGTTCGACGGTTGGAGGATACATCCAAGCATTAAGCACTCGATTCACGCACCTCCATGTTAAAAAGGGAACTTAGAGGTCTTCGTCGCCCTTTTCAAAAATAAAAAAATGGACAAAATCTGAACTAATATAATGTTTCAACCAACGTACTCAAACAAATAGATGAAAAAAAAACCAAAGTATTTTGTTATTCCGTTTAATTCTTGGAATTTATTTCGTTTTTAAGATAAAATTCGAATTAAAGTTTTATCGCCGCCTTGACTCGTTCACGCCATTCTTTGAGCGCTGGCGTAAGATCCTTAGCAGCCAATTTCATTCGCAAAAATGTGCTGTAAACTCCAATATCGGCTACAGATAGTCGACTGCCGCCAAAAAATTGTTCTTTCTGCAATCGAGTATTTAGAATACGAATAATGTTGGCTTTTGATTTGGGTGTACTGCATCGCAAGAGCTCATAGCAGATGTCCAGCACCAGATCGATTTCATTGCACAGAGGTGTCTGCTCGTAGCGATATTCCGTCGGTCCAACTCGTCCCAAATATCGAATGATATTCACTTCGCCGTAGATGGGGACGTACATGGTAGGTGACATGATCATTTCTGTATGCTCACCTAGAAGAAAATGTTTGCATTAATTTGGTCTTGAAACAAAAAACTCAAGAATTCTTACAATTTGTCCAAATGAGTGTTATTTTGATGCCACGCTTCGATGGATCACTTTCGCTGGCGGCACTCAATTTTTTCTGAAATTCAAGTGCTTCACTGCTGATGTTGGAGATCGATGAGTGCGCGAATACCTTTACATCAATGTTGAAGGAGCCCTTCCATGCGTTTTTGAGTGCTAACAAAGAATAGGGTATGAAAGTTGGCTGAGAGTTAATGACGATGTCATGAAGAGGATCCTAAAATCATTTATTCGTTAGTATATTTAGAACTTGAAGACTGTTTTCATGAACTTACATCAACAATTAGATCATCTTTCTGAACTGTAGGCTTTGGGCTGTGTTGGATTCCTTTTTGGCACAACCCCAGTTGTGAGCGTATTCCCGCCAGTTGGGATTTCAGTTCATTTAACTGTTGAAGCACCTTTTCTTGTCGCTGTTCGATTTCGGATGTGTGGCTGGACCCCTGAAAAATTATCGAAAGTGTTTAAAAAAAACATATTCACAGACCATTTATTGACATTAGCTTGGATATGATATGAATTAGATGAAGTAGCTGCAAAACAAGTTCTCGAGGTGCACCACGTCACACGTGGGAGATTGAATATAAAAGAAAAATTAACCTGTTGCCACAGAAGGGTGCGTTTAAAAAAAAAAATATTTACATTAAGAAGCAAACAACACACATTAACTATTTTATTTCTAATTATGATTTTGTTATTTATAAAAAAAAATGATTGTTTTAATCGAAAAATAGTAAATAACCTTGAGAAATTGTTGAATTTGTCGCTCTACGGCATCGAGAAGAACACATTTTTTACTACCCGACGACGGCGACAACGCAAGGGGCGCTCTTGATGATGTGTTTTTCAATTTATTTCTACTTTGACTTACATCGGCTGCTGATTTGGGTCCTGATCCATTGCAATTTGTCGTCGTCGTTGTCGAATCCTGCTGCTCTACGAGGGCATTTCTCCTCAGAGTGTACATGCAGGTCGGTAATTCGATATCGAATTTGGGCACAAGGGTTTTTAATTCATGCATGGTGTTCAATTACGGTTTTATTAAAATTTATTATTAACAAACACAAATTTTAGATAGAGCTTATTGTTTTAATGAAAAGAACACACGCGAGGGTAAATTTTTTGTATTTTTTTTTAAGAACTAACCTTCGTAAATTTATAAATTTCGTCTTCGTTTTCTTTTGATGTGTGACGTGACGAAGTTGCGTGCATTTTTTTTGTAGGGTGTTGGAAAAGTGACAGTTGACATTTGTGCAAAATTTGATGTTCCTGTGGGGCATTAAAAATGTAGTAGATTCTTATTTAGCTAGAGATGTGCTTTTAAGGAGAAGATAGTAGAGTGCGGTTTTTGTATTTCATTTTACTACAAAAGCATTTCTGGGAACCTTGAAGTTAGTAAAGTACTCATAGTAGATGAAACCCATATAATCTATTACCACCGAATTAATGTGATAAACATAAAGCATTCGGAAAAAAAAAAATAAAGGCGTTTTCACTCGAATAATAGCTAAGTTATTAGGGGTATTCATGGAACCTGGTAAACCTGGTAAATGTGGCAAAATGGTAATTCCGGTAATCAAACTGCCAAGTTTTCTATAGGAAATCTTTACCAAAATATGGTAAACTTTCCCACACAAATTTTACTGGTAATAGTTTGCCCTCTGGAAATGGTTATTGTGGAAAACTTTTAACTTTTAATTTTGGCCAGTTTAGATATAACCAGCCACAAATATGTAACTAGTTGACGAGGACAAGAAAAGAACCATAATTTTCTTCAAATAATTTAAGTATCAATACATAATTTACACACATTTACCCAAGTTAATTTAAGAGGCGTGCATGAAACATATGCGTGGCAAACTTTCCCATTTTACAAGATGGAAAGGTTTCATGAATACCCCTACTAATGAGAAAACATAAAATCCCGAAAATCCAATACCCGAAAAACACGAAATCACTAAAGCTCAGAATCCTGAAAGCCTAAAATCCAAAAAATCCCAAAATCCAGTTTCGAGCGTCGCTTATCGGGCTATTCTTCATAAGAATAAATCTAATCGAACTCAAAGTCTCAAGTTGAACGCGTACAAAGTCATTCGTCATATATATCTGTCGAATCAGCTATTTGATCTTTTTTAAACTTTGCCATCCAGACACAAATATTCACCGGTTGAAAAGTTATCGTAGACGATTTTATAAGCTCACACCAAGTTTGTCTAACTTATTTCGCGGGAGAAAAACCAGATAGGTGTTTGAATATTGATTTTTATCGATGTTGTTATTTGCTTCCTTCCCTTAAATATATAAGGATCGAACTAGATTTATTCCTATGCAGACTAGTTTTTCTCTTTGTTGTTTAAAAAAGAACAAAGTAATTAATGTGAAGGCAGATCAATATGAACATAAAGGAAAAACATTTTTGTTCTTTGATTTTATTCCACAGCAAAACAATAATAATTCTTATACATCAGTGGCGCCTCCTCGTCAGATATAAAATTTCTTTCTGGTTTAACTGATCCAAATGGATTAACAGTTGGTGGTATCACGATATCCAAATGCCTATTAGATTCCTGAATAAAATGTGAAAGATCCAAAGGCGCTTCATGCTGGGTATATGAAGTTATCACCACAGGACACTTTTTCTCAACTGCTGCTTCTATTGTCTCTGGCCATGTATCTTCCATTTGAAAACCAGTTGGTCTGTACAGACCCGGATTAAAGAAACAAACTGTGAATAAATAAAAATGACAAGATTTATAAGTTATCAAAACATCATGATGTATCTACTGATTAGGAATATCTATAATATGTTAGCAAAAATAAATCTCTTAACTTACTCAAATCAGGCTTTAAGAAAGATTCCCCTTTGCAGTAGTTGTGATAGAGGCTATTTTCAAAATAATACTTCACTGTGCGATTGTTTTTTCGACATGATCTACAAGGCCTATATTAAAGAATGTTTTACATTATGATACAAATTTATGGAAAATCGTTTATAAAATTTGTACTTAGTCTTTTTAAGTTGATCAAATGAAATATTTCTTGGATTTAACTCAGGTCCAATGAAAACCACATTTAATTCTTTAACAGCAGGGGTAATGTGTAAGAAGAAAAGCTCCCACTTATGAAGAATGTCAACTTCAAACTCAATTTCAGCACCTTTAGAATTTTTCAATTTATTATAAATATAACACAAACAGTTACATATTATTATTGCATTAGTACCTATTAAATGAACAGTTATTGTCTCCAAACGAAGTTTATCGAACACTTTTAATGTATACCACGCTGTTAGAGGTCCTGTTGCAATCTGACTTAAAGCAGCATATTCACATTCATCTTTCAAATCTAGAAGGCATATTATTTTTTGATTCCATAAGGGCAAAACAAAGCAACAAAAATTTTTCAATCTTACCAACTGCCAATTTCGTACAAATCTGCTTCATATTGGCACATCCTAAAGGAAGATCCCTTAAAACCTTTGTTGGCATCGATGGATTTATTTTACCGAATTTCTCCTGAAATATTATCATTTCTTTAAATAGTTGATATGATCTACACCATAAGTGATGGTATTTTTCTAAATGCTCAGGGGTTGCCTTACAATATGAAACCTTTTAAATAATATTCAATTATAAATCGTGTTTTCCCATAGAACCATTTGTTGCTTAAATTACCTGACCACAACCAGTGCAATCGATTAATTTGTTAAATCTATACTCTCGGCAATTTATGTTGCAACAAACTCTTGGAAATAGTATTACTTCTTGTTCGCAGGCAGTCAGTTGACGATTGATAATACTTTCAGCCTTACGAATTGCAATTATTCGATAGGAACGAAATTGCTCTGGTGTGAATTCTCCACATTTGTAAAATATGTGGCCACCTAGAAATAATAAGATTGCATGTGAGAAAAAGTGAGATATGATATTATTTGTCCATACTAAAACAGAAAAAAAACAAGTATACGCCACAGTGTACCAACTGCGAAGATTTATGTAATAGATTATGACCTTCATTATGGTCACAGTACTAATATTTGTAATTATTTTCTTTTGTTTTCCTTATTCTATGCACCATTCATTTATAATTTGATTGTATAACAAAAACAACATCGTATGTAGTTTTGCAGTTTGCCCACTGGCTTTCTTGAGTATTGAAACGGAAGTGGAGAGATTTTTTAAATCTCGTTCATCTGAACTGAAATATTGATCAATCAATCTCCGGATTCAAGAACATTTAGTTCAGTTCAGAAGCTCTGAATGGCAAAGTGTCACAAAAAATCTGAAAAAGTTAGATTTTTTTGTGACAGTTGGCCAACTGAACTAAACTAAATGTTCTTGAACCCGTGGAATGATTGAAAATAATCAAAATTTCTTACAATTTTGTTATGTCCACATTATTGACAAGTTTCTAAACAAGTTTTATAGCAACTCATGTTTTCTAGAGGTTTATGATTTAAGATTCGGTGTCTTATTGTATATTAAATCTCTCCAAGACAATGGTTTAATTGTGGAAAATCTGCATCTCTTAATTTCTATAATTTCTTCAAAATATGTTTTGATTAAAGCATGTTTTAAAAAAAGTCGAATGGCTGTAAAACTAAAGTAAGTCATCGAAAAAATATAAACTTAAGGTCAATTTCCTTGTATCGAAAAGTTTAGATTAAAATTTCTGAAAATTAATAGCTCAAATAACAAGTCTATAAGTTTGTATTTAATTTTATAAAACAGTTACTGAGCTAATGAATGAAATCAAAATGTTTGGCCTCAGCTTTTGAACAAAAAAAAATAAAATTAAGATTTTCAATAGATTTATTAATACCATGTCCTTTCATCTATAAAACAATTCGAAATACATATCTTTAACTTATTCGTGTTTGCTCTGTTATCATTCTATATGAACTACAATAAATTAATAAGCATATCGGACAGTCACATGTCATTCTAATTTAAATTCAATTTAAGAAATGTAAAACCAATCACTAAAACATCAAAATACAATTTAGTTATTAATTTTCTCACGTTTTATATGTACATTATTTTCAAACTTAAAGTCAAAATATTGAACGTATAAGCATGTGAGAGATATCAACTACATGTTATTCTTATTTTTAGAATAAATTTACATCTGCACTGCAGGGACACACTATACATTTTCATGTGGAAGTAGACATTCATTATTCCCTGATTAGCCATCTACAAATTCTACATGTTTTTTTTTTAAATATACCTTAATTCTGCGGGAAAAAGTATTCACTCAAATGCAGACAAATTCTTTGACAATGTTCCAACAAATAAATTTAAAATCTACAACGCCGGCCGCGCACGCCGCAGATCTCATTGATGTTTTGCAAATGAGATACTTTGTGCTAGTGGACCGTGGTAGATATATTTTGCTTGATTAGCGGTATAATGAAGCTGGCATTAATATTATGTAGAATTCAAATATAAATCAAATGAAAATTATTGAAACAAATAATAACAAATCGTTCAATTAAAAGCATGAGTGATTTTATGAATGTCTTTGGGTGTTAATGAGCATTTAAAATTTCTGATATATTTGAAATGCCATTAATCATCAATAACATTTACCATAGCTGTCAGCTACTTGTCTGATGCCATAGCAAAGTTGTCTATGATTTTCATCTAATTTCATGTGTTCTGGAGAGCAATAGAATGTCATCTTGCATTTGCTGCATTGGGTCAATTTTGTGTTGCGAAGGTCAGATTTGCAGAACTGTAAGATATTAATTATAAGAAAAGATATCTTTACGTTTAAAATAAATGACTTACATTACAAATTGATACAGCAAAATATTGTCTAGGCTTATAGATATACTCCACATATTCTTCTTCTTCGTCAGATGATGCTACGTCACTAACTGGTTCTTGTTTTATAAGTTTTTGCAGGTTTTCCAAAAGTGTATTGGGGAGATCTGCACCACCTAATAAACATGTATTATATATGTAGACACTTAAGGTTTGTCGCCTGATTCATTTTAAATTTTCAGTTTAAAACAGTCTAAAAAATATTTGCTTTAAAATGTTTTTTTAAAAAAAACAAATCACGTATAATTTTTAGAATCGTTTATCGTTCGTTTCTATATATTTTCTCTCTATCAAATCAATAGAAAAATATAGAGAAAAACCGTCGTAACGATCAATCGAAAGATTCAAAAAAAAAATACGTGGTTTTGACCAAGGATGTTTAGATTTTTTTAACAATTCAAAAATGACAAAAAAAACATGATTTTTCTTTATTAAATCGAGATTATGACCTCTATATTAAAAAAAAAATCCTCGAAAAATTTCGAATTATGTACATATTTGCAAATAGTTTTGTCCCGTTAGAGATATATCTAACAGTCTAGTATGGAAATTATATAGTTTTTTCCGCCCTAAGACATTTTTTGGAATTAAAGAAAATAAAATTACTTTAACCTATTTTTTTTTCACCTAAAATAATTGGTTGAATGTAAACAACTAGATGTTTTTAATGGACCCGCCTACCAATAATAAAATTTAGAGTGTTACCTATGTCCAATTTTGTTGGTTTCCAACCACAATTGATTCGTTATTAAGCGTCAACTTTATAACATGTATAGTTTATTTATAAGAGTCCGTAGCATGCAGGCTGATTTCACCAAAATTTTAACCTCAACATAAAATTTTATTATTAAATAGCTGGCCCGGCAGACCTAGTCCTGCCCTGAACTATAAATTCTCAGTGAGTATCATCACTTATCTCCACGGTTTAAAATGCTTTTCCCGTAGTACTAAGATTTTTTCATTGCTTCCCGTACTATTTTGCCATTATTTCTGTGGTATTAAACATTTTTTTCTGTGTCGCTATTTTAACTACCATTACCATCGAAAGAATTCTATCTGACTATTCAGACTTTTTATTCGCGACCTTCCGCCTTTTTTTCCTGGACTATTTTCGTTTCTTTCCACGGTATTAAGTGTTTTTTCATGACTTCTCATGGTATGTTCTGTGATATTCCGCGATCTCGATCACATAATGGTCCATTATATGCATTAACCTGAAGTTAATACTAATTCCATTTTTTTTTGTCTATTTTGCATTTGAAAAGATGTAAATACTATGAAAATTTACTAGTAAAATCATTTACTATCGTTTATGCATACGGCTCAATATTTTGGTACTAAACCCCAATTAAAACCGAATTTTCTCTTAAATAAATTATAGGTATGTATATTACCATTTGCTATTGCAACTTCCATTTTCTTTTGCAATGAACTAAGAAACGGATCATTGATTACTTTGGGAGGTATTTTAGCACTTTCATTCTTCGAATCACTTGTTATAAGATTTGTAACTGATGGCAAGTTTAGATTTTCTTTCAATGCACTTTTCACTTGGGTAGCATTATTATTTTTTTCAGAAACACATTCATTTACAGCCGTTTTATTTTGAACATTTGAATTTGATTTTGGTTTATTTTTTTTCTTATTTTTATTATTATTCCTTTTACGGGAACCGTTTTCCATTTTGGCGTTTTCTTAATTCAAATATTATGTAATGGTCGTTCACTTTTCTTTTGAGACTATTTTATATTAAAAGCAACCAATGCAGTCTATTGTTATCAAAGAACTAAATCAAATTTGGCCCTCATCCATTTTTTTTCTTCTTAATCTAATTGCTGGGTACGTCTAACAACCTAAGAAAAAAAAACACTCTCTCGCTTTGGTATTTTAGTTTTTTTTTGAAAATCTGTGCAGAATTAAAAGGCAGGGAATCAGCAGGGATCAGCACAGACGAATTGAGACGCACATCTCTGCACAGAAAAGTTGTCTTACGTAGTTGATAGTATATAGCTACCCAATGAATTATGGTAATGTCGTCAATTAGTAGCTAGTTTTTGTGTTTTATACATTTTTTCCCAGCCACAGTGAAAATTTTATTTTAGTCCTAGAAAAAACAACAGTGAATGAATGCAGAAGAAACGTTATTTTTATTTTATATTTTCTCAAGTGTTTTTAAAAATTCGCATAAATTTCTGCGAATACTAAATGATTAATATTGCACATATGGCACAGAGGATATCTGAGAAATTAATTAATATCATTTAGTAATTTTTATAATAAATGACACAAGAAAAAAATTTAATTTATTATCTCCAATGTGTTTGTTACGTACGAATTCCAACAAATATATTCATCGTCAACGTGCCTCATTAAGTCAGGAGAACTTTGAACCTATATTTCCGATTGATTAGAATTTCGCAGCGAGTTTGCTAATGGACATAGATCTTTTCAATTAATAAAATCTACAGACAGAATGAGATCCTTGAATTCATAGCTTATTGGGGATTAACACAAAAAAAAAAAACAAAAATAATAATTTAGAAGAGAAAAAGAAATTTTTACTGTGTCAAAAAAATCAACAAGTGATAACATCTTTTGTTGAAGCAGGTTGTAAAAATGGGATTAAAAGACACAATTTATTGTTAGTATAAACATTCAAATTCAAGCATCACATCAACTATTCTGACAGTGACTAGGTCAGAACAATCTATAAGTTCTAATATTTTTGTTTGAAATTCATTGGGTAAACAAAATGAGAATTCCTGACACCTTTATTGTAGGTACTTGAGCAGTTTTTTTCCAACAATTTTTTTAACATAAGCACTTAAATATGTTACAGTCTACTTAATTTATTAAATGCAACATAAGCATATGCATTATGTTGAACTTATTTAAGTTAAATTATCAGCAGATAGGACCAAGTAGTGTAGGCTGGAGGATCATTGAGATTTTTTAAACAGGGTGTCTTAAAGTAAAAGGTAGGTCATAACTCTTCGGAATTTGGTGATTAGACCAGGAAAGTTGGGGTCTAGGGTCAAAAAAATTAATGCATACATTTTTTTATTCTTATCGACGCAGAATGTCACCCTCTGTATTAGGTTCAAAGTCCCCCAAAATCCCTCCAAATAAGATCAACACTTAATTGCTATGACCACGCTAAGAAAATGTATGACGTTTACAAGTTTCATGAGAATAGAGGATCAGAAGATTCCATTCAAATATTTTCAATGTACTATCTACTTCTTCCTATAAAAAAAAAAATAAGGATCTAAGTTTTAAAATTAATCTTTTCAAACAGGTTTTGAACCGATTTTAGTGATCCCTGATTAGTTGGATTCATCTCCCTTCCGAATTATAGAATAACTTTAAAAAATTCGGAAAATCATGGACTTGAGAAGTTTTCCCATGCATTAAAAAAAAAGAAGAAAATCAATAAAAAACGATTTGAGTTTTCGATATTTTTTTCATTTGAATTAAATTTAAATGAATTCCGGTCAAAGATCGCGAAATACCGCATAAAAATACCGACTTACTTAACAGAAAATAGCGTGAAAAGTCGTGGAAAAAGTCAAAAAGTCGAGGGAAAATAGCTTAAATACCGCGTTAAAAAAAGCCACAGAGCAAAACGTTCAAATTGTATTGTATAGTTTATTTTATTTATCTCTTTATATAACAAGGAAAGTCGTGGAAAAAGCTTGAAACTTCAAAGAAGGGAACCCATTCTATATTAAAGCTCTCATCTGTTAATTTGTAAACAACTCAAATTTCATGCCACCTAGATACCAAATCCTTGTTTGGTGAGTGTAGAAACAAGTTATGACTGTCCTTGGATACGAGTTTATTATAAAAGAAATGTTCCGTATTTACTGAATCTAAGCAAGTTGAATGAAGATGATTTAAGATAGATTTTTTTATTAAAACATTTTTTTTAAGTGCAAAGTTAACTTAAAAATGAGTACATCAAGCAAAAGTGGATTGGTTCCGACACCTCAAAGACGCATTCCAAGAAAGAAGGTAAAACATACTAAACATACAAGTTTCCAATATTAATTACAAATATCTATAATGAATTCCCCTTTTAGCAAGTCAAACCGGAAACTCTTTTACTAACTAAATATGTAGTAAAACCGATAACATTGACTCTGCGACCATTTGGAGGATTGTATAATCCTTATGCCAAAGGATGTTCAGTTCTTTGCAACCATCCAGCACCAAGTGCAGTTCGAAAATATATAAACCAATTAAAAAATAATTTGGTGAGTGCTATATAATCTAAGAAAAAATGTGACACAATATCTACTGTTTGTTCTTAAAATATTAAGGTAACAGAAAATAAGTCTTGCTCTCAAACCCGAGATCAATTATTCGAATCGGAAACTGATAACATTCCAGAGGATTTATTTCGGCGTTATACTGACACTGATTCGAGACCCCTAACACCCTCACCAACTGTAACGAGTGTTCGAACGAGAAATAGCACCGGGTCATTTTTGAATAATCGACGTTGTATTACACCTGAGTTGAGAAAAAATGAAATCAGCAAGCGAAAGAAGATTATTCTTGATTTGAGGTAAAAGTTTATCGTGTTATAATATGTAAGAGTTATATCAAAAGTTTAATTTTTGATCTCATTTAGACGAAGTCACAGTCAAGAGACTTTATATTGGAAACCAACATCAGAGTTATCACAAAGTGCTTTGACGGAAACCGATATCGAAGAAAAGCGCGTAGTAACAGAAAAGAAAGTTAAAAAGCAAAAATCAGATGATATAAGACCTAAAGTAAGTTCCGAAAAAAAAAGTTATCTTCAATGATTTGAAACGTTTCCTTATTGTTGTTCCCTAGACTCCTGCAACAATTCCCGAAGAGTTTCAGGAAGATTCCAAGAAACCACCAGTATCTTGCATCAATGAACATGACATTGCCGATGATGATGCTCGTCGGGGCAAAAAACGGAAGAAGATCAAACCACAACCTGGTAAGAACATTGACTTTTCCTCCATTTTCGTAAAAATTGGTCTGTTTTTATAGCTATTATTTATAGTTATTATTTAAGACTTGAAGAAGGATTTTTAAAGTATATTTTATTTGATCTTCTAGCAACTACAACATTCCATCTGAGTGAAGATCCTGAAACTCAAGTTGCAACTTTGGGTCCTGATTCACTAAATCCAAGTACTCGACCCTCTCTTATCCCAAATGCAGCAAATTTATTGCCAAGCAAAGAAAAACGAGAAAGTGAACCAGTTTTGCTCAAAGGTAGTTTTCTAACCGATGAAGCATTTGAAGCTCTCAAAACAGAACTTGATGTTGATACAATTGAGAACACTTTTGACAGATATGTAGGTTGAGTATTTGTTTTGAAGGTGGCAAAAGTACTCATGATTGCTTTACCAAAAATTTTCAATTGAATATTCATTAACTCCCACAGAAAATGATGTCTATGCCATCTCCAAGAGATTGTAGCTTTTTTGGTTTTTAGTGAAAATACAAAACATTCTGAAAATTAAAAATTTCAGCTTAATCGAGCTTTGCGTGAAGCATATAAATATGTTCCAGCTAAAGCTAAGGAAACCAAACCAAAGGCTACGTACGAATGTGAAAAATTGTACTTTGAAACTCGATCTAAAATGCCAAGAAAATTTTCAAAATCTGCTACTAGATTTGATGTTCCACTTGATATGAAGTCATTAGAAGGTAAGTAGACAAAATTGATGCATAAAAACTTTCCCTAATCTTAAATAACAGAGTATATGTACCTTTAAAACGTTTATGTTCGATTCGTTCGTATGTGGCGATTTGATCCCAAATTTATTATTTATGGCGATTTTTGTCCTTCCAGCAATGTCAGTTTTCGAATACTTGAGCAAATATGTTTGGGTATCGAGGCAGCGAAAGCAACTTTATAAAAAAGTTTTTCTCAAACATTTGGTTCAAGTAGAAGAACCTGATGATGCAGAAGAAAATGAAGGACCTATTCAAGTTGAATATGTCGAAAGAAAGATGTCTGCTAAAAATATTACTGAAGCTTTGGCAGAGGTTTTGGATTTTTATGGAACAGAGAAAAATATAAAAGAAATCTTGAGACTCATCGATGTTGAAGAAGACCAAGAACTAAATTTCCGTTCATGGTGTGGTATAGTGTCATTTAGTGAACGTTTAGCCTTAGATGATGTAACATCTACAGATTCAAGTGATGAGGTTAGTTATTGTGATTATTACTAAGTATCACTTTAATATTGTTTAACAAAAAATGATTCGATGTTAACTTTCAGCTAGAAAAAGCAGATTTCACAAGCATGCAAAAGCGACTAGAAGCGTATGATGTTCCAGAAAAACTTAAAGAAGTTTTTGCAGTAGTCCGAAGAGGTCATACTTGAGTTGAAAAATTAATGATTTTTAATGACTTAAAAGACTTATCAATAAAAAAATACGCATATATTTTTTAATCACTCAAAATTAAAACTTGTTTTTCCGACTGAAAAACAGTCAAAATGGTGTTTAAAGGTTTGCCCAAATCAAACTGTAGCACTACGACATGACAGAGTCATATGACTCTGTGTAAATAAATTTTGCCGTTGTCGTGTCTCACTGTCGCGTCGCACTGTCGCATTTGGTTTGGGAAAGCCTTAAAACCTTAGTTTTCATTTTCATAAAACAATTCGTGTACATAGGTACTCTTATCGCAAAACAACGTTTTTAGGACTCTTTTTGATAAAAACAAACATTTTGCAAACTAACCTGAAACGACAACAATAGTTTTGTTACGAAAAAATGTTTTGTCGCGTTGGTAAGTACTCTCAATGATTGAGTCCAGCCTCACGACAATTTGTAAGTAAGAGAAGTGTGGGATGATTACCTTTAAAAGGAAAAAAGAAAACAAAAACATAACCGACTCAATCATTTCGTGACCTCGCCACGAACCTAAGAACCCCAATCTCCTTGGGGCTTACAAAAATGTTCAAAAGCAATGTTATCGAATCTATCAAAGGCAAAAATGTAAGCCACCACTTTTTCCAAACCGAAGTTGTGAGGTTAGAATAAAAATAAAATAATAATATTTTCTCATAGCGATAATATAGTTCATCGGCAAGTTTCATAATTGTTTTAAATGCGAATGTGAGTACTGCAGATCAAGCTGACCCCCCGGGACTAGAATATTACGAATTCCATAATACGCATGAATAATTTTTTGTAAAAATCTATTCTCTAAATGGCTTGTTAGTTAAAAAAAATGATTACATAAATGTTTGTTTATAATAAAACCCTAAAAACAATTACATTCTTATTTTGCTAAAAAGCCTTATTGTGTGCCAAGCCTTAAGGTACTGTATTACAATTCTATTACAATTTATTTATATTGTGATTCCCACCAAAATTTTTACTCTCATCTGTAAACGCAGCAGGTGGAAATTTTGTCAAACATCTGCCACTTTTTGTTGACATATCTCATCAAAGGGTTTGCTTGTTTGAAAAAATCCATAAATTAACGCAAAATTAAATTAACATATTAACCAACGGGGCCAATTTAATTAAAAATAACAAATCTCTATGGCTACTTTGGAAGATAAATTAATGGGCGAAAAGCTCGAATACTATTGCAGTAGCAGCGAAGGTGAAGATAATGACGATGATGTCGACGATACTGGTGAGAAACAATCCAAGGGCGGAGCTCCTGATTCAATGGCATTATCCCAAGCACCACCTGCACTCCCTCAAAACATGACCCATCGGGCAGCTACAAACACTGGACCAAAAGGTGTTGTTCAAGATTGGCAAATCTACAAGCAACTGGAAGCCCAAAAACGAGAAGAAAATGAAAAACAACGATTGGAGTTGATGAAGAAACTTAGCATGGCCGCAGCAACCTCAGCCGAAGATGAAGCTCGCAAGCGAGAAGAAGAACTAGAAGCCGAAATGGCCGAGCTAATGAGTGAGGATTTTCTGCAACAATTCCAGAAAAAACGAATGGCCGAAATGATGCAGCAGTGCGGTCATTTACAGAAATTCGGCAAAGTATTCCATTTAACATCTCACGAAGAGTTCCTCAATGCCGTCGAGAAGGAAAACAAACACATTACGATTATTATTCACATCTACGATCGTACCTTGCCCGCATGTGCCACTCTCAACAAATGTCTCGACACTCTAGCTTCAGACTATCAGGTTATCAAGTTTGCAAAGATTTGCAGCTCCGTTGCCGGCATGAGTCGTGATTTTCGAGCTAAAGGACTGCCAGCTCTATTGGTTTATAAGGCAAACAATCTAATTGGCAATTTCGTTCGCATAACTGATGATTTGAGCGATGATTTCTTTCCGTCCGATTTAGAGAGTTTCCTAGTTGAAAATGGAATGATTGTCGACAAGAATTTGTACAATTGAATCCACTTCTTGCAGAGCAAGGGCATCAAATCAAACTCACGATTTTTACTTACATTAATATATATTTTATTTTTCGTTCTAGGTTCTAAGGTTTGTAGTATAAAACAATTATATAGGGAAACCTGCATGTATACTGTGTGTAGTTGCATTAAAAAAAAAAACAAATAAAATATACACTCAACTATTATACAAACAAAAATTAAACTTTATACCATGCTAAAGCATTTCTTGTACAAGTCTCGTAATTTATTATACAAGAAGAAGGTTTTAAGTAAAATAAAGAAGCAAAATTGCAAGGCAGCAATACTGAAAGAGTCTTTTGTTTTTATTTATTATTTTTCAAAAGGCGAGCGGTTGTGGGGAAAACATTTTTTTGGACTTTCCTTGAATATTTCTGAAATTGGTTTCGAGGTGGGCGCATCAAAACCTTTTTTTAATTTGTTTTTCTTACCTGTGATCAATTTTTGTCGGATCCAATTTTTAACTTGCAAATTAAAGCCTTTATTCGAAAGTCAAGAATCGATTCCTACTCTTCTCCGTTCATGCAGCTCCTGGAGAAAGCGTTGGAATTAATTGCAAGCCGTGACTTCCGATTTGCTTGGTGATACTGTTCTCTAAAATTATTTTCTGGATAGAAGCTTGCTTCAGCATTAGTCATAAGACATCAGTCGGTTTAAACAATAGCATATTTTTTGTTGACGTTAAAAAAAAAAAATGTTACGCATACCCCACAGGGACCCACTTGAACGGCTAGTTTTTATAGTAGACTATCTTTGATAATGCATTTTTGTTTTTTTTTTTTTAAATGGAGATATTAAATGTGAAGATATGATTACTGGTATTTCAACTTCACTTGAAAAGACAATCACCCCTATTACAGAAACCGATGAATGCATATGCGGTGGCAGTCGGACTTATTTCAGCCTTATTTTCTTTAGTGGAACTCGCAGACGAAGAAGTGAATGAATTTACCTAGAGATTCATGATAAGGGCCATTAAATTCAGTCAAAAGCACGAATGCGATGCATTCATAAATCTGACTTCTAACAAACAGGTGTAAAGAACACAACATTGGTGGATTTAGTATACACTTTGTTCTAGAAGAGGTCCACAATATATAGCGGAGGGGTGGGGGAAAAACTATGTGAGCTTGATGAACAGAATAAGGACGTAACTTACCATACAAATTTGTTTTTCAAAAAACATTCTTTCTAATTTTACGACACCAACAAACTTTTTAACACGATTTCCCAACATTTTCACTTTTGCACATTCATGTTTTTGTTTTAAGAAGAAGAAAGCTCGGTAAATAGTTGAACATGTGAGATTGGGCCTCTTGAAGGCAGTGCAAAACACTTTTATATATGCGGGAACAAGTGTAATGTTGCATTTAAAGGTAACACGATGCATTCATTTTAGGACAAATTGATCCTTGTTTTGTTTTTTTTTTTATTTAAAAAAATCACTTAACATAGCACATAGTACCAATTATGAACCCACAAATCGTTTTTTGTAAACGAAATAAAACAGTTTATATTTTTATTATAATTAAATTGAATAATTTATTAAGTTTTTTTTTCAAAACCAGTTAGAATTTATGCTTTTGTTTAAAAACTACATATATTAAAGAAATATTTTTTATTTATTTATATATAGGTATTAAAATGTATTGTAAAAAAAGAAAATACATTTTATCAATATCTTATAATTCAAAAATTTAAAAAAAAGTTTAAATAATATACATTTAGTTTATGGTTTTTTATTTTTGTTTTGTTTTTAATATTAGTATATAATAATTTTCTTTAAAAAATATTTTAGAAATTACTTTGGCCTGATACAGTTTTGTTTTTTTTTTTTACACAATTTATTCGCACACCAATTTTATCTATACGTCTATTAAAAATTTAATATTTTTAACGATTTCAATCAAATGTTTTTTAAGAGTAAATCTTCTATACATATTTCATTTCATTCATAAAACTACATTGGTGTTGTGTTTCGTGAAATTACTTTTCAATAACAATAATTTTTTTTTTTTTGGAAAATTAGAGTAATAAAAACACGAGTTTTTTGTTGTTGTTTATTCTATATAAAGAAATAAAAACGCATTTTCTTAAATTTAATATTAATTTTATTTATAATATGAATTTATGTAGTTTAAATTTTAATTTTGTTGTAGGTTTTCCTAGAATCAAAAATACAGACATTTATATTTAAGCGTAATTTTGTTTAATGGATATATTTTTTTTTTTTTAAGAAAATAATGTTAAAAATGTTTTTTCTTATTTAAAAAAAATGTGTTGTATCAAATAAATGAATTTGTCATTTTTTTAATATATAAAAAAAATTACATGTAAAAATGTAAGTAGTTAATAGTTGTTTTCTTTTTTTTTAATTTGTTTTGTTGTTTAAAAAATATCATGTTTTTTTTATATATTTATAAATTTTATCTATATAAAAAGACTGAAGCTCATTTTTTTGTTGATTTTTTTTTTCTTAATTTTTTTATGTTGTCTTAATTCTAAAATATTTAGAAATACATTTATAATAATTTATTATAAACTTTAAAAAAAGTTTTAATTCATCATTTGGATTTAATTATTATTATTATTAATATTTTAATGATAAACTTGATATTAACTGTTTCATTTATAGATTCATTCCGTATACAAGGGAAAAAATATAATAGAAATAAAATTTTAAGTTAAATAATTTTTTCTTTATAAAAATAAAATAGGAATTATCATAGTATTATTATTTAATGGGTGTTGTTGTATTTTTTTGTTTTTGTGTAATTTTTGAAATGAAAATAAATAAATGCTTTAGAACGGAATTATATATTTTGTATTTTGAACAGTCTTAGGAATCAGAAGAGGGAACTGGGCGTCACTGGTATTTTAAATTTCAATATTGATCCAACGTTTCAAGGTCAAGGATATAACAGTAGGAGAGTGATCCTTACGTTATTTCCTTACGTTGTTTACGAGGTATTAGGGTAAAAATACCAAGTGGGGTTGACCCATATACAATACATATTTGAATTCATCTTTGGTTATTGCGAAAACAAAAACTGTTTTCTTATCCTTTCTGAGAGCGGGCTTATCGTAGGGTCCCAGCGTAGAAATTTTGATCAACGAGACTTATGAGTATTGGTTATTTGGTAGGAATTGCAAAAAAGATTTAAAGACTTTCCAAAAATGCAATATACTTTCACTATTCCTCTGACTTAATGTGTGTTTGTAAGAGGGTCTTATCGCATTAGCCACATTAACAAAAAATTGTTTCAGAAAGACCTCATCTACTGTACTCAGAACCTACCTACACAGTCTAATTTTAAAATTCTTAAGTATACCAGCAAACAAAAATCAAATTAAATTTAATATAATTTTTTCGTCATCAATCGTGATTTGTTTTTTATACATTTTAAAGCTTCGTATTCAATTTTTATAAATTTTAGTCAAGACCTTAGAAAAAAGTTCTAATAGCTAAAAATATTTTAAGAAAATGTTGCAACGTTTAACAAAACCTATTCAAAATTTTACAATTTCGCGATTTTCCAACAAATTATGGATTTCAAAAACCAACTCCATGGTTAGATACTCGACTCAGTCGGATGAAGCTAGAGCCCCTGTGGTGAGACCCTATAGATTTTATGAAATAGAAAAAAATATATAAAACAAAATCATTTAATGCATAATTCTTAGAAAGGTTTAGTACTAGGATTGTATGAAAAAGAAGGTGAAAAGCCTCCAAAGCTTACACCAATTGCGGAGAAGTTCGATGATAAGACTCATGGAAAGATAATGGGATTGATCCAAGAGTAAGCAAACACACCTAAGTCTTTAATTTTATACCATTTTTTCTATTACTTTAGAACTAATATCAGTGGAGCTTTGGGAAAAGGCAAAGTCTTCCAAAATGTCGACCCTGAATTCCATTCAGTTGCTGTTATTGGTCTTGGACAGGAGGGTGCTGAATATGATAGTACCGAAGTTATCGAAGAGGGCATGGAAAATGCTAGAGTTTGCGCTGGAATAGGTGCGAGGGAGCTCCAGCTATTGGGCTGCACTGAAGTGCATGTTGACTCCATGGAATACCCAGAGCAAGCAGCCGAAGGTGCAGCTATTTCGACTTTTCGATATCAGGACAATAAACAAAAGCAAAAGCGAATGATAACACCGCAGCTTTGTCTCTTCGAGTCACCGGACATTAATGCCTGGACACGAGGTCTTTTCAAAGCAGAAGCTCAGAATTTAGCACGCAAACTGACCGATAGTCCCGCAAATCTAATGACCCCAACTGCTTTTGCACAGGCTGCAGTTGATGCACTATGCCCGTGTGGAGTTACTGTTGAAGTTAGGACCATTAACTGGATCGAGGCAAACCACTTGAATTCGTTTCTAATGGTCGCTAAAGGTTCGTGTGAACCTCCTGTGTTTCTCGAAATCAGTTACTGTGGTACGTCACCCGAAGATAAGCCAGTTATGATCGTTGGCAAGGGAATCACTTTTGATAGGTTTGTATTTGAGATGCACTGGTCACTTATTTCTTACCCTTAAAAATAATTTATTTTAAATTCTAGTGGTGGCCTTTCATTGCGTGACAAACCCATGAATCATTATAGGTCTTCAATGGCTGGTGCAGCTGTAGTAGTTGCTGCGATTCGTGCAGCTGCAGCTTTATCCTTACCAATTAATATTGCTGCTATCATACCACTTTGTGAAAATATGCCTTCTGGGTTGTGTTGCAAACCGGGAGATGTCATAACATGTCTTAATGGCAAGACTTTAGCAATTGAGGTTTGGAAGCCATCACTTCTTGTATTCAAATACTATCTTCTTCCATGACATTTTTTTTTTTAATTTAAGGAATGTGACAGAATTGGAGTGATAGCTATGGCCGACCCCCTGATCTATGGCCAAAACACTCATAAGCCCCGTTTAGTTTTAGACGTAGGGAACATGGCAAATGGAGTCAAGAGTGCATTTGCAGGAGCCGCTTGCGGAGTGTTTTCCAACTCGAATGAAATTTGGGAGGGCTTCAAAAAGGCTGGAATTTTGGCTGGTGACCGAATGTGGCGAATGCCATTGTGGAACTACTACAAGAAATTGGTAGCACGTAAGTTTTGATCTGATGGAAGGTGATATGGTTAAAAATAAATAAATATTTAAATTTTAGAACACACAGCCTTTGATATTAGTAACAAGGGCTGGGGACCAGCTTCATCTTGTATTTCTGCAGCTGTTTTACATGTAAGCTTATTAGTTTTGTTTAGAATTGTTCATAACTTCTGTTATTTATAATGTTAAGCAATTTGTGCCATGCATCGATTGGGCACATTTGGACATTACCGGAGTCGGAATGTTGGCTGAAGAGGGATGTGTTCCATACTTATTACCCCATCGTATGACCGGACGACCAACACGTACTTTGATTCAGTTCTTGTATCAAATTGCATGTCCTGAAGAGAGCAAACATAATCCTCAATGAGAATTTATTTTCTAATAATGTTTTTTTGTCTTTTTTTTATTTACTAAAATAAATTTATGTGGCAATATTTAAACTTTGTAATTTTTGTTATCTTAAAAATTTTGAAGTAGCAATGAAATACTTCATGTAGTTTGGCTGACTTGACGAAATATTATAACGTACCGGAAATTTCCGATGAAATTTTGTTTCCTTTAAGGTGTTTTTTTTACCCAGTGCTGGGAAATAACTTCACATGCGAATCAAATAAATATCAGGTCTGTTTGGGTACTTTTGTGGGCTAAAATTCGCAATCTGAAAAATATTGAGGAGTGGGGATGGAATACTCAGAGAGAGAGAAAAAATGCACAAAATACCCAAACGCTTTGAACAAAAATTTACTGCCACTTTTTCAATGTAAACAAAAAAAACTTATAAAGCGTTGACGATTTCTATCAAATACTGCATTAAACCTCCAATAAAACAAATAATTGTGGAAAAGAAATACATATCCCTTAACTAGGGAATTAAATAAAAAACTACGCATTTGGTTTTTATCTGAAAACTATTTATTTTTTTCTTTTTCAAGAAGAAAATTGAGAACCTTGCAGCAAAAGATGTGGTCAAAACGAGAAATGCAATTAGAAAAAAAATAGGTACAATTTTTGTATGTGGATTATGGTAGAAGCTTATTATAGCAATAGCTTTCTTTATTTTTTGACGGACCTAACTAAGTTTTACATCAAACCAATGTAGTATTTTGAAATAACATTTTTCGATCTTATCACAACTTCTCAAAATTGGACCTGCCCCCCTATTGATGCCGGAGGGCAGGTGCCAGTTTAGAAAACTGTCTTTCGGTGATTCAATGGACTCAAAACGTTGGATCAAAAAGATAAATAAATTAATTTGCTATATTATATTGATTGATTGGAATATTAATATTTTTTTTTTCTAATGTTATGGGGTCTTAGCTCTTATATTTGTATGTAGGTTACTATCTACATAATGAATGTATTATATTTTTTTATTTAATTTTTTGTTAAAGGAGATTCTTTTGGCAAACTGCAATGTTGATGTCTAGGTATATATATTTTTTTTAAATTTTCTTTACTTGTAAATCAGCCTTTAAATATGTTTATCGAAAGTTCAAATATATTAATTTTGTGTGTAAGTATTTTAAAATCTAATAGATAAAAAAATGTTTGATTTCATAAATAAAAAAAATTATTAAAATTTAATAAAATAAATTTTTTTTGACACCTTAACAATCAAGAACTATTTTTGAAGTATTTTTATCGCTAACTACAAAAATAAAAAAAAAAATTAAAACTTTATATTAACATTGATATATCATAATAATTTAGAAAGTTTGTTTTATCATTATTTTTTGGATGGCGGGTTCTTAAAATATTTCTTAAAGATTATTTAAAAAAAAAAAAATAAAAAAAAAAGAAAATCGTTCTTTAAGTTTTTTTTTTTTTTTGACTTACCATTTTAGGTTTTTTTATGTATGCCTTTGTTTTAATTGAATATTATTATAAATATAATTAAATTATTTTTATTTTTTGTTTAAATTTTGTTGTTTTTAAAGTGAAATACGAATTTATGAAATTCTGAACACTGATCGATCGATTTGTCTTTAGAAATTCAATAAAAAATGCTGTGTTGTAATAAATTTTAGAAAATAGGGCTCTCTTTCTCTCTCTCTCTCTCTCTCTCTCTCTTTGTAGCTGTCTCTTTTACACACTTTCATCTAATGTTTAAACTCTTGGGGGCTTAAATCGTAAGCCAGTTGGTAGTGCTGTTGTTGAAATAATAGTTGCAGAGCCAGTTGTTGTACTAGAATTATCGATGTCTTCGTCTGGTGGAGATGTATAAATAATAAATGTGCCATCGGATTTAATAAGTGACTCTGTTGTGTCCATGGCCATATTGGATCCGGTTGTGGTTGTGGTGGCAATAAAAGACGTCAATTGGCTATTTGTTTCGAAGGATACGGTACGTGGACGATTGGAGAAGTTTGTTGTTGGTGCGCATTCGGCTATGGAATTGCGAGCCGAATTACAACAACCGGGGCAACAGAGATTGCCATTTCCGTTTCCGGCTGACGATTTCACTTTGTCCTTGTTGCGACGCAACGACGATCGATGTGGATGATGGCGTGCTAGGGCAGTTAGTCCTCGTCTTGATGGCCGTCTAGTTACTGGGTATTGAACTGATTCAGCGCTGTTACTCAAACGGATGTTGCCAGCTAGAGGAGCATTTGTGCCAAATGGATACGACGCAAAGTATATTTTGAAGAATATAATAGAAAAAGGAAGGTGGAAAACGGATTTGAAAATTAGTGGAAGAAAAAAAAGTAAATTTTGTTTGTTTTTTGGCATGAAGATGTAGTTTTCTTTTTATGAAGCTTTATGTGTTTGATGATGAGCCGGATTTTGAACAGAAAAAAGCAAAAAACAAACTTAATAGAAAACAAACGTGCAACAGAAATTAATATAATTATGTATGATAGCTGGCTGATGATTGATTAGTGGTTAAATTTTTTGTTTGCAATTTTTTTTTCAATACGAAAAAGACTTAATTTAGACTGAAGTAATTCATGATTGCACAAGTAACATCTGGAGTTTATTACCTATTTTTTTTATTTAAAAAGAGAGTTATCTATATTTTCGAGAGAAATTTATATCGACATATGATTTCCATGCAGATGTAGAAAATCGACGATTTGGTAATGAAGCTCGATTTAAATTGGCCAAATTGAAAGAAGAAAGTAGTGCTCGAAGAGTTGTTAATCCTTTTTGATCCTCTGTTGTCGAAGAGAGCTAAAGAAGTATTGGATATATGTAAATATCAAAAGCTTAAGCCTTTAATTTTCTAAAAATTCAAAAATAAAATTAAAAGACGTTGATACTAACTGGAAAACTGCAAGCATTTTATTTCTAGTCTATTTATTTTAACATTCTATACTAGCACGCATTTAAAAAATATTGCAAAAGTATAGTTTCACACTGGTGAACAGATAAATCTCCATAATTATTTGCCATCGTATTTAATGTAGTTTTAACATTTAATGTACAACGTTAACCTTCTAGTTAATTCCATCTGATTCAAACTTATCCATTTAAATTTCTCTAAGCATTTCTTAAAGGGGATCGCATTCAGTATGTTCAAATCGATTCCTTCTTCTCCTACAATTGTTACATCTGGTGGCCGCAGGATAGCCATCTCGGAATATTTAGAAATATTTTTCATAAAAAAAAACACTCTCATTCTCACAATAACCTTCAGTATATTGGGGTCATTTTTGAGAACAAGTTGGCTTTTCAACAAGTGTTTTTTTTTTTTAAGTGAACTCAATGTTAAGCTCACTTTTTCTTTTAAATGATTTTGTTTGCCACTGTAAAATATATTCTTATCAAAGCTTTGATTATATTTGCTTACTCACATAATATTAAAACAAAGTAAGTCGCCCTTCTTTAAAATCCAAAAAACATTTTTCATTTGATTTGACCACCCAAATAAAATAATCCAAAAAAGGGAAAACTACTCGCACCCGCTATTTTGTTTAATTCACTATTTAATCATCTTCTTTTTGATGGTTCCCTTTTGTATTCGCAATCGAGTAATCTTTTCGGAAGACTTTTTTTCTATCGAGATATCCGTTCTGATTCAATTATGGGATAGGCCTTTCGTTTATAATAACAAATTTGTAGTCTTGGGGTGCAATATTTTCGTATATTTTATAAGAAGAAAACAACGAATAGGGGTGGAACAATATTGATTGGTGGCTAAGCTATCGCAACTCCATCAAAGACCAGCAAAAGAGTTTGCATTGTTTTTAAGAAAATATTGCAGATAATGTTATATGTATTGAAGACACTAGCGGTATTTTACAAATTTGGTTGGAAAATTACTGTTTATCAGAAAATTTATTCAGCCCTATTGTAAGTTTCGCGCGGTAAACTTTTCACGTGAAATATTTTTATTCACCCGGAATTTTAAGAGCTATTATGAGTTTCGCCTGCATGAAATTAACATTTTCTGGCAAACTGGTTTTATTTAGCTTATTCTTTACTTCCATTTCAAACCCAAAATTGGTTCATAATAAAAGAAATTCTCTAAAAGTGAACATCGACCTTTCGACAGAAATGGAAGTTTTTCGGGTGGAATTATATAAAAGACTTATGGAACTAAGCAACTTACCAATAATGTCAAATGAACACGACCGACGGGTTAAGACTAATAAATGGCATTGAGTGAGTCTGAGAGCTCTCAATATATGATTTTGTATTTTTGGATAGATCTCAAATATCTACAAAATTTTACTTTTTAAAGTTTTTCAGAAAGTTTTTTTTTCCTTTATATTTCGATGCAGTAAATTTAAATCTGCTAGCCGTTTATTTCTATCATCTTTTGTTGTTTGTACACAGCTTCTTTGCATTTTACGTAAGAGTAGGCGCACTTTAAGAATTTGATTAGTTGTTATAAAAAAATCCCTTGCTGAGTTTTAATAATAGTTCCTCAATTAGTTCTTTGGTAATACTAAAGCACCAAGCTACCAAGACTTATTACAGCATACCACACGTTGAGATATATAGTGTCACAAATAAAAAAAAAAAAAAAATAATTTCGGCCTTGCAAAGTTCAGATCTAAATTTTTGCGAAACGTGGCATTATTTTTTATTAAACTTGCCACTAAACTGTTAATTAGCACTACAGTGATAAACAAGTTAAATGCTTTTACAAGGAAAAAGCTATGAAGGAACGATATAGGGACAGATAGGATGTGCATAGCTGCTGAAAATGTGCAATATCTCAAAAACCAAAGCTGGTAGACAAAAACGGTTTTTATTTTTAGACTCATTCCGGAACAAAAAATTGTAAATATGGCTCTCATTATGAATAGAACTTAGTAGCGAATTCGATAATTTCGTATTATAAATAGCGAGTGATTTCCTTAAATTTCAAGTGCCAAAAACTCAAAACCATAGCAAATTTTACTACCGTTGTATTACAAATGGCGAACGTTCGCTAACTTAAGAGCTCGCAAAATTTCCCGGGGAATTTATTTTTGGGAAAAGGGTTCCCAATCGAAATGTGGCAGGATTCTTGTTCCGTTTTCCCTTTTATTTTGTTTCTCAGGTATTAAGAATAACGTAAAAGTGAAAATGGAGCGATTTACCCAGCAACTTTTCGATTAAGAGCCCTTTTCCCAAAAATAAATTCCCCGGAAAATTTCGTTCCCGATAGGGGTGAATAAGGCGAACGTTCAATTCGCAGCATCCATGGGAAAACGACGGACTCTGTCAAGATCCACAACAATTTGGTTAGTTGAACATACCGCGAGTGAGTGGGTTTATTTTATTTGATCAGTAATAGATTTTGTTTTATTAGCAAGTAAAATGGTTCAATAGAAGATAAGGTTCCACATTCGCCAAAGTGACCATTTAAATTTTAAAATTCTTTAACTCACTAAATAATAATACCAGTTGACCTTAGTAATACATTCACTGATTCTTAAAAGTAATAGTTCAAATTTTTACAAGGGGTATCACGTTGCAACATTTCAGTTGTAATATTATGAGGAGATGCGTAGTTCTTGCAAAGCCTCGATAAGGAAAAAGTGGGTTATACTGCAATTACAATGAAGTTCGTATTTTTTTAATAATGATGAAACTAACTAATATTGTTGGCACACAAAAAAATACCAAAAATTTTGATTCAAGATTGTCTGCTTGGTTGGCCTTTGTGTACAAGATAGTCAGACTTTGATTTGATATCCAGGATCCAGGATCTCCACTTTATAAAAAAAAAATTTGAACGGATACCTCGAAAGAGGTAAATCGATTGCCAAGTGCACAAATGTGTTAAGTGGAAAAAGGCACCAAAATGTTGCAAGTATCTCTCTAAAATTAAAAAAAAAATGTTTTTCCTTATTGCTAGATCGTCGCTTCTCTGGTAACTGGATTTGATGAATTTAATTTACCCAGAATAAACCAAATACCTACCAATTTTAATAAAAATATTACTTTCGTTGTCTTCTTTTTAATTTGTTAGTGTAAGACCATTTAAGTTAGAAACAAAAATAAAGTATCTTCAATTATTATTTTAGCAAAATGTGGGAATTGGTTAATTTTTTTTTAAATAAAACAAAAAAAATAATAAAACAACACACTTATCCATTTAAAAAATAAAACAAAACAACATTAATAAAATAACAAAAAAAAATAAAAAAATAAAACAAAACAAAAGACCACAATATACGATACAATTATTATTATTATTATATTATTAAACCAAAAATTATAATTGTTATGCAAAATACAATTAAATATGTTATTTGTTTATAAATTAAAATTTAAAAAAAAATAAAAACTACTCTAAAAATAAAATTTATTATGTATAATTAAAATTAAGCTTTAAATGAAAACAAAAATTTGTGAACAATTATTGTACTTTCAAATCAAAAACAACACAAATAAAATAAATATTATTGTTTTAATAATTTTTGCTTTTAACATTAAATTATAAGCAATTTATAATTTATCTTATTTTTGAGGTTATATTAATCCCTCAAATTAAATTCTGTATTATGTTTAAAATCAAAGCTGTGAGAGCAAAATGTTTAAAAATGTTTAAAAAATAATTAAAAATTATAAATATTTTGTGACATAAAAATTTGACAACACAACAAAACATACATTAGTAAACATAATTATGTTTTTAAAATAAAAAATCCAAAACATTAAATAATACTGAAACAAAATTCACACTACTATTCCGATTGCGACTGCCGTTGTGACTGTGACTGTCTTGTGACATCTGCTGACGCCGACGAGATGAAGATGACTGACGACGCAAGCGTCGATTTCGACGTCTTTCTGTCACTGGAGTGCTGTGCCGGAAGCGGGAAGTCAATATGAAATCGACTTCTTCTCGATCAGAAGCAGAAGCGGCAGCAGATGCCGCAATAACAGTCTCATGAGCTATGGAACTCTCAATACTGTCGTCGCCGAGTAGAAGCGTCAAATTGTGCGCCGAACGTGACAGAGTTTTATTGGGGCTGTGATAGATCGAGGCGCTGGTACTCGGCTGACGATGGTGATGGAATTCAAAGTCTTCGCCACAACTGGCGATCGAAGTCGAGGAGTAGTAATGAGAGTAGCTTTGCTGGTGATGGTGAGTATGGTTATTGTGGTGATGGCGACAATGTTGTGTTTGGGGTGATGTGGATGATGATGAGCAATGAACAACAATGTGGCTAGAAGCTTCATGGTTGTAGTTGTTGTTAGTAGTGTCATCATTATAGCTACCGGAATGCGTTGTGAAGTTCGTCTCCAGGAACATGCGTCCTCCGGATGTTGAGGAGCTATTCCCATCGGTGCGATATCCATGGGGCGAGAGATACTGTCCACCGCTGCAGTAATCCTCTCCATCGTCGGTGTCCATAGGATTGTTGGCGGCGTTTGCTGCGACACGACGTTTGAAAATCATATACATCTCGTTACTGGGCTCGTGTGGGATGTCATTGTGGCTGCCACCCATGAATTCTTCGGCACGTTGGGCGGCAAGGCAGCTGCTGCAGGTGGTGGTGAGCCCAGAGGCACCAAGGAACCATTCGGAACGGGTGCGCATGCGTGCGGTTTGGCGTTCATGGACCTTTTTTTCATTTTTCATTGTTTTTATTACAATTATACAATTTTGTTGTTGTAGTTGTGTGTTGTAAATAGTAGTGATTCGCAGCAGCACGACATGGATGTGGTTTGGTGGTGATAAACGATTTTTGGTGCGACAAAAAAAGGGGCGGGCAGGGGTTGACATGAGGGAATAAGTACATTTAGAATATTTTTTTTTTGTTTTTGTATTGTATTTAAATATTTTTGTTGATTTTTGTTTTTATATATATTTTTTTTTAATTATAATTAAAATTAAAATTCAGAAAAAAAACTGAAAAAATGTAGATTTTTTTTATTACAGAGGAAAAAATGAAGTTGAAGACATTTAAACAGCAATGACAAAGTGCTATACATATTTATATTTGCTTTTAGCGTGATTTTGATTAATATACAGAAATGTTTATAGGGCATGTTTGGATGTTGTATATAATGATTGTGGTATATGAAATCGCAGTGCTTTTGGCTTGTGTTGATTAATAATGCATAAAAATGTATAGTGCGTGTGGGTATAAGGTAAAGCGATTTAATGCAAATAAGCTTTGTAAAAAGTTGCTTTGGTGGTCATATCACATCGTTTTTATTTTATTTTTTTGTTAAATAAAAATGTTTTGAAATACTAAATGAAACAAAAACTTTATCTGCAATAAGTAAAAGTTTAGTTCATTGACCATTTAATGGTTTGGTCAGGTTGTGCATGATTATGCTTGGCTTTTAGTTTTATTCTATTTACATGAATCCAAAAATTCGACTTATTCAATTTATTTAAAATTTGCTTTTACGAAAACCTTTTTGACCTTAATACCGTTTTTAAGACCGAATATCTTGAATTAAAAAAAAAAAAACAGGTTCCAATTAGTCCTCCTATTAAAAACTCTCTAATCACTAATCTCTAATAAAAAAGTAAAATAACACAGGTATCATAGCGCCAGGAATGTTAAAAACTGTTGTTTTTTTTTTTGTAAAATTTCGCTTACACGCTTATGACAACTTTCTTTATTTTTGAGTTCTTATTCCTTATTTTTAGTTCTAAAGGACTTAATGTGTATTTTTTTAAATACATGTATTTCCAAGTCTGCTTTTTTTTATGTTTTTTGAGGTTTCTCCTTGTTTAATCCTCATAATTTTCTAAAATATTGACTTAAAATAAAACAACAAAGGAAACAAAAATTATAAAAATGCCTTACTGCACAAGAAGCCCAAGAAAATTAGAAAGTGCACGTAGCATCAGAAAAGTGGAAAAATGCAGAAACAAAAGTTGGCTATCCAACAATTTAAAGACTGTTATATTTTTTTTAATGAGATTCAATATTGGTTATTATAATTTAATTGTTAAACGTTCAATTATGTCTTTAGATTTCAAGACACAGCGTGTGTTAAGCAACGTCCATATATACCTCCTTATCCATTCACAAAATATTTAGTTATGCAATATATGGCTGCTTGTGCATTCATAACAAATTAATATTCGAACTTTTCATTGTTTTTGAAGTGAGATAACATCTCATCATATTATTTTTACGAAACAAAATGTTTGTGCTGCCGAGTGAGTATAAGATCCTCGAATCAGAGGATAAGATACCCCCACTGACTTCTTTTCTTTGGTTTTCTTTTAGCTGGAGAATTATTTGGCATGATTTTTAAGGAAGCCAATAGAAAGCATTTCAAAGCAATATTACTCGAAGTGAAATGGAACAATTCGACGGTTTTTATTTATTCACGTCCCTCATCGAATTGCCTTCTAAAAGAAGGTATTGTCTCAACTAGCACTTACTTACTTAACTTACTCAACAAGAACATTTTTTTTGTTAATGCCATGTAGGTGTTGGGAAGAAATAAAAACATGTCTCCATTTGGCTGATACTGATAATTTTGTGAAATTGACCAAACTGAACCATACCAGCTATTTAAAGTCAGGCCACTCTGAAATAATATAAGGGATAGACCAACAAACAATTGGATCACATTCCGGAATGAGGAAAAAACAAATGAGCAATGCGAAAATGACTGCAAGTTATTACAGGTCGTAAAATGCAGAATACATCTGTGTTTCGTATCCGGTTTACAATCCAATTTAGGTTTTCTGAAGAAAAAATTAAACAAAATGTTGCCAGGGTCGTTTCACACCTATTCGGTTTTATTCGAAAACGAATCGAATACGTGAATACGTACCGAACCGAATGAAAACGAATACGTGTGTGAAACAAGGTAACATGTTTACTCATATTTATTTCTTAGGTAGAACTGGATAAAATTATACAAATTTTGGTACCGGAATTTCTTTTAAGCCGTAGTTTGAGAGAGTCTAGTGAAAGGCAATACGCCTACACAAATGAAAAAAAGTTATGCCATATAAAGCAACTATGATGTAAGCTTGAGAAAGCTAGCCCGCATTTGCTAACACTTCCTTTTAAAAAAACTATTTCAAGTATTTTAGTTGCAATAAGCTTAAATTGCTTAGCTAAGCGTCTGACACACCAGCTCCTAACAAACTTTGCCTGTTCTCTAAAATAAAATATGTAATCGGTAGAGAAAGATTTTCTTCAAATGAAGGGGTAATGTAGGAAACTAAATATACTAACAAATTGTTTTGCAGACAAAGACTGCAGTAAAATTTGCACTGGTTAAAATTAAAAGTGTGGAAGCATCATGGGAAAAAATGTAACATTTAGATTATGTTGAAAATTTGAAAAACAAATAATAAATTGGTCTCTTTCTTCTATAGGTCGGAAACTTTTCACACAGCAGGCCAGCGTCCTCGTACACGCGCTTCTCTCTATTCGATCTCAAATGAGAAAATTGTTATACAACAAAAACCCAGAAATTAATAACATTCTCCTGACAATTATTACATAAATTAATAATTTCTTTTTCATTGAAACAAATTATCATATTTGAAATTATAAATATTTGAAATTATAAACTGAAAGTTGTTACGTCGTAATTTTAAAACACTCAAAGCACACGTGAATGCCCTTAAACTATATATATGTATTTACTATCAAAATGCTACCTAGCTACCCACCTACATACCTCCACTTGGGAGGTTCCCACCAAAACAATAAAAAAAAAAAATAAACAAATAAACCGATAACATTTGAAACAATAATAATTGTAATTAATAATCAAAATCAAATGAAATCAATTAACATTTAAAAGAGAAAAAAAAGAACTCAAGTCAATAAACAGATAACAGAAAAAATAAGTGTGTAACTAGAAAAAACTAACTTTGGATATTTATTTGGAAGCAGTTTTTTTTTTGTTTTAATATCAGCAGAAACAACAACAAAAAAGATTGTCAAACTATCCAACTATCAAAATTGAGAAGAAAAAAACTCAAAAATATGTACAACTTAACCATTCCCACACCAACGCAAAACAAAAAAAAAACTAGATCTCCAAAGGGAAGTGGAATGAAAATCAAATACAAATGAAAACCAAAAACGAAAACAAAAAAAAGAAAATCAAACATAAATTCTCTATGTACAGTTGCTCAATAGATTGTTTTTTATTGAATTAGTAAATTATATAATTATTTCATAAAAACTATTAGCATATTTTTTTTTATTAGAAAATAATGGTTTGTGTTTTTTTAATTAATTATTATTTGCCATTTTATGTAAACAAAAAATAAACAGAATTCAATGCAAAATGACATTTTAATAATGTACAATGTACACGGAAGAAAACTAAAATATAACAAACAGAAAAAAAACCACATGTGACAGTAAAAATAATAATAAAAATTAAAAATAAAAATTAAATTAAATAAATCAATCTTTGATTTGATTTAAGTTGAATGCATATTTTGGTTTTTTAATGAAATAACAGGAAAATAGTTAAACGAAAAGCAAAATAAAACTAAGTGTATTTGAACATTAGAACGAGAGAGAGAGAGAGAAAAAGAGAGGTATACAAAAATTAATAGATGAAAAAAAAAAAAGGAGAATTATAATTAAAATTTTGATTTATAGATAAAATTAGCATTCACTAAGGACTAATTTTGGGAAGAGAGAAACCAATTACAAAAAAAAATTAATATTAATTGTCATTTATACATTTTTAATGTGTGTCTCTATTTTTAATTTTTTTTAATTAATTATTATTATTTTCTATACCGAAATCCTTGAAGCATTAAAGTAATCATCCCTCACCTGTGGCAGATATGATAGACTCTTTGTACTCTCCGCGTAACGATTGACCGCTCTCAGTTCGTCCATTGTCATGTGATGTTGAGCCTGCTGTTGATTGCCACTGCCAGTTGATTTTGACGAGCGTGTCGACGAACAACTCGAGGAATGCTTTAAGCCACGATTGCAACGACTGCATGTGGCAGCCATTATTGATGGCTTTCGGCACTCATCGGTAACGCTGGCAGTTCCTGACGATGTAATAATCATTCGACGTCGTTGTGGCAGTTTTTCGACCATTTGGTTCAATGGATTGTTCTCGTCTTCGATATCTTCATAGGCGCCATCATCGAGAACATCATCTTCTTCTTCTTCTTCTTCTTGACATTTGGATGGCGATGGAATTGGTGAGGATGTAGTTGCCATTGCAAATAGTCCGGGTCCCTCGAGGGATACAGAAAGGCGGGCGCATGACTCTATGAACGAATGATCGGGTGTAACACCCAATGAGAGTACGCTGTTGTCTAGGGCAGAACTTGAGCTGGTCAGAAGGGCGGGCGTCGATCGGGATTCTTCTTGAGCAACTGCGAGAGAGTACCCAACATAGAATGATGTATCAAATGGAAATATGCAATCGATGAAGTTATGTATAAAAAAAAATGCATGAAAGCCATAGATTGTTTTGTATAATAAAGAGAAAAAAAAATACGACAGGACAAGAGTTGACAAAAGATGTTTAGAGATAAAGAAGTCGAGTGACCCAACCAATAATAATAAAAAAAGAATAACAAAAAACCATGAATGTTTTAATGAAAAAAAGCAAAAAGGTTGATTATATAGAAAAAAAAAAACATTTAGTAGAATGAGGAAGTTATAATAAATGTGGGTTAGTAGAATATCAAGCAAATAAAATAGTTTTATTTTATAAATAAATTTTATGTAAATAAATAAATAAATAAGATGAAAATTGATATACTTACTCAATCCCCAGCGTTCGCATTGGCATTGTAGCCATGTCTTTTCGGCTTCCAGTGAATGTTGTACTATATTGGTATTGCACAGCACAAACAGCATACAGAAACGAAATTAGATTGATTGTTATTTTATTTATTTTCATATATTTTCGAAAAAAACTTACATGCATATTTTTGTTGTGCTAATTTGCCTCGTGGCGGCGGTGGATATTGGAAGCTACAAATCCATTCGTCTTGTACTTTGAGTATTCGTCCGGTAACACGGGCATAGTATTCATAGTTTGCCCGACCAAATAAATCGTGAATGGCAAATTTATCGATGATGTGCTTCATTATTTTTGTAGCAACCTAGAAAAAATGAAAGAAAAATAAAATATAAATTCATGGAACTAAATCAAGTTACAATTAGATTAGTAAAAGAATGTATGATACATGGAATTGAAGACAATGTAAGAAGATTTTCAGCGATTATATCGAAAGTTGTTAAACCCTAAATTGCTTGTATCGAAGCAGTTAAGGAATTCGTTGTTTACAAGGTGCAGTGCGTGAGTGTCGTGCATTAAAAAAAAAATTACTTCACATCGTCCGTTTCGAGCGAATGCAATTTTACAGTAAAGAATCTTCCTTGAGGATAGATGACTTTTTTCCAGCCATTTTTTTTTTTTATTTAGTTTTAAGATCATATTGATTTTATAAATAAATCACGTACTACAATAATTAAACGAATTCGACAAAAATTAAAGTTTAAGACAAATAGTTTTTGTTGTTGCAAATAAAATTAGTACAATGGACTTGCTGGAATTAAGGCTGTTTTTTTATTTTTTTTCGACAAACGTTAAAATAATGGAATGATTCGATGAATAGCTCAACTTGTGTATTAAATGGCATATTGCTGCATCGATATCGATATGCTATAATTTAGACTAAATGGCACGCTTAATTCTATACCGTCACCGTTCGAAAAATTCTCGACCATTGGTTCCCCGAACTCGATCAAAATTAACATAATATAATGTAAGATAAAGTGAGCTGGTGCACTACTTCCATTATCATCATCCCATGATTCACGATAATTACCGACAAACCGACGAATTCAAACTTGTTTGGATTTATCGTCAGTTTGTCGGTAATTCATGTAAAAAAAAAGTTGAAAAGTTAATTAATTGCATCATCCGAGAACAACAGAATGTGATGTATGCAGACGAAAGCCGGATGATTCGGTTTCAGTGTATCATATATCGTGTATACATTATTGTTTAAAACGGATGACTTTTTTAAATTCGAACAGTTCAGATGCGGATAGGAGAGTTGCCGGCAAATATTTTTTCATGTTCTTACAAAAAAGGTACTCAAAACAAAACAAAATTAAATACAATGTTGTTGGTAAAGTGTTTGTCGGTGAAGAAGAGTTAAAACCTTTCTTCTAAAAAATATCTGTTGGGAACTTTGCTGTCCTATATCTTTTTTCGCGGTAAATTTAGAGAACCAGACCCATGGAATGAAATGTTCAAAGTGTCAAGCTGAATATTTGTTTTTCACAAACCTTTTCTCTTTGAATTGAATTACATCGATTTGAAAAATTAATGGGGGAGAAGCGCTGGGGAGGGAAATACGCTATTTTTTGGTTTTTATGTTCAAGGCCTCAAGGAACAATAATATGGAAAGAGAAGCCTGTTAATTTTTGTGATGTCAAATGCTAATTTGAATGTGCTACTTCCATGTATTCTTCCGAAGAGCAAAAATTCACAAATTCGGAAAATCGGAGAATTCTCTGGTCCAACTGATACATTGCTAAGGTTGAATAGCTATGAGCTATGACTCTAACAGATGACAATAATCCAAAAGATTATGTACAAAGCCATTGCGTGAACCCACGCACTAATAAATGTCGCTAGAATCCAATAATAATTGTTTCCTTAAATGTTCTTACAATTGAAATAAAAAGCTCCAATAATCCATTTCAATGATAGCGAAAACTTCCATCTTAGCTTATTATTAGCTGATTATGAAATAAAAAAAAAATAAGAACAACTTTTTCAAAGTGTCACAATAATTTCAATTCTCTCTTATCTTTATCTGGCTTCCGGGAAGCTGTTGTGTGTGCAATGGATGACATTTTTCATTACAACACTTTGTCATTAAATATTTCATCATATTCATTCGATTACAAATTTATTTTGTTTTGTTTTGTTTTTTTTTTATACGCTCTTTGGAGTGGTGTAATATTTATGTACGAACATCGTACATTACATAGAATGACTTAAGATGATTTAATTCCATTTAAATTGTACATTGACTCAATTATTCAAAAACAAAATTTAAAAAAAAAGAGTGAATAGCCTGCCACCGCACCGCCAACTTACGCATTCAATAAATAAAAAAAAATATTTGTTTTGTGTACAAAATATTTATTTTTTCTTCATCTATTTTGTTGTTTTTTTTTTTGTATTTATCATTGTTTTGCCAACGACACGATGCAGGACAATGCAGAAAAAAAAGAAAAGCGAAAACGAAGCACTTGCTTTCTTAAAAATTTATAAAAAAAAAATATTAATACATAAGTCATGTCATGGTGTCATTGTGTAAAAATAAGTAAATAAATCTTCAACTTTAATGGAAATTTGTGTCTACAGAGTCTTTGTGGTGTTGACTTCACACTTTGTGTGGTTGGTGTGCAACAGTCAGTTTAGCTGTTTGTTGTTCAATAAATTGAATAATATTTTAAATTGAAATTTATTAATTGCAACAAAATATATGTAAGTAAAGGGCGCAGCTAAATTTTATTGACAACCACTTACTTGGTGATTTTTTTTCTTTTTGTTTAATCGTTATGTGAGCAATAAAAGGTGCATATTGTCGTGCCAATGATGCGATGCAGATAGGGATTCGAATCGGGTGCTTTGAATGTGTCAAACATCTTAGATTACACTTCCTATGTCGGCACTCAGATAACCAACCATAATGTTGATTATAGTTATTGAATGATTTGTGAAATATGAGAAGAAAGTGTGTTGTTGACACAGTTTTTGCAAATCAAACAACAATTGTATTGGTTTTAATTCAACAAGCTTGGTTGAGGATTGAGGTACATAAAAAAGGGTGCATTGTTTGCGCTATGTTTGCTTATTCCTGTCTGGTAAAAAATATTGGAAATTAATTGAAATGGAATGGAATTAGAATTTTTACTTGCGATAATATGTTCATTAGGGTGGGTCGACAAACTTATTTTCTGAATTATGGGTTTTAATAGCGAAAAGTTTCCCAACCTGCGTAAGCCCATTGCGTATTTTAAGTGGATACTCTTCGTATTCCTGGCAATTAAAGCAAATGCGTGGAAATACCGCACAAGATCCAATTTACAAAATTAGTTTTCCAACGATGACTATTGTGCATCAATTTTTTTTCTTAAGCTTTTTGCCTCACAAAATACAAATACCAAGGGTGATAATTTTTGAGACCTACACAAGTTCAACAAATTATTACAAATTGAAATTGCCAGTATGACATTCTCAAAACGATCATCCATCAACTCTCCGACTGTAAGGGAGGGTTTAATAGAAACCCTCTCTCCCTTCCTAGTTCAATGAATTTATTTGGATAGAAATATGAAAATTGTCAATTAAAAAGTTGACTTACGCCAAGCAGGAAAAAAAATCACATTTATGTGAAAATGTCACAGTCAAGTCGTAAGTGTTGTTTTTCCTTAGTAAGTTACCAGCGTGGAATTAATTTGGTATCATAATGGCTTTTGTAGTTCGAAAATTGGACTGTCTGTTTAACGAAAAACATCAGAGCAGGAAACAACAACAAACATATGTGACATCAGTTCTCACGAAACTGCTTTATTCTGTTCCAAAGCAAGTACAGCATCATTCTAAACTGTTCTTGAAAGAACAGTCCAGAACAATGTCATCGAACACAGCTTTTAAAAATAATTATTAAATGTATGGAAAGCATCATTAAAGTCTCATTGCCAAAACTTTCATCAGAAATTACAAAAACTACATTTTTATTCATTCTAACCCTTTGATCTAAACCTACTTTTAAACAAATGAAAGTTTTTAAAACTAATTGTTCCCATTCATTAATGTGTTTCTAACTTAATTCTGCAAATGAATATGAATTTGAAATTCTTATTTAATTAGCGCACCTTTGGAAGACAGAGAGGGGGAAGAGAGATCTCAGCAATAAAAGTTTAAACAACTTTCTCTGTAAATTGCATTCATAAGAACAACTATAACAGCAAATTAACGATGTACTTTGTACATGCATTTTCTTAGAGAAACAACAAAAATAAAGGGAGGAATTAAATTTAAACAATAAACAAACTTACCTTGAATTTAAGCACATCTTCCATTCTAGCTGTTTTGCCATCGCTAACGCACGATTGGAAAAAACTTGGTGCCACAGAAACGCCCAGCGCTTCACTTGTCATTCCTGTGCCTGCATGTGAGGCATTTGTCGCAATCACACGGAATGTACCAAATAGTAAAACTAATAAATGTTGGGCATATTTGGGCAGTGATGTAATTAATCTGAAAATTGAGAGAAAACAAAAAAAAATGTTATTAATGATGATGATGTTAATGATTGTATCTCGTAGTCGATAATTAATTAAGAAGTGTTGGCTAAGAATTTAAAAAAGAAGCAAACAAATAAGAATTTCGCCAGTCAAATATAATTTTTGTCAGGAGAAATTTTTATCGATTTAATTGAGTTTTGGCTAAATTGTGAATTTTTGTTGTTGGGAAATAATATTAACCTTCATATTAAGGTTCTCAACTTACATATACTTAAATAAATTGATTTATTGCTAATATCCAAAGTGAAAAGGTAAACTTTACTCAGCAGATGCCTACGATAACCAAAATATGAACCAAAGTAAAAAAAAAATCAAATACAAGAAATACAAAATCGGAACAAAAGTTGTGGAACTTTTTACCACCTACAACTTCTTTGCCCCTTTCTTGTATTAAACTTTTTTCGATAACACAAGTGAACAAAATTTAATTTTTTTGGTGTTGCCCAAACTTTGATAAACGATAAACGAATTGATAATTTTTAAATTGGCTCTAGTTTTTGAGATATACCCGTTAGAAATTCATAAGAAGAGCATTTTTCAATATTTTTGAAGCTTTGCAATTATGATTGAAAGAAAAAAAACAAATATCTGCCTATTTTCATCTCTGGAATCCGACATTATTTCTGTCCACCAAGTTTCATAGAAATAAAATATTGTTTAGGAAAAACAGACAAATAGAATTAGATTTAGCTAGCTATGTGAAAGGTTCGAAAAATTATTGAATAAATAAATAATGTCTGTTATATTATGAACCTTGTATGGCACCAATTGAAATTTTCAAATCAATAAATAATTCGAATTAAGAAGGAGGTTTCGGATCTTTATTTTGTTGCTTACAATGGGATATGGCATATCGATCGAGTTATTCAGCAATTTTAAAAACTTTTTTTCATCTATTATAACATTTTAATTGAGATTAAGCTGTTAATAAAATTAGAAACCAAACTGCCATCACTAAAGAGAATTAGGTAACGTGTATCGCTTTACCTACCCATCGTCAACCAAAGTCTAACTGTATATACATTTATTACTATTGTCCTTTGGACAAAGAATGAGGGAACAACAATAATAAAATAAATTTATACTCTGATTCCTCCATCAGACCCCCGCTCCCCACGGACTGCCATCCCATTGCACTTTCCAAGTATGATGATGGTACATCAGATGAACGTCATTGTTGCTTATACATTTCCTATTAACGCTTTGTTGTTGTAAATAACTCTTCATATGGTATTGCATTAAATGCATGTAGGAGGAGGTAGGGTACTACAGTCTATACAGAGAAGAAGCTCAAAAGAAGAGTAGGTACTCTTCCGAGAGCTCTGACAAAGTACACCCTCTAATTGCAATGTGTTAACTGACTATGTAGTTTATTTGCGCGAAAGTGGGTACTTTTATCGCGCTTTGCCAGTTAGCTTCTGGCAACAATTAGCACTTGTGAATCTCTGTGTATACTATTTAGCACTCCCCTAGAAGCTAGAAGCCTAGAATTTTTGATATGAATTTCAAAATTTCACAGACACCGTGTCATCATCTGTGGTGGTGTAATAACCATCATAATATACTCGAGTGCAATAAGTCAGTTGGTTGGAATGTCATCATCTCCAGTATATAGTGTCAAGAAAATTAAAATCATACAGAAAGGGAACAAAAAAAAACACACACACAAAACCAAAACTTAGCTGACGCACCAGATGAATTTTTTTTATCTTTGGTTAGCGATTTAGTTTGGGTTGTTATTATTTCAGATGAAGATAAAGTCGAGGAAGTTCTCTTTTCGTTATGAAAATATGGATCGAGTGCAATGTCTATAACATTTGTTGTTGTAGCAAAACGCCTTTAAAGAAATAATATAGAGACTCATGCGTTGCGTATTAATGATTATAGTTTTAATCGGAGCGAATTTGGTTTCATATATTTATCTTACTTGCTCTCAAATTGCAAACATCAGCAACGGGAAATATTCAAAAGTTTATCATTATTGAGATGGAATATCATTTTTTTTGTTTACATTCGGAAGTCGCAGCTTTATTTTGCATAATTGAATTATTTTGATTGCGTTATGGTGGAGATACATAGTATACTTTGTTTGGAGAAGTTATCAACTTAGAACAATGAGTAAATAACTATCTCGATTTATTGAGTGCACACACTTATTATTATTATCTACTCAGAAGTGGAGTCAATATTAATTCATCTTTATAACTAAACAGCTAAAAATGTTCAAAAGTTGAATTATATCAGAAGTTAATGAAGGAAATTTTCAGGTTTTATTCACCAATTTTTCAAGTTTTCAATATCTGAAAACTAAATTGTTATTGAATAATAATTATGGGACCTTTCCGATATTATAAAAAAAAAAATATTTAGAATAAGTACCATACAAAATTTTACACAATAGAAAAGAAAGAGAGATAGATTTTAGGGTCAGAATAATTAATTCACGAATTTTATAGGTAGGCTACAGAATTGCACTCATTACTCAACTTATTGAGGTTTGAAAGATATATTTTGATATCACTTAGTAGACTAAAACGTTTTACATAAAAAAGTTTAGGATATGCTTTCGTAAAAAAGAGAGGTGGATGTCGAAAATATCGGTTTTCCAAATGGTCAATGCATTATGCGTTTTTCTACACAATAAAATTCAGTTTTAATTTCTGAAAGCATTATTTAAACAAAAGTATTTTTAAATTTAATCAAAAGTCAAAAAATAGGGTTTTCCGTAAAATGTAACATTTTTCCAAGTTTTTTAAATGTATAATTTTTAATTCAGGTGCTGTGAATTTCATTTCACACATTAGAAAAGACCTCTTTCTTCTATGAAATTTTTCAAAAACTTTTACCACAATACTAGTTTGCAAATTCTTTGGTTCATACCGAATACCTGCACAAAAAAAGTATTTCTTAGACTTGGTTTTTTGCTCGCATACATATCGATAACGGTAAATCTAATTTTTGAATAGGTTCTTTAATTAATTTTATGAAAAGATATTGTTTTTCTCTTTTCAACGATATATTGTTCGAATTAATCGGACCAAAAACCAACAGCATTTAACATTTATTTTGATTTCTTTTTAGGTTATATATACCTTATAATTTTGACTATACATAGGTTGCGCTTGAAAATTCATACCTTAAATAATAATTTTCCAAATAAGACTAATTTTCCACTTTTTCTATGATGATATTGTAATAAAAGCCTCATTATTAAAATTATAGTGAAAGTGGTTCAACATGCGTAACCTGTAAATGCAAAAACTCAACTGCTACTTAAAGAATATTTTAGTTTGTAATGAAAAACAGAACTTCCTACAAACAATCGAAAGCGAAACTTAACCCATAATTATTTATTTTATTTCGTTCATGCCACATGAGCTGAATTAATTAAGCATTATCGTGCGTTTTGGACAAAAACCACTTTCTGTTTTTATTTGCCGCTTACCATTTTAAATTAAAAAAAAAAAAATAAGAAGGAAGTTACTTCTGTAGGTACACACACGAATGTGTGACGACACGATCTTTTTCATTGATATGGTGTACTTAAGATAACCATAAGCTAGTTTTTAGGTCATTAAGAAATGTTAAACGATTGTTATTAACGTACTTAAGTGAACCAGTTTGGAAGAACTTATAAAATCATGTTCTTCCCACATAGAAAGAATAATAACGAATTGAAAAACAACAAACAAACACGTTTGGACTGTTAATAAGTTGGGAAGTAGGGAATAGATACCTGTTGTTTGCTGTTTGCACCTCGCCTTAATTATTTTTGTTTTTGGAACCAAAATTTGGGGAAAAACCCAAAGTCATCGACTTACCAACAAACATGATTTGCAGGCAAAGAAAAATACAACAACGCTAAACAAAAACAAATAAATTGTGGCGAACAAAAATATTCTCAATAAATTAACTACGAAGTTTGCAAAAATCACAACAAAAGTTATTATACAATTAGTTTCCGGCAGAAACCTAAATTTCTGCAACTTTTAATCATTGTGACCAGCTGGTTGAACATATGAGAGGTTAAAAGACAAAAGCTATCTATGCAGATTGTTGATATTTTAGAGCTAAATATCAAGAACAAAGAGAATCTTTTATCAAACATTTGCAACATTTCAAAAAAGGAGCAATACTTTTATAACAAACTCAACATGAATCCTACAGATGTTCCTCTCCATTCAATGGACAGGGACACCCATTGACGTTCTCTAAGAACACAGATAACTGCAAACATGGTTCCAATTTTTCTTTTAAACTCACAAAACCCCTTATCACAATTTGTCATGCATCAACATCAACATCAATCATAATTACTGCGATTGCAAACACAGACAGTAGGGGACGAACAATTAAATTCTTTTGTTTACCTCTTGGCAATTTTCTCAATATTCGCAATATCAGTTCTTTCCCATCCATCCCCTTTCGTCTTTTATTTGCTTTCTACCACTAAAATTTATTATCGTGTCGTTTTACAATCAGTAAAGATCAATCAATGCCCTTGCTCAATCTACGATCGGTGTTTTCATTAAATTTTTTTATTTTATTTTTTTTTTTTTTTTATTGTACGGACAGCTGATCACAGTATCAACTTTTCAGGTCAGACCGGGTGTCGTCTTTGGTTTAATATTTAACCTTGTTCCTCATATCATGCACGATCGATACATTTTGGCGCGAAAATTCACAGTCGGACGATAGTATTTTTTTTTTATTTTTCATTCTTAACTCATTGCAAAGTCATTGCGATGTGTTAGTGGTGTTATTTTGTTTAGATAAGAAATAAGCTTCAAATACATATGTTTATTATTTTATTTATTTCCGATATATTAAGTTAAATACCGGAAATCAAGACTAGAACCCAATTTGACATAAGCTTTGTATGTTTTTCGGTACAAAGAGATTACAAAATTGTTTTTTTATTTGCTTGTAAAACTCATTGTTTTACACTTGTCAACATTTAAAAATAAGCGATTTGTATTGCACCATTACCTGAAGCTTTGAAGATCTTCTTAAAATTGTAAACCGTCATTAATTGAAGATATTTCTTTAAAGATTTTTATATCGTCGGCATAGATAAGAAGAGAAGAATTTTAAATAATTGAGGTCACGTCATTGATATACAAAGTGAACAATAACGGACCTAAGTATGTAACTTTCTTGTGACACACCAGAATTTACATAAAATTGTTCGGTACACTCACTACGGAAAATAACAGCATAACTTCTATTTTCTAAATAAGAAGAGATCCGCATTGAAAAATGTTCATTGAAACCCAAGGCTTTAAGTTTTATTAATAAAGCTTTGTGACACAATTTGTCAAAAGCCTTACTGAAATCAGTAAATACACAATCTACCTGCTTCCGGTTTTCAAATGAGTCAATACAAAACGAAGTGAAATGAAACAAGTTTGTAACGGTAGACTTATTTTGCACGAAACGATGTTGACTGTCACTAATAACAGATCTTACAGTTAAACGACAAGGCATTACATATGTATAAGACACTCAAACAATCAAAAAATTGTCACAACATGGTTTTAGGGAATCATAAGACCAATTCCAAAATACCTACGAAAAACATCATTTTTTCAACTTTGTTCAAGTTTTTTTCACTAATTTTATGATGAGGCAGCATATTCAAGGCATATTTGCGTTAGATTCTGACTTTAAATACCAAAATAAAAGAGACTAGTTTCGAGAATACTTTATAACTCATTCATAGTCTAAAAGCGTTCCCGAAAATTATTATTATCATTTATTTTCTTTCTAACAAAATCAAACGAAATATTTTCGAGATTTTGTTGTAATGGTCTCGATTTTACATCATGATATTGACACAAAATTATGATTTTAATCGTTTATTCATCCCAAAACTGGCGTTCCCAGAATGACGCTTAATTGATGTACACTCCTTATATATCAAATTTATCTTCAACACATACATATTTCTTCGGAAAACTGTTATTTAATTTGAATTTCAGGTTTTGAGTTATGGAAGCGTTCCCGGAATGATTTTTCGGGTATATGACATTGAATAAAACAAAAACTAACTCTGTTTTGTATGAAATTATCCGTTACAAGATAGTGCGACCTCAAAAATTGACAAATTTCAACTGCTTGACATGCCAATTTGAATATTAAAGATCCAAAACAGTGCATTTCACTGAAAAGTTAGTTTTGTGAAAAAAGCTGTAAAATAAAACATGTAAACTACACATTTTTACTAAAAACCCAGTTTAAATAATGATACCTCAGCCATTCAATTTATTATTGTATTTTAAATTTTGAGATTTTTAAAATGAAAATCTGGAATAAATTGTCATAATTTTTATGACACTTTTTTATCAAAAAAGTATCTACCAACTATATCTACCAGAACAAATAAAAACTTAGGTATTTAAAATTGCATTTTACATGCGTTCCCTTGCAAATTAAAAACAATACCACAAATTTGATGGACAGCTTTTCTTATTTTATATACTGACAGTAAGTAGAATATGGATATAATTTTTTGAAAGATCTATATAATTGTAAATTACATGTCCCCTACTTCAGTAGACAGGGTGGAACCAACAGAATGCCGCGGTGACCAATTTGCCATTTAATAAGCCTCCTGCTGCTCTCTCAAGTCTTACATACATAAATATGAATCAAATATATATATATATATATATTGCCAATGCAATGGATATAATGAAAATAATGTCACTAGACATCATGGTGCTGGTGATGGTGTGCTCAGCTCATGTTCATATCAGAAAAATAATAATAATGTTCAAATTCTCGCATAAATTTCTGTTTCTGTTTCGTTTGACCCTGAAATAATGCACATAAATACTTGTGAGATGTATAGTAGTTTTTTGTTGTTGTTGTTGCTTAAAGTGATCCCCAGAGTGAATACGGTTATGGGAATACAACAAAGTGCAGCTCGCATTATCGACCTCACCTTGTTTTTTTTCTTGTTGTTGCGTTATTATTTATTTTTTTTTTTGTTGTTCGTTTCTTTCGCGCACAGTATGGCTTGATTTGGGGTTATTTGGTTACATGTTGCAAATCATTGTTATTAGAGATTTCTAAGGTTAAGAATTCCTTTTTCTTCTGTTTGTTCTAAGTGCATTAGGTGGTGATGTTGATTGAGTGTAGACCTTTATGATTGAAAAGGGTAAGTGCATGCATTTGATATTTCTTTTGAAGGGGAAGTTAAATCATCATTTGTGCTTCTATTCTGTTGTTTCACCCTTATGAAGATGATTACAATTTATGCGTTTTCATTAAAAATCTAACTAACTAACGGGACCGCAGAAATAAAATGTAAACCTTTTGAAATAAGTGCGAACGAATAAATCAGTTCAGCGATCAAGTGTGTTTATTAATTAAATCTCAGGGTTTCGACTATAATCTGTTCAGAGCTCTGCTCCGAGATTTCCTCACAGTCAAAAAAGAAAAACGCCAAATAAATCCATAGTATTTATGTAAATCCTATTTAAAAACAAAACAAAATAGTAAAGTTGCTTAAATCGACATCAAATCCATTTTGTATAACACATGACGTCTCTTCCCCCATTATACCGCTCTTTTCTTTTGTTATTATTTGGAGAAACAACAAAAAACAAATCAAACAAAACAAACTTTCCTTTTCAAATCCGCAATCGAATTCACAAAATGCAAAATAGATATACAAAACGAAAAAAAAAAATAACAACATATGTGTCACCATAAGCCCATATGGGACTACTTAATAACAGACGCGACGGTGAATAAACCCGTATACTCTACTCATACCTAGCCAAGCTAACCCATCAGAGATAAAAGATCTCCAAAAACAGAAAACAAAGATTTGACAAATATGCCCAAAGCCAATTTCGTAAGAGCGCACGCCAAAAACTTATTCAAATGGCAATTCCATCATATTATGATTATCACGCGGACAGAATCTTATAGATCTTACACACCATGTGTGCTGCTGCTGCTGCTGCTGCTTATGCTGTTGCTATTGCTTCTACCTAGTGCTGCTGGAGACGATGACGATAAGGTTTTGCGGTTCCAAGTATAGTTCATCGGTTCCACACAGCCGGCTTTGGCTGAGGCAATAAACAGGCAGTCGAACACAATCGATCACAAAACGTGCGCGAATGATGAATTATGCAAAAACCAATTCCAAAAATAAACCCACTGAAATTAAATTCTGTTCTGAAAAAAGAAAAAAAAAAATCTGTACATACGAGTATACCTCTCTCTCGACTCCTCTTGATGACGCAGGTAACAACAGAGAAACGACGTCGTCGTCAATACGACGAAACGATATAGGAGTTGAGAATAAGAAGAAATAAAAATCGAATATACCCCGGCGGTGTTTATTTATATGGAACTCAGGGAACTCTCTCTTTTATTTTATTTTATTTTTTTTCTTGCTTTGGATTGAGTTGGTTTTTATCTATCACACATAAGGCATAAGACGTCATCGTTTCGAAGGTCAAGGAACGATAAAGGTCTTGCCCTTAACCCAAGTGACACACTGACGTTCGTGAGAGAGAGAGATTTTACATACAACCTAATTTTGTCTACCTGGAACGCGATACTCAAGAATCAAGATGATGGAAGAAGTAAGCCGAAACAATGAAATTATTTTTCTTGGGAAAAAGAAAGCAACAAATAATCTAAATCTGAACAACGATGGCTTTTTTTGTTTGTTTACGAATCCATTATAAATGAAATGACTAACAAAATAAACCACTTTGACAGGGTAACAAAACATCAGCTTCAGCACACAAAAAAGAAATTATTTTTCACAGACTTTCTTCCCAATGGGTAAGAAGTATCCCATATTCGAAATATGCAAGGGCTAAGTTTAAGTTTTTGGATGTTACGAGAGCAAAATCTTCTAAACGTCAAAGAAAATGTACCTACACATATATTTTTGACAAGGTATCACTCTGAGTGTAAATTGTTTTTTTGCCAGACGAATTTTAATTCAATCTTATGTCGTTTTCGATTGGTAGTCCAGAAGAGTCTCGAAGTCTTCTGAAACTGTTTTACTGGCGCAAAAAATGATAGATATGACACAGTAAAACAGTTTCAGAAGTTTTCTGGACTCTTCTAGGCGTCCAATCGATAACGATAACGATAACGCTCCACCTATCAACAGGGTTACAGGTTACAAAATTAACAGGATTTTAAATCATAAAATTACGTTTGTTTTATACAAAAAACCTCATTTTAAAATTTAAAAGGCTGTTAAATGTTCGTGAAACAGGCAATTAGTGAAATGAAGTGTTACCTGTTCAAAAGGCTAGAACGAAAACAAAAAATGAGTACAAATTATAAAAAAAAAAATCAGAGTCTATTAATTTTAGCTCGATGCGACCACCTTGTTCCTTGATTATGTACCTCAGATGTTCCGAAACGAATCGCAAATTGAACGAATGTGATCTTTCGGAATTTTGCAAGAATCCCAAAAAAAAAAAAAAAACATATGTGATCTTCCGGTATTTTTGCCAATTCACGGTTTTCAAAATATCAATTAGGTAGAATATAACAAATTTTCATAAAATAATTCATAATCGCTCTGACACAATCACAGTTCGGAGAAAACGCTATCTTTTTGTCATACTGCCATGTTATTTTAAGAACTAAACAAAAATATTCATATTTGATGTGTTGGCGATAGCAGCTTCAGGCCATAGACTTATTTAAGTTTGTGATAATTTTATTATCTAAAATTATTTTCCAATTGTTTTGTTTGTGTGAACAAGTGGTACACTTAATTGCACTTAAAACAATGTGCCTTAACAATATAAAGTGTTGAAAAAAAAAGAACATGTCAATTTTGAAAGGCCTTTTACCTTACTTCTATTTAAATTCACATCGAACCAGGAAGAACCAAACCCTTGTCTTTCTCTCTCACAACTCTCAGGTGTGCTCAGTAATGTAATCTGATTGCTATATAATTTTAAAGGGGCTTGGTAAAATATAGTTTAAGCACCAACCACATTGTTTTATAACAAAACAACAACAAAATAAAAACAATGACGCGACAGGTCTCAGTCACTTAGTTCCGTCGTAAATCCAATTTTCTATTACGTTGTCCCTTCGTCAACAACTACTACCAAACATTAATTCAACTCAGTTATTGACCTCGTTATTTTACTATTCAGGCAGCTAGTCCAGCCAACTTCCATTCCAATCCGTCGACGTAAACCTTTTAATTTGTTACCGAAGCTAAGAACCCCATCATACAAATGAATTCGGATATATTGTTCCACAGTTACTATGAACACAAACACAGTATATAAGAGTTTGGTTTGCTCGCTCAAAGCAATGCAAAACTCCAAACAAATCCCATTAGCTATGTCTGCCGACCTCAATTCTATGCCAATCGAATTCCATACACAGCAGCAACAACATACTATGGTTGGATATAACGTTTCACTTGAATCGAAAACAACGACGAGCGAGACCAACCGACCGGAAATCGGAAATGCAGTCAACATTTGGCTGGACAAGACCAAAGACCTCTTCGTCTATCTCTCTCTCTCTCTCACTCTAACTCTCTCCATCCCCTTTATCTGATTCTCGTTGTAATTATTATGTTTTGGCTATCACTTCACAAAGCACAATCAAAATAGATAGATATTCTTCCTCCGCCACAATTGGATATCCCCAACATTGTGTATCCGTTTTCCATCCCAAACCTATTTCAGTCCAAGTCAGTCCGCATCTAACAACTTACGTCACTGAACTTTGGATAATAAAATCGATGCGATGCAATGGGAAGCCGAGTGTGAGAGAAGAGGCAAGAGGAAACTTGTGTGTCTATCCACACGTTGAACAGTTTTCATTGAGATAAATGGTATTTTATTGCGCTAGCTTCTATAAGAGAAGCAGGAGGAGGAGTATTTGTAGTCGCAAACATTTCGTGTTATTTTTTTGTATTTATTTTAAGTTAATTTATTTTTGTTGTATTCATACGACACTCAATTAAATATAAAAAAAAAACTGTACAATAAAGGCTTTATTATAGTTTTTGAAGTTCTTTGAATTCAGTTTCACGCATAATTAACGGTCACAAACAGTTAACGTTGCTTTTCGTATTTTAAAAAACTTTATAGACTCAATTTGTATTTCCTTATTTGTTTGCATTTTCTTTTTAATAATCGATAAAAAATAAACATCAGTTTCATAATTGAGGAAAAACTGTTGTTTTGACTGGCTGCGTTTGTGGTTAAAGTGTAAAATACCAAGAAACTAAATATTTGTTTTAATCACATAAAGGTATTACATTTTTTTTTTTTGAAAATTTTGTTTATTTTATACAAATTGGTCAACTGAGTCAAGGGCCGAAAAGAAATAAAAAAAATTAAATAATCACACCTTGCATTAGTTTACAGAGAATAAAGCTCCACTTCGCAATCCACCAATCTGTATTTCCTACTTCTAATAAGATCACCCTTTGGACATGTGGGCGATGAAAAACTTGAGATGTAATCCGTCTGAGTCTACTGAAATACACCTATTGTGAAAAAGTTTGTGAAGCCCTGCAAAGCTTAGAGTTTTCAGGGGCAAGTAAATAAATGTTTTCTTTTTTTTCAAGATACTTTAAAGAATAGTTCCAAAGAATTATTCCTTATAAAGAGGAGCATAGCAAAGTGTTAATCTTAATAGTGTTAAATACTTTGTATTTTGCAATAAATAGGGTCTGTTTATTTTGAAATTAAATTTCTCCGTGAAACAAATGTTGTATTCACTTTTACTCCTAAGTATCTACCTAGTAGGGGCAGAGTGTTTTTGAAAGATCCACGGTCTATTTTTTGAATAATATTTTGTTGATAGTTCTCCAAAACATCCGTTTGGAAAACTTTCGCTTAAGTTTTAAAACACATTTCGAAGAAATTGAGCATCGGGATCCCATCAAATTTAACTCCCAACCAAACCACCACAGAGGCTGGGTGGTATCCACGTTGAACTCTTGGAATGAGTTCAGACGCATGTCATGCTGAATAAAAGAAATCGTAACATTTTGTTTGCTTAACGAAACTTTGGTGAAAATATTCCCATCAGTAAACAGAATTTGTCGGTGACCATTCTTTGCGTACTGATGAAGCAAGGCTTGTGATTTATTTGTTTCAATGTTTTTTTAAGCAAATGACGTTTAATGATGCGCAACATGCTTTTCTTAATCATCTTCATTTTCTGTTTGCACATCGAATATCGACAAATTCGATTCTAGACGACTTTTTGAGTTCGTACGTACAGTCCGGGAACGTCCAAATTTGTAACGTTGGATTCCCAGTTTATGTCACTATAATTTTTTTAGGAGTAATTTCCTCTTGCGAGGCATTGAAAAAACCTCCAAGAGTACTGATAAGATCGTCACGAAAAGTGCATCTTAGCTAGCCGTCTGGAACCGGTAGAAAACTGTAGGTCTTATGTGACACGTTTACGCAGAGGAAAAAGAAGCCCATAAGCGCTTATGTTTAAAGTATCGTATCAGAAAACGGACCTAAATAAACTATTTTGCTCACACATAAATCCCACTCAAAAAAAAAATATTACAATTTTTCGTATTAAAACGAAATCTATCAGATTATCTTTGGTATATTTATTGAGTCATCCAAAAGATGTCCGGTTTTATTTTAATGAAAACAAAAAAAAAAAATATAAGTCAAAACCATTAATTTAGCGTCTTAAGATTGTAGGTGTGTATACCTGATTTGTCAATAAAAATGCCCTTCACCTATGAATGACTAATGAAATGAAATGAGTATGAAAACAATTTAGTGTTGTTTCCTTTTATATTACTCACCAATGTACGAACATCTTCACTTCATTGAGCAATATTGTTATCCAATAGCCATATAATAGCGCTAGTTTAATAAAAATTGATTCATCCAATGAATACAATTTTCCAACAAATAAACAACAAAAACAAAACAAAAAACAACAAAAATAATAACAATAATAAAGAGCAATAAATAAAATTGATGATAAAACACCTGCGATTAATTGACAATGCGTATTTTTTGAGATTTTTATTTTAAAGAGAAAAAAAACAAACTCCGAGTTCAACGTTCTTTAAATGAATTTTGAAAAGATTTCAACAAAGATCTCGTATAAAGTAATTGTTTTGTGTCTACAATTCTGGATAATCATTATACATTTGTTTGACAGATAGGATGACGTTGAGTGAAAACATACAAGTACACTTATGTTATGTATAACAACAACAAATATTTTACGTTGAAGACATACCAATCATTTAGAGGTGTAATTTGTAATTTTTGAAATATGTACATAATTTATTTTTTTGTTGATCAAGAAAAAATAAATGACTTGGAGAAAAGATAACCAATCCAACATATTTCGATTAGCAAATTCATAAATGCGGTTTGCGCTTTGAATAATTGAGGCACGGGTCATACTATGCTGGTTGCCAGACGCGAATTCAGTAAGCCGCTACTCCCAGCTATTTGACCACAAAAAATCTTCCCTGGCCCTGTCAGCGCATAAATATTTATCACTGGCTGGCAAAATTAAAAATTTTCAACAGCAGGCTGTGGTGACTAAATTCGCGTCTGGCACCGGATAGTATGGCGCGTGGTTTAGATGGACACAGGAGACCATGACTTACCAATTTATGGAATGAAATAGTTTCTTTAAATATAATACATAAAAAAACTCATTTAAAAGATGAGTTTCCGAAAATTTGCATTCGTGGTGATTCCCTTAGGGGGCATAGTAACCGACTGCAGCATGCAAGCAAACTATGCTCTGCAATATTTTCCACGTTTTATATTGTATTGCTATATTTTTCCCAACTTTTTGAAAGCAATATTCCACTGTATTTGTTGTAAAATTATTATTCGTGGCAATTCCATCGAAATATTATCTACATACTCGTATTATGCTCGATGACTATTATACTTGTACTGTGTTGTGTGTTGTTGTCGATAGCTAGCTAGATGGCTGGTTGGTGTTATCAGGGCGCCATAGCCAAGCCATCAACGTTGCTGTGTGACTTCTCAATGAAGATGTGTGAACGTGTCTATTTCTTTATTATTTTTGGGAAAGTAATAGTTAATAGGCTTACAAAAAAAAAAAAAATAAATAAAAATAACAGATACGGTCTGATTAGGTCAACCATTGAGAATGTTGTTGGTGTCATTGGTTAAGTGGGCCAATTTGAACGTTGCACAGAGAGCATTGTAGTAGAGTAGGTTCCATTAGTACTTCTCATAAAAGGTCACGGTCTGTTTTACTTGGGAACATAAACTAGGTACCATTCGCAAGACCAATTTACATAACAGCTTTTTTTGTTTTTGTTTTTTTTTTGTTATTCATTAGAGTATCGTCACGCTTTGATTTGGTTTTGAACAAAAATTATTATAAATAGGTATAGTCTTTTGGTAAGAATTGAAAGTTTTCTTTTTTTTTTTGTTTTACAAGATTGTATATATTTTTTAACATTTTTGCTATCGTAAAACATTTGTTTTGATGCATGAAAGTGTGTTTTTATATTTACTAAGGTTTTCTTATGAAATATAATTAGCGTTCAGTTTGAGGGATAGCTTTACTCATATTCAGGATGTAGATGATGATATCGCTGCAGTCTTACAATATTGTAAATAATTATTAATTAGAATTTCTTAATAAATTGAATCGTGTTGTTGTGTTGTACATTGAATAGATAAGAACTGTTGTAATAATCTTTAATTCAATAAATTAATTGCTTATGCTTTTGTTGTTTTCATATATTTTTTTTTACCTGAGGCAGGGTTTTGCAAAATATGAATTCTTTTGTTTTACATATTAGTTTTTAAGCAGATGATTAGAATATAGACTTTTAAGTTTCTGTTAAATTGTTTCAATATTTTCAGAAAATGAAGATCTGCTATTTTATTTTTGCACGCACAATCAGATCAGGTTCATGGAACCGAATGTTCGATGTCATTCTAGCTACGATTGTTAGATTTTAATTTTTATTAATGAACAAATATTTTAGTAAATATAAATCGATGAGAAATTCGTACTTATTAAAACCATGTAGAGTATAGAGCTTTAAGATGAAGCGTCAGGGATGTCTTATGTTGTGTATGAGATTGCTGGAACTAGAATAATTGTAAAGAGAGTAGAAGACTGCAATTTTATGTATATCCCTCTTACTTGCAAAATAAGGTAGAGTACATTAAGAATATGACATACGCTTTGAAAAATGCGTACAATTATTTGTTTATCACGTTCGATTCGTGGTTCACCAAGATACAGACTAATTATTAAAATTAACCATGGCCGAGAAAGCTTATTTTTGTCGTAATGAAATCACCCATATAGGTTTAAGTTCAAAACATTTTTTTATTTATTTTGTCAAGTTATTTTCATCTATACCCAGTTCACGTTTCTGAGATCTCAAAACACTCAGTAATTTTAGCAACCTGAACAGGATTCTCCCTAGTTCATTTAAAACATCAGCTCAGTCATCTTCCCAATCCAACAAAAAAAAGGCCTCTGGACCAAGTAGAAAACTATCATGGAATCTACTTTATGAATGCCGTAGCAAAACTGCATTGTGGAATTCTTGCAAATGAACTTGATTCGTGTGTTGACGCCAACAATATCCTCACAGAATTTTAAGCTGGGTTTAGAAGAAATTATTCAACCAACGACCACATTTTTACCCTAACTTCGATTGTCGAAGCTAGAAACAAGGTTTATGCATGCTTCGTTGACTTCAAAACAGCATTTGACTTGGTGATTCGAAATGGTTTTTTTTATAAACTCTGACAAATAGACATGTCTACTAAATTCATCCACATCATCAAAGAAATGTATTTCGACTCATAAGCAGCTACCTGGGATGGCTCAGTATATTCTAAATGGTTCACGACAGATAATGGTGTCAAAAAAGGATGTCCATTTAGTGCTCTACTGTTTTCACTTTTTTTCAATGAGCAAGTGGTCTGGAATAACAGTCAATGTGCTTTTGTCTGTCGATGATCTTGTCTTACTATCAGAATCACCAGCAGGTCCACAACTGATGATAAATCTTCTGTCGGAATACTGTTGCAAATAGGATCTTGTTATTAACGCCAACAAATCTAAAGTTACAGTATTTTAAAGATCTGCTAGGAGCCACATCCGATATAATTTGTTCTTCCAATTTATATTTGGTTAGCGAATACCGATATTTAGGTTTGAAACTTAATACCAAGCTTGATTTTAACGACTACTTAATTGAAAAATCCAACTCATTTTAAAGTCTACTAAATCTTTCATGGAAAAATGTGTTCTAAAACAAACGGATCCATCTTTGCGGAAAAAATCGCTTACAATGCAAGAGAAGAAACTATACAGCTTTTGAACGAAACTGATTGGCAGACTCTCTCGTAATTCTTGCTAAAAGCAGAATTTGCTTATATTATTAAAAAGGAAGAAAAAAAATAAATACTTTTAGCCAGTTCAAGTTTCCTAAGATCTCAGAGATTTTTCTTGACAGGAGCTGAAAAACGAATCCAAATTTTTTTTCTGTTTCATTTTTGACAGGCAATTTACTCAGGAATCCTGTTCAGGTTGCTGATATTACTGAGCGCTTAGACCTTTGCTAACCGAGCTGACGGCAAAGCCATAGCTTTAAATTCATTTAAATGTAAACAAATGTATCGAAACAGCGAATCAATAAAATGAATAACTTAACTTACTTATAAATGGACAAGGAGTCACTACAATTCAGTGTACCTACATGTATCGAATTCGAATTTTTTCAGAAGTTCTTTGTATGATAAAATTATGGCCCCATTATATAAACATACAAATCCCCACAATCCCTTCTTTCCAAAAATCAATGTATTGCCAACTAAAGTTTCAATCTGTCCCACTGTTAATTTTCGATCAATAAATTAAGACAGCATCTCGACACCCTTTCCAGTGATGCATGGCAATCAGTCAGCTTTTTTATGTGATTATCTGCCCCCAATCAAGCTCTATTGCTTCATTGCATTACACTATCTCCCACTAGCCTCAATTAAACTAACACGCGGTGTTATCACTTCTAGCAGAGGCAACAGCAACAACGCCCCGAAAGTGTCCCCAATTAATAATGAAACAGAACCACATGGTGCAGCAGCAACAGCAGCGACTGTGGCTGACTGGCTGTGACTGCAGCAACAACAACTACGAAACATAGAAAATAAAATGAAAAAAACTAGAAAACTCACCTATGAATTCTCTCCTGTTGTTCCATCTCGTTATCCAGTTCAATGCACGCGAATAGCTCGTTCTCCCCCAGCCGACCGAATACCCCGTTTGGGATTTTTCGCAGGAACTTTTTCAGCACACTGGCGATTGTGTATACCGAGTAGTTGTCGACGTTGACCAAGCGACCAGCTTGCAGGAAGTGTATCAACTTTTTCATGGCACCCTGGTGGCCAGGGGCACGGAACACGTCCCTGCGATTTGGTGACTCCTTGTTTAGTTTGAGGATGAGTACGAGCAGCGGGCCGGGAATGTTGTCGTTTTTGCATACCTCCTCGAGTGGGACGCCGAATTTGACTTTCTCCAGTCGATATGATGGGTACGATGGAGTTCCACCGGATCCCGGGTGTCCGCAAGAGGTTACCACACTGCCGAGATCGGCGGCGCGGCGATGGACTCGTTCCGCCCAACTGGACATTTCTCTATTTCTCGTTTTTTGTCGTCGTCGTCGTAGTCTTGATCGGGTCGGGTTTTCTTCTTCTTTCTCACTTTTTACAATTTTCGAAAATTCTTTATTTTTATTTTATTGAATTTTGTGTACAAAATTATAAAAAAAAAATGAAAATAATAAAATAACGGTTAATTGTTTTCACTACTCTATCACAAAATCATTTGTCGTTTTCTTTTCTTTTTTTTTTTTTCTTTCCCTAAAAATGTATTCCTTTAACACGATTTTCAAGCAAACTCCGGGGGGCGAGGCGAGCAGAGATGTGAAAAATTGTGTATTTCTTTGAAAAGCGGGCGGCGAATTTTTTTATATTTTGTTATTTTCACTTCATTTTCGATCGAAATTTCAACATTATGTTGAATAAATTTATTGCTGAGTTTAATTAACTTGTGTTTAATGATAATTTTGTTACTTTTAATGCGAATTTAGGGCACAGCGCACATTTTTTTCTTTCAACTTTTTTTCTTCAGAGACAAACTTGAAATTATATTGAAAAAAACGAGCGAACAACACAACTCACAACTAGCAGAAGGCGAAGGCAAATGTAAATGTGTGTAGACGACGAGAAGAAAACTGGATGAATGCAAGCGAAAGAAAAAAAAATATGTTTAAATCACTGAATTCCATGAAAATGGAGAATACAAAAAAAATAGGTTGTTGTTTTGTTGTGTTATTGTAGGAGCAAGGGAGAAAGATGGAGGTTCTGAAAAATGGTGTAAATGTCATAATAAAGTGACAGGAGAATGGCTGCATGCCGTGAAAGATTTGAACTTGATGGGGTTCTTATGTCGATTTCCTTTCAGAATAGAGGTTTTTGGATGTTTTGATTTTTCTTGTCAAATTGATACTAAATACAAATGGATAGTTGTTTGTCATTGTGTGGGAGCAAAATTTCTTAGTTAAAAAAACACCTTTTTTAAAAATTCCCACGTAATTGTCATATTGCAAGATCTTCAAAGTTCTCCTGGAAAATAATTTCAGCAGAAAACTATCCGGGGGAGTGAAAAAAGCAAAAATTCCCTGGAGATTTCCTATTCTGCTATCCGATTCGATCGGATCGCAGAGTGTTACAGTTTTTTTAGTTCTCTATTTCTATAAAATGACATATCAAATATTCACCCCTATTATAGAATCTGACGAATGCGTTGCGGCGGAATTCTCACATATTTCAGCCATATTTCTCATTTCTGCGAATCGTTGTGATTCCTTGGCAGTAAAGTATTGCGAATTGTTCGATATGCATGATTATTGTAGCCGACATCTTTTGAAAGCAATGCAAAGTAAAAATTCACGTTTTATGAATCAAAATCCATTTTTCATATAAAAAAATCAAACAACAAACCAAACAGAAGAATAACCAAAAATGATTCGCTTAAATGCCGTTTATCTTGAGTTCTAATAATCGGATCATTAAGATTGAGGTTAGGAAAAAATGACAATGTATGAGTTCAAATATTAAAAATTTTAATTTAAATTTTCTTTCTCAGATGAATTAGAATTATCAAGTTTTTTAATCTTCTTAAAACCGCAAAAAAATTTAATAAGCTTCCCAATCTGACACCAGGAGGCTTATACCTATAAAACTGCATAATTAGTTTTGGAAATCACTCCATTATCTTAATTTACTTTCGGCTCTTAAAAAGGGGCTTTATTCCTCGATTTTCAATTATAAATCATGAGCTTTGACGTTGCATGGCTTGCAAAATATGTAGTCTACAATAATGTTTGAGAATCGAGATGTCATTTTATAAAGAACTAGCTGACCCGGCAGACGTTGTCCGGCCCTCCACAATGATTTTTATTTTGTACTTACATTTAGCGTCTCAACCACCACTATAATAGCTACTGAATTTTGTATTAATTGGCATTAATTTAAGTTATTTCAAACTTTGTATTCAAGTGCGTTTGGATAAAGGCTAAATGTTTTAAGTATTTCAATCTGGTGCTTAAACAAATAAGTTTGAAGCTTTTGTGACTCGTGGGATCGTTACAAACAGTTGTCCATGTGAGAATCAAGGGGCAAGGGGCCAACCCATAGAATCCGTTGCGTGCGTTACGTCGACGTTTTCAAATGACTATTATTTTCTACGCATTTTTTATTTTTTTACTTCTTTACTAAACTCATTTTTTAAGACTTCCCATACTATTTACCGCACACGAAAAAAGAAAGAAGCTGGAATATCCTTCAATATTAACGATTTTATTTAACTTTACAAGAGGAAACATTTGAAATGAATGTACTTCGGTATATTATGAATTATGATCAAGGATAAAAAGAACAACTTTGAACATACATAATTTAATTTAAGGCTAACATGAAAATACACTCAAGTCATCATGCTCTAAGTTGAAAGACAGAGGGATGAGGTAGGGGTCTTCTTGAAAATGAGTTTTGCCAGGTGCCTGTTTATAAATCGTAGATGCTAGTGTTCGTTGCTTTAAGAAATAGAAAATATTTTACTAAAGACGATTATGGCTTTCGTTTTATAAACAACACACACCAATGTTTGTAGATATGCCATATTTTATCTACACAGGTCAAGTGTGACTACATTTAACTTTTCGTGTGCATATGTTTTGTTCATTCAATGTCGAATGTCGTTTATCATTCTGCTTCTCCACATTTCCACTAAATTCTTTTACATACCCTAATCCCTTAGAATAGCTCTGTTCCCTTGTCCTACCTATATCTGTTATTTTTACTTATTTAAAGTATATTTTCTGCAACTATAATGGGAATATGAAAACGATTTGCTCAAGTTATTGAAAAAAAAAAGACCAAAACAATTTCACAATATGAAGAAACTCTGAAATGTTTGAATAAGATGCAACTGAAATACTTTGTTCCAAGTATTTTATTGAGATACGGTTATTTGGCTTTGGGCCTTTAATCGCACAGCAATTATCTATTTACATAACAAAAGGAATAAATACGTCTGTTCCTAAATCCTTATTCGTCATTGGCGAATTCAGCTGGGTTCTTGCGAAGCAGACGGGTGTGTTCCTTCTCGGCCAAGTTGTATACCAGGTATCCAACAATGAATGCTAAAAAAAAAGTGAGAAAACAAACATAATTTAAGAAATAAGAAAACAAAACAAAAAACTTACGAGGTGCTACAATGAAGACATTGGACCTGAACCTGCGGACCATGTTAGGGACACCCTTGCTGATGGCTCCAGCAAATGCCTTTTGCTCGAATGGCGAGATCTTGTAGGTGACGAGGCCGTTGATTTTGTACAAATTGCCAAAATGCTGGCCATTCAAAATCGAAGTTAGACGCATTTTCGGAGAGTTTTTAGGCTTTTGACAAAAAATAAAACAAAAAAAAAAAAAGATAAAATTGAATCAACTATTTACAGAAACAAAAAAAAAAAATACAAAATGTCCTTTTCCATCAGAAAAGATTGAAAAGGATCTGAGCAAAGAGGCAAATTGTGAAAATAAACATTTTGCCAGAGAATTTGTTTTAATATCTTTGCTGTTGTGCTTTCTAAATGCGACTATGATAGTTGGAACACATTTATTCTTGATTTTTCATAAAAACCAGCGAGCGGAAACTTATGTAATAATTCTATCATTGTCGCCTTTGGTGCCTCATAATTGCTGTCGCACATTCATAATTTTTGCGTGGTATTTTTAGCAATGGGAAGCAATTAAGTGCATGCATAGTTTATATTAATGACTCTGGCAAAACGCCCTCGATCAATTAAAATTACATCAAATTAATTGAAATAATTTATTTTCGTCTGGGTGATGAGTGAAAAAAAAATTTTTATTCTTACCTTCGGGGTACTTGCACGGAAAAAAACTACAAACTGACAGGGAAAAGAAAATTCGATAAAAAAATATTTGACAGATGTCAGATAGTTCGAAAATGGTGTTGGAAGATTTTCGAAATTGTTGTATAGAGACATCTAGGAGTTCAAGAGTGTAACACATATGGAATTCTGTAATTGTTAACACCTTGTTCCAACAATCACATTTTTAGATGAATGTCAACGATCAAAATTGTATTGAATGGAATGACGACATAATGAATGAAATTTTATAGTCACTCGAAGCTGATATAGCAGGGGTCCCTAGTTTGACAAACAAATCAAAGTCATCGAAGAAAAAGAATGTACACCCCTGTTATAGAATCCGACGAATGCGTTTTGGTGGGATTCGTACTTATTTCAGCCATATTTTTTCCTGTAGAACTCGCTGGTGATGAAGTGTGTTAGTGGAAATGGTAAGGTAGTTCCTCGAATTGATAATATAATTGCTTTGAATGTGAATGCGAACCCATAATAGGCCTGAATGTAATTTTTATTTTTAGGCAACTTCGATAAGACTTGTGTAAGATAACATGTTCTTCGAAAGCTGGCAGTTAAATCTCACAGCTTCACAGAATTAGTACAAGGAAATGCACCTTTTCGTCACATCAATAAGGGAACATTCATTAGCCATTGTGTAGCTAAAATTTTACTTTTATAAGCGTTCTCTCACTAATTCAAAAACACTTTCGTTTGGGAGACCCATTATAGGAACTTTATGTTGTTAATTTTATTCAGTACACGGAAATTGAGAACAAACTGATCTTCGCAAAATACACCAACCGAACAAACCTACTCATATGACATCTTCGAAAAAATGACATTTCTCATATGTCATTTGGAAAATAAAATATTTTCCTGTGTAAAGTAATTTTTTATTTTTCTTTCACCTAAAATTATGTCCACCCGCTGGTATCCAATTTATCAAAGAGGAAACCCACAACTTCGTGTGTTCCTCCCAAATTTCTGGATGAAATTAATTCGTCCCAAAGAAGAACAACCAGAAAATGTTGTCACCTTCTCTGTTTCAATGCAAATGACACGCTTTGACATAACAAATTATTTGGAAAAAATCTACCAAGTGCCGGTGAAGCATGTTAGGACGAGAATTGCTTTGGGATCGACGAAGCGCGATCAAGTCTATGGTTATGTGACCAAAAATGAAGATGCTAAGATTGCTTATGTAACTTTGGTAAGTTCAATTCCATCATTGTGTCATGGCATGGAGGTAATACAATCATAACCAATTTTCCACAGCCACGAGATGTAAAGTTTACGTTCCCCGATGTGACTGTGGGTAAAGATGGTGATGATGGGGAGAAAGATGAAAAAGCAATGGATGAATCAAAAAAAGGATTCAAGGACTTTTTGGATAGAAACAAAAAACGTCCTGGAACTCCAGGATGGTATTCAATCTGAGCAAGTTTGCATTATATAGATGGGATATGACTCTCCCACTTTGTTTTATAAAGTGTTTTATTTTTGTTTTGTAATCATGTTGATAGATGAAATAAAAAAAAGTTTTGAAAAATAAAGTACATAATTTTGGTTTAATTAAATGTCAAATCCAATAATTGTTGATGTAAAAGAAAAGAAAATAGTGCGGCGAGCTCCAATAAGACGGAAAAGGTAAGAACTTATTTTTTTTTTTCAAATGATACTCATTTTTTCTGTCCAACACAGTTTTGAGTCCAACACAGTTATCGAGATGAAAGTTACATTATTTCTCAGCCTTCTGATTTTTTTATTTTAGGATTTTCATTTTATTAAGATTAAAAATCAGACCTTTTATCAGAATTCGATTAGCTATTGATTGAGCATGAAACTTAGTAAATAGTACTCGAAAATTCGCTTGCTACTAGATCTGGTGAGCAAGGAACAATGTCAAAGTCAAGGAGTTTAGTCCGTAGTTCGTTGATTTTTGCTGTCGCAATTTATTTCTGTGCAGATGCGGCATTTTCTCACAATTTCTTTTTTGTAAAGTAGTGCTGCGTTTTATGCTCGACTGTAATAGGGGAAAACAAACCATTAAACACTTTTAATATATTAAAACCGTTATACATTTTTGAAATCCATTTTTGAAGATCAAGATTTCTTTAAAGGTTTGATGCTTTATCCATTAAAATTGGTTGGATGGGAGCGAGTTCTAAATAATAAAATAAAAAGCCCAGATTCGGTGACAAATTTCCTTTCAATGTCAACAAGTATTTATTATCAACTCGCAGTAAATTAACTATGGATCGCCAAAGTACGCTTTTGTAAAATTCGATGTCAAAAATCATTGCGTTGCTAATCCTTGAGAACTGTAAAATTTCCTCTAACACTTCTCTGCAACGAAAATCGCGTTTGAACCCAAAAATACATTGCTAAGGATTTTTTAATGCTGAATGTGATTCCGAAGCCAAACTACCAAAAATTGTAATATCAACATTTCAAAAACGCATTTATATGTTACATTTAATATTGAATTTCTTTGGTAATAAATACTTTGTAACATAACTATTATTAAGATTTGAAAAAGAACTGCATTTTATCTTTCTAACTCATTTTAAATATTTTTAAAATTCGTTTTCCTTACAAATAAATTGTAAATTTAAATTTATGATTTGCCCAAACTCTGTAGGAGGTACCTACAGTCAAATCGTATTTAGAGAAATGCAAATATTGCATCAATTTAAAAAAAAAAACTTGTTGCTATTAAACCCTTTAATTTTTCGTGAAGAATATTTTCATTAAATTCCATGCCAACAGAAATGGCTGTCTAGTGTCTACCCCTATCAACCATTGTTAGATCAATATTTTGTATAATATTAACGCAGTTCTTTGTAATTTTAATCATATCACCTTTATTTGGTGGTTTATACGCGTTCCCATACCAATATATCCTTGGACTATATGATACAACACTCTTGTGTGTTTTTAATATTATGACATGCGAGCAGAAACGATTAGTAACGAATTTAGCAAACATGTACGGCAGGTGAGTTGAGAGGTTTTTTTTTTTTTGTTTCAAGGATAAGGGTGGAGTAGCAGAGAGTATACACAAGAAAAGGTCACCGATTTTAATTATTATTTTTCTGTGTTACGTGTTTTTCCTTTCATTTTAAGAGTTGGTGCCCAGTCGAACGCACACGAACGAATGAAGATCTGCTTCTGTACGGATTTGGACAAATCGGTCCTAGTGAATAATTTTGAGAAACGAGGCTGGACTCAAGTGGGCGCTGATGATGATTGGAATTTCTATTGGGCTGGAGTACAGAGCTGTAGGAATATTTTTAGTGTAGATAGTGGTTATCGAATGCATGATAATCAGTAAGTTGAAAACGAAAAAAAATATCATATCACTTTTTTAAATTTTTTTTGCAAAACAGAATTATCAACCACTTTCCAAATCACTACGAACTCTCGAGGAAGGATCTTTTGGTGAAAAATATTAAAAGATATCGAAAAGACTTGGAACGCGATGGAAATCTCCTAGCAGAAAAAGCTGAATCAAACCAATATGGTGGTGCTAGATACTTGTATTTGGATTTTATTCCAGTGACTTTTGTACTTCCAGCCGGTAACTAATTTTTCTTATAAATTTGAATTGATTTTATTTGTAAAATTTTCTAGATTACAATATGTTCGTCGAAGAATACCGAAAGAATCCCCAAAGTACTTGGATTATGAAACCATGTGGCAAGTCACAAGGTGCTGGGATATTTCTCATCAATAAATTGTCAAAACTAAAGAAATGGTCTCGAGAAGCAAAAGGACCTTTTCATCCACAAATTGGCAAAGAGAGTTATGTTATTTCGAGGTTTGATATTTTTTTTTCGTGTTCTTTTTCTCTAAAAGTATGCATTGTTTTATTGCAGATATATTGATAATCCTTTATTGATTGGTGGAAAGAAATTTGACCTGCGGCTTTATGTTCTGGTTACATCGTTTCGTCCTTTGAAGGCTTACTTATTCAAACAAGGATTTTGTCGATTTTGCACAGTCAAATATGATACAAGTGTGACAGAGTTGGACAATATGTATGTTCATCTGACCAATGTCAGTGTTCAAAAGCATGGGGTGAGTGTTTTCGTTTAGCATTTTTAGAATAAAACAAAACTTTTAAATGGATACTATATACAAAACCGGCATCAGTGCAACTTAGCTTATGTTAGATTAAAAAAAATATTAAATAATTTTTTTTTGTGATAAAAAAAATTAAAAAAAAACTGAATTCCTTACTGTGATTTTTGTTATTCTGAAGTGGAAACCCGGTTAAAATGTTTGATAAAATTATAACTCGGGGCGAAACGTGGGCAGCTATCTAAACTATTTAAAAAATCAACTTTGTTTAACAATTAAGTTTTTACGCTCATATGTTGAGTTTAGTTATCATTTAGTAGTTCCCAAACGGGCAGAGCTCAAAATTTTTAATGTTTTTATTATTTTTCACAATATATTGAAATTTGATTGTAGATTCATTTCAAAAGTGGATAAATTCGAATAACTAATCCAAAATCATTATTAGTTGTTATTAAAATAATACGTTTATCTGCTATTCCCAAATACCTACGAAATACATACATAATTTTTTCAACGTTTTTCTAGTTTATTCACTAATTTTATGATAAGGCATATTCAAGCCATATTTTCATAAGATTCTGACTTAAAAATAATAAATTCAGATTTGTTTCGAGAATACTCTATAACTAATTTATAGCATAAAAACGTTTCCAGAAATGACGTTCCCGAAAGTGAAGTTTTGATCATTATTATCGTTTATTTTCTTTCTAACAAAATTAAACGAAATATTTCTGAGGCTTTTGTTGTAATGGTCTTGATTTTATTATTATTTTACCCTTAATTCATCCCAAAACAGGCGTTCGCGGAATGACACTTAATTGATATATTCTCCTTATATATCAAATTAAACTTGATGAGTTTCAAACAAAGCAAAGTTAATACATTTGGAGATTCATCTTAATTTTATTAACCGGTACGTCAGATTTGGCTTTTATGATTCCTTGATTTTAACCCTTATGTGTATGACCCTGGAAGCAACCAGATCCATCTAAGATCTACCGGGAAAATTGTTTCAAAGCTCGAAATGATTTTTTACTGTTCAAGTGCCATACAAAATGTTAAACCATATTCGACGCATCTTATACGCATGAACTTTGCCTGATTTACGAAGAGAAATTATGCGAACAAAAACTGTGTCAACTGACCCCAGATACACGATTCACACGGTCCGTTGTGTTAGATTGTGGTTTCGAAAAAATTAAAAACTTACGTGTTGTCTGAATCTAACCTTTATTGATTTTTTTTATTGACGATTACAAGAAAAAAATCAAGAAACAGAGTTCTGGCTTTTAATAAAATTTTTTGTAAAATAAAGAATATTTAAAAGCATTGTTTAATTTTTTTTCCCCAGGGTGAATACAATAATCTTCATGGGGGCAAATGGTCAGTCCAAAATCTCGGCCTATATTTGGAAGGAACTCGGGGCAAAGAAGTTACCGATCGATTGTTTGGTGCCATTTCATGGCTAATCGTGCATTCGTTACGTGCAGTTGCTCCAGTTATGGCAAGTGATCGACATTGTTTCGAATGCTATGGCTATGACATCATAATCGATAACAATTTAAAACCATGGCTTGTTGAGGTTAATGCATCACCATCTCTAACATCAACAACAGTAACTGATCGTATTTTGAAATACAAGTTGATTGATAATATGCTGTCAGTTGTTTTGCCACCAGATGGTGTGCCAGAGTATGTTTATTTATTTTACCTTTTTTCTCATAAAAAAAATAATTTGTTTAATTTTTGGTTAAAGTGTTCGTTGGAATAAAATCCCATCACCAGATGCATTGGGTAATTTTGAACTTTTAATCGATGAAGAATTGGCAGCCCAAGAGGAATCACAGAATAATAATGCAACAAATAGTAAAGGAAAATCACAAGGAAATCGATGGAAATAGACTTTTTTCAATGAAATAAAATCTAATCACACGCAAAACAAAAGAGCTGATATCCAAACTCTTTTTTTTATTTATTGTTATATCTGTTTAAAAAAAACGCTCTAAGAGATTTTTTTTATTTCTCTTTATCTACCGGCATTTGTCACAATCAGCTGTTTAAATGTAAACAAATCGCCACACAAACTAAAGCGGCATTTTCAACGGTACAAAAAAGTAAATACAGAGCAAGGTTGCTACGACGAATTGCGAACATGGAAGTAAATCGTATCCGCCACAGAGTGTTTTGGTTACCACCACAAACGACCTTTCTCTTTTTTATTTCATGTTGATAAACAGTTTCTTTTTGAGACTCTTAGCAGCGGTAACCATCGAAACGGTTAGTAATTTTAAACCAATCCGCACCACTTTTTAACGCTTAAACAAGTTAAGTGGAGTTTGCTTGAGCTTGCATAGAGTATCGGTCTTTTTATGTTTTCAGATCGCAGACGCAACGAAGGTAAAAGTAACCAGGAAAGCGACAGTTCGATTTGTTATCTGTCCGCAGACAGACGTTGGCACGGAAAAATATATTGATTAAACACTCGCAAGAAACCCAACGTTTGAAGGAATAATTTTTGTTTTTGCTTTTAAATTAAAAAAAAAAAAACATAATTTTGTGCGAAAATTAAATGAAATAAAAAAAAGAAATCTAATTAGCGGTAGCAAGTGGAATATATTAATTTTTATTTTGCAGTATAATTAATTGTTTTTTTGATATTTTTCCTTAAAAAAATTATTAATTGGAAAGTGTTCTTGTATTTTGAGGAGGAAAAATAAAAATAAAGTGCTTTATGTTGATTTTGTGAAGTTTTGTGTTGATTTTTTTGTTTTGTTTTTTTTAAAGAAAATAAACCGCTTATTACCTTGGATATTGGTTACAGCACTGTTTGTTTGTTGATTTGTTTTTTTATTGTTTCGGCCAAATTACATTGGAATATAAAATCGATTTGTATATAATGCAGCATTCGCGTGGATAAACTCTCTGCTCACTTTGGGATATTTATTTTTTTTTTAGCTAATGTAAGTGCCCATAAATAAATCAAACTTGATTATGTGATTTTTTAATTGATTTTTACTTGAATTAAGGCAATAAATCAAACAAAGCATAATTGGAATGAATTTGCTAAATTAATTTATTGCGAAAATTGTTAAGCTTTTATGTATGTTTATTTTTTGTGTGAACTATTTCGGCCAAACGGGGTATTGCTGACTTTAATAGTAATTTATTTATACTTTTTGCTGCACATTAACGCAAAAAATTATTTGAAATTCAAACTCTTGATATTTTGGGAAAAAGAATGAAGTGGAGTGTGAAGTTGAAGTGAACGAGTATAATTAATTAATGTTCCCTATCATTTTCAAAAATCACTCAAATTTTGTGTCTTTTATTAATTATTTCTTAATGATTACTTGTCTGCGCTGAATTTTATATGTAAAATCTGACTTACTGGTGATATAAGATGAAGATATTTTTTATATGTAAATGAAAGAATGAGCAAACAAATTTTTGTACGAACAAAAATTCGGAACACTTGTTACAAAATTTAAAAGAATAAAGTGAGTTGTTTGGCAATTTTATACACCGACGGTAGAAGGAATTTTTTTTTGAAAATGTAGCAAAGAAACAACGATTTCAAGAAAAGAAAACAATCGGCATTTCAGTTAAAAAATGTAAATTTCGTGTTTTTAATGAACTATTGTTTGTTAAAAACAAAGTTATGTTATATGTGAGATATTGCGATAGTAAATGATTTATGAGAGCTTCAATGTTCGATGACTAAATTGAAAGCTATCAATCAGGAATTTGTGTGGGAAAAAATGTGACGCTTCTTAAACATTTCATTCTTTTTTTTTTATTCTTTTATTTTTTCTTAGGTTGCTAAATTTAATTTAATAGTGACTCCATATATATAGTCAGTGCGCAACTGCATCTTTTTTCAATGGCTGCATAAAAACTATTTTTAAAATTGAGGAAAATTTCAGTTAACAAAATTTGAAATTAAATGTTCGTTAAATACTATCGCTTGGCAAAAAAAGTATTAAATACTTTTTTAAAAATTCTATAACTCAAAAACTCAAGATACCAGTAACTCAATAACTTAAAAATTTTGAAAAAAATCATTTTTTGGTGTATTTGTCAAAAAATGCGGTATTAAAATTACAGCATTGTCTTTTCTGTGCAAAATTTTAATTCGGTGACTTTCATTTGTGTTTATAATATACTATGAATGGTGTATAAAATAAATAGATTCTGAAATCAAACACCATGATATTTTTTGTAAACCACATTTTGAATATAAAATACACTACTTGAAATTTCGGTGTAAGACTTAAATGTTTTGCGAATTATATATACAAAAACGATGTCATATCGAAAATGTAAACTGTTATAGATTTTACATTTTTCAAAATGAAATATTGTATCATTAAAACTACTATTATATTGTTCACTGAAAAAAGTGTAGCAATTATAAATTAAAATAGGTACAATGGAGGAGGAGCTCTATTGTACCTATTGTTTTTCCATTATTGCGGGCGCAACATTTTCACTCATTTGCTTTCTTTTTCTAATAGAAAAATAAACATTTTTAATGAGTATTCTCTTTGAAGGTCTATATCGCGGGTGCAACACAATCGGCCCTTCCCTCTCAGATTGTTGCACAAAATCACAAATGTCTGCTATTTGCGAACCATTTTTAATATTATTTGAGTATATTATGAAAGATACTATTTCAATCGAAAATAAGGTTATATACAAAATTTGAGAAAAGAAAAAACATTGAGCTATTTATTTGTATAGCTATCGTGGGTGCAACAATTTTGTTCAGTTCAACTTACCGCATGCTCAAGATTTAATTAATTATAAGTTTTGCTTGGATATTCACCCTTATTCCGGAAGGCGTTTGCTCAAAAACGCCACGCTATAGAAGCCATAATTTGAGCCCAAGTCAAAATAAAACTTTATAATCCTATTCGTTTTGTATCTCTCTCTCCATAACAGCGAAGTCGTTTCCCAGAAATGTCAATATATTTTTTATATTGAAAATGTATATCACGAATATGTAAAAAATACCCCATGTATTTTGTTGTATTTTTGACTTTTGTGCTACTTGAGAAAATTTACAAACAAAAATTTATCAAGTTATTGAAAGTGATGGATGATCAGACTTCGCTTTCTGAAACACAGAACAGGAAAAGTTTTTCCGTTATAAAATATATTCTTTTGTAGTTTTGTTTTGTTGATTTCTGAATTGATTGCTATCACGGCTCGCCAAAAATGATGACTCTTAAATAATAAAAGAAATAAGACGTTTTTATTTTTGAAAAATTACTTTTATATATAGTGTTTGCATAAATAATTTTATTAAATATGAAATATAATTTTCAGAAATGTTAATTTTTTGCACCAGTTTGTCATGCAATGTTTCCCAGGAGGACTTATGCATATGTGTCACCGGTGTGCAATATGTTTTTGTTTTGGATTGTCTTCGTGACATGCTACAGTATTGATTTTTTCATAGTAAAATATATAGTAAAAATATTATATATTCATCGACAGAAAAAAATAAATCATGTATCATGAATATTTCGAAAGATATTTCAAATATCTCACGAAACATTCATGAAAAATCATGACTCCAATATCAATGTAAGCATGTTTTGGCATTAATACCTTAAAACAAGCAATCTACTTTTAATATAGTGGATATGGCAGATCGGCGGTCTATTTCATTGCACAACACGTTGCTCCTAGTAAGCTTAAAAAGAAAGAATTCACCTTCTTCATTCTTTAAAAAAAACATCAACTTGTTCGGAATGTGATCTCCAAATCTTCAAAACTCTTAAATGCATCACTTGCCATATATTTTAACATAAAAATCCAATATTCAAGTTTTCGTTTTCGTTTCCATTTACTTTCGATTTTGTAAATAAAAATGCAAACATAAAATAAAAATTCTTAAACACAAAAGAGAAACGAACAAAGTTCCCATTGCAATTGTCTAACACAAAAAAAAAAACAAAAATAAAACCTAAGACTAACTTCCTCGTGGCCGAAAGAGTCAATAAACTTTATCGATTAAAATTCGTTATATAGAAATGACTGACTGTTTGATTTTAATCTCTGCTCGGTTACTGTTGTCAACTTTCACTATAACAAATGCATAAATTTAGTTAGCAGAAAAATTAGAATAAAATAAATATAGCAGTTAATTATTTGGTTAAGAATTTTATCGGTTGGGTAGGGCAGTGTGTCAGCTTTTATGAATAAAAAGTTGATTTTTCTCTAATTTTCTGAAAATAAAAAAACAACACTTCACTTGATTTATTTTCTTCATATCGTGCAAAAGTATTTATATATATTTTTTTAAACAAGCGCAAGTAATTGTTTTTCCTTGTTTATGTAGACATTTCGAGTACTTACCTACTTACAGCGCAGGTGGTTTAATATACAAACGCATAAGTAGGTAATGCGTCCGTATAACTAAAAAAAAAGACAAATTGCTATGATGACATTCTCCTGGGACATAATTGATTACATGCCTCTTATCAATGATTAACATTTAACTAAAAACAGAAGTAGATGATTATGACTGCAAAATAATGCCAGTATAGTCTTCTGAAGCCTTATGGCAACCGTTTTATGCAATCAAATTGAAATGTAGAGTAATTAAAGAATTGATTGTTTATCTCAGAAGTCGTTTTTGTTTTTTTATGTAACTTCGAATATCACTGAGCATGTCGGTGATTATAAAGCTTGATCAAAGTATTTTACGAGTACTTTGAGGTAATCTATTGCACTGAATCTGATGAATGTATATCTACTTAAGCGGAAAACTTGAATTTTATTGCGCTAAACTTCCATTCGACTAAACTAACAAGTGCAACCAATAAACAATTCAATGGACTACAAAGTCCAAGACAAACATACATTTATATATGTATGTAAAGGTCGTCTGGTGAGTGGCGTCATTTAATTGTCAAACGACACAAGTGAAGAGGAATTTACTAAATTAAAGCAAAAAAAAACTTGAAGGTAATTCATTAGAGTGCAACTAATCACATATTTTTTGATCAGGTAATTGATTGACATAACAATTTTTGTAAAAAACCATTCATAAAATGGCATTAAATTAAACAAGAAAAATTAAAAGAGTTTTTACCTCAACTCTTTCGTTTCAGAGTAATTCTGATAAAACAAATTGCAAAAAATCTCATTAGTTTTCTACTCAACAGCACATAGAATTGCTCAAAGTAGTGCCTAACGGTGCGGTATATATTTATGACGTTTACTTTGTTACACCCAGTTAGAGATTGTCAAAACTGGTCATGTTTGCATGCAAATCATTGGTGAAACGGATTTGCCAATTGCGCAAAGGAAATCATTCTTCGGTGGTGGCGATGGCGGCAAAAGTCATGTACTTACTTAAGAATCGAATGAACTTTGTTTAAGAACTTTTATTGGAGTAAATCAAACAATTTTTTTTTGTATGTGTGGGCTGGCTTAGGTTGCTAATCACGATTTTTATGTGCAAACGTGCGACCTTTGTTTTGTTTGTTTTATATATTCATATTGTCTTGCAAGACCTCGCACTATATAGGTAGCTGTTGGTTTCACAAATTTACACTGCAATAATAACGAAGATAAATCGATTGTAAACGTAATTAATGAGTGGACATATAAAGGTTGTTATAAGAGTCTAAGGAATGTAGGCTGTACTCAGTTAGTTCAGTCAATGTGATTTTATTTTCAAAATTCATTCTTAAACAAAAATAACCAATCAAGTAAAACAATCAAAAAACTTTCTACATACTATTTCCAATAAGAGTTTTTAAATTCAAAAAGCATTGCTTTTTTTTTTAATTACAGAGTAATCTTAGCCTTTTGCTCTATTAAACTGACCCTCTGTACTGTTATGGTTTATAATTTTGTACCCATAAATTATGTTAAAGCAACTAAAAAATAGTACATACGATGCTGAGAATAGGTTTGTGTTTATGCATGAAAAGCATTAGGGGAATTCAATAATAGTTAAACGTTATGGTAAAACGTATACTATACCCTGTATATGTATTAATGCTCAACCTCTAACATTCATAAATGGGCATATAAAGTCTTGTGCTTGTAATGAAAGTCGCTCAGAGAAAAGAGCGATATATGTAGGTACTGTACAAACAAACGTTAAAGAAACTAATTTGCGCCGAAGTTATGGCTTCAGATATAATATTTTTGTTTCCACTTCATTGAGTTTGGCCGTCGTATAAAATGGTAGTCGTGTTGATTAATATTTTTCAAAGTACTCAGTTGAGGTGAATTATTATAATAATTATAGTACTGTTCATATGCAAATATATGCCTAAGTGTTGTAAAAGTAATTTGTAGAATGAAACCTAACATGTGTTCAAGGCATTATAATACTATGAGAAGTTGTTTTTGAAACAAAAAAGTTTACTTTAAATCAAAATTCTTATAAGAAACAGATTTACTTATTATACTTATGTGAATACTTTCTAGTAAGGAGAAATATTATAATTGAGGGTTATTTAGTTTTACGTGTTTTTTTTTTTGTTAGAAAAATATATGGTTCTATGTCAACCAAATGATCAAATAGACTAGGCCCCTTCACACAAATGCGAATTATATTTGATTTGTATTCAGCTTTTCAGATTCAGTGATCTGACAGCCTGAAGCCAACAAATCAAGTGGAGAGATTAAGAATTATGTAAATGTTGTTTCCTTAAGACGATTTATAATTACAAATAAGAACCACACGAACATTGATAAAATGTTGAATTAAATCATATAAATTTAAGATTTTGCTATTAAAAAAATAAATTAAATAGCGTTCCGGAAATGATGAAGCCATCAGCAAATGATGGATATTTTCAAAATGACTGAGTGGTGTTCTTAAAACTATGTCATTCTGAATTAAATATTATTATAAAACTTCGTTAAAAAAATATGACTTCATTTTAATTTTTCTATGGATATATTCCTTAAACCAAATATTATTGAGGTTTTATTGTTGTGATCTTGATTTTGTATCATATGATTGTCAAAAAATATAATTTGAATCTTTATTCAAACCAAAATAGGCGTTCCCGAAATGACACTAACTTGATGTACGCTCCTTATATATCAAATTTAATTTCAATTACAACTTCAATTAAATTATGAACAAAACTATTAATGCAACGTTAAACAAATTGCATGACACACCGGAAAGACCATTTGTAGTGCCATCTACACCTTAGATAAATAAAAACGATGAAAACCTGATCAATGTTGCAAAGCAAAGTGCGTCAGGTACCATATTAAAGCTTTCTTTATCTATTGATATAACCGAGTTAAAATTGGAACCCCAAGTATGTTTGTTCTTATTTCGAGAGCTAACAATGTGAATAAATCGCCTTGAAGTGTACTATAAGAGTGTTATAAGTCTTTTAAAAGCGTTAAACGGTCTAGCTAGGAAAACCCTTATTACTTTTTAAAATATACCCCTACCTTAAGTAGTTTTTTCCTTAAAAAAGAGCTAATTTGAGTTTTTTCTTTATTTTCCCGCAGAAATTCAGGTCAACATTGCAAAGTATATATCTAAGCTCATATATCTATCGATAAAACCCAGTTAATAATTGAAACCCGAAGTTTATTTTTTTTTATTTCGAGAGCGAAAAATAGCAAGATATCCCCTTGACGTGTACTACAAGAGTGTTATAAGACTTTTAAAAGCGTTTACCGGTCTAGATAAGGAAAGCCTTGTTAGTTTTTAAAATAAACCCCTACCTTTACTAGTTTTTGCCTTAAAAAGACCTGGAAAATTTTGGTATAGTTTATTTTATGAAATTTTAACAATTTTTTTGATAAAAGAACATATTTATTCACAAAAATCTTATTGTTAAGTTTAAAAAAAAATCGATAAGAACGGTAATTTTATACCCATAACAAAGTTTTTATACCCATAAAGTTTTTTTTGAAAACCAACATATGAACATAAAATCCTCCAAATAGGAGCAGTTTAGAGATTATTTGCTTTAGTAACTCGGCTTCTCTAGGGGTTATTGTCCCGTAAGAGCTTGGTCTGAAGCGTTTCAATGCAACAATTAATGTAAAATGCTTGATTTGTGGGTCTTTTTAAAAACATGAGAGAAAAAATCACAGAATTTTAATTTCTCGCTTTTTTTTAAACTCACCAAGTTTTTAATTAAGTAAAAACATCTTTTATGTTATTGCAAGTGAACAACTCATTTTTCTGAAGCATTTTAATGACCAAATTTAATGTACTCGTGCATACCAGCTCCATCATCTACTTCCAATCATACTTTTTCGTTACTTTTTACGACAGCACATTAAAATAGATACGAATAAGAAATTCTCCACTTAAAGTAGCTATATAAAATTAAGATAAATCCTTTTACTTTCATTCAAAATAAAAGGTATTAAAATTTTCTTCATTTTCACTTCCCTTATTCTCAAATTCATCATCATCATTTGCCTTCATAATAAATTTAAACCCAACAACTATAACAATTTTATAATGATAATATAATGAAAAAAAAAGTAAAAATATATTTAACTTCCTTTCAGATTGGGTTTCCATCAAAAGTGTGAAAGCCCAACAATCGAGCCGCAGCCGCACCACCATCACTTCGACAGCGCCTGCTGCCGTGTGTATAATAAGCAAAGTGCAGATCAAGCAGAACGATGAAAAGCCACGATTGGATATTTCTAATGTTTACAACGATAATTTGTTGTACGACAATAATAACGATAGCACAGGTAAGACACAACCGCACCACACCGCCTCCAATCAAACCCTATCTGATTGCATTGAATAAAAGAGTAACTGATATTGTTGAATGATAACTACATCATCGATATCCGCATATCAAACTGTTGATCTGTTTTTTTTTTTTAACAAAAAAATACCTGAGAGTGAGAGTGCGATCCTCAATGAATATACCTTGAATGCAAGTTTTATTATAGAAATCGTAATTGAACGAAAAGAAATGTGATATCCGATACTCTGTCAGCAGGTGAAAGATATATAATAAAAAGATACTTTACACCAAAAGGTACCTATACACTGGGCTTTAGATTTTTTTTTATTTGTGTTTTTAAATCATGTAATCCAGTTTAAGACGCGGCGAAATGGAACCAAGCTTCCCGGTGCGGAGTATCGGCACCTTGTGCTGGTGTTGAGCTTCTTCAATTGTCTATCTTTATCCGAGGGTGGATTTGAATCTAAATGGCGCCCTAGGCTAAAAAAATAGGGATTCTTACCAAATTTTCAAACTAGCTAACACTTTGGTCCAATGACAGTTCTCACATGAAAAAAATATGAACAAGTTTGACATTACTAGCCGTGTTTTGTTGGTTATTGGGTAGCAGCGCAGTAAAACTTTCTATGGAAAACAAAAACAAATAAAACACAGCTACTGTGGATTACTCAAACGTCATTGGGCTAAAGTTTCGATTTGACGTTTAGAAGCTATGAGACAGAATGAGACAAAGATGTATTGTTTTTTCTTTTCTTAAAGCCCTATAGCACTGAGTTTTCAATTTTTTTTTTCAATTTTAAGTTTTTTTTAATTCTCCTAATTCCTAATGACGAAATTTGTACAAAGAATAGAAATTGAATTTTTTGTAAATCGGTCAGTATAAAATGTTAAATCCATTCCTGGACTTCAAAGAAGTTGATCTGGTTTTACTTTCGCTCTCATCAGGCGTAAGCGCATTAGTTTACATCAGTAAAGCGGTAGAGTGTGCATCATGTGCATTCGAGGAAAGCAAAAGTGGTGTCTGGAATTTCACTCTTTACCATAAAAATGATGGGCGTCTCTTCGTCGACTTCAACGTGTTCGTCGTCACATTGATAGTTCAAGTCAACGTCAAGTCGTCATTATCATCATAATCGTTTATCAGAGAGAAAAAACTACATCACACATAAAATTTGAATTTGTTGGTAATCCATGAGAAGTCCAACACAACTTGTCCAGTTCCCTGATGGTTTTAGTTTCAATATTATGATCTCGTTAATTATATATGCGGCTATACAGGTTTTTTGTTGTCTTCTTTCCTTCAAGACATGTAGCTTGCTTGGCTAAATATGCCATATAGGTGGATAATGTTTATTTGCACATATAGTGCGTTGACCAAATTTGTTTAGTTGTGTAATAATCGCACATAGTACATGTTCCGAGTTGGGAGTTGTGGTTACAACACGATATGAAATGATTAAAAATTCTAAATTCTTTATTTGGAGATGACTCTTAGTTATTTGGATCAATTTAAAGCTGAAAATAGGCAAGTAGGAATGAGTCTTTAAACCTGTAGAGAGTTAAGAAAAAAAGACATCTTTTAATGGAGCTTAGGCATTATATTAAAGCTGGTTAATAGGCCTTTCAGTGTGATACATTTTCATTATAAAAAGGTTGGCAAAGTTATATTCCGTGTAAGGAAAAGTGTAACATATAGGATGTAGACTGTTATTTCCGATGCGATTTTCTTAATTAATATTTATAACACAAATTAAATTAATCGTGGGAATTTTATTTGTATGGGTCTATTCTGCATAAGGTCTTTGATACTGAGTAACATGTTGCCAGTCCCTTAGTCGTTTTTGAAAGCTTTTTCCTTTATTTTCAGACCTAGAATCATGTCCAAGAAATCAAAATTACTCTTTAGGACCGTTTTTTAATTATTCGAATTTAAAATTGTAAAATTGTTATTGTTAATATTTTTTCGTCAATTGCTATCAGATTCGAAATTGATTTTTAAAACGGGGTTCCCAGCGTCTTTTCTTAGTATCTGTTATATACTATACAAGCTTAGTTTGTTGCGCTGTATTTTACTAACGATGGTATTTTTTTTGTGAATGTATCACATGTATTTGCCAAGAATTTAGAAATCATCTTTCCACTGTATTTTACGAAGAGGTGATTCCACCTTATTTTTAATTTGATTTCTTTTGCAGATATTTATGTTGTTTTTCAAGTTAATTTTTCAATTGCATTTTTTGTTGATAAATGATCTCCCTCTTACTGTCTTGCATTAAGATGAATGATATAAACCCATTACATAAATCTTAAAAAGGTTAAAAATTTAAGCTTCCAACATTTCCAACTTATAAAAAAAAAAAAAAATCAACCATCAAATATATCCTTATCCTAATCATAATAAACCCCTCAAATATAAATGAAAACCATTGACTATCTAAATTTAATTACTAAGCTATCGAATGATTTTTGGTTTTTTTTTTTGAAAATATCGTCTATACGTAAGTCCATCGAAGATGCGTAAAGGCACTCCTATCGAATATACCTGCAGCAGTTGAATCAAGAACAAGTTTTTCTTCCTCGGTCTCTCACGATGATGCAATTCGAGATTGGTTAACTTCTTCAATTGAATTTTAGAAAGGAGTTATATTGGTGCCTGACATGCATGCAGTTTGGGTATACTACAGAAAGTCATCCCAATCCATGGATTTGGGACATTGCATATCTTTCCAATTGAAGACTTGGTTGGACAATAAGTTTTAACTTGGATTTGGTTTAGAGTATAGTACGTACAATGTGGGAATCGTGCCTGATAAAATTAAATGAAGATGTTGCAATTATGATTTGTTCAACTATTAAGGTATGTTGTTGGAATCTATATTTATGGGTATCTTAAATTTTAAAAGATGCAATTATTCTGTCAGATTTATTGATAATAGTTGATAAAATTGAAATCATGTTACAGCTTTGAGATTGAGAATGCCATTGCAGTGAGGTGCTATTTGTCATTTGATTTGACAGGTAATTTGTTAATTTTTTGAACGTATTCAAAAATAACATGACGTTAGTAACTTCCTACTTGTAAATGTCAAAAAAAAGGCTTATAAAAGGATTTAAAACAAGTTCTAGTGCAATATCGTAAATATCGTATGATTATAATGATAAAGAACTTTGAAGAATACATTAAAATCAGTAGGTACCTACTTTTTTTTTAAAGTCACAAAAATAATATTAATTTCAAACAAGAGATAATAAAACTGTTTAATTTTTGACTTTTGATTATTATTTTTGTGAGTAGTAATACACATCTTAGGTTTAAACCTACATAAAGATTTCCACAATCAACACCTTAGTCAAAAACAATAGGTTCCTGTGATATTTCTTAGTCGAAAAACCATAGATAGTAATTTTCTCGTTGTCGCCTTGTTTTCAAGTTCTAAGTTTTTTTTTATTATTTTAGATCTCGTTTTTATTAAATGGCTCCATCTTTGTAAAACTACAACCGTTTCTTTAAAAAAAAAATATTTTATTCCAAGAAGAATTATTAATTACCTGAAATGTCAAATTTTGGTAGAAATGCAGTATTATTTAAAAATTTCAGATAATACATGTGAAGAAAATTTGCATAACATTGATTAGGTTTAAGTTTGGTTATGCATTAAAAAAAAACACAAAACACAAAGTTGAGTAATTTTAAACAATTATAAAAGAATTCTGTTATAAAATTTGCCTGCATTCAAAATCAATTTTTGTTTTTAAAGGTATTTAAGGCGAAAAACGTTTTATTGGCAATTTATGTTTTGATGATGCTTTAGTTATTTTTCTTAAGTTTTACTATTCTTAACAATGGAATTGTGTGTATACAAAAAATAAAATTACAGTTATGATTTATTCCATTTTTTAAAATGCTAATCCGATGTTTTTCAGAGGCCTTTTCATACAGAAATACTTACGTTAACTACGTTACAACTTTTCCTTTCAAATTGTAGTAGTATAAAAAATGCTTCTTAAACTGTTTTGAAAACCCTTTGCACATCTTTTGAGGTTAAAAGTTGTAAAATAAAATAAAATATATCCGAAGTTAACTGATGTTTCGTTCTCTAGATATGGTGAACGAAAACAAAGTGGCATGACATGGAATGTTAAAATAATTAGTCTTTATTATCATACAATAATTGTTTTTGACTTAAGTTGTTGACCTCGGTACTATTTGTTAGAACTTATGAATACAAATAATTAACAAAAAAATCACCAACAAAAATTCATTATTTACTTGTTTTTCTACAAATCAAAGAAACATTCACAAACAAAACAATTCACCACTCCCAATTTTGTGAAACATGTTTGAAGATTAATAGCTTTATTCCGACAACTCAAAACCAATGAGTGCATTTTATTGTCCAGCATTTTCGGTATAAACATAAAGAAAAAAAAACATATCAAGTACTAAGTAGCACACAAAATTTCTTAAGTATTTTAATTTCCAACCTCAGGACAACAATGAACATTTAAAACATAGCTTGTTGCTTTGACAACATAAAAGTCAAGATATAATTTGTACAGATATATTTGTTATAAGCCATTCTCAAGGTCAGATCGCAGATTTCTTTTAAAATTAAAATTTACGGCTTATATCTCGTGCTCTAGCAAGTGCTCCCTAATAAATGGCACTTTTAACATTAAATCAAAAATGTACTTCCATTTTCAGAAAACTGTTAAATTAATTAAATAGTAAGTTGACAAATTAAATAATTGTCTTCACCACTTATCGTCATGTTCATTCATCGGCATCTCACCATTTAAGGATGCTCATTGTCAATTTGAAAATATCTTCATCACACTTTGTATCTCAATTTTTCTCATAAACATCTTGTATCTCCATGTTTGCATCTATCAAATAAACAGAGCCGACAGATTGCTTTAAGGAACACTCCACTGCATCATGCTGTGTGTAGCTACGGTGTAGGTGCTCGTCTTCAAGTGCCATCACATAGCACGAACTAAGGTGAAAACCGCAAACATAAAAGAAGTACGACTCGGGCCCACGAGTTACCTAACATGCAGCTGGATTCGTAACCGTCTGCATTTCCAATCAACAATCAGTAGGTATTGTCGGTCGGTCGGACGGGCAACGCCAGAAACGGTTATCCAGTAATGAAGCATAATAGTGGCAAACAACAAGAAAAGACCAAAAAAAGTAATACGGTGAGCCGCTGAACTATTTACATCTATTAAATGACTTTTTGTGGCCTTTCTTGCGGGTGCCCAACATGTGGTGGCCGGAGATTTGCACTGCTACTCGTATACAGCAGAACGGGCACACGCCACTTCATTGAAACCTACCTAGGACTAGGTAGAGGTGAATAAAAGTAGTTCCTTCTCATAGTGTATGGTGGTGGTGCATGCGATTTAGTGCAGACACTGGTGGTATGGTTGAGTGCATATCGGACCTATATTTATATTTAAGCCAGGGGAACGCACTGGGCCAAAACCTGGGGTGCACGTTAGTCACGATTACATTGCTTTGGATTAAATAATAATCCATTGGCTATGCCGAAGAGATTTTTCTTCTTTTTTTTCCATTAAATTGGAACATTCGCTGGCCTTAAGACGAGACTGCAAAACAACTACTTAGGGTGAGAGGGGCGTATGAGTAATAATTTTTTTTTTTATTCTTTTTTTTTTTGTATGAACGTTTGAAAAAATGAAAGGTTTGGGCGTTCGTTTGGTCTAAACTGATTATTATCGTTTTAATTGTTTAAAGAAATCGTTTGTATAAAAGGCAAAATGTAATTTGGTCTTAAGTTTTTAGACAAATTGCAGTAATTTTTTATGTTGGCACCTTTTATTTAAATGAATGCCTAAGCATTTATAGTGAGAATTAATTTATTTGTTAAAATAAAATGAAAAGAATAATTCTAAAGTTATCTAATCAAATCAGAAGCAAAATATCAAATGTTGTATGATTTCAGACCAAATCTCAAATCATAAGAAGGTATTTTATTTCACAATATAGTGCAAAACATTATGTTGAAATGTGAAGTGAAAGTGCTATTTTGTATTTGAATATTAAAATAGTTAAAAAAATACGCATATTTTAAATTCACTGATTTGTGTGATGAAAAACTAAGAAACTTAAAGGTTTTCACAAGAATTCGATTTCTTTAACATATTTAGTTTTTTTTTAGATTAGTGGCCTTACCCCTGAATTTTCTGTTGATGTAACATTGGGAACACTTACGTTTTTGATGAGTAAATGCACATTTTGCATTCGTATAAAAAAGTCTACAGAAAATATTCGTTGACATTTTTTTTGTGTGGATTTTTTCTTGTTTTCCGTAAATTTGAAGTTATGCGAATTTAAGCTTAACTAACTACGAGTATGCATTAGGGTAGTCCACAATATCAATTTTGTGGTATTTCTTGGGCTTGTCTTGGAATTAAGGTTCTTTGGGCCCAAGAACATTACTAGAATTTTTTTCAGATTTTCAAAAATATAATTAGAGTCCCAAGCATCGATTTTGTGTAAAATGGGTTCATTTCCAAAATTCACCTATTGGTTTTTTATAAAACTGCATTTAAAGAGAGTAAGTAGTGGGAGGTGTGAATGTTTATCAACTTATTTGATTGTGTCTACATTGTTGTATTGGTCTTATTGGATCCAACATCAAAAAAATACCTTTTAACCATATCTCATAAAGCCGGAATGCATTAACATAAATTCTTCAGCTTGACGACTGAGTTCCATATTATCTGAGTTCTTTGGAGTTCATAAAGAGTTAATCTCACAAGATAACTGGTGTATTTTATTTTGCACTACAATTAAAATTGAATTAATAAATTCTACATTTACCATTGTAATTGCAATTTTTTTTTTCAAAAACAAAAGACTTAACTGAATACAAATGATTCCGATAAATAGCTACATAGAAAACTTAAGATGTTATTTGCGAATGAACTTATCTACTAGCAAAACCATCATAAAACACTAAATAACATTATGAATACTAAGAAGATAAGATATACGATATATTTAATTTTTTTTATCGATTCACAGATGATTGAATTTCTTATTGACAACTGTTGAGGATACAAAATGACATAAGCTAATTAAAATAAGGATCTTCATAATTTCATATTTATAAAATTAAAGTTTAATACTTATAATGAAGATCAACTCAAATAATTATTGCCCTCCAATTAAATTTTTACCAAAATAAACAAAAGAGCTGATGCACGAACTTTATTTTCAATATTTTAATTTTTAGACATAAATAATTACAAATTGTGTTACTTATCATGGAAAACATTATCTGCTCATGGATTATGACCAACTGCAATTGCAATTCATAGCTGTCTTTGTACCTCCAGGCATCTTAAAATAGTTTATTTGCTGTTTATGATGGTGCGGCGGCATTCTCGTTCTCGACTGTGAAATTTGCGTTTTTTTCTTTTCTTGAAGGAAGTGGAAAAATATAATGTCTTTAGTTGCTAACAATTCACGACCTATCTGCTTAAAGAAAATTACGCATATTCTTATGTTCTATTTACCACAAAGCATGACCTAAGCTAAATAAAATTTTTGACACAGAATCTTACCTGTTGACTGAGCAATTACACTGTTTTGATTATTTTGCTAATCTTATGAATATTAAAAGTCTTTTCGACTTACATTATTTCCTTTATGGTCTTGTTAAATCATTTTTTTTGTTTGTGAAAAGGAAGTCAAAACTTGAATTTAAAAGTCAATGTTAATTAAACTGAAAGTTAATATAATTATCATTACATACAAAGTATCTTTTTTTCTACACGAAAAGGAAGTACAATAAACTGGAATCTTAAAGTCAATGTTATTTTAAATATCAAATTAAAAACTTGTATTTGCGGTATCCTTTGGAAAACTCAAAAAATATTTTGCTCTCTTTGATCATGAAATTTCATTATACACACAGAAAAAATACTAAAAAAAAAAAATAATAATCTACTCGAGAAAGTGATATGCAGAGTTGCACCTTGTTTCCTCCAAAGTATATATAATTAAATTTGTGGGGATTTATTGAGCCAATTTTCAGGTTTTTTGTCTCTATAACCAAACCACATCCATGGAAGTAACATTAATCATATCCTTCTATGCAAATAGCGATCGATTTTTAGCGTAACTTGAATCTTGTAAATCTTGTTGAATGAACTTTTTTGTATAATGTACCAAAGACAACTTAATTGGCTAAGTCAAACTGCAACATACAACCGCAAATAAGACTCCTGAGATTGCAATAAATGCCGATGGTTTGTTTTTTATTGCTTCAAGCAATCATACTAAATGTTGTTAGTTAGTTGCGTAAGGAGAACATTTACCCCTTGAGGAAACAAATTTTAATCAAAGAGCACACTACAAACTATACACATTTTGTGTGTACGCAATAATACTGTAGGGCAGGTGCGTCTGCGTAAGTGTGGTAATTTACACTTTTACGCACTGAAACATAAATTTAAACATAAACACAATTTACTCGTCAGCATATGAGGTGTCTGGATGCTATGGGTGTGATGTGATGAGGAAATAACTCAGTAGGTACCACTTTTCCTTTTTTTGTAATTTTGTTGTTTAAATTTAAATTGCTTATGGTACAACTGGTACCTTTGAAATTTTCCGCCATAATGATTATGCTTAAAACACAGCAATTTTCATGGCTGAAGTGACACTTAATTTGAACTTAAATACCATATACCGTTTAACTTCAATATCAATTATGTGGTTAACTTTTTATAGCAGGGCAATTTTAAAATTTTTACTTTCCGGAACTTTTTTTATGTGACTTTGGATTTTGCAATATTGCATCATAAAGTTTTGACAAGATAATAAAATAAATACAAGAAACAACTGTGGCGTGAAATGTTTGCTATGCAAATTACATAGTAGATATGGGAAAGACATATTTTAAGATATTTCATTTATTAAGTCTTTTTTTTTGTTATATATGTTATGTTATGTAAAAAGAAAATAAGATAAGATATACGCAAAACTGGAGTGAAGAGACTCACATTGAAAATGAAAATCAAAAAATGGTGAATTATTTATCAAACCTCTATAGTGAAATTTTTCACTTTCAAACAGTCATATTTTTGAGGCTTCTAAAATTGATAAAGTTTGAAGCGGTGCAAATTGAAAACTATTATGGCTTCGTAGACAATTTTGGGCTCAATTTTTGTCAAATTAAGTTTTCTTGAAATCTACTGAAAGAAATTAAAACTACCCCAAAACTTTCCTGGTAAAACACAATTTAACTGGATTAAAAGGGCAAGTAGGTATTAGTTTCGCGTCAAAGGTATTGGTTTTAGTCAAAACCAATATTACAATGATGGAGAAGTCCAAAAAAGTGATTTTCTTCATATCGCCGTGTCGCTCTGTGAGTCTGTTTGTCTATTTGTTTGTGTGTTAATCTGTACAGTGAGCCACAGCTTAAACTTGTTGACGGATTCGCTTTAAATTTAGTACATATTATTTTTTTTTGCAATTTCCAATTTTTTTTTTTTTTAACTTCCCATTGGAAGTTATTGTGCTTGGTGCAATTTGTCGAAGGGAACATTTTGACATTTCTCTACGTTTTGCGGTCGCTTGAGTCTGAATCTGTCATTTTTTGGAAAGAAGTCTGTGTGTTTGTGTGTGTATGTAAGTTTGTACGTTCACGACACTTTTTTTCGTTCACCATATTTCGAGAACGAGATCTCAAATTGAAGATCTCTAGTAAGAGTTCAATATTAAATGAAGCGAAGCCGTTTGTTTTTGTGTACTTCAGTTTTGAACAGTTTTGAGATCTCTAAAGTTAATAAAGCACCTAGTTTTTAAGGGTACCAATGGGAAGTTACCAGTGTGAGTCACTCCCAGCCTCTTTTTGTTTTTTGTTTTTGAATATCTCGATTAGAACGAATACCTCCCATATAACGATTTTGAGTTATTGGATTTTTATTAAACTTGGTGTACGTTATGTTATAAGTTATTGTTACAATACTGAAGTTTTGAGCAAGTTAGTGCGATCGTGCATTTTATTTTAAAACAATTTGTTAGAGGACGAAGAAATAAAAGACATCATTTCCACAGCAATAATATTGATGATATTGAAAATTCATTCTTATTACGCTCAAATATTAAATTAAATAAAAAATTGAATATGGCAATTTCAGCAATTTTGTTCAAAAAATTCCAGTGTAAATTAAAAAAAGGATAAGTCCAAAGTGTAACTGATAATAACCATTAATATTCAATATTGTATTTATTACTCAATTCCTAGAAATAGTCCTATTATGAAACACCAAACTATTAATAGAGAATAGCATAATTTGAAAATAAACTGTCTCAATTGTTATGCAATCGATTGTATTATCAATTATTCATTCATTGTTATAACGCACTTCCTGCATGTTAGATTGCTACTGATTATAATTTAAGGATTTCCATGAACTGGTTTGATTTTCTAAAGAAAAAAAAAAAAAATAGCGCAAAAGCTAACCATCAATACGGAAGCAATTAAAATTCTGATAAGTGGACACAAGTTGTCCACACACATCCACAAAACAACTCCCATTTCATAGACAGCCCTATAAATTCAATAATGCTCCCGTCAAGCCTCAAGACCGACATCGACAGCTGATGTTTTTATTTTTTTTTGTCAGTACGATTCAATATAATTTTTTCTAACTACCTATCCGTTTTTTTTTTGTTTTGCCTTCTTTTTAACTCTCTTACTTCACTTTGAAGATTATTACAGCTAATTAAAAAACATCAGCTGTAAATGAAGACAATTATTATCATGGTAAGATCGGTAAGTGTTGCTCGGACGCGCAGTGTTAACTTGTGTTGTGGTCGGGTAACCAACTTTAAAGTGGAAGCTACAGAATAAGATTTAACTTTAAAGCCTTTGGCGGATGTCTTTTCTCGCAAGAAAGTGAATGTGAACGCAAAAAAAAACTAATCACACAGAAAACAGAGAGGGAAGTTGGAACAAGTTTTAGTTTTTATTTGCAGTTTTTTTTTAGACTGCAACATCTCAGGTGGATATAATACTCGAACGAAAAAGTGGCAACAGCATGCGACCAAGAGAAAAATTACACAACTCGGGCAAAAAGCCAAAAAGTCATTATGTTGTGCGTTGAATTGTTTTTAATTTTTTTTTGTGGTTTATTTCTTAAAGTGACAAATGGCCGCATTTTTCAAACTCAACACAAGGTAACTCTCAATGCTCATCCAGCAGCAAGAGCACCTCATCTAAAAGCCGAATAATAATAATAAACTTTGAAGATTTATAATCCTTCAAGAGTGTTTGGAAATAAGAAAACAAAAAAAAAAAAATAAATGAAAATGTTTTTATTATTGTTATTGCTTGTTGTTGGTTTGCATAATTTGTTGATAGCAACGACATACAATGCAGATTCTAATATAATATCGCGCAGTCGATCTTTTTAAATTAACATAAATTATTAACCCACGAGAGCAAAGTGAGTCTTGTTAAGAATGAAATATTCATCAGGAATTGGATCAAGGCTTTTTCTTTCCACACTTAATTGAATCCAAATTCTTTATAATGGGCATAAAGATTATTTTTAACTTCCCGATTGACTTTTGCATTTAACTTTACTAAACATTATGAAGAAATAAATAGTTAACCAAATAAAGTACATTTGGAGAAGAAAAATAGGGCATATAAATCTTGGGCTCATTCAAATATCTTGAGTGTTTTTTTAAGTTAGAAGTGGTATGTGAAGGCGAATAAAATGTTAAAAAGTTGTTCAGGTACAACAAAAAATTCATTTTTTTCAGAATCAAAATTATCGATAGGTAAGGTAATCTCTATATAATCGTTAAAGATTATTAAAAAAAAAAATGCTCTAATAGTTCAGTAGCTACTATATACATCAGATTTGCGTTAAGTTCGATAGTTGTGATGAGTTGCTTATGATTTGATCACTCAGTTTAATTATTACCGCAATTTTTTTTTGTTTACTCAAACAATTTTAATATGAAGTCACAAGTGAAGAAGGTATATTATCAAAAAAACCTCAAAAAAGTATAATTTTTAACGGACGTAGATCAGTACAAATGCTTTTTGCCATGTTCTAAGGTAACATGTGTCTTTATTTCTCCTTGATAACTCACTTGATTTTAACGACTTTTTTTTTAAATGAAAGCTTTTCAGTCGCTGTAAAAGGTTTAGTAACAATATTCTCAATTTTTTTTCGGAAACGGTTTAATGATTTTTTTTTTCATTTAGATTTTCGATGTTGTTAAATAAAATCATAGTAATTTTATTTTTAAGTATATTTAAATAATATCTTATGAAAACATACCTACAAACATTTTTTTTGAAAATTTTATTTATGAAAAAAACGTTATTTTTAGGAAACGGCGCTAGTGAATATCGTTTATTTTTCTAAATCTATTGTTAACTACATTTTACTTGTAATTAACACGTTTGGGTATGGACATTTCCATAGATCTATAAAAGAATTATAAGGAAAATTTAATTATTACAATGCTGTACAATGCTACTTAGACATTTATTACAACATTTGATCAATTCATAATTTTCCCTTGGCGATCAATACATCCCATCGTTTGTTAAACTATTTTTAACAATAATTCATAACAATATTAACACTGAGCAATACAATATAAATCTGAAAATCTAATTATACCTTAGAGCTTAGATTCAATAAACTTTTAGTATATTAAAATTTACCAGCAGGTTCATTGAATTCCATCAACAACTGTTCAAGAATTAATTTTATCAAAGCTAAGAGCACGCACATGCTGACCTAGTTATTCTGTAGTATTTTAATTTAATTTTAGCTTAAACCTGTAAATACCATGTCTTTACACTATTCATATCTTTACCCATGGGCTGGGCATGGTTTTAATTTAGGCTTCAAGCCCACGCACACTTGATTTTAAGAAAATTCTCAACTAGTTAATAGCTTTATTCATTTAATGTAAATTAAGAAATCATAGTCAAGTATGTGTATTTATTTTAAGTTTAATATATTTTCTAGGACCTACCTGAAATATATTTTAGTTGAAATACTTCAACTGGCCTTAAATCAGTCACATTGAAATGCCGGTAAAAAAATTGTATTCCTATTTTTTAACACAAAAAATATAGATTACAAAGTAAAACAAACAAATTTAATGTGCAGATTATATATTTATAATTTTATAGCAATGTTAAGAAACACGCATTATATTTTCTTGCTCGTTCAAAGTTTATAACTTATTCAGATAAACTTAGTCATATTAAACTTTCCCCTCGAAAATTCTTTAACGAAAGTAAAATCGGTTAAAACAAAGCGCGCATCATCTCTCAAGAATCTCATTGACCTCAATCCATGAATTTCAAACAAACAAACCAACAAAAAAAAAAAAATTGAAAACCGCACAAGCATCTTTAGCGTAGTGATGCTCTCTTTTCTTATTAAATATTAGTTAAATGAAGGTTAAATACCTTCTGAACTTTATCTCTATTGAAAATGAAACAAAAACGATGTTAAGAAAAAAGTTTGCTGCTCAGCTCTTTTGTTTTGATAGCTTTAAGTTGACTTGTTCATTCAATTAGTAATCACACACTTAATTATTAGTATATTTTATATTTTTATCCTATTAACAACATCTTGAAACATAGTTATCGGTGTTAAGTAACGTTTTTCATTATCTTTTTTATCAGAAAATATAATATATCAACAGCGAGTAGCCTCAATAAAATCAACAAAAAAAAATTAGCAAACGAAATTTCCCAAAACTTCCCACAACAAATCATTTTCTTGTGTGTTTTATTATGGTCCCTGTTAAATGGCCAGAAAACAATGATACGGATTAATTTCAATCAATCATCTGGCGTGTTACAAATGTGTCAGCCGGTGTGAACTTAACATCAATTATGCAGACTCGCTTCGTGTTTTTTTGTTTTGTTTTACCTGATGGGTTGGCTTGTAACTTGTCGTGGGTGAACCATGAACACAAATTTGACTCAATGTTGCTACTTTACAGTCTAAAGTCACATGGCGTTTCTTTTAATTTTTTTGTTGAATTCCATATATTTTTGTTTTGTTAGTCCGTTTTGTGATGTCAACTTAAATTTGCATTTTGTTATGTTTATTCTCGCTTAGACTCATCATTTGAATTGTACTTTCGCTACCAACTATTTATGTCACGTAATTTTTGTTATTACTTTCTGAGCAACATTTGAATTGAAGAAGTAAGTTTGTCACTATTGCAGCATTGGGAACAATCTTAAAAAATTGAATAACATTTTTTTTGTGACATTTTAGGTTCACAAACGAAAAAAAAATATTATGAAAATTAAAAATGTGAAGTGGCTGTTTTTTTGGGTATATATATTTTTTTGCAATTTAAAGTGTCAAAATTTAAGTTAACCTTGTTTCAGTTATTTAGATTAGGAAGTCTTTTAAAGTCATTTCCTTGTTTTGTGACCCTGACCTAATGCATGATCAGGCTCAATTTTTTAAAAAGACCCAGTTTCATCGTGATTCTAGTAAACCTATAAATCTCTTTTTATTTGTGTAAACTTTCAATATAACCTACTATAAACAAACAATTAAGATATCAAAGTAAATACCAATATTAGCATATATGTGTCTAATCCGTTAAGCAACTTGTAAATATTAACAACACTGAATGTGTTTAATCACAGTCAATTGATGCAGCTGGTATCCATCAAAATGGTCATTGGTCATTTGTACATATACATATATGTACGAGTACGATTAAGCTTTGAGTGGTAAAATGTGCAAATTTGCACAACTACTGTTTAGTCTATAGTGTTTATCTACCTACAAATAATCTTCTTAGTCTTTTAAAGCCACAATTGGAGGTAATCAAGTAAAGTCGCATGTCAGAGAGTTGCATTGTTGGAGCGGAATAGTTTAAACAATTTTGTACCGCATAAGTGTAGTGTGGAGCATGATGGTCTTATAAATGACATTTTTTGACGGAAACCATGAATGTAATATGTTTGTTGTAAACAATTAAAGTTGCAATATTTTGCATGAATAAATAGTAATTAGTTTTTTTTTGTTTTGTTTTCTTACAGAAATTTTCATTCTTTTCAAATGAATGTTATACTGTTAAAAAAATTTGAACATTTAGCAATGCACCGTGGTTGGAATTTGCATATTTTTGCAAAACAATCGAATTGAATTTGTGTTTGGAAAATAAGTGGAATTTAATATTAACATAAAACTGAGAGGAATTTAACGATCAATAGGACTTTTGCTTTGTTTTTTTCTTGTTTGTTGTGGTTTTGCAAAATTAAAACAAAGACAAATGATGCAAATAATTTATTTGAAAGTTTATAGTTTTGTTAGTTAACAATAAATCTCAATATTTATGATTTAACTATTTTGAGCAAGCTGTTTTGAATTATATGTTGTAAATAACCAATTTTTTGTTAAAACAAGTTTAATAATAAATTAAGAAAACATTTTTTCCGTCAATTTTTATAACATCTCTTACATACTCTATCGTTTATTTTTAAATTTAAAAATGGTTAACAAAACGTGCATTTTAAGTGTTTTTTATCAATATTAACTTGTTTTGTTTTTTAAAGTAGCCCTCAATAAACACAAAATTGTGTGTACCAGAGCTGTAAAAGACTGCAGTCAATTGGTAATGCAGTGAATTTAGTAGCAGTTAATTGAAATAAATTTTAACTGCAAGTTAATACTGCTACTAAGTACTTTAACTGCAAAATAAGCAGTTAGCAGTAAGAACTAAAATATTAACTATACAGTTAATGAAAGCAGTTAATTGACTTAAAGTTAATTCACTGCAGTACTTTTAGACTGGTTTTAGTCTTCTAGTTAGTAGATAGTTTTTGTACTGTTCTTCTTTTTATTTGTATTATTTCAAATTAAAATTACTTTCATAGCTCTATATTTGAGAGGTTTTAAAATTCAACAATGAATTTTCTTGGGACATGTTACATTTTTATTTTTACTTTGATTACTTACTTACATTACAGCGCTGGGTAGTGGGTATGTAATGGCTGCATAGAATAGCCTCTTCTAGTTCATTCATCTGAAGACTCAGACTAATCTCTATTTCATCCTCCTATCGTTTAGCAAATCCTAGATATTTCATAGATTTACAGTTTATCTCCCTGCCACGTCGAAAGTTCCTGTCGCAAGCTATGTTATGCCCCGAGGGTACCTCGTAATTGCAAAATCTTAGAAGTTACTTGTTTAATAAGCCATACGCATCAACTGGAGGAAAGTGCCAGGCATGTACAGAAATCTTGTTTTGCATTTAAATTAAGTCAAAACAAAGGTGGTTCACCTTTCTTAAAAATATATTTCATTTTCTTATTTGAATAATTTTTAAATAAAATTTTAACTTTTTCTTTGAATCCATATATCAAATTGTTAATTGTTTTGACAAACCATAATAAACAAAAATTTATTTCGTATGATGTTTGCGGTTTTTTATTAATTAAAATATAGATTCATTCTGTCTTAGTAGCGCGGTTATAGAAAGTGAATGAGTAGAAAGTGCAAAATTTTACTAAACAACATTAAACAAAATTTCTATTTTATTTAAACCTATACGAATTGAAAAAATGACGCACTCTATTTGACTACCATTAGACAAATATCAATTTGTCCCATTAAAGAGCTACCATTTTGGCATTACTCATTATTAGGTACAAACATGATGGCTATATTATTTGTGTCTATAGGTGGAACTATTTGCTTGAGCAGTTAACATACCAACATGTGAATTTAATTCAACTATAATAGACTTTCTTTCATTGATATCGATGGTTGTGGTCTAATAAAAGCATAAAAAGTTATAAATTACATGTCTTTAGGCTATTTTTGGGTCAGTGGCCACTACATGTGGGATGTATTTAATTGTTTTTTTTACCTTCTTTGTAGGTTTTTGCCTCGTGTGTAATTTATGAATCAGTTTTAACCACACTTATAATTATTAAAAGATCTTCTTGATGGGTATAGAAGTACGGTAATTAAAGAAATAAGAAATAAGTAACGAAGTTCACTGCCTTACTGCCTGTAAGGCAGTGAACTTCGTTAATTATTTCATAGAAAAAAATTGATGATGTACCAATTTTCAAAACATGCGCGAAAAATTCTTTGAAAAAGAAGATAGAATTGACTGGATGATGCACTTGTTTCTGAAATCATTTTCCCACAGAATTTATCTCAGTTTTAATTAAGGCAACAAACTGTCTGCCATACAAAAATGATAACTTGTCACTATCACAAAATTTATCGCATACTTGAACGATATTCTTGTTAAGCATACAAAATATTCTCATGCATCACGTTTCATATAGCAGCACCAGCCATCAGCAACCAAAAAATCGCTCCAATTCATGGTTAATCATTTTGGCGGCGGCTGCGGTATGAAGGTGATTGTGCAATGTTCAGTTTACAATACATTGGACAAGCCAAAACGATCTCGAATACATTCATAATACTCACACATAAAAATGTTCATGTATGTTTCGAGTGCGCACATGCGCCATTACTTGCACGTAATTTGAAGCAATATAATGCAATAACTTTAATATATCCCCATTGATGACTGGGCAGAAAAAAAAAACAAAAAGAAAAACATAAAAAATCGGTCCAGTGTTCAAAGATACATGGCCAAGATAACAAACCACAAGATATAATGCAAAACAAAATAAAACAAAACAAAACACCTATAAGATGCAGAATTTGCTCTTAACAACAGCGACGAAGACGGTAGTGTATAGGGGAGTATAACAGAGTGCAGCAGCAATGGTTCCATACGAACACAAAACATAAACGACATGCTGTCCCAACTCAAGGATATTTTTGAAAGTTGTTTTCCTGACTCTCTGTTCAATTGATTGTGTCCCTCCTTTGATTCAGTGTGATGGAGGGGGATGGGGGATATGGGAGCAAGATACAATAACAGTGCAATAGTTCAGATTGGGATGTGTTGCATTTGGTATACAGTTCGAAAGGCGAGCAAATTGAAGTTGGACCGTGCTGTGAGAGAGATGCAAACAAACATTAACGTCGCACACAATTAAAATTGAAGTTAAATACAGTGGAGTCTAGGATTTTAAAAGATGAACAAAAATTTAAAGATAAATTTTTATATTTTGTTAAATGTTTTTAAGAGATGAAATAATTACCTATAACTAACATATGTGTAAGGAAAAACAATTATATCCCATCAATGCTTAAGGAATTAATAAGGCCAATTAGTCGATGTATCCAAAATTTCCTTGCAACAGGCAAAAATCGTCGTTGGGCTGATAAGCATTGATATTAGCTGTGTTTTATTGGTAAATGGGAAGAAAGTACAACAGTCGAATGCCAATAAAACAATTTTACTCGTTCGAACATTCAATGTTTGAAGGTTGCAACCATGTAAATGTTTCCTGGTGCAATTAATAACAAAATAAAATTTAATAACAAAAATAACCACAAGAAATAGATATACAACAGAGCCTCCATTTTGGTCCGCATCGTTTTATTTTAATGATCTAATCTAAATCAGATCATAGATGACAATAAAATGCGGCTATTATATTCAAAATCCATATGTATATGTGTACTGACTGCTAACTGCTTATTTTCCAGTCAAAGTAATTTAGTAGCATTTTTAACTTGCAAATAAAATTAAAGTTAATTAAGTGCGACTAAACTGACTGCATTATTAATTGACTGCAGTCTTTTACAGCTGTGTAACTTAGTCATACTAAATAACAAAAATATTCCTAACGGAAAAAACGCACACGAAATTAATGCCAAAAAAATGAAAATTTCAGATTTCTTGTATTTTTTTAAACCATTGACAACGTAGTCATCTTCGGATCGGAATTTGACAGTCTATGGCTTTGCTGATCAATTTCAACCAAGTCTATACCAATGTTTTCTATAAAATCGTTAAAATTCTAACCAACTTGAATTCGTGTATAAGTCCAACTTTTGTTCTACTCTACGCCCCACAGTATTGTTGCAGATCGTTACCGGCAGCGAATTCAATAACCAAAATGATTAATGTAAACGAAACATATAAAAAATCGAACTCAAAACCTGTCTCTCGATTTGGTTGCGTTGCCGAAAAGAATTGACTCCTTGGTGACGAGAGTGTAGTTAGTTGCGGTGATGGTGCTTTGATTTATGTCAGTTGACAGTTCCCCATTCGTATTATATTTTGTGTTATGTTGTGTCAAAGTAAAGAGATACTCGTAAGGTACTTCCAACCGGTTTTCAGTTGAAAAAACATCTGATTATTGTTACCATTTCTCTCACTGACCGATAAAAAAATTATTTCTTTGCCAAAAATATGCTCCCTTCACCAATTAATTTTTTTCCAAAACTTTCAGTTACCACAAAACAAACAAATACATAATAAAAAAAACTCGGTCAGAAGGTTAACCAAAAAATGAGACGAAGTCATAAATTGAATTTCTGCACGCTGCTGCTGCTACAACTTTCTTTTAAATGCGTCGCATAGTTTTCGACGGTTTTTTTTCTTTCTTTTGACAAAGGAAACGGCTTAATTGCTCGTTTACATTTGGCTAAACATCAGCTTAACACTTTAGCCGTGAGATGTTAATTTATTTTAATTAACACCCAAAACCCCCTTTTCATTCAGAAGATACCTATTGAAAGAAACCCAAGTTAATAAGTGCGGTGCGCAGCGAAGCACATGTTATCTTCACTTTCAATGAGTTCATTCACTTTCGAATATTTTTTATTACTTTTGTTGTTGTTGTAGTTTAGTATACATTCCTTTGCAGTAAAATATCGGTTAATACGTCAAGAGAGCTTAAGCCTGGGTCTTACAAACCAACAACCATCAACATCAACAGAAAGTACAAGATTAGCCGAATAACCCGTTGGAATATTGCGTAAAAGAGTGTTTGAAATTCGTGAGACGAGTTGCAAGCAATACCACGCGTCGTCGCCACCATTGCGCGCATTCTCCGATGATATTTGTGGCGTGGTATCATTATTTGTATATGGATATGGATATGCGCCCGGTATCGGCAAGTTTTAAGTTGTATCTTGTACAACAAACTGTATATAATATTTTTTTTTTATTAATAGTTCAATCGTTACTTGAAATGCGGTAGTGATTGTGTATAGCCATTGGCTAGAAGTTGCGTGCATTTCTTTCATGATTTTTTCTTACATCTGACTGTATGACTGACTGACGTGTGAGGTGTATTAAGAGTTAAGGTACTTTAAAATCATTGAAGTAAAGTTAATTCATTGAAGAAAAAAAAGTAATAGATACTTTTTGCTCGTTGATGTTTGCAAGGAAATTCATTTCTAACGATTATTTAATTAATTTAAGCAGATAGAGCGAAAAGCCATTTCGGATTTCGTTATGCGAGATACATAAAATTAAATAAATTTGACTGACAATAGAAAACTTGTTAATTTGATAATAGTACATTTTCTGTGTTGTTAAGTCGGACACTGGGTTATGAGGTTTTTGGTGTTACAGTCTTTGGTTTTGTATAAAGGCTATAGAAGGTATTGAAATGAAAACAATAGGTAAACAAATTAGACTTGGTGGTTTGTTTGTTAAAAATAGAATTGTATTTCATACTCTCTTATACATATCTACTTAAATATAAAGAAAAAGAGTTAAAGATTTTTTTTTAAATTTAATTAAAGAGGTTTTGGGGTCATAAATGGGACATAAGCATATTATTTTAACTTATTTTTTAAAGTGAAAATTGGATTTACGCGAAATTTTTCATAATTACTATATTTATGTAATTCGTATTATAATGTTTTCTGGGTTCATTTCATTTTTACTTGCTCTATAGAGCAAGTATTGGTTTCGCGTCAAAAAACGATGATGGAGAAGTCAGAAAAAGTGGTTTTCGTCATGCCGTCAGTTTTTTCGAAAACGTCTCTAACGATTTTGTTAAAAATTTGTGTTTGTATTATATTCAAGTGATTACAAAACAACTGCATTTTTAGTTTTTCTTAAAAAACTCGATCATCGGAGAAACACCGTTGCCTTTTTTTTTGCAATTTTTTTTTTTTGTTGTGAATATCTCATAAGCAATTAAAGTGATTTTAATTAAAACTTTTGCACAGATATTTTATATAAAGAATCTAATTAAGTCTAAAAAAAAGTATTTATTAATTAAAAAAACTACAAAAACATAAAAAGTTAAAATTAATTTTATTCTTCTTACACATATTCCACTATTCTTGTAAAAATATATAACTCCAGCAAAACCCTATAGTTTTGTTAATTTCTAACATAGTTATTTAAACTTTATATTAGAGGCTTTAAGGCCTATAGCAACTTTAACCCAAAGAGCAAGTACGTGCGATCCAGTCGTGCATTTTATTTAACAATTTTTCGTACCTAGTTTCTTTTATTAATAAATAAAATAAAAAAGAATTTGAAAGCTCCATTATTCTAGTTTTCAGATCTTCTAGCTGAAAAGGTGTTCATCTTTTCAAATAATTGTGTTTTAAAGTACCGAATTTCAACATTTATCAATTATCAATTGGTAGTGGACAATCGCAATGGGGGTGAATGTTTTTTCAGAACAACCAGTCCTGGATACAGTTTTGTTCATAGATTTGTTCGATTAAATATTTTAAGTTTTTCTTTTTTAATTTTTGAAAATAATCTGCTGACCGAATTTTCGTTAGTTTTTTTTTTTTAATTTCCTAGATACTCAATTAATTGCACGGTATCAAAATTTTTCCTTAAAAATCACCAATCTGAATACAAAATTACAAAAACTGTAAACCATCGAATGACCCTGACTTGTATACACTTCTTCTTTTTTCCCTTTCAAATCTGCACTACTGATCCCTTTTGTTGTTTTCCTTAGGATGAATTTTAAATCACAGTTTCAATATAAACTTCTATACTATAGTTTAATGACTGCAAGGTAGTCTCATTAAAATTCATCTCGAGGTCATATCGTGAAGGATTATCAAATGGCTTATCGTTAATAGTAGTAGGTAAGTGAAAGTCAAGGACATTGCATTCACTATTTTTATGTTTTTAACCACACAATGTGAACATGAGGAGACAATAAATTGCAATAAAAAAAAAATTCAGGAATATGCTTTCAAGGTTATGTTCATGAAGAAAAAGTGAAGGAACAAAAACATTTTTATTGAATTGATAGCTTCATGATGGGTTGTGAGATTTAACTTGTGTTAAACTTAAGATACGTACTTTTAAATTCATGTAAGTAAACAGGAATTAAGAATCTTTAAGTTTATTGGAATGAAAATAATTAAATCAGGTTATTGTTGTTGTTTTTATAATATAGAATATACCTACTATAATATTCAAGGTAATTGAATAAAAGATTAACTTTCAATCAAAAACAATTCAATAATACCAGATGAACTGACACTTATGGTTAAAGTATTTGATGGTAAGCTCGTTGACCTTGCAATATTTTTTTCAAAATATTGAATAACGTTCTGATTTTAACGAAATCTATTATCTTTAAATTGTAGTAACAGTTATTCAAAGGAAATAAAAAAAAAAAAAAAAAAATCACATTGAATTAGGGCGATTCAGTATTCACTTCAATTTCCGAAACACTGTGTGCCTACGTTTACCAGCTACATTTTCTATTCATCCATAATTCATCTTCAATTAACAGGCGTCAGTGTTGTTTTCAACTTGTTTAAGTCGATAAGTATGTCTACCTACTTGAGTTGCTTTAATAATTCAAAAACATAATTGATCATAATACTTAAAAATAAGTACTTAATGTGTAAACATTAACCAAACAGTCACCGCCATCGTCGTTTGGCACAGAAATAAATAAAAACAGAACGTTTTTACCACTTTCACTGCCACCATCATCATCATCATCGTGTCGCTTGATCAGCATAAGAAAAGAAATGAAAAGTTAAAGAAACGACAACGATGAATATAAAAAAGTTATTTAATTTTTTTTCTATTACTATTACGTGATATAAGTAAGTGAGTTTTTTGTTTTTTTTTTTAATTTTAAGTCTAAGTAATACTCGTATACGCTGGTAAGCTACCTCAACTATACATTATGTATTAGTGTATTAGTATGGTAGTTTAATTTTTTGCACTTGAGTAACCTTCTGATTACTGTTAAAACTTAAGAGAAATAAAAACTGTAACATGGTAGAGTTACCAACTTTTTTTTTAACGAACCACATTTCAAATTTTAAAAATCTCAACTCTTAAGAAGCAGTGTTAAGAAATGTGATATCAGTTTTAGTTTAAAGATAACACTGGTCTGCAAAAATAATGTTTTTTTTTTTGAAATTATGCAAGATTTGACTTTTCTGAATATTAATCTGGTTTCAGAAAAATTCTATCACGTACAGCTCAAATTTGGAGTACTTATTCTACATAATATTAGCTAAGACCAAAAATCTGATTTGTGTTTATTCGTCAATGAATACACAAAAAATCTCTAGTTATTGGAATGTACACCGAAAAAAAAATCTAATTTGAAGGACATTGAAATTTGTATACTCTTGATATTGAGAAGGTTGATTATGATGTTAAAAGAGGATTAATCACAGGAAAATCAGTAAAAAAACATTTTTTCTGTTTTTCAAAAAGGACTGATTTTTATGTATTTTTCAACATTTTTTTTCTGAAGAAGTCGTACAAAAAATTGGTTAAAACATATAATATAATATATTACTTGTAATTTTCTCTATTTTTATTTGTTTTAGAGAAAACTGATCACGTTTTCGCCAAAAACAAATCTTTATTTTTCAAGTAAGAATAAACTACATTAAAATTTCGGTCAATTTTATCAGCTATTGAAGGTCCCGATTGCAGGTCCCATTTCCACGAAGAAAATGGGTTTGTACCTATTCAGTTGACTCAAAAATAATTCCTACTTTGCATATGAAACACTTTGCAAATAGAAAAAAGAAAAACTCGCTGTTCATTTTTGATAAATTCTTTCGGAATTCTTTTCTTAACGTCTGATTGGAACAGTTAGCTTCAAAAGATGGCACAATAACCAACAATTATTCGAAAAAATGGGCAAAGTATCTCAAAAAATTTTTTATGCGTATTCAGTTGACGAGGAGTGTTGTATTAATCTTTATTTTTCATAAAATAAATAAGACCCCAATACCAAAAGTTGAAAAACATCAACTATTCAGTTACTAACTACTGATTTTTAAAACTGGTTTTAAAATCATTAGTGGTTTTCAAGACCATTAGTGATATTTTCCAACCCGAGAACCTATTTAAAGAGCTAAGTGTGCTTCATAACATCAAAGCTTTCAATTTAGAGAAAAAAAAACTATATTTGGCAACTCTTATTTTTTTAAATCCACATAGTACGAGTAGATACAAGTCTTCAACAAAATGTAGCAGCAAATTTATTTTCATACAAATTATTGAGGGCACACATACGGAACTAAATAATATTGCATGCAATTTATTGCGCAAAATATTTCAATGAACTCTCAATATAGTTTGTATCAAAACCTGATTAAATTCAAGCGCAGAACGGAACTCAAATTTTATTATAAAAGCCAAAAACAAAAATAAAAACGCAACACCATTGGGGAGGGCTTGGCTATAGATTTCTCTTTGCAACAAGTTACTAGTTTTTGTTTCAGTTTTTAATTAAAAAAATTAATCACAAATTGACTATACCTAGCTAGGAGGAACACTATGCTGCAAGTGATGCAGAAAAAGTTAACTTAGAAAAAAAAAAAGATTTTAAATTAGTTACACTTGATTACAGAATTGGTATTGGTATTTTTTTTTCTCGATTTCTGAAGTCCAAGGCTTGAGACAGAGGCTTAGATACAATTTTGCCATTGAAATCTAAATCTAATTGAATTAATCATTAATTTCTTTTATTAGTTTGAGTACTGAGTTAGCTATTATTAAGTTAATAGAGGTGATTGCAAAAAGTGTAAAAACAAGGTTTTAAAGTGACAATTGATATTTAAATGCAAAGATAAGTATGAATTACTGGCTTAACTTGTAAGATACAAATACATTTAGAAATAGCATTGAATGTTGAAGTTTAAGGGTAAACTAGTTGAGAAGTTCTAGGTTCTTTGAATTACTATCAACTTTGAATAGGCTTGAATGGATTAGAAGAGGTCTAATCGTAGTTTGGCAAAGTGATGCTTCATAGCAATCTGAAATCTAAGATTCGTAGTCAATTTTGGCTTGCAGTTTAAAATTGATTGTGAAGAATCTTCGAAACAAAACACAATTAGGATGATGCTTGTAGACCGACGATAAATTTATAATTTTGGCAATTTCTATAGTTTTTTTTATAACTTTTTCTTTACAGGCACAACAACGAGGCCGTGTGAAATTCGGTATGTCCATAGAAAAAGATGATGCGGCAAAGCCCGAAACAGTTAATGTTGCAAGTCAAGTTCGAGGCACTGCACCACCAAGAGCATCAAGTCGCTTTCGAGCTGCCATACCATTAACAATAGAAGAAACTAAAGAATCCTCTCGACCTGCGGCACCACAACGTGGAAGTCGAGGTCGTGCAAATGATCGCTCTTCTCGTAAGCTGACTGCTGAAGCAACAGAAGTTATTCCATTGGTTCGTTCAAGGAAACGCATAAGTCCCGCTGCTCCATCATCAATAAATATTGATCAACCAATTAAAGTTGAACTTCCAACCTCAAGTATTGATCGAACAAATGTCATTCGAAGGAGTAAAACACGCGTAGAGTCACAACCACAACCACCATCATCAACAGCAACACCATCAACGGGAAACATTCGAAGAAGATCTGATGTTCCATCGGATGCACCAACTGAAAGTATTCGCAAAGTAAGAACTTTTACATCACGAAGTGTGACGAAGCAAGTTGATGATGTTATTTCATCTGAAAACCCATTAACTGTTGCAACAACGAGTAGCAGCAATTGGAGAAATGTTGCTAGCAAGAGAGGATCGGCAAAAGTTAAATCGAGTGAAAGAAAATCCAAGGCTTTGGATGAAGACCAACTGGAAGATGAGAACTATCCAGAACACTTCAAACTACTATTGAAAAAGCAGTTACCAAGTCCAGCTTTGCTGCCGAAAAACTATCCCAAACTTCCGCAACAAGAAGATCAAACCTACTCGAAGTTAAATGAAGTCTACGAAGCTCCAAATGCTCAAGCAAGACTACGTCGCTTGGAACAGGTTAGTCAAGAGACAAGTGATGAAATTCTTCAAGTTTCTCGAGCAATTCCCAAAGTTCGACGAGTTGAGCTTAAACGGGAAGATACAGCTAGAGCTGCATTGAAATCTAGACGAATTGAACCTCGTCCCGAAGGAAACATTGGGAGCGAATTGAAAATTGATGAACCATTGAAATCTAGACGAACTGATGCAGAAAAATTAAGAGCTCAAGTCAAGATTAATAAGACAGCAATTAAGTCAAGAAAGAAGGAACCATCAAATGAGGTAAAAGAACGTGAAGAGATTCCAAAAGTGCCATACAAACCAAATCGAAGAAGTGAATCTTCAACAGAAGACAATGAACCTGAAGTCAAACCGAATGAAATTGAAGAACCAACAAAGTCATCAAAAACCTTATTCTTACCTCGAAGAGCCGAACCCTATAGACCAAAACCAAAAACCACAACACAACGCCCATCAACAACTTCAAAACCTATCACAAAGCCAGAAGTTCTTGAATCGAGGGCAAAGTTCAAGAACCGATTTAATAGTCGATTACAATTTCCCTCATTGAGAACTAAAACTTCATCAACTTCAGAAGAAATTTTAAAATTAGATAATGAAGTTGTTCATACCAGTCCAGTTCCACAGCCATCAGTAAGACCTCTTCAGAAGATAACAAAGTCAAGAAATTTAGCACTCGATAGGCCAGTTGTAGATGCAAGACCTAAGGTATGTACATAATATGTTGGTGATGAAGTTTCAATTTATTGGACACAACTTTTTGTATTTTAGCCAAAACACCAAAAGTTCAGTTCTCGCTATCGAGGTGATGCTTTCAGTCGATATCAACAAAAAACAGAACCATCCAAACCTATCTATACACCAACTATTCCGGCCTTGACTACTGAGCCTGTAAGTAACATTTCTTGTTTAGTTTCTCTATAATGTCTGTTTGAGTTAAGAGCTCTTCAAAAAAAAACTCAAAAAATCATCAAAATTTTTAAATTAAAAAAACCAACTATAGAAGCCAAACATTAGTTGTCCAACATTACTTGATTCAAAATACCACCACCTATCATTCCATGTCATTTCATAAAACTTAACATAAATATTAAACCTAACATGAACACAATTGTTTGTTTTAATTTTTGTTTTTTTTTTATTTATTTTGTCTAACTCAATTGGTAACACTTGACTTTGACGGTACAAAGACGAAATTGACTTATTCATAAATTTTAATAATTGGCTTAACGTATTGATTGTTTGTAATGTTTGCAGGTTGTGGTTGAAGAAAAATATTGTATTTTAATTTGGGATAAGTTTGTTTTGGGTGATGGAAGAAAAAAATTTATTTAGTACAATTTGTTTTAGAACTTTAGGTTTCTTTTGATCGAGAAGCCTTGGAATAATATCTTTATACATAAAAGTTCTATTTTACAAGGGTAAAATGACCTCTTTGAACATGTGTGTATCCTATAATTTTTTTTACAATAAGTGGATCTGAAATTTAAAAAACCGTTCAAAATTATTAAAGACACAATTTGTACACTATATGGAATAAATCTTCGTTGCTTTAATGAGCAATCTGTTACTTTTGTAGGGAGGAGGGGTTTGTGATAATACGGACAAAATGGAATCCAAGAAATTCTCTGAAATGTGAAACGTAGCTCTCAAAATCCATCATAATAATTACTTTTTTAAATTGTGTACATAAGAGTTTGCAGGAAGGCAAAATACGATTTCCATTAATATTTCTTAATGCAAATCTTTTCGAAGCATGTTCGCTTTTGTTTCTAAAACTTTCAAAGTGCATTTAAATCTCAAAACCATTTACCAATAAATTCAGTTTTGGAGCATTAATTTTCCATCAAATTAGCAACGATTTTCTACTAATTACTTTTTGAAATCTTGATGGTAATTTCGGCAAAAAATCAAGTTTATCTTCGTTATTTAATAATTATTATGTAAGTTTTTGTCAATTTTTTTCAATGTCAACTCGTGGAGCACCAAATTTAGGATTAGGGAATTAAAATTAGAATAAAAATCCAGCTTATGAATATTCTTGACTTTTCATTGTGGCAGCGTTTATCAACTACATATCGCTCAATTTTTTGAAGACTAGCTTAAAAAAAAATGGATTATTGAGTTAATAATGCCGAATTATTTGTTTTACCATTCTTTATATTGTGACAAAAGATTCCTAGTGCTTAATAATCTTGTCTGCCTTCTCCGTAAGAAGCGAGAATATGCCGTTATTTCATTAATAATGTACCAATTTGAAATCTTTAAAAACGTTTTTTTATGTATGACAGTATTCAATTAAAGGAGTGTTATGTAGGTACTTCTATTGTGATATTTAGTTCGTTTCGTTTCATCCTGTCATGATAGCTTTGCAGAACCTCTCTCTACCCTGAATCTGAAGTCTGTTGTCTATATGAATTATCATAATCATTCTCTCTGTTAAGTGTCCAACTCATTGCAAGTTTAACACGTAACTGACCAATCTGCCGTGGCGCGACACTGTATCTTCATTGAATTTATTGCAACGTATCACATTCAGATGTCAGCTGTTGTCAACTGTGGAAGCTGTACCTACCTGTACCTAACCTTTATTATTGAAACATAATTAAACTATACATAATTAAAGTGCAAGACGTGAGATATTTTAAATATAATTGGAATTCCATAGCGTGTTAATTAGATGAAATAAAATGATAGGAAAAAAATAATTGATTGACAGCTCTAGGTTAGCAATAGACATTGCCTCCGTAAAATTACCATCCGCTGTTTCTATAGAAGACAGCTAACATTTAAAGGCTTTCCATTTTTATATGCGAACTAAATAGGTATAAGGTTTTTGTTGTATAAAATAGACACAATTGACAAAACGACAAAAAAACAAAAACAGAGAAAAGGAAAACAAAACTGCTAAAAAAAGTGTTGCCAATTGCATGCTACACCTCACAACATCTTTTTGCTTTATTGGTCATCAAATCTCCAAACACACCACACATAATGATACTTGTACAATATTTTTTTCGTTTCTTTGACTGCATACCTATTGCATAAAATATTTATTTCAATTTCCTATGACAATTGAAATCCATCAAAAAAATGCTTTTTAAAGGCTTTTGTATGGGAGTGGTCTATAAGCCATCCACCATTAATGGGACCCAGTTACCAGGAAAGGAACACTCCATCAGATACCTATAGTTACCATCAATCGCCACAATTGCAAAAACTAAGGAGACACAGCATTCTAAAACCGGCCATCATCAGCAATCAGATTCAAATGCCGCAACCGCCAACACCACCATTACCAAATCGAAGACAAGTCCAACAACAGCAGGCTCCAACATCGTATGCTCTGCATAAGAGTTTGATCAAAACGACAGAACTCCAAAGGCGGTTCGTGACGCCATCAACTACCACGGAGATACCACACGATCTCAATGAAATTTGGTCCTCGTTGTCGTTGATACAAACCAATTGGAGTAATAAACGCATAAGCCAAAATCAAGTTGCAAAATAAACTGACAAGAGTGGACAGTTTTGTTTTGTTTTTGTTTTTTTTCTTTGTACTGTTTTGTTTAATTTATTGTTTTTAATTTTTGTTTTGCTGTTTTTAATTTGTCATGTTACTCTGGTGTATTTTTATATTGGTGATTGGTTTTGTTATTAATTTTAATTCTACTAAGTTAACATCATTTTAATTAATTCATATGCCTATTATACAACTATATACATAAACATTTAAGTTATTCCATTTTTTTGCAATTTAATATTTTGGATCAATTTATTTACAACTACTTTGAAAATTTTAAATTATGAAATTTTTAGCTATGGAAATTAAAAATTAATAAAGTAAAAATAAAAATATAATAAAATGTAACCTTTATTATTGAGTGTTAGATTACTAATGTTTGGCTTCTAATAATTTCATCAAATTTTGAAAAAAGTTATTGTTTCTGTTGTCACTATGCAGTAAATTTCGAAATTTGATATTTTATTCCATAAAAGAGAGTACAGTTTCCCCTCTTAGGGGTTTTTTTTTTTTTGTTAAATGACACTGTGTGACACTTAAAATATACGCGGGCGAAGACCTATTACATTTTGTAGAGCTTGTTGCACTGATTACAAAACGGTATGTAAAAATTGCGTAACACGCCCAAAATCTGGAATTAGGGACAAAAAACGGGTTTTCAACCTTCACCCATTGTAAAAAATCTAGTTTCGTCAAATATACCCCTTTTTCACAGATTTTTTTAATGTTTTGGAAATTAGGTAAATCCACTTAGACTGTGTAAGCTGAACAATTTCAAAAATTCAATTATTTGTCTCATTTATCCAACTTTAACATCAATTTAAACCATATCTTTTAAAAATAAAATACAGTTTTAAGAATATTTTCCTAAATGATGTTTATTTCCAAAATAATGACGTATTTTTATGAAAATCGGTTAAAAATTGGCTAAGACGTTTTTTTTTCGATTTCAACTATGATACAGAGTTTCGAACGTTTAGATAATTTTTTTTTTTGTTTCGATTACCTCTCCAATTGAATGGAATTTCTTAGACCTTGTTGCACTGATTACAAAACGGTATTTAAATTTCCTTTACACCTCCAAAATCTGTACTTAAGGCAAAAACGTTTTTTGGACCATTATCAATTGCAAAAAATCTAGCTTCGTCAAATTTTCGCCAAACTTAGTTTTTGTACTTTTCTGGAAAGCGAAACATTTAGACCTTTTCAGCAATGTAAGAAATGTTATAAACAAAATTTTCCGGTACCTAAACGTTCGATTTTTTGTATCTGGTTTGAAATCGTTAAAATTTTTTCTTACCCAACTTTCAACCGATTTTTATAAAAATATGTCTCGTTTGGTTTGGAAATAAACATCATGTTAGAAAATATTTTTAAAACAGCATGTTGTTCTAAATTGATGTTGAAGTGGGATAAATAACGAAAAAAATGAAAATTGTTCAGCTTATATCGTCTAGGTGGTTTTACCAAACCACATGTTTTTTTCATTGTTAAAAAGGTCCATAAGGTTCCTTTTCAAAACCGTAAATAATTTTTTAACAATTTGATGAAGGTCGGAAAAATCGTTTTGGGCTATAATTTTAGTTTGTGTGTATGTACAAACTGTTGTGGTTCTGTTGATGTGGGCCTCAGACCCATGACCTCTTGCTAATGAGCATACGTTAAACACAAGTTTTCGAGCTGAAGGAAGCGAGTTTAAGAAATCATACTTGTTTATAGTTGTTATAAAATGTCGTAACTGTTATAAATTTTAACAAAGTAAGTTCTCCACACAATTAAGTATTAATATACGAATTTTCTCTATAAAAACGTAGAATCCTATGTACATAATTTGTCATTTCCCGAATATTTCATTCTCCATAGAAAAACCATGGTAGGTACCAACATTGTTTATTGCTCACCCTAATGTTCTTCTATCTCAACTCGATCAAAAAATAATGTTAATTTTTTTTTATTCTCAGGTCCCACGCCAACTTGAGCCAGTTAAACCCTACAATCTAGAAAACTATGAACTCAATAAATCTGGCAGTGATTTTGAAGGTATAGTATTTGATGGATCAGCTGGTGTTTGGAATATGGTCGAACCTGTAGCTGGTGGTTTGACACGAAGTGAAATAAGTGTAGATAGTGGCGGCGAAGATCAACAACAATTATTACCACAATCTTCTGTAACAGTTTCAATATTTGAAGCTTTAGCTGATATTTTATCAAAAACTCCAACAACAACAACTTCAACTACAACCACCACCACAACAACAACATCAACCACCGAGCTTCCAGATATAATTCAGGTACCGGAGCAAAAAATTGACTCTAAATCATCAACCACTGTAAATACACATGATCCCATCATCACCAATGTGATGATCGATGATGCAATTCCAACAACTACTAATGAAATTATAATAACGAATAATGATCGCGATGGGCGTTTACTAAATAGTGTGGAAATTAATGCATCCACTGCAATTCCAAAAACCTCCCTACCCATTGATTCCTCTGAAACTATAACAGTCCCTCCATACACATCATCAGACACTACATTGCTTCATAGATCCCAAACAGAACAAACTACACCCGAACTAACTGATTTCACTACTCTTACCCCACCCGCTTCAACAACTGAGCCAACCCTTACTAACCTCAACCTTACTAATATCAGTACTAAATTATTAGAACTAACAACGCTAGCAAGTAATCCGCCAACAAGTCTACCAATGCCATTTTTGGCAGATGCACTAACAACCCCAGGTAGTAGCTTGATAACACGACCGCAACTAATTGCAGCTATAAATAACTTTTTGGATACTTCCGTACAAAATGCTTCTGAAACAATGGCAACAACTACCACAGAAAATACCACAATTCAAACAACAACAACAGCAACACTGGATACAAATAGTACTCCCACAGATGCTTCTACTACACTTTCTCCTCCCATAACTACTACTTTTAGTCCTCCCTCTACGGGATCGCCACCGGTCACGATATCTTTCCTCGATCTTTTCACAATTCAAGCAAAGAAGGTTAATCAAAATACGGAACCCGCTGTTGAGGTCCATCCGATTTATATGGGACCAGAGTCGACAACAATTCCTGTAGGTGTGGTGGACAAGAAGCAGACAACTGGTCGTCCAGTAAACATTAATACGTTTTTCGGCACTCAAACATATCCCTCAATCTCTGTTTCTGGAAGCACTTCAACTGACCAAACTATCGAGTTGTCAAGTACTTTTTCGAGTGCCCCAGAAGTGACTGGTGGCGTGACCACAGATACCGCCATTCCATTTACATCAACTCTTGAACAAGATACATCTACTCTTGAATACACTACTTCTCCACAATCATCCATTCGTACCCAGTCCTTACCAATCCATTTGAATAGTATCCTAGGTTCCACACAGAAATACGATCAAACTAGCCCATTTAAAACAGTTCAAACTGAAATCACAACAACAATACGCTCCCGTTTCGGCAACAGACGTATACCGATTCTACCCGTTGGATCTGTTCAAAGCACAACTAACAAGCTCTCAACATCAATTCAAACAAGTTCCACTACAACAACACCAGTTTCAACATCAACAATAACAGCTGTCACTCCAGTGTCATCTGAGAATAACCAACAACAACAACAACAAGTGTCAAAAAATTTCACCACAACAACACCGCCAACAGAACAAAAACCCATTCAAGATTTTGCTATCTATGGCATTTTGCCAAACAATACCGTCGTCCGCAAACGCCCACCTCAAGTCTCACGTCAACTTGACATTGGCATCATGGTCTATGGAATTTTGCCAAATCAAACTGTGGTACGGAAGTATCCAAATGGCACACTGATGATAGTTGATTCATCTAAAGATGTAGAAGTTATTGATATCGATCCGAAAATGCTTTTCAATCCATTTAGTGAATTATATCGTACCAGCCAAAGCAGCTTACTACTAACTACACATCGTAGTACCACATCACACCGGTTTATTGAAAGTAATCATATATTAAGCTCGAGCCCAAGTTCAAGTACAGAGGTGGTGCCAAGTAATAATAATTCTGCCACTTCATCAGGTAGTGGTCGAAGGGGAAATAGTATTAAGGATACAACAGAAAGTGGTAACACTGATTCAACTTTAACTACTAACACTGATGACGAGAATCTTATACAATGGCTAAGTGAAAATGAGGATAATATATTGAATTCTACTATTCTAGTTGAATCTAATACGGTATGGATTTATTTATAAAATAATAAATTTTATTTTATTGCGCAGATTTAAGTGCGTTAACAAAAAAACATATTTAACAAAATGTCAGTTAGTAATTTTTTGGTGAGAATGAAACTGTGGGTTCAGTTCGGTTAATTCAACCTTTAAATCCTTTATATTATTTTATACCAACATATTTGCATTTCTAATACGTTTTAGGGATTAGGGTGAACGAAAATGAAAGAATAACGATAGCTAAATTGCGGTCGTAAAGGAAAACGATTATCGTTCAGCTAAAACGATTCTCGTTATACGTAATCGCATTTGAACGATAACGAAGTAATTTCAACGATAATTGTTTTACAAAATAGGGCCCCTGTAAAACGTTAGGGCCCTATTGCCAGGTTTATACGAGTAACAAAATGTCATTAGTTTTGTCATTAACTTTAAATTTATAAACAAGCTGTCACTATTTTGTCATTAAAGTAGACTTAATGACAAAAATAATGATATTTGTCACTTGTATAAGCCCGGCATATAAACTTTGCAGCCAATTATCATGTACCAAAACCTTAAGGCACTCAAAAATCAAATGAGTTGACGCAGCGATGGTTGCGATCAAAATTAAATGCGTTATGCATACTATTTTTGCTTATTTTTTTAATAAAAAATAAATAAATCATGCGTCACGAAATATTTGCATTTACTATGGGTTGGCAACTATAGACTTCAATTTCTTTCATAATTGTGTCTCTACTGATTGGTTTGTGTCTTAAATAAAATTCCCGATTCACAGCCGAATCGGTTCATTCCGAAAAAATCATGTACACAAACCATTTCTAGTTTAAATATTATATTAAAAGTCGTTACAATTTAAAAAGAGAAAATCAACAGTTTCAATGTCACCAAAAAATAATAAACCGACTTTTTGTATTAAATAATTTGTACAAATTGTAAAAAATGAAACTTTTTTTATTCTAACAAAATCAGATCTAACAAAATTCATTAAAATACAAAAACAAAACAATTGTAGTTTTAAGATATAAATTTGGCAAAGTTATCAATTTATTTTTGTAAGATTTTATTAAATTAATTTTAATATTTTAAAAAATTGCAATCAAAATTCCACAAATCTAGGAGAACGCAGTTTTATTGGATTTACTCAAACGAAAATACATCAAAACCGATTCACCATCGAGGTCTTCTTCGAATGTGGTAAGTTTAACCACAGCAAGAAATCTCATCGATGAAAATTCAATTCCCGCAAATAAACAAGAAGATGTTTCGGAAAATACTTTATTTGATTCAAGTGAAGAGAAAGTTAGTGTAAAATAGTTTAATAAAAAATTAATTTAAATTTTCTTCATCGATTTTGTATTGCAGAAAAAAGACTCGGTCGAAGATCTCTTCCTGTCAAATGGACCAGTTCAGGTGACAAATCGCTTCAACAACAACAACAACAACGATGATGAAAATGTCATTTCGAAACAATTTGACACATCATATGCCAATGTTGGTATTGGTAGCATATTTGCAGGCAATAAAGGTAGAACATTTGATAACTCATCACAACGTACAAAATTGTATCCAATTAATTATGAGATGGCCATAGCAAATACATCAACAAAACTATTACCCATACACACACTTACATCGTCCACAATAATGCACACAAGCATAAATAATAATAATAATCATTCTATTCAAGAGGAACTCTTAGCTGATGAGGTGGTGAATCGTACGCATGGCGGCGTTGCCGTTGAAAATCCAATCGAAAATGATGAAAGATTCGAAACGGCAACACCGAAGCGTGATGGGGAGTCGAGATTTATTGATTTTGGTATTTTGGAATCGGAAGTCGATTCAGAAGCAAATGGTGATTATTTTATGGATCCTGAGGATCGTTTAAAAATTATCGATTATGGGTTTGATTTTGACACAGACGAAGGTAGTGGTAGTATTACAAATTTTAATGACAATGATGATGGTGGTGATGGTTTGAAGGGCTTTGGTAATATGGGTTTCAAAACTGATTTCGATGATTCGAATGTCAATGTTGAAACATCAACCATTTTGAATTCATCACAAATGGTTGGTTCAACTCCTGAGAATGTCAGTTTGAGTAAAGAAAAATTAGATTCTGAATATTTAAAGATTGATTCTGAAACAACAACAATTTTAAGGGATTCTGAAAATCCAATAACAGAATCACCTTTTATTCATATTGTTTTTCCAGAAGGAACTCTAGAGTCTTCGGAGAAATTTTCTGACATTTATACAACGGTTTCGCCGTTTAGAAATACGTCAACTTTATTTGAGTCTGAATACTTGATACCGTCTTTAAATAAGAAGGGGGAATCTAAAACAAGTCAAAATAGAGTTACAGTAGACAAAAACAATTTTGTACACGATACAGTCGTATCAACAACAACTCTCAGTTCAGTCCCTGACAATAGTGATGTTCCGAGAGATATGACTGATATTCCATTAGATAGGAATAATAGCTCAAATGATTTTGAAAACTCTTTGAAATCTTCCGACGATAAAAAATTTGCTACCTCCTTTGCAACGGAATTAAAAAATGTAACATTTAATTTACAAGGAAAAGAAGAAGGTTTAGAGTACAAAAATGATTCTCTAAATTTTTCAATTTCTGACAGTCTCCGAAATGGTTCTCAACATGAAACGAATTCTGAAGGCTTCTTCGATTCTGATTCCAAAATTTCTGACGCCCTTGATTCTCTCCTCAACGACAATTCTTCAACAAATAACACTTTTAATAACTTAGCGCCAGTTTACTCTAGTGACGCTAAAGATTTACCAGTGTTAAAACATACAGCTGGTGATGCTAATACCACTTCTATGTCTATAATTAGTTTTCCTGAGGGTTTCAATTCTTCAACGTTATTAACAATTTCTAACTCATCAATACCTCCAGAATTTGGTAGTTCGGATTTTGATTCCTACCATGAATCTTTTTCCACTTCGTCAAATGCTAATGGTAGTAATATGATATTCAAATCAGGAGTTACTTCTACTGTCGCTAATGATTCTTCATTTATTCAAAACTCATCTACAGATTTAGCTTTGACTGAAAATGAAAACATAAATGGAATATCATCTCAAAATGAAAATTCTGAAATAATGATTTCAAATGTTGATTCCATGAAACCGGAAGGAGATACTAACATGTTTTACGATAACGATAACAATTCCGAAATTTTTAAGAAGATTACAAAACTAAATTCGGAACACCTTCCAGTCGAAATATCCTCTATTTCAAATGATTCCTTTTTACTTTCTGAGTTCCCTAGACAATCTTTAGGTTCGATTTTTGGAAAAGATTCTTCGAATCAAAACTATACTACTACGAAAAATAAGATAGGCTACCAAGAACCATTCATTAATCAAGAAAATAATAACACGAAGAGCTCATATTTATCAGAAGAGTCTTCTTCTTCTACAGAAAGTTTACAAGCAAATGAAGGCTTTAATATAAATCTACTGCATTTGGAGAGAAATAAACTACATGACGAAGTAGGAAAGCCAAAAAGTAATTCCACGAGTGGATTTGCAGTTGTTGAAGCAGTTATTGAAAATGGCTTTTATGTTCCAAGTTCAAAGGTTCTTGTTGAAAACATAAATGATCAAACAGATTCATTAAGCTTATCACACCAACCAACACTAGCAGAAAGCTCAACAGAACCAAATCGAAGTCGTGATGATAGTAGTCTTTTCTTTGTTCCTGACAAAAACGACCTATTTTTCAACTATACTATGGAATCTTTAACAAAACAACAACCTGAAGCAACAAGCTCTCATACCAGTTCCCTGCCTGAACCCTCTGTATCGGAAGAAATATCTTCTGTCACAAATAAATCTGTTTTAACTCAAGACCTTAAACAACTGTCCCCTAGCTCCAATGATACAAACTCATCTGATGATTTTGTTTCGGCTACAAATAATGAAAGATTAAATGGAATTTCATCTCAAAACGAATATTCTGAAATACCAACCGACAGTGTTGTTTTCAAAGATTTAGAAGGCAGTAGCAATTTAAGCAACTTAAATTCTAAAAATACAGTGGAGATAACACCTACTTTCAATGATTCCTTATTAGTTTCTAATACTAACGAACCGTCTTTCAACATACAAAAAATAAATTCAATAGATAACGTAAATTTCAACACTAGTTCTTTAGTTGATTTAAATTCTTCTAATGGCTTGAATTCATCAATGGTAGCAACGTTTTCTGACTTTAATAAAATTTCGTCAATAAGAGGTACTTCAGAAGTTCAGAATTTTGATGATTCTTTCTCATCTTCGATATATGATAATTCTGAATCTGGGGGCACATCTACTGTTCTAATTGATTCTTTATTGATTCAAGACCCTAGAAATGTTTCTACTAGCTACAATAGTGCTAACTCTTCTAATCGTTTTACATTAACTAGAAATGGTTCAGAACCAATTAGTTTTGGGTCCAAGAAATTAGAAGGTAGTACAAATTTAACACATTCTGTTTTTAAAAACGGTTCTGAAACTTTCAAAGAGAGCTCTGCTATTAAAAAACTGGAACCTGGAACTCCCTTAGTGGGAATAACTTCTATTTCAAATGATTCTTTATTAATTTCTTACTCTAAGGACTCGTCTTATAACCCTGAAGTTAAGAGCGAGCACAAACAATCAGTTACGCTTGAAGATTATCCAAGTTCTAGCGGGCATGATAGTATCAATGATTTATTTTCTTCTAGTAATAATTCTGCAATATTGACCTCCTATGTAAATTCCAAGGTATTGGAGGGTAATAATTCATACAGCAAGTTTAATATCGAAAAAAGTTTTGAAACACCTCATAAGTTCGAAAATATGTCAAATAAAATTCACAAAATGGAAGAAGCAAAATTAGACGGCTCTTTGGTACTTCCCGAAGTAACCTTTGAAAGTGCCAACACTTATAAGGAAAGTAATACTTTGAATACTTTAACCGATTTGACCGAAAAAGGTTACTCGGATGTGTTGATTTCTAATAATGCTGATTCCACAGCAACCGAAGACGAAACAATTTCCAGTCATTTGAATCTTGAAAAAGATATAACAAACAACTTTACTTCTGAAATTAATAAAGCTTCTAACTTGCAGAACTCTTTTGAAACTGTGACAACAGCTTCAATTGGAATTCCCGTTCCCACACGCCGAACTACACTACTAGAGGAAATAGTTGGTTCAAGAGAATTTTACAAAACACTTACAGAAGGAAGTTTTCCTGGAACCAAAGCGAATGAGAATGTAGAAGAAGACTTCGGGAAATTTTCAATGCATATTTTTCAACCTGCCAGCAAATCAAATGAAACATTAACTTCTAAGAAGAAATATTTGCCTGAAGTTGTTTTGAGTGGTGAAAAATCCAATCAAGCTGAAGAAAAGAAGAAATATTTACCCGTTCTTTACAAAGATATTGATTCTCAAACTATAGTTGTGGCTGATAACTCAGAAATCACTGATAATTTCTCGGAGCTATTGAATTCCGATATAAATATTGGAATTGTTAAATCTACAACGGAAGAATATATGCACTCCAAAGAGAAAGAAGTGCTCACTTCCAACATAAATTCAAGTTCGTTTAGTGGGTTTAATGAAGAAAAAGTTGATCCTACAGAAACTATCAAACACATTTCTCCTTCCGCAGAACATGAACGTTCTGAAAAAATCAATCTTGAATTGAGTGATTCCCTCAAATTCACAGAACAAATTCATGATGACGGAAGTAATAAAGTAAATGACTTAATAACTGAGCCAAGAAGAAACTCCTCGACAGGATTTTTAGTTGTTGAAGCAGTTGTTGAAAATGGTTTTTATGTTCCAAGCAACAAGGGTTTTGTTAAAAATGTCAATAATCAAACAAAGGCCTTAAACTTATTACACAACTCAACATTAGCAGACAGGTCAACAGAATCAATTCAAAGTATTGATGATAGTTTTCAACCCTTAGTTACGATTGTTGAAGAAAATTCTTCCAATAACGATACTTTTTCTACAAAGTATCAGAGAAGATACCAAGAATCTTTCAATAATCAAGAAAATAACCCTGAGAAAGGTTTGAATTTATCACACGGTTCTAATTCTTCTGAAAGTTCAACACAATCTATATTAAATATAGAGTTGAATAGGCAATCATTTAATTCGATTGTTAAAGAAAATTCTTCGAATCAAGACCAATCTACTACAAAAAATCAGTTAGGCCACCAAGAACAATTTGTTAATAAAAAAAATAATTACGTCAAGAGCTTACTTATGCCAGAAGAGCCTTCTTCTACAGATAGTTCTAAAACAAATACTGTCTTGAACACAAATTTACAGCATTTGGAAAGAAAAAAAGTAGATGACTTGGTAGGCGAGTCAAAAACAAATTTTACGAGTGGATTTACAATTGGTGAAGCAGCTATTGAAAATGGATTTTATGTTCCAAGCCCAAATGGTTTTGTTGAGAATATCAACGATCAAATAAAGGCCTTGAACCTATCGTATCAGTCAACTTTGGCAGAATCAATTCAAAGTATTGACGATAGTAGGCGACCTTTATTTTCGATTGTTGAAGAAAATTCTTCTTCTACAAAGATTCAGCCAGGCTATGGCTTTAATTTATCGAAAGAGTCTTCTGAAACCGAACGCTCAACACAAGTAACAACAAAAGAACCTGGATTCCTTGTAGAAAATTTTATTGTTCAAGAAAACAACCTCGTAAAGGGCTTGCAATTATCAGACAATTCTATTCCTACAAAAAGTTCAAATTCTAATATCAAGTTGAATATAGAATCTTTAATTGTTCCGATTGCAAAGGAAAATACTTCTATTCAATTGGATTCTAGTCAAAGAGAAAGTGAAGTAATTGATCTTTTCACAACGCCTACATATTTTGAAGCCACCAATATGAATAATCTTGATATTCATCCTGATTCTTCCACTTCTTCTACAGACAGTTCTAAAGCAAATGCTTTTTTGAATACAAATTTACAGCATTTGGAAATAAAAAAAGTAGATGACTTGGTAAGCGAGTCAAAAAGAAATTTTACGAGTGGATTTACAATTGGTGAAGCAGCTATTGAAAATGGTTTTTATGTCCCAAGCCCGAATGGTATTGTTGAAAATATCAACGATCAAATAAAGGCCTTGAACCTATCTTATCAGTCAACTTTAGCAGAATCAATGCAAAGTATTAATGATAGTAGAAGACCCTTATTTTCGATAGTTGAAGAAAATTCTTTCTATGACGACATTTCTTCTACAAAGCATAACCCAGGCTATGGCTTGAATTTATCGAAAGAGTCTTCAGAAACTGAAAGTTCAACACAATCAGCAACAAAAGAACCTGGATTCCTTGTTGAAGATTTTATATTACAGGAAAACAACTTAGTAAAGGGCTTGCAATCATCAAACAATTCTATTCCTACAAAAAGTTCTAATTCTAATATCCAGTCGAATAGACAATCTTTAATTGTTCCGATTGTAAAGGAAAATACTTCCATTCAATTGGATTCTAGTCAAAAAGATAGTGAAGTAATTGATCTTTTTACAACGCCCACTTCTACTGAAGTCACTAATATTAATAATACTGATATTCACCCTTCTCTTTCCACAAGTCATATCACTTCTGAAATTGAATTCAAGGTATCAGAAAAGTTAGGAGACGAATTTTTGTTACCAGTACATCCTGAACAAAAGCTACTGCAGGTTGAAACCGACAATGAGACTCTAAAGAATAGTGATATACCACTCAGAAATGAAGTCCCCTCACTAGATTTTGCTAGTTTTGAAGAATCTCAACAGACAAAAAATGATAATGAGTCATTGAATGATCAGTATTCTGCAAGTAATACTTCTGATACCAGTTATCGAACTCTCGATGTAGATGATTTCTTCCAACAATTTGAGGAACAAGAGATTATAAATCCAGATAATGAAACAGCAAACAAGATTTCCGAAGAGTCTTTGATAACAAATTCTAAGCAGTTTGACGAATCTGTTGCAAACAATAGTTCAGCAGAAAATGTTGAAAGAACTGTTGATATGTTAGAACTATCAAAGTTTGGTTCTCTAGAAAAGTCAGCGGTTAATTTTGGATCTCTATCGTCTGAACACTCTCTTCCTGATTTCCCAACTCAAAGTGAAAGAGTCGACGAGGGTTTAAGTGTTCATAAGACTTTAGAAAAAGTAATTGATACAGATAGTAGTTTTGAAGGAATTTTTGTAAAAGATTCCAAGGAAACTACTGGATTTAATAATGAACGGTACAAGTTAGAAAATGCTGAAGATCATAAAAATTATTCTTCAATTGTTTCTGCAAAAATTCAGTCTGACAGATTTCCCAGTAACTTAAATAATGATACTCAATATAAGCCCAATCAAAGTGTAGTAGACATTTTTAACTCGAAACCGTCATCTAGTGAAGACTTGATCAAATACCAGGATGGCTATTTTGATACTATTTCTGCACCAGAAACTTTGGGGTCAAATGATACTAAATCGTATGTTTATTTGTCAAAAACTATTACAAATGATAATTCTATGCCAAAAGAACAAATTGTGTTGAATCATTCAAAAAATTCATCTTCTATAGATCCAGAATTGTTTGAGTACCCTGATCTTAAAGAAGAAATAGAAGAGTTTAATGCTCGCAACCAACTAAGTACAACCAATAGGTCTCAGTCTGATTTCAACACATCTCCCAAAAAAGAAGAAAAAACTGATAGTGGTTATTTCAATATAACAGAAGGATATCAACAAAAAACAGATAAAATCACAAGTGAAGACCTTAAACATATACCAGCAGTTTTTCCTGAAAGAACTGTTGAACTTGTTGTTGAAAATTTTAAAAATGGTAAAAGTGATGATCAAAATAGTTTCAATCCACTTCTGAGCAGTGAGTTCTTGGACATTTCTCAAAAACAATATCCAGCTACAGTTCAAACCGAAATGCTCGTTCAGAATAAATCCACAAAAACGTTTGTTGATACTTCTAATCTATATTATTCACCTAATGATGCTTCTCAGAATTTTGAAAAAGGATCGAACAAATTGGAAAAACCTGGACCAAATACTGATCTTATTTTAAAAGGCGATACAAAAAATTCAAGGTTACAAAATGTTCAAACTAATGATAGCCTTTCTTCGAAAAATGTTTGGACCTCGTCAATTTCTACTGAAGTTATAGAGAAAGGAAGTTTATCTGGAAGTCTATTAAATAAATCTTTGCCAGAAACTAAATTTTCTACTGGAACAGCTGGTAGTAATACTATTGAAGCTCCTGATGGCAGCAACAGCAATGTTCAAAACACTTTCAAACTATCTCAAAAAGACAAAATTTTGAACACTTCTCAAGAAGAATACCCAGGGACAGTTGCAGTTGAAGAAATTGTCAAAAATAATGAGTTCCATAATATCCCTGTTGAAGAAGGAAGTAAGCCAAATATTGATCTAGTTTTAAAAAGTGGTTTAAATTCTGAAGAAAATGAATCAAGACTGAACGACTCTTCTGCCAAAACCAACACATTTTCTAAAGATGTTTGGAGTTCGTCAGTTTCTTCAGAAAAAGTGGAAACTGAAAATCATTTAAATGAATCATTACCAAACAACTTCCCCATAGATAATTACTCTTCGCAGTCAAAGATAAATGATTCAGTTCAAATCAATAAAGTTGCTGATGTTTTACTTGAAAATCCATTTGAATCGGTTATAAAAACTTCTTCTGAGGACAATGAAACAATTATTTCTTCTTCCAAAAATGAATCTGTTGATATTGAAAATGAAAATTCAACTCTAGAAAAACCATTAGTGTTCTTTGAAACTAATGTTCCATCGAATAAAAAAAAAGAAAACACAATTCCCGCTTACATTAAATCTCAATTTGACTCTGTTTTGAGGATTGGCCAAGAAGAAAAAAAACCTCAAATTTATTATTCAAGTGATATTTCTGAAACGCCCATAGATGTGTCTTCTTCACAACCAATATTCTTGGATCCTTTAATAAAGACTTTGAATATAAGTTTTGGTAGTGGAAATACTGATAAGGATCTAGAAACCAATCAACACGTTGTCCCAAGAAAGGGTGTTATTTTAAATTCAACTGAAAAAATCGCAGATTCTATTTCTTCTAGTACAATTCGTCCACTAGATGGCCCAGATTCTTTCAGAAATAATGAAGAATCACTTTTGTCAGGGATTTTAAGTGAAAAATCTGAAGTATTGCCAAAAATATCTCCAGAACATTTGCTAGAATCTCTTAGTTCTTACAATCAAATCAAAGATGATAATTCTGAAACTTCTGTTACTAGTGGACGTTCAAAAACTACAAATCTTAGTTTTAGTCCATTAAATACTCAGCCATTGCAAAAAGTTTTTGTTCCCACAATTTCAACTGATATGGATGTTGATATGACAAGCAACCAATTTTTTTCGACTGAAACTACTAAGAGTCTATCTGCAATACCGGAGTTTAATCATCGAATTCTGTCAGATATCCCAATTATCGAAAATTCCGTATCAAAATCAGATGAAAATAAAAATGTCAAAGTACTTTCTGAAGGTCTTCCTAAGCCACTGATGATAGCTTCGAATCCTACTTCAAATGAGAAAAATAAGTTAAGCTCAGGTCTCGATACTGCCTATGACCAAGAAACACATTATTCAACTCAAATTCCAATTCTTCAGAGCGCTGATCAGATATTGGAAAAACAAATCGAAGTTTCTTCAGTGAGGCCAGTAACATCAAAATCTGACAAAGATAGAGTATCAAAGATTATTCTTGAATTACTGAATAAATCAGAGCACAAAGCTGAAAACAATTCTGATTCGGATACAAACCTTATACTTCCAAATGCTTCAACAGAATCACATGAGAACAAAGATTTTTCCAATAATTTGGACACACTATCAAAGACAGATCAAAATCTGCAAACATCTACGGAATCTTCACAAAAAGTTTCTGATGAAAACAATAAGATTAATTCTCAAATATCAAGCTTCAAATCAGACTTCATTGTTTTTGAAAAACCTGCAATTCATACTCAGCAGGTAAAATCTTCAGTAGACCAAGAACGTTTCGAACGTCCATCAGCAACTCTTAAACCTACAATTAATCCACTTACACCTTTTACTTCAATACCATTTACTTATCCACCAGTAACTCCTAGCTATGAACAATTTACAAAACCTCCAGCAGTCTTTTATCCAGTGAACTCACCTAAATCTATAGCTCCTACATCTGAATCCAAGACAGCCATTGTTATGCCAACTTATATGCATACAGTTCTTGAGAGTGCAACGGAATCCGATCAAGTTTCAATGATCTTCCCCAAAGATTTAACGCCTACCCTGAATATGGCTTTACCTGGTAATTTACATCAAACATACACTAAAGAAAGACTGCACAAGCCATTATTAGGTCTTATCCCAACAAAAAAGAAAAATCTTCTTCCAGAACCCTTACCAAAGGCAAAGTCAAATCAAGTTAAATCTCCTAAGGAACGGGAATTCAATACTCCTCTGAAACCCATATACCCTCCGTCATATTTTGAAGAATCATCTAGCACCAGAACCACTGATACTTCAACCCAAGAAACTACTAAAGCTTATGTTGAAACAACAACATCTATTTTAGTTAAAGAAACTCTAGAAGTTCCATCTTTTGTCCCTGGAGGTGTACCAATTGAGCTTATGCAAAATACTGATAGCTTTATGTTACCAACTAGGTCTTCCAAACAAACAGTGCATGAATTGACTTCGGACAGTAAATTTGTACCTGGAGGTATTCCTCGAGGTTTGCTTGAGACTATTAGATCCTTGCCAAATACAAATAATGTCAAAGTTAGTCCAGTTTTTAGCGCTGACACTCCACTGGGTGCAGTATTTGGCCACCTTCCATCAAATAACGTACTACCCTTCAAAAATCCAACTACTACAACAACTCCAGTCCCTCAAGAAACTACTGACAATGTTTTCCATAAAACCTACCAATTTAATTTGAAGATGTTAAAATCAACTATTGAAAAAGTTGAGAACGATGTCAAAGTTCTAAAAGAGACCTTTATTAAAAGTTTGAACAAAAGTACAAATCTTATTGATCCACTGGAAGAAAAGACTCATGACGAACAACTTTTCATAAAATCAAATACAAAAAATATTTCCCAAGAAACTCACAACCATCTAGGTTCTTTAAGTCATTCTCTAAAAGACAATAAACAATCTCTAGAACCTACTAATGATATCAAAGATTTCAAATCAGAATCTCTGACAAAAGACAATATAGCCCCTGTTGATCAGTTAGATCTTCTTCAAGAAACACTAGATCCAGCCCTAGCAACGAGGAGCATTTCGAATACTCCTCAAAATCTTGTAGAAAACTCAAAATTCAATCTTCAAACAATGATGAAAAACTCAGAATTCAAACCACTTAATTCAAATCCAATTTATCAAATGTCTGCTAAGGCCTTAGCCAATGCTCAAACTATCAATTCATTTATGTCTGAGTCAAAAACAAAAGACTCTGTGTCAAAATCGAATTCAATCACTTTTAATGATACCCCAAATCAGTATGAAAAGATTCCTTTTAGTGAAACCCCTCAGCAATTATTAGAAATGAATATGGAATCATGGACAAAACTCACTCCATCAGAAGTTACATACAGTCCAATAATTCAAAATATTGAAGCACATAATCAAAAACACACAGAAACACAATACACTATACAACAAGAAAACATGTATCAAGAATCTAGTACAATAAGTTTTCTAGACAATAGTTTTGTTAATGATAATTTAAAAAATTCCATAAATACCATCACAGTGCCAAATCAAGTTGATAGAAAAACCACACCAACCATTTATGTGGTTACTCCAGCACCAAGGATGACAACAACAACAACAACTGAAATACCAACAACAACTCCAAGTTCAACAACTACTAGTACAACATCTAGTACAACTTCTAGTACAACACCCAGTACAACTACTAGTACAACAACTCCATCGACAACGACTAGTACTAGTACAACTACCACCACGACAACAACTCTGGCTACTACTACTACTACACCACCAAGTCCCATCTACATTGAAACTACAACAACTCCAAGGCCTACCATTGTTTTCAAAGCACCATCTACAACATCTAGTACATTTGCAAACTCTCAAGGTTCTTCTCAGACGAACCCTGAGTTAATCGACGCAAATAATGAATTGGAAAAAAATATCAAGTTGTTGGAGCAACTTTTAAAGTTGCAGGCTTCACTAAAACCGAAGACTAGCAGTAGTTCTACAACGACAACTTCATCAACAACACCATCAACTACAACACGAGCAACTGAACCACCAATGAAAGTGATAGCTTCATCAAATGCAGACGATGAACAATTTATAAACCAATTAGTAAGAAAACACTCTGGTAAAGTTAGTAAAAGTAATTTAAATTTTTTTTGTATTTTGACTTTCAGCGTCAGTTATTGTTGAGTCAACAACAAGCAACACAAACTCCTGCAACAACTTCAACTTCAACAACAACGACGACTACAACACCAAAGCCGACGACAACAACAACAACAACTACAACAACTAGGAAACCAATAACAATATCTCCTCAAAATTTACAAGACTTGTTGAACAGTTTCTCGACTCCATCTTTCACTACAACAACAAACAGACCCAATACCAATGCAGATGATATTCAATTTCTTAATTCTTTGGTAAGTTCATAAAATCTATTACAATAGTTCTTAAGATAATTTTGTGGGATTATGATAGTTAATTCATTTAACGTTTGTTGATTACTAAATCTTGAATAAACATTGAAAAGACAGAAACGGTAGTAGATTCCAAAATTATTCTTAGTTTCTAATGTCGTTTTCGATTGGAGAGAAGAGTCCAGAATCGTGCAGAAGTCTTCTAAAACTGTTTTATTGTCTCATATTCAGAAGATTTCTGAATGCTTCTGAAATCTTCTGGACTCCTAATCGGAAACGATATTGTAAGAATATTGTCAGAAAAGGGCTTACAATTATTCTTATGAAACGTTAAATAACTCATTGATCATGACAGTTTTTGGTGTTGTCATTTGAAGCTTGTTAAGAGTTAAAAGTTTTTGATAAACATTTTTTTAACGACAAAATTTGTATTATATTTCAAAACAATTGTGAATTCATTGATTATGCGAGTATTTTATTTTGTCAGTTGACGTTTGACAGAAATTGTAGTAGAATAAAATGATATTATGATAAATAATTAAAAACAAAGTTTTGAAAATCTACTGACAATTATAGCTACGAACACATTTCTTCACAAGAATTTGAGCTTCTATGGGGTTTCTTATCAATACTCAGCTCATTTTCATACTTCCCATTTTCTTTTTTTCAGCGAGAAATTGGGAAGATCCAAGTTACAACTTCTGCACCGACAACATTTGCCAACCGCATCATTGAGCTAGCTCTTAAAAACCGCCCAGCTACTCCAACAGCACCAGTGTACATTAGCACAACAGTGCCACCATTTGTTCGATTGCCCGCCTCAGTTAAATTCCCACAAATACTGCCATCGAATGAAGTTGAAAAACATCGTCAAGATGAAGCTTCTTTATCAGCTGATCTGTCTCTTCTTTCGACTTTATTGGGAAGACGCATAACAATTGCTGATTTACCACAAATCACACAACAATTTGGTGGAAATCGAGGGTCGAATCCAGCACCTGCTATTAAAAGAACCACAACAACAACTCCTAGAACAACTCCCAGAACAACAACGACAACTGCTACAGAAAAGCCCATGACTAAAGATGAAATAGCAGAGATTCAGAAAAACCTGCATCTTCTATCGTCACTTTTGGGTCGTCCAGTATCACTTAATGAATTGCCACTGATAATGCAAGAACTTCGATCTGGACGAAAACCCAAGGGAACTGCATCATCGGGAGCAACAATAAACTTTATTACCCCAGCTCCGTTTAAGACCTCAACAACGGTTCGGGCAACTGCAAGACCGGTTGTGAGCTTGCCATCGCAAAATCCAATCAGTCAGGAAGAAGTCATCGAACTGTTGAAGGATCCATCATTGGGCTCTCCGGAACAGCTCAATATCTATGGTCAGTCGAATGACGCAATTCTAGCGGCTGTTCTGAAGCAGAGGGGTATTGGCCCAGCACATAATAACCTTCCAGTGAATGTAAGGGTTTCTAAGTATTTCAGCATTTTATTTATAAATTTCAAATTTTCTTTTAGAATCTATTTGGTCAAGAACCTACGCAAAGGCCATATCGTCCACCTCGACCAACTCAACCACCACCACCGCCACCACCTCAGAGACGACCTGTGTTGGATGGTCTAGCGTGGTTGTGGCGAACTTGGCAGGATACAGCTGCACCAGGCAACCGAGTGTCGAAAAGTAATCGACAACCATCAGCGTCAGCTTCTACAAGACTCGAAAGTCCTCTTCTAATTGGGGCATTCACTGACGCTGAGCCAACACCAACAGTGAACCCCAACGAAGTAAGTTGGCATTGAATGCTGAATGCTCTGCCTGCTAAGTGAAGCTTAACATTACAAAAAAAATGCTATACTTTCATCTGCTTTAATTTAAAAAAATCCTTCCTGTAGTTTTAGCTTTTTTGCAAATATCCTCATCGCCAAATCACACTGCTTTAAGTTTTAATTTTTAGATGCACTATGCACTAACCCGCTATATTCTATACTCTGCTATTTTGTAGTTAATAGAAATTATTTTTGAAAAAAAAAAAAAAAACAAAAAAAATTATATTGTTAACCCTGCAAAAAACCGAACCAAAAAAAAATCCTCATATGAACCTTGTAGGGTGGAGAGTATGCCGATTTACAATATCCTCAAAATCCAAGCTTCGGCCAGGGCAATGGTTTACTAACAGCGGCCTTTGGTGTTACAAAAGCTGTATCACAGTTTTTGGGAGCTGCATTTCAGGTGAGTGCTGAAAATGGATGATTCGACAAAAAAAAAAACAACCACAAACACACACAAACACACACAGACAAACACGCAAGTATTTACATAATATTTATACAAACTTTGAAATCTGGCGGTATGCATAATAAAGATAAGTGTAGAATAACTAAGGGTACTAATAATTTCTGGTCAGAAACCAATACAGGAGATTTTAGGTTTTGGAAAAAGTTAAAAAAATTCAGTAAAATTGATTTACAGTAAAAATCCCCTTTTCTCATAAAGACACCTTCCTGTTCCATGTTATTACTAACCAGTTGTCAAACAAACAACAAATATTTTGTACCTAAGGCGGGGATTACACTCGTAAGTTTTGACGTAGGTTTTACAGAAGTTACTTACAAGAATGCTAACACTATAGGCGAACTTACTGTCACAATAATTATTAAAAACTATTAAATTGATTGCATATGAATTCACAAAACATGGAAAATCTACTTACCGTAAGTTGAAAACTTACAGATTCTAACTGCGTAAGTTGCAAGAATTCCGGAAGTTTTTAAAGATGTATTTTTTTGGTTTCAATTGTTCTCTAGCTTGCAACTTCAGTAAATTAATGTGTGTTATTCTAGTACATTTTCCTAAATAAGTAACTTATGTGAGTAAGACTTACGTGTGTAATCCCCGCTTAGTATTGTATTGACCGATAACTTCGTCATTTACTGCCGGCTTTGAAAAGGTTCTAAAATACATAATTTGTAAAATCAGTAGGTATGATTTGTTTTCCGAAATTATTTTAGTAACCTAAGTACCAAAATTGTAAGACCGGGAGTGAATACGAAGAAAGAGATATTTTACACGTTTTAGGAGCATTCTATTTTCACGTGCCTTACACGGTTTTCACACTAAGCTAGATTTTTATTTTAGTTTTTTGAAGATTAAGCTCTAAAGTGGATTAACTATTAAAAATTTATTAATTTATCCAATTTTTTATATTGAATCTGATACCTGATACCGTAGGAGCATAAAGTTTCATATAGGAAATACAAACATAGGATTTTTTCAGAGGATAAGACCCCAAAATATTATTAGAATTTTTCAACAGTTAAGATTTTTTTTGTTCATCAAATCAAAGTCATGACCTCTTAATATTAAAAAAAAATACAAATTTTGTTTGCTCGAAAAGTGTCATATTAGTCCTCCAAAGTTCAGCCGAATCGGCTCAATGGTTTTGAATATACCAGTTTTGAATATCTATACAAAGTAACCACATTAAAAAAAAATTAAATAAAAAAAATGTACGTGATAGAATTTTTCAGAAACCAGATTTAGATTCAGAAAAGTCCAATCTTACCTAATTTCAAAAAATTATATGAAGGACAGTAAAAAACTTTATTTTTGCAGAAAAGTGTAACTTCCTCATTTTTTGAAGTGGTCTAATGAATATTAGTACATTAATAAAACAATAAATGTCATGAACATCGACAGAGGAAATATTGTGTCTCCTTTGTTCTCCCCCATCTAATCTACGTTCTTTCTCTTCTCTTCCTTTTTTAGTAATTTCTATGTATTTAGTATTTCTTATTTATGCTGTCAGCATATCGTGTAAACTGCTGATGATGATGACGATGAGCAGCTTTTCTGCCGAAATGCATTCATTCGATGTTTTTAATGATTTTGACGAATACAAATTTAATTTCGTATAAATTAATTATAAGTTACAACATAATTTTACTTCTTGCTCAATTCCCTTTAAGCACTAAATGTTATTTTAGCTAACGCCAGATTTTAAAGCATTACAATTTTAATTTATTTTTAAAAAATATTTATTTAAAAAAAAAAAATTTATTTATTTATTTTGAATATTATTTTGATATGCAGGTTTATCATGTTTTGAAATTTTTTTGTTTTATTTTGCAAAATATTTTTTTTTTTTTTTTAACTACGCATTTTTATTTTTGATATTTTTTTTTTCGTAAATTTTACATCAGGTCCTATACAGTGGTAACAGACATGACACACATATATTTTTTGCCATGTATATTTCTTAAAATAATAGCTTTGTTGCACTAATAGCTTAGAAAATTTATATGATACAAAATAAAAAATATATATTTAATTAAATTGAATATTTTTTTTTTTCAACTGATACTACATCTTAATTTATGAATAGAAGCTATAGGTACAAAATTAATTTTAATTTTTTTTTTACAAAAATATAATCAATAAAATTAAGTTCGAGGACTTTGGTGTACCATGTTTTTCAACTGATACTACATCTTAATTTATGAATAGAAGCTATAGGTACAAAATTAATTTTAATTTTTTTTTTACAAAAATATAATCAATAAAATTAAGTTCGAGGACTTTGGTGTACCATGTTCACGAAGAGTAAAACGTCCTGTTTATAATGATTCAGTTCAATATATTAAAGTTTCTTATAAATAAATATAAAGACATTTACAAAAATAAGTTATAGTTCAATTTGTATATTTTTAGGAACTTCCTAAGTTCTTTAAGGTCTTCTCTTCTTAGTTCAATTACAAAGTTAAAACGTATTTAGCTGTTTTGCTAAATACTCGTATTATCATAAGAACACACAAAATTTCTAAACAAAATTTCTAAACAAAATTTCTAAATAAAATTTTTATTTCAACAGGGTGCAGCAAAATCAGTGCAGTCAGCATTTTCACCACAAGCTATTCAACAGCCTAGTTTGATAAGTCTCAGTGGTTGAAATTTTAAAATTTATAAAATATTTTTATTTTTTGATAAATTTTATAACTTAAAATATTTTTAGGCATTGTACAAAATTTATTTATTACGAAAAAAAAAACAAAAAAAAAATCATAAATTTAAGATTGCTCAAAACGAATGTTGACGGAAGCACAAATTAAAGAAGTGATCCCTAGTCGTTAGGAACAACAAAAAAATATACATAAAACAATTAAATTATTAATTTTAATAATATTTCATATATAAGAATTTATATGCATATAAGCACTCTTTTAGAATATATTATTTAAAACGAAAATTTGGAGACTGTATAGTTAAAAATTAAATCACAACAAAATTATTTAAAAATTTCTTATGAATAAGATAAATATATTAAGTAAACTCACATATCATTTTTAAAACTATGAACTATGAAATTTTAATTTTAAGAAAAAACAAACAAAAGGCATCCAGGTGAAATGTTTATTTATAATTTATTATATATAAGTGTTTTAATTTTTAGGTTTACCCTTCATACACTCATAAAATTGTCGATTATTTTTTAGTATGTGTAAACTTTAAATTAGGATAATTCTAAGCAATGACGGTGCATAAAAACTTTAGTGTAAGGCGATGAGATTTATATGTTTAAGTTTTTTTTTTATGTCTGTTTTAATTTGTATTTTAATTTTAAAATGCAATGCGGTCGGGAAAACAATATTAATTCATTAATTAATTTTTTTTTGTACGTTATTGTGATTGTTTCCTTTTTTTGTATGAATTTATTATAAAAAACAAAACAACTTGTAAATATTTAAGAATGAAAATAGGGTAACTTGTTTGATGAATGTATATTTTTTTTTTATTTTTATAATTTTACATAATAAAAATTTTAATTAATAAAAAAAAATAAAATTAAAAACTAGCAATGTTTCTTTTTTTTTAAATTTAAATAAGTTTTTTGACGGCAGACACATGTACATATGTATATACATTATAATGAATCATAAGATTTTGTTGTAGGTATAGTGTCAACTGGATCCATTAAGTGGTCTCTCGAAATGCAATGTAAGTCCCCAGGGCTAGGGCACGCTGCGTTCACTCATTGATCAGTTCTATATTTACACCACATCACTTAAAAATATAAAACATTATAAGTGTTTTGTTTGTTTTTTTTTACCAGAGGCCAATAAACAGCAAATTTTTTTTTAAACAAAATTATCAGTCTGTAGAAAATAAGACTGATATTGCATTCTTGCTGATAACATAAATGAAATATTAAACAACGATTGTAAATGAATTAAAATGAATGCAGGCTTTAGTGACTCTATAAATCAAATCCCCCTTGAAGTTTAATTATTATTCATTGGAATTCTAAAGCTTGTAGTGACATAAGATAAGAATAATTTAAATGTAATGGTTATTCAACTTAAGATGTTGCGCAAGACTTAACAATACCGGTTGTAAGTTACATGAACAAATGATTGTTATAAACAAAGATGGCACGGGTATAAAGTAAAATTCATAATAATTGGTTTATGAAATGCAAATAAATATGGAAAGAACAATCTAGACCTAATTATCTAATATCACAGAAAAAATAAATCTAAAGTTTAGAAGATTGAAAATTAAATAAAACAGATTTCGATAAACAAAAGTGACACTATCAAACCTGGTTTAGTTTGTTTTACTTACTTAATTTATTAATTTGTATAACCATCTTCATTCGAAGCATTGAAGTTCAAGCCAGGCAGGTAGCATTTTGGCAAGAAAATCCAAAAACTTGTGTCAATGAACCCATTTCGTAATGTTTGATATGAGAAAGATGGAAAATTATTTCTGTTCAAGTGGAGCTGTTATATTGGATTGGAATTCAATTAAAAAAATTAAAAACCGCAATTCATCTATAAAATACCTATGTAAATATTTTTAAAACGGGTATCAAATCAGTAAGCAAATAAACATTTAATTCAGCTGCGCATACAGTTCTGCATCGGGTGTAAACAATTACTAATCAAGAGAAAAATATATTTTTTTCGTTTACACATGAAAATATGTTAGTTAAAATATTTTTAGAAAACTCCTTAAAAATTAGGTCAATAGATAGTACCTAAATATAATTCTATTCATTTATATTTTCTATTCATGGATAATTTTTATAATAATATTGCACATTTTAACAATTTGATGACTTATCAACTTGAAAACTTGAAATGGTGAAAATTGTGAAAAATGGTCAAAATAATTAAAGCTAAAACTTGAAGTTGTGAAATTTAATTTCCGTTGGTATTTCATAATGAGTTGTAAAAGTATCGAAGATACTTTTACAACTTTCATTATAATACATTTTGTATGATGTGGTTCACGCATCCACTCATTTTTCAAACAATAATTATTATCTAAAATTCCCGAACATCAATTTTTTGCTTATTTGTGGGTGATTGAACGTTTTTTTTTTTAAATTTGTATCCTTTTTGGAATTTCGATTTCAGAGGCTATTTACATGCAACAATTGAATAAACAATAAGTTCTCACAATGATATTGCATACAAAGAGAGTTCAATTAGATTGACAAAATCTATTAATAGAACAAAGAAAATAATTAAAAATGTAGACATTCTTGAAACAAATGAACAATTTGATCGCAGGCTATAATGCTTTGATGATTAAAGCGCAGGAATATCAAAGAAATGTCTAAAAATAAACTGTGTCAAAAGTGCGTTGGTATATATTATTGTATAATTAAACTGCAAAACTGGGACTTTTTTTGGAAATAGTGCTTCAAAATTTTAGTTGTACGTTAGGTATTTTAAATTGAAGGAATATTTTACGTAAAACAATTTTTTTTTTAATATTTAAAATTTTTCCATTCTTAAACTTATGAAATCAAATGATTTGTGTGATTTTAACAATCATCTACATAATTTACCCTTAATAATTTAAGTCAAGTATTAATTAATTGCTCTAATGTTTCCAGTATAATACATTTCAAAGTGAACACATAAATATCATTTTGTAAATTTGAGGTGTGTTGCATTGATAAAGTGTGTGTTGCATAGATAAAATTGTTTTTTTTTTTAAATACCAACTTTGACCAAATCCATAACAATAACATACCCCTTTTTTATCGCAAGCTATTCTCGAAATAAGTGAATTTTTCAATAATCTTTCTTTTTCATATTATCTCAAAATTAAATTTTACTAATCAATATTTCAAATCAGTTATTTTAAAGGAAACATGAGTCAGTGAAATTGGATTACCCACGATAATTGATATCTATAAACGAAAATCTGAAAAAAAACTTTTAATAATTGGAATAAAAGTTAAATAAAAATTGTGAAGATACCTTATCAATGTGGTTTTCTCCCAAATTTCACGTATAAGTTTGCTTGTTTTATCTTTTTTTTTATAAAACTTGCAAATCACGTCTAGCCTTGATAATAAAACCAACTCCAACGGCCAGATCTGTTTACCGAAAAGCCCTTTAAAAACGAGGATTTGGTAAATTAGCTGTGTTTTTTTCATTTTATTCGCAAAACAAAAACAAATTTGATTATACTCAGCATTATTGTTTTATGAATAAAATGAAAATTTGAGTAGCTACTCAGTGTTGAAAAAAAACACGTCTACTGTTTAATGAAGAACGTTTAAGGAGTATTCTTCGGTTTTTAGGAATTTAGTCCAGTATTTTCAAAGCGCTCAGAAACCAACAACCTTAAGTAATTTGTTTGTTTGTCATCTATTTTACAAATTTGTGTCTTTTAAGTTCTCAGATAGTAATAGTTCACCGGGAACACTTATCTAGTTTAAAATCGATTGCAAATTAATTTTGAATCGATTTTTAGATAGTTTTAAATCAAATAAGAACTGGTTAATACAAATATTGCATTATCTTCCAATTCAAACTTTGTTAAAAGATGTTATCCGTTTTAGCTCATTTAGAAGTAGGTTTTAAAAAGATTGCAAAGTACCACCATAAGAAACACACAAAGAAAACAATGACCTAAAAATGACGATATAAAATCGTTGAAATGGAAAAAAATTAGCATTAACCTTTTTTGCCTTGGTTCTTTTTTTTAACATAAAAACAAAATCAGGTAAAAGATATTATTTGAAGATTGAGTCCACCAAAACCCACGTTAATTAAGTAAATCTAACAAAATTCATGTGCCTTTTTTGTCTTTTAGTTGCAAAGTGGACAGTCGACACTGAGTCAATTTATTACACATAACAAAATAAACATACAATTTAACAACAATGCTTAAGTCTCTATAAATGAGTTTGTTAACTTTAAATATAAATTGAATTCTCATTAATAGATGCCACACCTGAAAAACGTATTCCACCACCAACTGACTGAAAACAAACAAACAAATAAACATCTCCATTATTTTTGTTTTTTGATTTTATTTTTATTATGAAGCAAAAACCTGCTTTGACTATCAACGTCATTCTCATCATATGAAGCCAAAAATAATAAAACATTTAAGTCTGCAAACGTTCAACCAACAAACAAAACAAAAAAAAAATCAAAATAAACACCACAAATGATTTAAATGATTTTATTTTTAAAATAATAATTCTATATTTGGACTTTCTTTTTTTAAATTAAAATGAATAAAAAATTTACAACTTATATTGTAAAATTTAAATTAAAAATACTATCTCAGTTATTTTGACTTAAAATTAGAACTTTTTTATTGGAATTTCCATCTTATCCCGCGCTCGGCACTGTTCACATTGTGGTGTTACAGAGATGTCCGGTGATGGTGGGCAATCCAATGAAATTTGTGGTCGAATCGGGAAGTGCATCCAATGCGGGCAGGGCATCTGAATTGTAGGTGTTGTTGGAAACGGCATTTTCAGTCTTTATATTGTTTTTTACTTTTGCAAAAGGATTTTTTTTTCTATCTTTGAGATATTATCCAAGATACAAAACTCTGCCAACTCTGCCAGAAAAAACTTCGAATTTTCGATAGCTACTTCTTCTCTTTTGGATAACTTTTTGAATTTCGACTTTTCTCATTCGATATCTCGATGTGAACTGAAGTTGAAAATATAATTCCAGCCAACACACAGGGCCGTGGTACTCTCGTCGCGCAAATAATAATTAAAAAAAAAAAAAAAAAGTTATATCTACCCAAGAAGGCAAAGATTGTAGACAAAATTATTGTACTTTAGTTGTTGTTGTTGTTTTTTTTTTTGTTTTAATAAAAATGAAACAAAATCCAGGAAAAGATACGCAAGAGTGTGTCTTTGTCGATGATGATATGAATTAAAATGAGACGAGTTTTTGTAAATATTTACTTGCCTCTGAGGTGTCGAATGAGAAACCGGACGTTTTTCTTTATATTTAATTTTCCCATACAGGTTAAAGGCTTGTGCACAAAAATGTTGATGGGGCATTAAAAAAAAACACAACTTTTTTTGGAACTTATCGACACGATGCTTATATATTAACATACCCAAAGTGTGGGTTTTCAAATTAAATTATGGGTCAATTTATAACAGATTATCTTTCTTAGAATTTTTAAAAAAGTAATTTGACTTAGACTAGGCTAACTTTTATTATTTAAATGAAACATGCAACAGTTTTCAATTTGAAATTAATTTTGGAAAAAAACAGCTAATACATATGTAGTTAGGTTTTGTTATTCAAAGTTAAATAAAAGAAAACACAAATTTTATATGTTTTTGTTCACAATTATTTAAACAGCACTGTGTATAGGAGGAGGAGGGGTTTTACTAATGAGATGATCTTTGAATAAAATGCATATTTTATTTTATAAGTTTTAGGTACAACATTATGTAGATTGTAGAAACTACGCGTATACATTATTATAAACAAGTTTTGCATGCTCCAGTGAAACTTGATTTTGTTGTGTCGAACAGTGGGAATGAATATACAGTATTAAAAAAAAAGTACGTATACGCCCCAGTGTACTATTACAGAAATCAATAGAATTTGAAGAGAAATGCAGAATAATTTTGCTATTTGATTTGTTGTTGTTTCGTATTAAAAAAATTTACATATGGGCCAAAATCATGGATGTGGAAAAATAGATGTTTAATTACATTAAACTAAAATTTAATTTACTTATTGTTGCAAAAATAGTTTTCTGCATGAATAAATTAAATTAAAGTGGTAATTGAAATTGAATTTGATATATAAAGGGCGTACATCAATTAAGCGTCATTTCGGGAACGCCAATTTTGGTGTAAATAAAAATTAAACATATTATATTTTGCAAATGTTACAGCTTATTCTTTGGTGTATTTGTGCAATAATTCATAATTTTGTTGCTTAAAATAAATTGAAAATTAATTTTGTTCAATTTAATCCAATACTGGAATCTATTATGGCCCACTGTTAGTCGCTTCATTATAAACTTAATTCACTTAGAGATGGATTTCAAATATACTACAAGACTATAATATACTCGATCTATTAGGTATTAATACTATTATGTTTGACTATTTTGGAGGGCTCGACTTCCATTATACTATGTACTTGTATTTGTGAATAATAAATTATTAAGTACACATTTTTTTTTGGAGGCATAACTATGTCATTTAAATAAAATTTTGTGTTTTTTTCATTGAGTAGATAGCCATAGGCATAAGGGCAACAACAACAACAACAAAATTAAGTTATGCTATCTTTGTTTTTATTGAATTGGTGGAATGATAAGAAATTGCGCAGTATTTGTTTTTTTTTTTGTTGTTTATTATCTTATTTGTGTTTTTATGGTTGTGGGGGGAAATTATCAAAAAAAAAAAAATTGAGATCAGACGTGGTAAATAAAATATTTATCTGTTTATGAAAAACAAATAGCCATAAATGTTGTCAACAAAACTTAAGACAATGAGCTAAAATGTTTTCCAAAAATTCTTATCCTAAAATAAACATTCAGTTAAATTATTCTAAAAATCCTTGGAAAGTCATTAGACATTATTACGTAGGGAAAAATTTCCTTGAGTAATGAATATACAAAAATTACCTAAAAAATGGTTTCTTTTCACATATTTCTGTAAATTTGTAAATAGTTTTAACTCTATGTAGGTGACATATGAATTTATGCATGGGTTCGGGCAACCATGAAACCTTTTCTAATTCATCATATTTCAAGAACGAATCAAGATCAAAATCAGAGGCCCGCTTTTTTTTGTAATTTTATTTTAAAATGACTGCTATTGCATTATAGTTTATTTGTTTAAAAAGGTTTATGTGTCACAGAAACAACATGATTTATTTAATAAAAACAGAGTCTCTTTTTATATCGCTGAATTTAAGGTGGGCCATTTCGCACTATGAACCACTGCATTTTAAAGTCAATTCCATTTCTCTATATTCTATCCAAATATTCAATTTCGAGAAAAAGTAAAATTTATAAAATTAACAATAAATTTGCTGTGTTGGCTTGTAGTTAACTCATAAAAATGGGACAATCACGATATGATTGATACTCAGGGACCATCTAATTGTGCATATAAGCGTTAAACATAAATATTTATAAGTTTTTTATGACCAAGTGCGGATGAATTTTGTTAATTTTATGTTGCACTAATTTTTTAATGTTACATATTCCAAATTATAATGCAATTGAAAAAGATTTTTTTAAATATTCTTCTCAAATAACAAAAAAAAATAACGAAAATTAATTAAGTTAAAAGTAAAAAATAATATAAATTCAACATTAATAAAAGCTTATAAATTTATTTTTTAAGACGATATATGGACAAGATTTCAAATAGATACCATTTGTACTTTTTAAATTGACTTTTCTTTTCAAATGCATCTAACTAACATTTTTGTTTTATCTCTTTAACTTTTAAGTGGGAACGAAGTACTTTTGAAAATCAACTAAATGAAATAAGTAAGTTAATGTATTTTGAGAATGCCTTGATTTAAAAACATTACAAAACCTCCGTTTCCAAGAAACTTTAATGAACCCTTCAAAAATACCGTAAATTTACATTAATAAATCTTTTTTACACTGATTACAAAATTTCCAAGGAAACTTTTGTTTCCTATCGTTACTCATTTACCTACATGATATTTTCTAGACTTTGTTTGTTACTTTATAGTAAATCATTTGCCATAATAACCCCTCTCTGCGTCATCATAATAACAAAACTTTAAAAAAAACATACAACAACAAGTGATTTTGTTTACATTTTAATCACGCATTGTACGGCGGCATAAATTGTAACTTAACCCAACAAACCACGTAATTTTCATTTAATAATAAAACAACAACAAGAAAACTAAGGCTCAGCTGTGAGTAGGTAATTAGAATTTACAATTTTGTCATTAACTTTGTTGACAGAACTGGTGATACTCTATTGCATTACTCGTCTACCTTCATTTTGTTCAGGTTTTTCCTCATTTCAAGTAGACTTATTGCCAACTGAGGCAAAATTATTTTTTTATATCATAAGCTTCGAATGTCAAAAGAGAAAATGTTGACAAGCATATGAGTTTCCTTAAATGGTTTTCACATTGAATTCTCTCTTTTGGTTTATTTTGAAGTAAAAACTTAGGAAAAACTTGTAAGAAAACTTGGAATGCCGAAGTAGCAAATGTCAAAATCTGTTCCGATACATGTAATTAGTTTAAGTAATGCAATAATGATGTATAACATTAACGCTACAATCTGGAATCATAGAAAGTACCTCTTCAATAACAAATTTTGGAAATCAGACAAGTTTTTAGTGAATCTTGCAAAACTGAAACGTAGCCAACTTCACCATGAAACTTTAAAAAAATAAAAAACATATTAAAATGTATTTAATCTCAATTGGCAACCAGAACACTTCAGTTTGATTTTGTTATTGTTTTGGTGTTGTTGTTAATATTTTAATCGCCCTCGATGTGGTTTCACTTTTGTATGTGATCAAAACAACAACAACAGCAACAAGAACAAAAGCAAAAATGAAAAAATAAATCTGTTGCTTACCCCACTCAGTCGGGGCCTCTCACGACCCACAACAGTGATTCGCTTTTGCCAGAGACAGAGATAAGAAACGTTCTAATCAAAGTCTCACAGCAGCGAAGGCAATCCAATGCGAGTTTACCACATCCACCGAAACCGACTATTGAATTAGTTTGAAAGTTAAGCTCAGCGTAAGCAGCCAGCAGATACCCACCATGTCTACCGCAGCCCAACAACAATTCCTGTTTCCAGTTAGTTCTCTAAGGCGTATGCCTTGCAAACATTGGCAACAATTCCCCATCCGTCGGAATTGTGCAGATTGTTTGGAGAATTTCTGTGACAAGTGTGGCTGCAATCTGGCCCACTACAATTTGGAGTTGGAGAGACGTACTTTGGAATATCAGCACGAGAAGCATTTTTTTAACTTCATTAATCGAAGACCATTAGGTGCTCAATGTGAATGTGAACCAAATTAAAAGTTCAAACAAATGGTGGCATATGGATGCTGGATGAAGAAGCTGTTTCAACTTTAAAGAATTTTAATTATTCGTTACAAGTGTTCTTTTGTGATAAAAATTAGATGTTAGAGAAAAAATTGTATTATAATAAGCTTAGTGTAACGTTTTTGTATTTTAATATTAAGTCTTCCATAAAATATAAGTTTGAATAAATTGTGCAAAAATTTATAGAAAAAAAAATACTGGATTCTATTTTTGTTTTTTTTTTCTCCATTTTGCCTCTATTCCAAATGTGGACTTGCGGAACTGGTTTCGCCTGACTATTGGCATTAAATTTCAATAAATAAACTGAAGCAAGCTCCGCGGTAATGATAATAATAATTCACTCAGGTGTAATACCTTCGGAACATGCAGCCTTCGTTTAAGCTTTGAACCTTTGGGTGTCTTGTTACATGATATACAGCGTAGGTAATTCAGTTATAGTAAAGGTCAATATATCAATTATTTCCGTTTTGGCATAATAAATTTGTTGTTGTTTTTTTTTCATTGAGGTGCATTTTAATAGAAACGTTGTTTTATAAATTTTGAAGGCTAAGTGTAGGTATCGGGTTAAAAATTGTGAATATAGTAAAATCTTTTGTGATATAACAAACACCTGTATTTTTTTTACATTTGTTTGGGTTAAAGCAGAGATGTTGAGTACTTTTATATATGATAAAAAATTTATCAAAGAACTTCATTGTTTTACTAGAAATGAATCTTCTGTGGAAGATTTGAGTATAAAAGTGTAATTTTGTGAAGACCAGCTCAAAAGGTTGTAGTAGCAATCAAACGTATCCTAAGATATCACTTTCATGCTCAAATCACTGAGAGGAAGTACAAGAAGGTAGGACTTGATAGTGTTAACGTAGAATCCCTTTAAAACGATCAAAGTCGCTGTATTTGCCGTTTTTTGACCAGGTCATATCGCTGTAAGGCCCGAATACAATTTGTTATTGAATTTCCCTCCACATCACCAGGGATGTGCAGATGTGACATAATAGCTAGTACCTACCATAACGTGATCATAGATGATTTTAGTCGATAAAGCGATGGTGTGTATCGATTTGGAATTCTTTGGTTTTTCTAGGAACTGCTGTGAAAATCTATTAGGTGGTTAATGTCGTCTTTTGAACGTCCAAAAGTGTCCGGAAGCATCCAGAAGTCTTCTTAAACTGTATTATTGTGTCATATGTGTAATTTTTATACCAATAAAACCGTTTCAGAAGACTTCTGGACTCATCTGGACATCCAATCGAAAACGAAATAAGTTCCCTTCTCATAAAACCAACCTAATAGGGCTCCGATTATGTCGTTTGCAAAAGCTTCTAGGTTTAAAATTTTACATCCGATGTTGAGAAGACTAATCTTCCTGCAGTTAGGGCACTTTGAAGAATTTTCTTTCTTGTTTTCTTCTTCCCTGGTTAGAATTTACAAATAAGTTCTGACCAAGTACGGATTAGGGGTATTTTGGCCCCTTAATAGGGGCCAGCGAATGATAAAAATAACATTTCTATGATATAACAGTTCGGAAAATTGTTCTTTTCAGATCCTCAGCATAGACTGCGTGTCTCTTATGGTTACTGATTTTCAGCACGGCATATGATTCTGTTCTGGGCTAATATTCTTGAGTAGATCGTTTAACCTTTGTAAGAACTTTTGAGCATTACCTCTTCCGAAAGATTCCTCATAGACTCGATCGCATGCTTTTGTAGTCCCTCTTCTTTTTTCTTAGTAGATGGTGTTCCTCTCTTTTTTTTTACATAGACCTTGTCGTCTAAGACGCCACCTGCACAGGGGTGCTTGTCCCCCCCCTCCTCCCCTAAACTTTGTATACTCATACAATGTTCTTAATTTTGTTTTATAAAATTCAATAAAATTCGTTTTTGAATGAGTTTGATGATGCTTTTTTTTAAAGAGCAAAGAAAACTTGACTTAAATTAATTTAAAATCATTAGTTGAAATATTTAAGACACTTAAGACACGCGTTACTAATTATTATAGTTGAATTCTATCAAGTCATTAAATCATTACGTGTTGTGTTATCTATCGAAACATACGTTACTGATGCAATTCAAATGGGAATTTCGCTTTTTTTTTTTAATATTTAGATTAAGCAAATCTAGTTTGTAATTTTGACCAGTCTTTGGCTTAGTATGGTTTTGAATACAAGATTAGTTGTTGTTTTCATTGGATTTTAAATAATAATTGATGATATTAGAAACTTTGGGATAACAAATATTATATACACGTGTCCTATATTTTTAAGTTCGTCATAACATAAAAGAACAATAGAAAGGAATGAATAAATAAAAGTCAAATTTCATAAAATAATGATTATCTTGAGTAGGCAGTATAGCCTCGTCAATTTAACTGATAAACAAAAACGTTCCATGTGACAACATTAGCTTAATAACTTTTTTTTTTAAATTGTATGCGTTATCTCGATTATAACAAAAACACTCAATAATCCACAAGCGATAAGTTTGACGTTCGTTTATAAAGTAATTTTAGTTCAGATTATTAGATTTACAAAAGACTGAAAGTCAACATCAAAGGTTAAAGCATGTCTAGGTTGAATGAAGAAACAAACCATGCCACGCATTAGCAATTTATAGTACGAAGAAATTCACAGCTTTGTTATGCAAGTAGTCATGCGGTTGTCAGGTTGCAAGTTTAAAAAATATTTCTGACAATTTGCTTATAAGAAAGAGTGTCTTAATAATACAATGAGGCTAAATTATTTATTTTTATTAAACTTGAGAATTGAAAAAAAGAATTCAGCACAGTCATAGTCTTTTCAATGCTGTAGAATATCTCAAAACACACTTTGTTTCGAACTAAGACGGATTTTGAAAGTGAGATAAGAGGAAACACCCTCAACAACATAAATTTAATTAACTTGAGATTAAGGAGCTATAATTTTATTTGCAAATAAATATTTTTCTTACGTAGATTGTTATTTATATGTGTCGGAAATACATAGGTATTCCAATTTTCACTACGTCAAATCATGTCAACAAAAAATGAAATCAAACATTTGGTGCGATTATTTAACTTAATTTCGTGGACCACCATAAAAGTGGTAGTGGAGGTTTTTCGAAATCGGTTGTTGTGCCAGAACTGATATATTGGAAAGACTTTTTTCTTTTAATATTTTAAACAACCTTATAACAACTGTTAACAAAAGGATTCTAAAAAAAATAGTTCCTAGGAAAGTTTTATAGAAGTCTTAAACAAGCTATACTTTATGAGATCATCGCCTTTATTACATGATCCGACTTAAACGTTGCTGTGGAATTCGTACTTATTTCAGCCATATTTTCTTCTATACAACTCGCAGGTGACAAAGTGTATTAGTGAAAATGGTAAGGTAGTTCCTCATATTGATTACTCCACAGGAGTAAAGTATTGCGAATTTTCTTCGATTTGAAAAGCAACTAGTTGGCAATTAATAAATGTAAGCTTAACCTGTACAAGTCAGCTATTTAAAAGCAAAAGGAAGCCTTTTTAAGTCCTACTTGAAGAGCTATGAGGGAGAATTGTGCTGTTTCAAGAGACTGGTTGAAAACTAGTATTTTTTAGTTAAAAATTGACACACTTTAAGGCAAGATTAAAAAGTTTTCAATAAGCCTTTACGAATAGTGTAATGAGTTCTTAAAAAGTCCTTCTTATTCATGCCTTTTATGGAATTCGCAATACTTACTTTACTCCTGGGGAGTTTAACTATATAAACTTGCCGGGTGAACTCACTAAGATGAACTACCCTACCATTTCCACTAAGGAACATCCTCACCTGCGAGTTCCAAAATAGAAAATACGGTTGAAATAAGTGCGAATCCCACTGCAACGCATTCGTCGGATTCTGTAATAGGGCTTAATATGGCTTTTCAGGTATAGTTCTTAAATGAGCAAACAGTGGGGGTATTCAAGCAACCTGGTAAGCTTATAAAAGTACAAAATCTGTTAAACGAACTTTCATTTCCATACAAATTTGGGCGTGTTTTCCATTTACCAGGTTTACCACGATTACCAAGGTTGCATGAATACCCCTACTGTAACTAGTTCACTAGCAGAAAAAAAAATTAAACGAAACTTTTGCTCTGCTGTATTGAAGCTAAATATATCATGCCTTGTACCATAGAGTACCCATGTAATAGGTAATTAGTCCCCTATGCCTAGTACACTGCTGAAGAGAAACGAAAAATCCTATACAAAAATTACACTTTGATGTCGTTCTACGATATACGCGCTTCTCTTAAGTGAAATTTAAACCTACACAAGATTATTTGGAGATGTATCCACACATTTCTTAACCGCAATTTTTATTTACCAAGTGACTAAGTAGATGGTAAATGTACTGATTTCTCATCATATATGCTTTCCATTAAAATCGTTAGTAAAGTACCCATGCGTACTTTGTCATCACCATGTAACACAATTTTTATTGATTGAAGCAAAAATACAGAAATCATTCTGCTGCAACTACATCGACAATCCATTTTGTCTCCACCCAAATAGATTCTAGTACAATCTTCTGAAAAAAAATCTACTACGAAATTTTAAATGTCATTTTCATTTTGACACCTGTCAGTGGTTTTCTTTTCACATCCAAAATAAAAATTTCAACACGAAAATTTTTTTCAACTTCTCCAGTTCAATTTTTGCATTTCTCGTGTTTACTAGTTGGTTATTGGAGAAAAAAATCACCGCCGCGCATTTAAAAAAATTAATTAATTATTCTACAGTTTAACAAACACTGCTAACCTTGCATTGTTTGTTTGTCATCAAAAAAATATCTAAACTTGTGCACATTAAGTGAATACCATTTAAGAAAAAAAAAAATTATACAAAAATAGAATTGCGACTTTGTTATGATTGCAACAACCTTAATTGCTGAATTGTGGTAAATTATTTCAAATCTCTTCCTAAAATCTTTAAACAAACAAAATAATTGCATTGAATTAATCTCTCTATTTTAATAAATTCTCCTCATTTATTTACTAAACACAAACAGAAGAAAAAAGATATCTACTTTTTGTAGTTCAATCCAAAGGCCAAGCACAAAAATCAGCTAGATTCCGATCAATCTCAATCAGAATCACTCTTCTTTTTTTTTTGTTAACACGTCTTCACTTCTCCATACGGTAGAAATGTACAAATTTTGATTTTAGTTTTTGTTTTTTTTTTTTTTATTTAGAAATTCTGCGCAAAACCTAGTGAAGAACTAAAAGTGCTCCAAACGCCGCCGATAAAGTGAACAAATAAAAGAAATTAAGACATTTGTTTAAAATAAAGATACAAATTATAAAAAGAATCCAAGAAAAATGAATAAAAAATCAGTAACAACGCCTTGGAATTTTAAGTAAGTGTTGCAGACTTGAAATTTAAAAAAAAAAAAAAAAAAAACTTTAAACTCGCAAGACAACAACTTAAATTTTGTTTTTTTTTTTCATTTTTATTTTGTCATCGCCAAATGGGTGTCAGAGAAGTCTTTAAGATTAAGCTTCTAAAGTTAAGAAAAGTTAAAGGAGTCATGCTGCTGGTAGCGAATTTTCTCGCGCCAATGATTTGTTTTGTTCGGCGCGCTAATATTTACGACTACTTTGCCATCAGCAAATCTACAGCAAAATTATAGCTTTATGTGTTATCGTCTGAGTTGTTTATAACTTTTGTTTGTTGCTTTTTCAGTTGCCGTCTATTAAATGTTTTATCACACCGAGAGAATAGCATTTTTTCTGTTGCATAACTTTTTTCCATTTTCAAATCGATGTCCGATTGACGCATACACCTCGTTAGCGTGTTTGTGCGTCCATCTATGGGTGGTTTTCCACCTCCTGTTTCACAACCATCTGCACACTCGGTCAAGGATAGCTTCTATATCTCTTTGATTTGCAAAATGTAAACGTAATTGATATTGAAATTAAAATTGATGTTCTCTGGATGAGTACTTGTGCACTTGTTTGTGAGATTAATGTTGTTTACTTTCAGCAAACTCATCTCAACTTCCATTGATGTACTCTCATCGTATACATTCTTGTTTATTCAATTATGAGATAAATGATGGTTATGTTCATCATCAGTGTCATTATTACCTCAGAAGATTATTTGACTTAGATTGTAGTGGAATCAGAATGACTAAGAGCTTGGGGTTGTGTTATTTTGCGCAGCACAATAATTAGTTTATAGGTAATCATTATATATAGGCGTCTTGCTTTGTTCATTCTCTCCATAAACTACTCTCTGACTGAAAAATAAGTTTATTCTTTTTTTTAATATAAAAATGCGGATCATTCGATTCGATTATTGTTAAATATGTTATGACGGGGACGGTGTTTGCTTGTTGCTTCGTAATCAAAATCACAATAAAACCGGATTTTCTATTTGCAAGTTAACAAGTTTCTAATGGATTTTGTTCGGGGAGTTCAATTTGAAGTAGTTTCACGTGCTTGTTGTAGAGAGCTTATAGGTTTTATCTGCATAATGTACCTAGTTAGGTGCTTTGTACAAATATCAATAAAGTTACATATTTGTTCTTTGTAGGATTATACCTGAGTTAGATTTTTGTTTCTGCTATCAACTTGCTTTGTTTATTTTTTGCTCTTGCTTCTAGTTGTGTATGATTTTAAGAATATACGTACATAATTGTATTATTCTTATTTATGTTTGTACTTTGTTCTGCTTGAATAGTTTTTTTGAGTTCAGAAGCTGTGAGAAATATCTGCTATTTGGAAAATAGGCTTTTGAATAGGTACACATTTTAGCAATTTTCTTACTATTCTGTTCGAAATCTAAGAGTAACCATATTTCTACAAATATTTCTTTAAGCGCTATCAGTCCACGGTGGTTGAAGCTTTTTTTCATTTGTGTCTGTTAACTGAGTTTAAGCCTCCTAGATATTTATTCGCTAAAACCTAATGGAAGGCTTACCCGACCACCGACAAACACTGATCTAAAAATCACTAGCAGTACGTGTCCACTTGAGAAGTAAAAATGCTGCGTTCACCATCAGAGTTATATTCCAAGACTCGTTGGGCTGGTGCGTTTACGTGCGCTCAACGTGTCCCACCCATCTCATCCGCTGTATTTTCAGCTTCTTGACCAGGTCAAAATCGCTGTACAGCCCGTAAAGCTCGTCGTTGAATCTTTTTTCTATACTCTATACAGGACCTAAAATCGCTCGAGGAATCTTTCTTTCAATGCAAACAATTAAATTTTCATCCGAATCCGACTTTGACGGAGCAGCGAGATTTCTCCATTGTCATCCTGCACAAGCGGACGAGTTTAGCAGGGATGCCGAGATATGAAATGGCTCTGTATAACTCTTCTCAATCGATAAAGAGGTGGTGTGTATCAATCTGCAATAACTGGGCTTGTTCCAAAATTTTTCAGAGTGTGAACATTTGATCGACTGTTGACTAGCCTGGCTTTATATAGCTCGTCCCTATTTCAAATTTAAAGTCGATAAAAATGTCTATCGATTTGAAATTCTTGTGAATTTTGATTGCCAAAATTTAGAAAATCTTTTCTTGAAGATAGACCAATCGTCGCCTATGCTTTCTTCTTTCATTGCACATAATGAACTGGCATGTGTGTATTTCTGTCATCTCCTGAATGTATTATTGTTAAAAATATATAATAAACAAAACTAGGTTACCATATGTCTTGAAGATGCGTACACATGTTCTCATAAATTGGTTTATAGAACTAATCTGTCTTGATTGATAATGCAAAACATTGAAAATGGATAAATATTAGCTTATTGCCAATGTTGACGAAGTAGGTAGAAATAGGTACATGAACGAAGCTTCTAGCTCTTTGTATCTTAATGATCTAATGCGAGCTGAATCACAATTTGCAACACGTAAATTACTTCCGTTATGAGCTCAGCATCGAATAAATATAAAAGATTAAAAGATTTCGAGGTTGAAATTGTCAGTTTTAATAAAGACCTTCCATTGCTCTGCAATACATGCAGAGAAGAAAACGAGGTGATCTTTTGGAAAAGACTTTTTAGCTGTTGATGAAGACATAACTCTATTAAATGTGATTTGTGTTTTAAAACTGCTTTGGGTCTGAAAAATTTCTTTAAGATATTGATTCACACAATGGCTTTTTATGCAAGCATTGCAACTATACCACCAAACAAATGTTTTGAAGTTATAGCAATTTCCGAGGTTAACCAAATATACGCAGATTCCTGGAGTAATGTTTAATGTTATTTTGTTGAAACTAATTTATCCGATTTTTCCACAAGAAGTACGATACAGCTCTGCAGAAGCTGACAATGTTCGTTGTACAGTTGTTTATCGAGTGCATTGAACCCATTTAAATTTGAACACTAGACTAGTGTATGTGGCTTTTTATTTCTATTTTTTGTTTTGTTTACTCTCCAGCCTCCGTTGAAATTTGTTCTTGAACTGTGTGAGCTCTTTTAACAAATACACATCTAACAAATTGTTGATCTATGATTGTTTTGAATATCTATCACTAAAAATTTTATATATCTTCGCCGGGTTATTGGTTTGACGTGTGGGTATGGTTTTTCTAACACCAATTCTATGTATGAAGTATATGAAGCTCAATGAATCATTTCTCATAAACTAAAATTATTACATGTTGAACTTTCACTAAACTCCATGCTACATAACAGAAGTCATTGGTCTGGCAAAATTGCGTATAATATAAGCTTACGTGTTAATTATTTCATTTGTTTTTCATTATTATTTCATTAATTTTTTTTTCTATGAGCATTCATTTGAACTAATAAACAAAACTATGGTGGCACGGATCTTGTTGATCGACTTGATGCCTTCATAAAATATAACAAATTTAATATTCCAAGTGTTGCCGTTACGGTAAAATAGTATTTTTATCTAAAGGCAAGATACAATTTTGATAGGTTACTCATACTAAAAACTAAATGTGCTATTTAAGTTTTATTCAAAAATAGAATTCTATGGTTCTATTGATATGAGTTTTTGTTATTTATATATTAATTGTTCATAAATAGAAACTTTATTTCGGTAAACTACCCGCTTCGTCTTTGAGATATAAGGTTCGATTTTAAAAAAAATAAATTTTTTTATTCAAAATACTGTAAATCATCGCTACCACATATTTTGTTTTATCAACAAATTTTATAATTATTTCAATGAATTCTACGAACTTAGATATCATTATTTAAAACATTTTAATCAATTTCAAATTATTATATAGAACTCAATTATAATCTTGAAATTTATTCTAAACGATATGTTTCGAGGAATTAATAAAAATTATCGTTATCAATATCACATAAAGATTTTTGGGTGGCTCTGTCATATTGTGTGGCACTGTCTCGTTGTTTTTGCGATAATAGTAGGTTTTGTAATCATAAAAAAAATTAATTTAAGTAACAGTGAAGTAAAGGTATGATTACCAAGTTTATATCAATCATCAGCATAAAACGTATTTACAAAAATCTAGTTCGGCCAAGATTTGCAGCCACGTTTGGTCATGGACACATGAACTTCTGAATTCCGGTTTCATTTTTAACAACTGATCAGCACACTTATTAATGCACTCGAATACTCGTACATTGTGTGCATGTTGCGGACAGAAGGAACCAGGTAAACCGTCTTAAACAAAAAACACTGAGCACTATTTATGTTTTCAATTTGATTTTTTTTTAAATTTTTTTTTGTATTATTTTTGAATTTTTCCAAAAACTAATAAGCAATTTACCTCCTGTTTTTTTAATTATGACTAGAAATTGTTAGAAGTATTTAATATGAAAAACAAAAATAATACTAATAACACAACATTTTGGAAAAAAAACATAAGTTTAAAAAAAAGTCCACTTTACTTGTGATGTACGCCAGGTAATATAGGGTAAGTTTAGGATTCGTATAAATATATTAAACTCGAGATAATAACACTGGTCTGCAACAAAAATCACTTTAAAGTCAAACTATACTTTTCTATAGGATTTGGGCACGCTAAACCCGAATCTGAAGTCAAAACGTTTTCGAGATATGCTACTATGAACATGTCAAAAACCCGTTTTTTAGAGTACATTTAACGTCGATTTTGTTTAATGGTAAATACTTTATTATAAAACTATTAATGGGAGGTGAATGAAGTGCATTTCACCTGTCTAAAACATTGTAGGTTCTGAAGTAGGGGAGAGTGGCCTTAAATGCCTCCCTCCCATAGGGAAAATATCCCAAAACTCCGTAAAAAATGACATTTCACTTTAAATTTTATATTTTCTTAAAAGTTTAATAACTAACGTGTAAACTTTTTAGCTTTATAAGTTTAAAAAGTTCCAAATTAATTTTTTTAATTTTCAATACGTCTTCGAATTTGACTGATCAAAATTGCCCCCTAACTAGGGGGCCTTGGTGAACCATTTTAGGCCACGTTCCCCTAATAATTTTCAATTGCTAACTTTATGTTTTTGGTGCAAGCTAATTCCTGGTTCAATTCGGATTCAATCTTCCTTATAAACGGGCAAATGTCATTTGATATGGATTTTCGTTATAATAAACAAAAAACATGGTATGCTTATTAGGAAAACCATTTCTCCATTTTGAAATAATGATGATGTAGTAGTCATCTCCGATGCTGACAATCAAATTTGTTGTTGTAAATTTCAGTTACATTGATTTTGTTTTTAATGAAAAAAATGTTTTCTTCAAATCCATAACTGACGTTCGGGCGAACTGTCCACGAAAAAGATGAATATGACGTCACTGAAAAACTGAGCCTACCTTGTTTTCTATTTATCATGGGTTTTCGCTGCTACGGGTCCCTTCAACAAGGTTCTGTAGCAAGTTGTTGCATGATTTTCGATAGAGGCGAAATTTGTTACTCTCTAACAAATTGCCGCAAAAGAGAGAATTACTCTTTTGTCAGCAACTTGTTGGAGTTAACAAACAAAACTGTATAAAAAATAGAGAAAAACATTTTGCTTTTGGAATTTACTAAACCTAAACAAAACATGGCCCAACTCGGGCAAAAATCAGCATTTCAAACGAAACTGAAAAGTATTTTTTATCGAGTTAAACCTTTTTTTTTTTTTTGTATTTACTCTAAAACAAATTTTCTAGAAATTAACATTTTATCACCTATATAACTACATGTGTTCATTTCTTTGATAGCCCACCTCTTCATTGTTGATAATATTTTTTTTCCATTTACTTTTAGATATAATATATATCTTTGTTTGCATTGGGGTTTAACTAATAAAATAACTATGAGTGGCATTTAAGGAACAAAGTTTTTTTTGTTAATAATACAACTACTCAAAAAGTAATCAACGAAGTTTTGTATATAAAGGTGTATTAGTTGGATTATTACAAGTGTAAATATAGACTTTTGTGACAAACTTATGATGAAGAAACTTTTCTTACACATTTCATAAAAGTTTTTGCTTTTCATTAAAGGAACAAAATATTTATTGGAAGTTTAATCAAACAAAAACATCCGCATATGTTATCTCTTAAGCTCACAAATTCGTTTGTTTATTTGTTGTTCGAACTGGATACTAAAAAAAATACTCCAATAAAGTGTTCAAAATCAATGTTTACATTCTTTTTTTCACAAGTTTATGTGAAATTTGTTCAAATGTAGCCCCCGCGCAACCCACCTGCTTTGGAGTCACTATAGGATTTGGGATGTTTGTGAGGTTGGGTGTATGCAGAGTTTTTCTTGACTGGAAGTACGTTCCATTAAAAATCACATTTGCAGACAAAAATGGGGGTCCATTACGCGTTGTTTGCCTCCAAATCGCGTTAAAAGATGAAAATTGTGTTTTTTTTTTTGTATCACTTTCTAAATCACGAATATGCTATATCTAATTTTCTAAGTTGCCTAGTTTAGCCAAAAATCACGTTTGAAAAATGTCAACTTTAAACAGTTTAGAACGTCCCGTTTAGCCACAAATCGAGTTTAAAGAAAAAGTTTGAAAAACTTTCAATTGAAAGGTAGTACTCCCCAGATCTCGAATATGTAACAAGCGAAGTATGTTTGGGAGGCCTCCTGCGCACTGGTCTGCAACGAAAATTGCCTTTAAACCAAAATATACTTTTCGAAAAGAATTTGACATGCTGAATCTGAATCTGAAGTCTAGCATATCATGTTTTTGACATATGATACGGTATGTTAAACATGTCAAAACCTCATTTTTTTGGTACATTTAACATCGATTTTCTTCACTGGTAAATACTTTGTTACAAAACTGTTAATAAGATTTGAAAAAACTGCGTTTTATCTTTCTAAATCATTTTAAATCTTTTTAAATATTCGTTTTCCACGTAAAGATATTTCAAATTGAAATTTATTATTTGCGTCCGAAATATTTTTTTATGGACTTCTGGATTTTTCACAAAAAAATGTTGAAAAATCCATAAGAATCAGTCCTTTTTGAAAAACAGAAAAAAATGTTTTGTTCTTTATTGATTTTCCTGTGATTAATGCTCTTTTTGCATCATAATATCGGTATTTTGCAATTTATGGTGATTTTTTTTTTTTTAAATAACCGTTTAAAATCTTTGTATGCATTGATGAATAAACACAAACCTGATCTTAGCTAATATTATGTGGAATAAGTACTCCAAATTTGAGCCAAATCGACTTAACCGTTTAAAAGTTTTACCAGGTCAACCAAATCTAAGAGAGCTAATTTCTACCATGCAATAACATTTTTTAAAAATCCATTAAAAAAAAACAAATCTTGTATAATTTCAAAAAAAAAAGTTATGAAGGACAAAAAAAAATTTTATTTTTGCAGACCAGAGTTATAAATATTTCAAAATCTAGGCATAGATTTTTAAAATTAAGGTCTTTAAAGAATGCTAATAAGAATATCGATATATTTTTAACTTATTTTTTTTAGATTTTCATTAAAAATTAGCAAAAATATATATGCAAAATTCCTGCTTAAAAAAAACCAAAATAAATTTAATATGGTTGACTTTGAACGCTCATAATTAATTCTACGCGAGACAATTTTTGTGTTTTTAAGACTTAAGACTATACAAAACTTTTGTGATTTTTCAATTTTTATAATTATAATTATTTCGAATTTTCACTCCAGAAGTGACATGCGTGGCAAAATAATGAGTTCTTTTGAGAACTTAATACTTTGGTAGGGGTAAAATCTTTTTTTCTGAAAATATTTTTTTTTACAAAAAACTTTTTTTCATTTTCGTTAATAGTTTTACAAAATTCAACCAAAATCGATTTTAAAGTTAAAATTGTCAATGCGCCCACGTGCGTCGTTTAAAATAAAGCAGTTTTCATCCCATAATTAAACAACTCTTATGTTGTTTTAGCAATCATCGATTCAAATAATGTCTATGTCAGTCGTGTAAACCCAAAGAAATATAGGATTCACACGATTATTTTGAAGAACAAAGAAAAAATAGTTAGATATCTTAATAATAGTTCTTAACTGATTCACAGAGTGAAATCATAATATTGCGTCGATCTCAGTGAATGAATCTTACATCAACTAGTTTTTGTTTAGAATTTCAAGTCACGTGTCAAAACTCAAAACAAAAAGACTGTGATCTGATCATTTCAAAAATAGAATAATTTCTCTCACAACTGTTTTTTTTTTTGCATTTTTCGTGACGAATTCCATTTAATTTGTGATATACGATTACACTTTATACTATACACCCATTTTATTTCATTTCTTCCTACACACAATTTCAATTGCTCAAGCAGCAGTCTTATATTTTGAATAATGACGTCACAAAAGCTCCAGAGATAAACTCGTATACGTTCTATAACCTTCAACATGAGGAAATATTTCTGGAGTAGAATGTTGAAATGACAATGCATTATGCAAGAATTTATTCATCTTCTGCATTACTTATATTGCACTTTCAAGGATAAAAGTACAAATGATTATTTTATTCATTTTACATTTGTAAGTACCTTTATGTAGTCATGTGAAAAAAGTAGGTATACCTACATATGACAAGTGCAACAGTTTAAAAGGTTTGAAATAATGTAACGAAAATACTTTACCTATTCTCTGGGTTTTTTTTTCGCAACATTTTTTAACGACTAATGACCTCATAACATTGAAACTTGATTTTTTTTTTAGTTTATATTTGCTGTTTTTTTTTTGTAGATTAAAGTTTGTCTCAGCTGGCGGGTATGGCTAATCATTATGACAAATCATTTAAATGCTGTTGAACCAAACTTTCAAGTTCTATATTCGTGTTTTGCATTTAAAATTTATTTGTATAGTAGCCAAATGTTTATTGACTTATTAAAATTTTGATAATTTGATGTTTGCATTGACCTTGACGTCACGTACAACCGAATTTGTACCAATATTCATAATATTTCTCAAGGCAATCATTTTACTATAATTTTGGTATTCAAAATGTTTTCGAAAAGTTTTCATTTGATATTTCTATCTTAAGGTACATTCCTAGTGGTACCTAGTTCTTGTTATATTGAATCAAAATGTTGTTGTATCTGTAACTTATTGGTTTGCTGAATTTCAAAAACCAATACATTTGGCTTGTCATTTTATTTTTGTATTTAAATAGTTCAGGAAAACAACAATGGATAAAATATTGATTTTGACATTGGACATTGAGTTAAGGTTGTTTATAATAATTATTATTAATGAATGCAGGTAACGGTATTTTTATGACAGAATATATTGCTTTTGCAAATTAAAGGTAATTATAATATATGGTCAAGCAATTAATATCATTTCAACTTTGCCCTTTAAAGTTAATTGAAATGAAATTTGAATATATATATACAATACATTCATCATAACCAATAAAAACAATTAAATAAAAGAACGGTCGAGTCGCACATACTTGCTCTTTTAGTAAAAATTCATTAGAATTTAAAACTGGCAGTCTTCGCAGCAATACTCTAACTCCTCCTGGATCATAGGACAGCCACAGATTTGCTATATTTATCACAGTTTGCTGCATGGTGCCTTACCTGTGCTGTAATAGCTAATACATTTCTTATAATTTGTGGCCGTCGAATATTGAGAATCTATCGAAGACAGCAATTGATAAAAGCCTATAGTCTGCACAAATATCGGCCGAGCATTTATAGGTTTCACAGTCGTACATTGGCCGCCAAAGTCTTCGTTCGACAACTTTTTTTTTACTATTTTATAAAATCATTAGTATTTTATATTAAAATACTGTTGGTTCAATTTTAGGGTATTTTCAGGTATTTTCTTGCTATATTTCATTAATAACCCAATAATAAGAATGACTGACTGAAATGGGCGTTAGGAAATTCTAAGAAGTATTGATAGCATATCACAAAAAATAGCTTCCTAATTAAAAATACAAAACACATATTAAATCAATTTTAAACTTTTAATACGGTAATAATATTTAAAATATTTGTATTTTATTAAATTATATTCTTCGAATCGCTTAAGCCTGCTAAAATACAAACCTGCATATGTATAGTTTTGCTTGAAAAAAAAACAATACATAACATATTTTCAAACAAATACAACTCAAAGAAGCAATGTTTAGTTGTTTATATATAAGTTTGTTAATTATATTTTTTTATTAGCACTTTGACAATAGAAAATGCACTTTGAACACGTTTTTACTACGTGAATGCAAACTTATTCTTGACAACTGAATAAATAAATAAATAATATAAACAACTTATAAATATTATCTACAAAGTGCGATATAAAGCACAACACACCTGCCATATTAATTTGTCCCTATCAATATCTCATAAAAATTGTTGTAAGATATCAAAATTTCAACACAAAATAATCCACATTCCCATTACATTGCTTCAATTCGATTCAGTTTGAGTGCTTTTGATGTCGTTTCCGTGTTGTTGTTCACTTGTTTCTTTCATTTTTCAAATACTATAACATATTCTTCTTAAAAAAATAATTTTATTTCTATTAATTAACCAAAAAAATGAATTCTAATAATTTTAGTGTTTACATTGTAACATGGAATGTCGGCACAAAATATCCCGATGATCTTTCACTCTTCAATCTGCTCGGTCTGAAATCCCACACTTGTCCCGGTGAAAGTACCCCAGATTTATATGCCATTGGTCTGCAAGAAGTCAACTCAAAGCCGCGCAATCAAGTGCTTGGACTATTCAAAGATGACCCATGGACAATTGGATTCAAAGAAATTCTAAAAGATCACGATTATGTTGCGATTAAGACAGAACAAATGCAAGGTTTGATGCTGACGCTATTTTCAAAGAGAAAACATGTTCCACATCTGAGGAGTATTGAAGCTGAATTCACTCGAACTGGATTTGGAGGCATTTGGGTAAGTTTAAATGATTTTTGTACCTTGAAAAACTGTTTTATTGATGTTTTAACACAAATTTAGGGTAATAAAGGTGCTGTCAGTATTCGTTTGAGTGTGTATGGCTGTGGTGTATCGTTTGTAGTTGCTCACTTAGCTGCCCATGATCACGAATTAGACGAAAGAATCGAAGACTACCGACAAATTTTGGAAAACCATCATTACCATGTCAAAAAGTATAGAGAAATCTTCGACCATGAGTAAGTGTAGATCTATAGATTCTTAAAAAAGCCCACGAAATCTAACGAATAACAATTTTTTTTTGTGCAGATATGTCTTTTGGTTTGGTGATCTTAATTTCCGTCTCACCGGCGATGATTCACCTGAAGAAGTACGAAGTCTTGTTGAACAAGACAAACTTTCCGAACTTATTCAAAGGGATCAGCTACTACTGGTTCGGCAAAATCACAAAGCATTTCATCAACTTCAGGAGAAACTACCAGCATTCCCGCCAACTTTTAAATTCAAAGAAAATACCTCGCACTATGATATGAAGTGGGATATACTACATTATTTTACATAATTTGCAATTTTTTTTAAGTTCTGGAATTTTATTTTGAAAAATTTCTTTTTTTTTACAGACGACGACCTGCATGGACTGATCGGATCTTGTACCACGTCAACCGTGACAGATATCCTGAAATCAAGCTTCATTTGGATCAACTATCATACAAAAGTCATCCGGGGTATAACATTAGCGACCATAAACCTGTTTCCAGTGAATTTTTAATCAAGGTATGTCGTTTTTTTGTTCTTTTTTTAATCATTTCTTGTTTGTTTGCCAACAGGCTATATGCATTTCGTGCCGTTTGTTGTTGTAGTTCGTTTTTTTCGATATTTGGTTCAGGTGATGGGGAGCTTTTGATATTTATAAATTTTATTTGTATGAGATTAAATATTGCTGTAATTTTGTTGAATGCCGGTTCATTCTATGTTTTTGTAACTCATTAACACTATTTCCTTCGAATTTAAGAAATGAAGTCTTTTAATATTTGTATGTTTGGTCGTATTTATGTCGTTTGCAATTGGAAGTCCGAAAGCATCCAGAAGACTTTTGAAACTGTTTGATTGACACAAAAACGACACATATGTCACAATAAAACAATTTCAGAAGACTTCAGGATGCTTTCGAACTCTTCTGGACGTCCAATCGAAAACGAAAATAGTATCTAACGAGTAGGTACTTGAACCTCGTAGTTTTTTTTAAAATATGTTCCTCCTTAATTTAAAATGCTATTTCTTGAAAACTTTAAAACTAATAGACGATTGCTTACAAAATAAGTCTGATCTGCGTCAACACTTGATTTTCCATCTCTAAATTTATTTATATTTGCTAGCTTCATGTGATTTTGCTGTTAACTTCAAAAAATTGTGTGTTTTTTGCAAAAGACAACAAAGGAGAAAACATTTTTAATTCTAATTATGGTGATTAATTAAGTGAACTTAGTTTGCTCATATTTCCAATAAAACAATGAGATAAGTCGGGATTAAAAAAAAAAACAAAATTAAATAATTTTGTTCAAATATTTTCAGACTTTTTTACTATTTTATTTCTCTTTGAAAGTGATTTTGTATTTGAAATCGAATGAATTTCCCTCCAGATAGGGGTTTCGCATCGAAGAGCTGAGCTCTATTTTCATAATGTAAATACTCAAACGAAAAACTGTCCGTGTCCAGTAAAAGCAGTAGTTTAAAAACTAAATGTTGATACTTTTGTAATCAAAAATAAAACAAATTGTAGTTATTGTTCCATTCGTCAAGTTAAGGAAGCGTCAGGGACTAAATATTTAGTCATTTTTGGGTCTGGGATTAGTCAGCTGTCAAATTGGAAGTTTTATTTTTTATAGCTAGTCAATCACAGACCCGAAAATTGACCAAATCGTTAGTTCCTAATGTTTCATGAACCTGCCTATTGTGTTTTACTGGAATGTATAATTTTGTTTAACTAAAAATTGCAAAGTACAGCGCCGAAAGTATCCAAACGAACCCATTATTTATTTCAGAATTTGTTTTTTTCAGGGGAGCTACGGTAATTGTATACATTTTTTTTTTCTTGCTCCTCTTCGCCCACATAGGTTTCCAGAAGCACTTTTACCCTAACGATCCTTTGCCGTTATCGGCATATCTACGGCTCTCAAATAACTCGAGCACTTGAAAATTGTTATGATCTCAAGAAATCTTTTTGTATGGTCATCTGTATGTAATGGTCATCTTATATTCGATACACTCAAAACGACGAAATAATTTCATTTAATTGATCCATTCAATGTTTTTTTTTGCATTTAAAACGATAATAAATAGCTTGCGACACTTCGAATAGGTAGACTACAGTTTTCGATGTAGACTATATTAACGTTCCAAGACCTGGCGTCGAATCCCATCCCAAGTAGTCTTGCGAATTAAGTTTTGAGCTTTGCTAAGTTAATCAAAATTTATTGGTTTATCTAACCTCTTTCCCTTACATTCTTGCATGAATAAAGTATTTATTTTTAACTCAGGTTTTGTTGTTTTGCTTCTATATAATAAATCCTAGAAGTAATCTCGCTTTAAAAATAAGTGTTGACTGAGGTTCTAAAACTCTACTTCCAAATCTTTCAAAATTTTTAAAGTCGAATCAATTCCTATTTAAAGACACCAAGTTCATGATATTCGATACGATTAAAACATTCGATTTACCTGATAATTCATTTAATTTGCAAGAGACTAAATCAATCAGCAAGAGTTGAATTAATATTTATTTTTATCATTTGTTTAATTTAAACAAAAAAAAATACTTTACTCCTATTAAAATGCTATTAAAATTCAAACGTTCTGGTAAACATATAGCGTATGGATACTAACTTTTAATCTCTTTAACAAGTATATACAACATTAGATATTGTGATCATTGATATATTAGTATGTAAATATTTTTGTAGCGAAGATGAAAATGTTCCATTAGTATCCCTGTAGGCCAGATTTAGCTTTCAAAAATGACATGACAACATTCGTTTAAAAATAGAAAATATCTTCAGTCGACTGAAAATATCTTACCTACTCCAAAGCTAGCTATAACAAGTCTACTTCCCATAATACTATTGCTTCTAATCCAAATTGCTCTATTTGCAAAGTCATTATTTTATTCTCTAAACCTTCTTGCACTTGAAATTAACTTTCCAAGCGAAAACTAACCAAACTACCGATACCTATGTTTGAAACTATTCAACTTGGTTATTTAGGCTATTGTTTTTTTTTTCTTGTTGTCTATTTTATTTATTTACTTTTTTATAGATTGAATCCGAAACTGAAACCGATTTATACGAATTAACCCATTCATCATCACAGCAAATCTACCTACACTACTTATTATTTAGTTTGGAAATTCTATTAATTATATCAATTGCATTTGTAACAAAACGACGTTTTATGCTTTTGTGAACAAGTCAACAAAAAAAAACCTATAATCATAGCATTTAAGTTTTAAAAGTTTTAAAGAAATATAACAGCAGCTTTTGTGTTTAAATGTGATTTTATTAAAAAAAAATATGTTAATTTTAAATTTAATAATACTTAAAAAAAAAATAAAAGATTTTACAAAATTTAATTTATCAGAAAGATTCAAAGTTTTTCTCTGCTTGTTTGTTTTAATTTGTCATATTGAATAAATATAATTTTAATATTCTCACCAGTATTTTATTGTGTCTTTTGTTTCATTTGCATTTAATCATAAACATAATTATCTGGTTATGCTGTTTTCATTTATGCATTTGCAAGATCATAATTAAAAGTGAAACTTCAGAATTTGAGAGATATAAATATTTTTAAGGGCTGTAGTTATAGTAGGAAATAGGAGGAACTAGGAGGAACTAGTAGAAATGAAAATCCTGATATAAAGTTCGATACATTCATTTTTAAATAATTTAAAAACGATAGATCAGCCAAATCATGGTTGTCTTAACTCAGTTTGGCCGGTATCTATTGAACGAAGACAAGAAAAATAAATTTTTGAATTCACTATTGTCGTTATATATGTTTTGAAAAAGTCACACAACTAAGTTATTGAGTAGATTTAACATATCATTGTAATATCTTATTTAGGGATGAAATTGACAAAATTGTAGATAAACATTACTTTTCCTTACTCACAGGGTATGGGGTAATTATAGCAATAATTCCATAATGGTGTTTTTTTTAAGTTTTTAATTTAACTATAAAAAAAAACACATGATCACTCTTGTTAGAGTCAAAATAATTGAAGTCCATAAACGTAAGAAATTTAAAATAAGCAAATTTTAGGCTAAGTTCAAGTTCTTATCTATTTTGATTAATTTTTTGCTTATTAGGTTTCGTTTGGTAAATTTATTTTTTGATCTATAAATTGATTTTTTTCGTGGCGAATCAAAAAAATTTCAGATTTATTTTTTATTTGCTACAATATTGGTGTATATTTGTGTCTGTGAAACAGCTAACCGTATCAGTTGTCCAATTGAATCGAATCTTTTTAATTCCAAGTTTTTAATGGAATTTTCGTTTTTGTTTTAAAATTAACGCAGAAATAAATTTAGCAGATTACAAAGATGAGCTGAACGAGTTATCTAGTTCACTTAGTTCACTTTAAATCTTGTTTACCACAAATAAATTACTGAACAAAAATCTGTCAAATTGAAGGCTGGCAATTATGTTGCATAGTGGTGTCAGTAGATCTGCCGATTTGAGTACGATAACAAAATTTGGGGAAAAGCGTTATTCGCACAAACAAAATTGTAGGCCAAACTACAAAACAGTTAAGTACAAATTCTTGATTAAATAAAAATATAAACTTACAAATAGGATGTCGTTTGGAAAAAATAAAGCCAGTTAAAGGAAAATAGACCCAAGGTCATAAAACCTTTTATGACTCGGAAACGAAGCGAAAACAATTAAATAACTTCTTAAGTTTTGTTGATTTACAATAACCTCAGGAATCCATGGCTTTTCTTTGCGGCCGTGAATGTGGGACACCCTGTATGTGTGCATATACAAAAATGTTTGAATATTAAGCTCGTTAAGACGGAGATATTCTTCCCATAAATACGGTATACGGCATACGGTAAAATGCCATCCGGCAAATTTTTATTCGAGCAGTTTATTGTTTGATTCTCTTGAGATGAAAATTTTAATACAAATAAATCCACTTTATCCCATTTTTGTCGATAAGACCATAAATACATGAGATAATCGAATAGAAAAATGCCATCGTGTGAACTGCTGACCTGTATTTGATTAAAAAGTATACGGGAAAATATCGAAAAGAATAGCTATCGTCTGAACCTAGCCTAACGCTTACATTGCAATGAAAACTGTAAGGACTGTACTACTAAATGAAACCCTCCTCACGAAATTTCATGGGGGTATTATCTTTCTCAGAAGATATTTTAATGGACTCTTTTTATTCCTCATTGTTTTTGCAAATGTAAATTTTTTGCCAAGTTTCATAACAGTAACTATTTTTTTTTATTAAATACCTGTTTTACCTGTACTAAGTAGATTTTAGATTAAAAATAATTTTGATTTCATTCATAAGAGTATAGTGTTCTGAGCATTTATATCGCTGATATTCCATCCATACCCTCACCGTGGGTTAAGTCTATGTATTTTGTATGCATGTCCACCACTTTGTCTAGTAATCCTAAGCTAGGACTAGGATACCCCGCCAGTACATATCATATACCTTCGACTCAACAACTTAGGGTATATAAAAAGAAAGTACCCTTATTTGATTTTGGATTGATTTATCTCATGTGTGTGCATTTTTGGTTTAAGTTTAAATGGTTTCTCATTCTGTTAAAATTCTGCTTGATTTAATTTAACATTACCTCTTCTCATTAGTATCAGCAACATTATAATTGTCTCATCTAAACTCTTTGGATCAAACAATCTTAAGACATGTTTGCCTCGTCAGTGTATTTTTAATTTGTGCTTACAAAACGTCTATAATTTTCTAAAAAAAAAACTAATTCTTTTTAACTCCTCATAACAATAACAAAATTTCTTTTCAACCTAACCTTACAAAAATGTTTGCATGAATTTTTGCTTACTTTCGGGATATGAATTTGAATGTCAATAAAATTAACAAAAAAAAAAAAAAAAAAACAACAAAAGCTCCCTAAAGGTGAATCTATCATACAACGGCAAATGCCTATGGCGATCGCACATCGAATGGCAAACATAGAATTATATACAAATTATGACGAAGCTGATCTTGCTGATGAACCCGAACAGGTTACCGAAGATCCAGATGAGCTATTCGTTGAATTCCGTGATGTGCCAATTTGGATGATTGGCGAAGAAAACACCGTTGAATACTACAAACCACATGGGTTTGAAGAGCAAGACAATGATTGGATTGGGGTATATCCCAGCAACTATGCCAGTTTCAGTGACTATGCAGCTTATCAATATGTCAATCAAGCTGACACTCCAGTAACTCCGGCTGGAGCAAGTGGCTTAGAGCCACGTTTCCATAGACGTGCCCAACCAATAAGTCCGACAACGATGCGAATTCAGTTCTCCGAAGATATCGAACTGAAGGACGGTGAGAATTATATGCTTATTTATTTCCAGAACACTGGCCTGAGGGGCGTCACTAGCGTAGCTGGTATGAGTAATATGTTTAGAGCCGAGAAGAGGCCACCAACACCACGATTTGAGATGTTGGATTAATATTTTTTTTTTTTTTATTATAAATATTTTTAATTTAATTTTTTTCTAAAATGTATGGAAGTTTATTTTTGTTTGTTGTAAAATGATTTTTTAAATTTAAAATAAAATATAGTTATTTGTTAATTCTTTGTTAAATTTAATATATCGACAACAACTCTGCTTAATTAAAATTAGTTTATAATATTTTTCGTTTTAAAAAAATAAAAATATAAGAAGCTGCAATAAGAAATACATTTTAGCTTTTACGAATTTAATTTTAATTTTGTTATTATTTTATATTTTATGATTTAAAAAAAAAATTAATTAAGAATAAAAGTTTTTAAAAAGGATTTAAAAACAAAAATTTTAAATGAGCTTTAGCTTTAGGAGCTTTGTTTTTAAAAGTACAATGTAAAAAAGTGGTAAATGATCTTTATAAATATTTTGTCAAATATAGGAGATCCCTATAAAAAAATAAAAAAAACAACAACTTTATGTATTTAGTAAGCAAATATATACAAACAAATTAAATTAGAAAGAAAAAAAAACACAAAAAATGTTAAAAAGGTTAAAAAACATGTTAATTTTGTAACCAAATATTGTTTTAATGTTTATTAAGTTTTAAATTTTGCAAACGTGTTCTTATTTAAAAAAAAATAGACAAGTTATTGTGGTTTATGGTTCTAATTCTAGAATTTAGCATACAAGTTGGTAAATATTTTGAAAAAAACGACTTTATTGATTGATCAAGTATCAAAGTTAGAATTAGGCAGAGCATAATAATATAAGATCTAAGATTATCTGCTAAATTATAATAAGATTCTTAGAAGCACTTTAATATGATTATTGCAAATACAAGGTTATCTATTTTTTTTGTTATGCATACTAAAAAAAAGTCCATTCAATTGCCTTCCACGGGTCTTTTTGTAGAATTCCATTTTGAGATAATTTTTGATGACTTTTTTGGCACACCTCAGCCATAAATTGACTAATATTGATTTTTAATTGCTCAGGAGTCACATTGCACAGTCACATGGGCCAACTTAACTGATTTTTCTCGTTAACGAAATCTTGTTCGTTACCCAACAAAAAATAGTCACAAGGCGCTTGATCTCACATATTTACTGAGTTCGAAAATATCTGCTCCAACAACCCTGTAGTTTGGCTTTTCTTACGACTCTGCATTTGCATCTGCAAAGAAAAAACTATGTTGCTCGAAATTTTCATTTGCATGCACAAAAAATCGGTCCAATATTCACATTCTTTAAACTTTTTTTACTGTGTGACCAAGGCAAAATTACAATTTTTGGACAACAATTTTAATACTTTGAGTTCACCTGCACCGCTTTGAAATTGTTTTTGTAATTGGTGAGATAGCGCTAAAGTGGCAAATTCTTTCGCATATGCACTCCGAAAATCGTGCCAATAAAAGTCCTTTTGAACAGATTATAATATTATTTTCCGGTAATATTATTCTCACGTTCACATTACATTGTAACAAACACTGTAGGAACTCTTATCTTAACGTTTTCCAAACTCTTCGGTTGGAACCCTTAGAGGTTCGCATCAAGTAAAATACAATAGTCTCATCGCGTAGTTTAAAACGTGCTCAGTTTGACAAGAGACATCGAAACGTTCCATACGAAATGCTAAACCTTTTTCTAAGGATTTATTAATTTACATATAATAAGCATAATGTACATTCGATAGTTTTCGAATGATAGCCCTTTACTTGAAATGGATAATCCTTTATAAACATAATATCACAGAAGCAACTTGTGTTAAGAAGAGAATATGTTAAAAGAACAAAAAACTAATGGCTTTTATCATATATATATAAGGTTTAAACAGAAAATATTATATCTCACTTTTTGTCTTCTTCTTGATTCCATCTTTATCACCAAAATATCATTGATTTTTGAATGCGAAAGTATGCAGTAAAAATGTAATGGTTAGCAGAATTTTGCAACAAACTATCAGCTTTTTTGTTTTAACAAATCGTTTTAAAGTACACTCATTCACAAAAAAAAACAGTTAAATACCAATTTAGGTGTATTCTTACTGGTAACCTGTTTTTGAAATGTCTATTTAATTCTTAAAATAGAGTTTATAGTAAAACTATATTAATAGTAAAAATGACAAACACTGAATTCCAGAAAACTGATCTCACTTCTTGTTTTGAAGCAAAAGTAAGGACAGGAAGTCGCATTCCACTGTTTCTAGAATGAATCCGTGAACATTAATCAACAAAATTTAGAACAGTGCATAGCATAAAGGCGATTAATAGAAGTTAATAAAGACAAATAGAAGTTACTAACAACATCTTTACTGAACCGAAATATTTGGTCCAAGATGTGGAAAATATAAAATTCCAACTAGTATCTAGAAGTTTAGTTAGTTTATGGTTTAAATGACAACCGCATCAACATAATTTCTACTTGAGTAAAATATAATATAATGAGTAACTCATTTGTATTATAAGTTACAAATTAATTTTTCAGATGGATTAAATTACTGTTAAGGAATTCAAATAAAATGGAAATTCAAATGTACAAGTAATTTTTGGCCATCTATTATATTATACTGATAAAACACAAAAATAATTATGAATTGCTTTTAGGTCATTGTTATGCTAAGAGTATTTACTTTTACAAAACTTTATTAATTACTTACAAGGATTGCTATTGTTGTGAGATCTAACTAGAGTTCCTTAGAAAGGGTTATATCTGGTCTGAGATCTATAGATTTAGTGCTTCTATTCTTCAAATAATGGCGTCACTGGTAGTATTCAAGAACATGCATATATATAATATGTAACAAATTAAATTGTTTTTCTAAATTTATGTATAATTTAAAATAACGTTTAAATTAAGTATAATTTTAAATAATGGAAAATACTAATAAATAATTAAAAAATTGTAAATTTATTGATTATTTGATTTAAATATATAATTTTTAACAAAACAAAAAAATCCATTAAGGCCAATGAACAAACTAAAATAAATATTACAGCATAAAACAAAAAAAAATTAAATTTTGTTTGTATGTATGTATATCAAATGGTTTTGGGATTCAATTAAAGAAAAAGTCATAATCAAAATATTTTTAAAAGATTGTAAAACAGAAATTAATAAGAAATATCAAAGTTATTATGTATTAACTTTTGAAAACTAAAAAAAATATGACTTTGTAATATTATATTTACATTTGTACACCTATATTTTTAATTTAAACAAAAAAAAATCTTTAAAATGAAACACAATGTTTTGTAGTACGAGTATATTTGAATAAAATTATTTTATTGAAATAAAAACAATTTTCTCTTTTTTTTAAATAAAAACACATTATAATTACTGAAGAGTGAATTTTCAAAAAGGCATGGAGCTTTGTTCTCAACTTTCCAATGATCAATTTAGCCAGTTAAGTAAAAGATTAAAATAAAAACTGAAATCAAGTGAAAATTTGAAATCATTTTGACCTCAGATTTGTGTTCAGCGTTTGGACTGAAGGCGATTTTCGTTGCAGACCAGTGTTATCATAGCACACCCTAAACAGTTAAAAAAAAATGATTTTCAAACTCAAAATTCTTTTCAAAATTTTACGTTATTAGAGATATTTTATTCCAAACTAAAATAGCATTATGTTTCTTTCATAACTTTGAACATAAAAATAAAACGTTGAAAATTGAAAAAAAAGAAATAATAAAATAAAACAACAACAAATATTTCTTTAACTGAATAATAAAATATTGTTCTTATAATTTATTTTAATTCTATAAAATAATTAAAGTTCTTTGTTTCTCGTTAGATATAAATAATTTGCATAAAATTACACGTACACTTATAAGAAAATATATTTTAGCTATAAAAGATTGAATTCTTATAAAGTTTCAACAACAAATACATAACAACCACTGTAGTAAGGCACTTTTGTTTGATTATGTGTTCTTATTTTTTTTTTTTTTTTGTTCAGTCTTAAAATAAAATCAAAAGGTTAACTACTCTCTGGGGGTGGTCTATTTTCTACAGGAACTAAATCTTTCATTGGAACTGCTGTCAATCCATGTGGTCCACGTCCATGCCACCACCGAACTATTGCATTCCTGCGACGACGCACCACAATAAAAATCATAAGGATGAATGCACCTTGTGAGGCATTTATGATTTCCATAAATGCATTATAACTATCCGGCCCAGGGGAGTAAAATGTAACAACTTCGAGAATCCATGTGATGATTGTGATGACATAAAGGCAACAGATGCACTTTGTACTGGAAAATTGAAGAAAATTTTGTTAGAAATTGTGAAAGCTGATGATTGGTCCAAATATTTTAACTCACTCTTTTCGAATCTCCTGATAGCTCTCTTGATCGTAGATGTGAATCGGGAGTGTTGTCTGAGAGTAAACTTGCTGATACGTCGCATATCGGAAGTTGATTCTATCCAAATACTTGTAGCCAAAGAATGAAACTACTAAAAGTACGAAGCTCAAAAGCAAGACTACCGTCACTGGTGGAATGAAGTATCGCTGAGATTCACGAACCGCTAAAATGTGAAACAAAATTTAGAAAAATATTCAAACCCTCAGGTTATTCCTGCCAGAAACTTACATTCAGTGAAACCCTGGAAGAAGTAGGATGGCATTCCAGGTAGTCCCTTGTAATTAGTCCACAAAACCAACGCAAATGGAAACGAAAAAGCAATCAGGCAGTAGGTGTTGAAATGACAGTAACGAATGGTGCGATTTATGATGACTTTGTTGGGAAGGTAGTAACTTGAAAAAAAAAATTCGAAAAAACCTTTGAAAACTTCTGGGAACTCAACCAATTTATTGTAAACTTACCAGACATGTACCACAACATTGCAACACAGACAAAACAGCCAGAAGAAGTAGGCTAACAAAAAGAACTGCACAGCAAAGCCTATCCAGGACTTTCCCGAATCTGAGAACTGGGCATATGTGTGCAAAGTGAATCCAATGGCCATGCATGCCGACATGACTCCCAGGGATAGGCCATGCACCGAACGCAGCTCCTTGATGGCAAAGTGCAAAAAGCTCACCAAGCAAAGGCACGGGATGGAAAGAAGCATGAAGCAGGTGTAGAGGATAGTTTGGCCTCGACTTAGATGATCATCGGTAGCTGAGACACACACAATTGCGTACAGCTCGCCAGTGTCAATATTTGTGTCGAGACAGTAGTTGGACTCGACGGTGTAGGATTCGTTATAGAAACTATCCATAATCAATAGGGAACCATCTTGAATCACTGTTAGCTGATCGCCAGTACTGGCCGAATATAAGGAACCACTGTAACAAATAAGGTTTTAGTTAGGTCATCATACAAATATTTTATGTTCAAAATGGAACTTACTCATTGCAGGGATTTCCTACTTCGATTTCCAGAGTGACTGGAACTTCAAGATCTTCAATGCAGTTTTCATACAGTTCAACAGAAATCACTTTTGGAGCAAATTCAGCCACTTGAGCCTTGCAGTTCTGCACAATTTGATCCCCATCATCTTCGGAAACTAATGTCTCACCATTGGGACAACATTTGCGTAATCTTGACGATGCCGATGTTTCTGGTTGATTTCGATTTTTACGCCGATGTGAACAATCCGGAGGGATGTTTCTAGTTCGGCCGAATTTTGGCTGAGTGGAATTAGTCGTAGAACTATTATCGGGTGGTTTTTCGCTAGATGGTAGAATGTCTTGTAAGAATTTTGTTTCGGGTATGATAGTGCTAATATCCTCGGCAGGGGCTAGTATTGTATCATTTGTTGTACTGTTGGGCAGGATTGTGCTTATATCTAAGGCAAGTGGCTTGGATGTAGCTGGTATGGGAGATGGTGTGATGATGGTCAGAGTGGTATTTTGTTCAGTAATGTTTTGAGCTGAAATTAATCCTAAGATGACGGTTGTGATGATGACGAGGGGTGAAATTTTCTTTGCCATTCGGTGTAAGTGTGCCATTTTGTATTGTTTTATTGTTAAATTTCGTTTTCTGTAAAGAAAAACAAAATTTTAAATTAAAACTATGAAAATTATATCATGTATTAGGTATTAAAAAGAAAATAAGCCCTATATTTCTTTCATAGAAATTTGAAATCAACATTTGGGAAAAATTTGCATCTTCTATACCATCTTACAACAAAGGTCATCTCATTAATTGGTTGGCGATAGATTTTTTTTATGAATTTTGAGAAATAACTGGCTTTTAAACTGAAAAATTAAAGTTTTTAGTGTTTTTTTTCACATTCAAATAAAGTTGCCTAGAAATTACCCCTTTTTACTTGCGGAAAAATTGTTTTTTCCAAAACGGGTCAATGAGTATTTTTAAAATTTTGTTTTTAGATATTGATATATAATATCTTAGAAATTGCATACCAAGCTTTTTTTTGAAAAATATTTTGAAATTTTTATATATAAAAAATTGTTTTTTTTTAACGGTTCTAACGATTTTCCATTTATTTTTTCTAAAAATTTATCAAGAAATCAAATTGCATACTGAGTACGGTCATAATATTTAAGAAACTTATTTTGTAATTTTGTTTTTTTTTTAATTTTTTTTATATACTTTAATTAAAATTCTCAGCAATCCAAGCTACTTTAGCTACAAGAGGAAGTACGTGCGATCCAGTCGTGCATTTTATTCATAGATGGTACCTGACATTTTTAAAATACATAGCAAAGAGTTCAAACTAAAATGTAATGGATAAAATCGACAAAATTGTAGATGAACTGTTATTTTGTTTTTAAGAGGACACTTTTTATTATAAGGCCACGAACTATTGTTCCGAAATATTTTTGATCTTATATTTCTGAATAGTTATTTCTCATCTCATTACCTGAGAACATTAAAAAAATACAATAAGTAAATACAAGACATAAAACACAATTTGACCATGAATGTGCTAATGGGACTACATTCAAGAATAAGGTATGTATTTTAATAATGCACTTTTATTTGTTAAAATCAAAGATAATTTATCTCTTAGTTTAAGCATTTCAATCTCACTATGTACGTATTTTCCCTTTCAAAAAAACCGACACCTTAGTTGAGCAGCCGGTAGCCAAAGACGATCTTAGCTACGTAAATAGGTCTCTTATCATAAGTTAATAGTTTAATCTATTTGATTATGACACAATTTATTTCACTTAAAGAAAACAACATTAATTTTATTCACCGAATAGAATAAATGATCATTTAAGGAAGCAAATACCGCAAAACATTTTTTTTTTTTTTTTTTTTTAAACAATAACATCCATATATCTAAAATATCTTTGTCAAAAATAATAAACAACGAGATACAATGCAAGATACATATACAAAATATAAAAAAAAAAAAATGATTGAAGGCATCATTTTCTGCTTGAAAAAGTGCCTTGAATTCAAATACGTATGTAGTGAGGTGACTGATGGTGACACTTCTTCCCACATAACATTATAGAAGCAACAAGTAGGTACTACACACGATCAAAAATGTTTTCTATAAGTAGCTCTATTAGAGCGGAGAGAAAATTTATACTCCTCATAGTATTTTACTGACGCTCATCGCTCACAATAATATTTTTGTTAATACGCGATGATTAATCCAACAAAGAACCGGAAAATACTCAAAACGAAGCTATTGTTCGACGAAAGTCTTAAGAATTTTAAGTGCTTATATTTCTTAAAAGTATCTAGGTACTCAAACAAGTATCTCACCGAAAACAAAAATTATAAATCGACAAATTCACCTGTTACACCCGATGCACGATGCGATGTCACTGGAATGAATAACCAAATGAATTTGATATTAAAAAGAATACCTCGTTTCGTTACCATCTTTTCAGCAAATCATATACCTACACATTTTTCTATTCGTTCGATATCTAATCTTGACTTTATTTATCGATACAAATTTTACGTCATAGATAATAATGAATTCCTATCGGTGCGATGAGAAAAAAATAATAACTAAATAAATTTACAAACACAAATTCCAAGCTTATTACTGTAACAACAATTTTGTACTTATAAATTCAAGTGAATTTTTTTCAATAAATTATTGAGTTTGCTTTAAAAATAGTACATTGGTGATATTTCAATGCAGAAATATCTTTTTGTGGTAATTATTGACCCATAAAATTTATTGCAATTCGAAATTTTGTATATTTTAAATGCATTTTCTCATACTGACTCAAAAACAAAACACAAGTACATATACATTTTAGTTTGATTTATTGTTTGTTTATTGATTTGAATATTTTTAAACTTAAACAAAAGTGTTGTAGGATTTATATATTTTTATTTAGTAGTTTCTGAAGTACTATTTAGATAAAAAAAATTACTTTTGCAAAACAAATTAGTTGGTTCAGATAACAAAAAACTAAGTTTTACAATGCAATACTATTCATTGTAGGAATAAAGATTTTTAACAAATATTACAAATTAAATGTAGAAATAAGAATGTTTGTCCTATGTCATAAACAAAATCAATAATTTTAATAATTTTTTGCACGATCGGTTTTTGCAAACATGCTGTAACAATACAACCCACGACGTGCTTCTAATTTGATCAGCTTTTAAAATGTTAAAAGCAATTTTCAAAAATTAATAAAGTTTTAGTCAATCTTTTTAAAACGAACATTTTTAAGAACGACATCACTCTTACAATACCTGCCGGTCATTAAAAAAAAACTTAATCTTTTCATTATTTCCTTACAACGCTCAATGATCTTATCTACACTCGGCGCCACTGACTATTACTGGGTGAGGCGAAAGGCACAACATTTTTTTAAATTTCAGAATTATTACGAATCATTTTTTTTAATAAACGTAAAATTAATGAGTGTTAGCAGGGGTTGCCAGGTGACAATGTCGTCATATTGGACAATTTATTTGTAAAATTACTAAAAATACAGTCCTAGCAGCAAAGTAAATCATTTTATAAATCACACTTTTGCATTCATATATCTGTTTGTATCGGAAGTGCTGAAAAAACTGAAAGGTTTTTATTTAATTAGTCAATGACTTTTAATAGCTTCTAAAAAATATGGTTTGTTAACCTTTTCTAAGAATAAAATTTGTTATCATTTTTTTTTTTTTTTTTTTGAAGAATTCCAATTTATTTCAGTCACATCGAATTAATGGTAAAATTGTGATTAAAATCGCGACCACACAAAACAAAGTGAGGTGCACACCTACATACGCAATGTACCTAAAAATGTATAGGTATTTTAAGGATGAGTATGAGTAGTTGCAATTCATGTACGTAGACAGTTCAAAGTTTCTTATAGTTGGTGTCATTTATTCGATAAAAAGTACAAAACTACGAACAAACAATAACATGCCACAGGTAGAAAGATAATATCTGCTAAAAATTGAAAATGAACTCAAACAATGATAACAAAAAGGCCGACGCGACGCACGCACTGACAACGAAGCGGGTGCCTGCCTTTAAAGTAAATCCCACAAAATGTTTTTCCCAGACGGAATAAAATTGATAAAATATATAAAAATCCAATAAAATTGACATAATCTGACCGATTGTATAATATTATTGTGTTCGATTTATTTTTTTGTAAGTATAAGTAGATATTAGATACCTATAAGTACATTAATTTATTGCATCAAAAAAGTTATTTTCGTATGATTTTCAATATCTTCAATTAATTAGAAAAAGCCCCTTTTACAAGTAAGGGGTAGATAGTGCCAATACATAATTGGTTTCATGTACAAAAACAAATTGAAGTATTTTTTATCAAAACATGAACATAAAGATAATGAAGAAATTTTAACAAGTAGTAGGTAGTTGTAGCATGTCGGTGTCCTTCAATCTGTTTATCGATCAACTGACTAAAAAATTAACCTAAAAAAGGAGAATTTTGTTATAATCCAGTAAAAATGTGTTTTTAAAAGTAAAGTTTTGGGGTAGTTTTAATTTCTTTTATACTTTATGTTTTTGTTAAATCCGAATATGAGGTTTGCAAACAGAATTAAGTGACGCAACATGATCATAAATGCAAGAAAACAGGAAATTTTCAACTATTTTGTAGTTTTTGGAAAATTTCACCATGAAGGATTATAGTTTTTGGTTAAAATTATATAGCTAAGAGTTCAAGACACTAAAATTTAAGACTACAATTGTCTACGTAGCCATAATAGCTTCCAAATTGCACCTTTTCAATCTTTTTGAATTTTTGTTTCTTTCAAAAATGGATCTTACGATCGTACATGCTCTGTTAAAGCTAATGGTAGACTGTTAATACATCTGATTAAAAAAATTGAAAATGTTTAACCTAAGAAAATGCTAAATCAACACAAGGAGAAAAAAAACGATTTTAAATGAGTAAATAGCTGATAAAAAAAATTTACCTCCCAACGAAGTAGGTTTGCCACTTGTTTGCTTCTATTAAAATACAATTTTGGACTGGAGGCTTGGGGGAGGGGCTAGAGCCCCCTGAACCCCCTCCTCAATACGCCACTGGCCACAGCCTAAACGGGTGGGTCGATTTACTTCAAACTTGGTATATAGCGATTTTTGGAACATATCCCCAGACATTATTTGAATTATTTTTTTGTTCAAAAATAACGGTACCTGCCATATATCGATTTTAGACAAACTTTTTTGTCTCAAAAATGTCTTCTACTATTTTGGCTTGGGTAAGGTCTATATTTTGGGTAAGGTCTATATTTTTGTGGAAACATTTTTTTTTCAACCGTTATTAACGGTACTTGCCATAGAACCGTTTTTTTAAATTCTGATTTTCTTCTGTATGACTCACTTGATTCCAACGTTTTTTTTTATATAAAAGCTTTTAAGTTGCCGTAATACAGTTCAGCATCAAAATTTTAAAAAAATTAAAAATCGTTTTTTTTTTCGAAAACTACTCTATATTTGTTTTTCAAAATTTAGTTTTTAGATGTTGTGGCGTACCAAGTTTTTTTTTAAAAGTCCTTTCAAAATTTTAAATTGAAAAAATATTTTTTTGGCTCTAACGATTTTCAATTTATTTTTTCTAAAAATGTATCTTTATAGAAAAAATCAAATTGAATGCTTCGTTTTGAGGGTAAATTCATTGAAGAAGCTGTTTTAGTCATTTGAAAATCGAATTTTATGCTTTTTTTTTTTTTAAACTGCATTTACAAATTTTTGATGAAAAAGGCATAGCATAGGTATTTACTAACTTTATCTATAAGAGCAAGTACGTGTGATCCAGTCGTGCATTTTATTAATTATTGCAATGAAGCCAACCCTAAGGCCTGGACTATTACAAGTAACACAAAGGTACTAAAACACGAAGGTAATTCTGAGTGTGAAATTCATAATGCGTATTGATAAATTAGAAAGAAGTTGTGACCAGCCGGTGGATGGCGGTGAGTGCACAGTTATGGCTGGTTCTATTTATGGAAATCACAGGAAATCCATGACAAATGAATTAAATAAATTTTTATTTTCTAGCAGTTCAATCATTTGTCATCAACAATATGCAAGCGCGTCAATTGACTAAACTGATATGATGTGAGAGATGTTGAGTGCATTTTTTCAATTAAGTGGTATCTTCTAGAAGAGTGAAGAAGTAGTCTAATAAAAATAAAATTCTAAGCAAAGAAAAATATATACAAATTATTTATTATGAGTTAGATAACACCACTAATGCATGTTTAGTTAGTTACTGAAAAAGTAGTTTAAGATTTTGTTTTAAAACTAGTTTAACTGGTAGAACTGAATAGCAGCAGAATTTGTTGACCTATAAATTAATTGTGTACGTAAGCGATTTCTCTATTATTATATTTGTATAAATGAAGAATATGTACTGAAAAGGCAAAAGTCGTAGTGATATTACTTATGAAGTTAATAAGATTCTTATACGAGGCTTAAAATTTGTGGAAGTAGTGTGAACAGTATTCAAGAGAGGTTCCGATAAATAAAAAAAATTAATAAAAATGCATAAAGGCATCAGATCATGTTTGAGATGGTTTTCTAAATATGGTATAACTATGCTGTTTTTGCATATATACCTAATTTTTGAATACTATTGTGTTTAAAAACTAATAAAGTATCTAACAAACAATCAACCTTAATTACGAAAGCAGATTTTTTAGAACCTGCCAAAAATATTATTCTTGAATTACTTCTAGTAGGTACCAATTTTTTTTTTAAGAAATAAACACGTTTTTTGTAAACAACAGTTTTTTAATCACTTTTGCTTAAATGTATAACTAAAGCGAACAACGGCTTAATGCATTATTGTCAAGCAAAATAATAACCAGCTTCGCCACATGTATGCCATATAAAGTAAATAAAAAAATATTTAAATTTAAAATTAAATCCTATAAATCCCATAAACTCCAACACAATACAATAATTTTTAAGATAATATGAATAAATTGCAATCTTGTGATGAAGACTATACACCCTGTACACTTAGTATAGATAAATTGTATTTAATTCATTAAATAGTAAGTCGTTTTATTTACTTTGTTTAATTTGAAAAAATGTTTGTTTTAGAAAAACGATTAATAGTCCAGTAAATGGGTGAAAAATTCGATACCTGCCCTACAAAAGGTCATGTAGAACGAATTTTTTGCAAGTTTTGGGTATATGCCCTTATGAAACTGCAATTTTCCGACCTCGAAAGTGCGGCGCTTGATCCACCATTTTGAATTAGAGATGCAAAAAAGTGCATTTTGCCTAAAAACTCGTTTGTTATTCAATTTAAGTAAAATATGTCAAGGCAAGCCTTGTAGATCAAAAAAATACATAACTTTTTTGCATACAATTATTTTTTTATAAGTTTAACATGTGCTAAGATACAATAAAAATATATAATTTTTAATTGAAAACGCAAAAAAAAAAATAACTTAGGTTGGTACCTTTTTTACTAAAGTAACAATTAAGATACGTTTTCAAAATTAAAAAATAAATTAATAAATATATGCTTATTAACTTTACTTAAATAAGTTGATTTGGTAATAAGTAAATTAATTTAGTTCTTTAATTTTTTCTGTTTTGTAGTGCTTTGTTACTTTTTAAAGTCTTTTTTTTATTAAACAAATTTATTATTATACCTTCCTTGCAAAAAAATGCATTTATCCATTTTTTAAACGTGTTTAATAATTTTCCAAGAAAACAGGACTAGACATCCAATTTTTTTTTTTTAATAAGTAGGTATCTATCAACTGACTTAGAGTGTTTAAGAATGCCGGCAAATAAGCTAATATCCATACAAACAACCGCAAAAAATATGCCTTTTTGTTTTTTTTATCTCCATTTATAGTAATTTCTTTTTATTTTCTATAAATGTACTATAAAAAAATTTACAAAATCTATGGGTTTTCTGTCACAGATGACTAAATAAACTGAGTGTACTAACCGCGAAACAACCGATCAACCATCACCCTTTCCTCCAAGCCTATGACACATGCCACCTATATCTGTATCGATTGTGGAAACCTAAAGATCTCATGGAAGTTAACATTTTTTGTTTGTTGTAGAATACCTTCGCTGAGTATATTTAGTTTCACTCAAAGCAAAGTATCTCTACCTTTCCATGATCACCTTTAACACATTCCCACATACACCTTAACCAACAAATCGTATAAAAGTAATAAAATAAATTAAACTTTCGTTGATACTTTGTAAGATTCAACAAAATTTACTTGCCAACTTCCAGTTCCAATTATTTATTATTAAATTATGTAGTTTTTTTTTTGTAAACTTTATTATGACGAAATGTACCTGAGGAAAATGTGTGCGCATATGACTTGTTTTTTTTTTGTAACTTGTATTTAATATAGCTGCCACTTAACAACTTCTGAACCAAGGTAAGTAAACAAAAAAGTTTAATAATTACACATCAGACTTTGGATTTTCTTCTTTTTTTTTCTTAGTTATTGTTGTTGTTGAAAACAATACAAATTTGTTCTTATCACGACTATTATAAATGGGATTAGAAAAAACTGCAACACAAATCGATCACAGTTGGGTTTAAAAATATAAACTCGTATCTTATCAATGAGTTTATTTATCACACACACTTGTATTTGTTGTTACTGGTGATTCTACAGCTGAATTTGGCACACTTCACGGCTAAGCGCGAACTATATTTAAAATGACTACTGCCTTAGAGGAGAGAAGTGAATTGACTGAGAAATCGAGAGGTGACTTTAGAGTTTTAGACTTTTAGTTAAGGTTTAAAACAGGGTTACCATTGTGCGATTTTAACGAAGGGCGTATTAAGCTTTTTAAAAGTCGCTATAAGGAATGGTGAAATAAATGACTTATTAGTCCAGATAAATTTAAGAGTTCTTACCCAGATAGTACCTGCATAAAATTTTATGACTCAAGTTAGGAAAAATAAAATTCCGACTCAAATCTAAAAAAAAAAATATTAATTTACTAATACTTTTTTTCTGGCCCGCTAAAAATTTTGATTTTAAGCCCATAAAAGATTAAAGTCAATGAATTTAATTATGTTTTTTTTATCTTTCAACATATGATTTGGTAATAATTTTATTCGAGTATTTTTTGACCATCATCTTTTTGGGACTTGTTTGTCTTTGAGTATTCTTTGAATTTCTTTTTCTTTGACTTTATACTAAATGAAATTTTTTTATGAAGAGGTAAATTGTTTTTTTTTTTTTGTTTCAATTCACAAGGTTTTTTTTTTGTTTTAAAAATAAACGATTATATTTTAAAGCTAATCTTTTAAATTATCATTTTTTTTCGTAAATTCAAATCCATGAGATATCTATCTACATACCTTATGTAGTGGCAGTGGCAACCCTGTCTAAAAGCCAACTATCATACCTGATTATTAGATGCATTTGAATGCGTAATTTGTATCTAATAGCTAATACTTTCTGTTCGAACTGTACTTATCTGGTTTATTATGTTGGCTGTCTTTTACGCTGATAGATACGATAACAATTTCATATATGTAATAGAAATATAGATGTTCACTCAAATCGATCAAGGGGTGCCCTATTGATGTTTTACAGCCAGTCAAGCGTTGAACGGTGGAAATGACATTTTAAATGGGAAGTGTTAGGTAGGTACCTTTTATTGTTATTATTGTCAATTGTTGTCAGTCAAAGTTTATTCAATCGAATCGGCTTGTTGAATGTTGTTTTTGGACGAATTGATGTGAGTAAAATCTAATCGGAGAAGATAAGAAATGCAACTGGATTAGATGAGCAGTGTTGGTATTATAAACCGAAAAGATCAATATTTTTTTAAAGTAATTTTTAGATTTCAAAAAAATTCATCAGGTATGCGCATCATTAAAAATCATTTTTCGCTCAAGGGAATCACTCAAAACTGAAAGCTCTTTAATTATATGAACTTAAGCATAGGTACTAAAGAATTATAATAGGTATTAACAATATACTTCTGTGTCGCAATTAAAAAGTTAAAGGCGTAAATATAAGTTTTTTTAATTACATACGAAACAACTATTTGTTATGGATCTTTTGTAGAAAAATACATAAATATACGTTTTCAAAAAAGGAATCCTTTTTGTTAAGAAAATGAACAATACCCAATCTACATCAAGAAAATACTAAATTTTAAAAAAATCATTGTCTTGTTTTCATTTGCACAGCAACTAAGCAAATAAGCGTGCACAGAAACTTTGTCGCTAAGAGCAAGTACGTGCGACCAAGTCGTGCATTTTATTTTTGATACAGCTGGAAAGCTTATATTAATAATGACTGAAAATCTTAATTGTGTTTGAAAACCCTCGCCTTTTTTTCCATACGATTTTTTTCATGTTTTGAAAAACATGCTGCAGACTCACTGCAGCAATATTGCTGCAGTGAAATAAAAAAGCACTATAGAAAAAGTTTAGGCTTCATAAAAAAGATCTAATGCCGTTTTTATACGTATGACAAAATAGTGACAATTTTTTCATTTATTTAAAGTAAATTTACCAAAATAATGACATTTTGTCGCTCGTATAAATCCGGCATAGCTCTATTCTCGTAGATTACAATCAATAGTTATTCGAACCTCAGAGCCTATTTTCCTAGCAAGCCCGTAAAATAACCTACTCAAAAATATGATAACTGATTAGGAAGGGGATTTACATAAGCTATTGTATATCGCTTATAGTTAATATTTTCTTAAGTAGATATAAGCACTCATAGATATAGGTAAAGGTATTTGAACTTTGTTGGTTTATTTGAATTATTAATACTTTTTCTTATAAAATTGTAAAAGCCTTTTGAGTAAAAGCTTTTTATAGCAAACAACAAACAAAGTCTTAAAAGCAATTTTATTAATATGGTTTGTGTACAAGGTGTTTAAGCTTATACAACTTCAAGCTCATTGCATACGGAATCAAAAACAAAATCTTAAGTCTGAAGAGCTTTGAAAGCATGAAAGCAAAGGGTGATTCTTTCCAGGTAACTTTTGAAAAGATAAACAAGAAAGAAATTAAAATAAAATACAACTTTAAAAGAGAACTAATGGATCAAACTGAGGCGGCAAAGATAGGTTTCGCAGTTAATTAGACGGAAGCAAAGAATAAATATGCATCAAAACACCGTCGATTGGGTCAAAATTAAAATATTACCATGGGGAGTTATAATTTCAAAGTAGTTCAAAGTCCGTAGACTTTGCTTACCTGGGATGTACTGCTGCATCGCACAACGACATCAGTGTACAGATCAAACGAAGAAGGTATTTGAGTTGTTAGTAACTCTAGTAAAGATCCAATAAGACTCACTAAGAGAAATAAATTTTTTTGTTTTCGTATGCGGCTAATGAATATCCTTTGAATTAAATGAAAATCATTTGCTGGAAAGTTAGTCATTTGACCCAAATTGTAATTCTAATACAGCAATTCGAAAAATTACTATTCAAAAAACGAAAAGTCGTTTGAAGCAAACGATTCCGTAGCGGAATGACAAGATATTCGCTTCGTAAGCGAGAGGTTGTCAGTTCAAATACAGGTGTTACACTAAACTATGTATTCTAATAGTTCGCAGTAAGTGTTTAACCAAAAAGAATTTACCAATTTCTTGCAAACGAAGCCGAAAAATTGTCCAGTCGTTTGGGCAATTTTTTTCGTTTGCCGCAATCGATTTATTGCTCAGTGATATAATAATCTCAGTGTTGCTGTATGGAGCATAGGTACATAGGCATGGACACTGTTAATTTTGGGATAAAAAACAACTGGATTACTTTGAGAGAAACATATATCGGGTAATATTTGTTCCAGTCGTCCAGTGTGAATCGTTGGAGAGTGCATAAGAAGATACAACGACAGATTCTACGGGCTTTACAGCACTAGTCCAAGCCCAACGACTCTTCGCATCCAACACCGATGGACGACAGAGGCCCCATCCACCCTGGATTCAAGCGCCATCTTAAGTAATTTTGTCAGTATAAGCAAACATTTTCTAAGTACTTTTGTTTCTAAAATACGCCTTTTCCAACTCTACCGATGTTTAAACTTCAAAATGTCTCCAAAAATTGCAAAAATCTTTGCATATTTTCATCTTCATTTTTGTTTTTATGACTATGTTGCACAAAACATTTTTTTTTTTTTTGAAAACGACAGATTCATAGCTTTTCAACATTCAAAAATAAAAAAAAGATAAAAGAAATCAAAATTTAACCAAAAATTTTGTGCTAAAAACACACCTTGAGTTGATTTAAGTTATGTTTATTTTAGTTTATTGCAAAACAGGTACATGAGTTCGTCATAATTGGATGACGGATCATCGAATTCATCCACTCTTTAATTTTCTACAAAAATATCATTAAAAAATGGTAATCGGAAATTCCATATCATTATTCATTATTTGCATTTATTATAAAATTCCACTGAATCACTCCCCAAAACGTCTTCCTTGTGTAGACAAATTTGCCAAGCTTTCGGGCGATGATGTACTGAATAATTATTATTATGTAGGTATAACAATAAGGGGATTACGACGCATTTTTTTTTTTTTGTTTCCAACACATACTAATATTTCTGATGCGCAAAAATGATTGATGGGGTCATTCTGCGTTCGCAAACAAAACAACAACAAAAATACGTGATGTTCTCATCGTTTGCTGATGACGTTCAAAAATTTCCTTTTACCTCTACATAACGGCCCAAACGAACCGAAAAAGAAAAACAAAATTTTAAAGGAGGGTTGAAAGTTTGATGGGTAAAAAACACATCCATATGGATCAACAGGATTTCTTTGACGGGCGGCATGTTTATTTAGACACACAGGATCCCAACAGAACAGGACACACATGTGTTTAAAAATAATTTAATATTTTTAGCTGATAAAATCTCCATTAGCACCCTTTAAACAAAAATTATAAATATATTTTATAAAACATTAAGAGATTAGAAAATTTAATTAAAATCTCTCACTTGCCTAAAAGTTACAATAAATAGGGGAAATGGTAAAATAATAAATTTTCCTTGGAAAACTCTCTTCCGCAATTAGAACCGGAAATTAGGTGCTCATTAGGATTAACAATTTGAGAGCGCGCGCTTGTTAATGGAAAATTATTGATTTTTGCTCACTAATGGCAGCAAGGATAGCGGTTTTAACGGAAAGTGGAAGGAGGATTACGAGAGAGTTTCTGTTTTATATGTTGGAAAATCCAAACACCATATTTTATGGGGGATGTGTGTATTTGAACCATCACACCGCAGGGTGAGTATGAGTAATTGAAGGAAAACTAATTATTATTAGTTTGCTGTATATGTTGATCCATATGTTATAAATAATATTATGTATCCACTCTTCACGCTATATAAATAATATGTAGATAAAATGGTCTTTCGCATAATTATATAACACTGTCTAGAATATTGTGAAAATAGTTGTCATCATCTATCTCAAGGCGCCACAAGGATACCATTTTACTATGCGAATATATATGTACGGTGGTGGTGTAGGTGGTATAATGATTTTAACCAAAGTATGGAGAGTGGTTTCGAAGCGACAGACACAAGTGTCACACAAACACAAGACACAAACCACTGGAAACTTACAATTAATTGGAATCACAGAGGGAGGATAGATATTTGTATGTTTGTATGTTTGTTTGTCTGTTTGGGGGGCGGATATATATTTCTTTCTAAAAAGACCAAATTAAGAGTAACTTTAGTGCTGGCAGGAAACCATAGGAGGAAATGGTCATTTGATATAGTTTTACATCACTCTCAGTGGGGGGTGGCAGCGAGGGTGATTTTAATTTGTTCGATATTGGCAGTGTGAAGCAAGCTGTTGGCTATGCTTTTTAAAATCTATATGTACCTACGAGTAGAGTGAGACTAATGGAAAAGATTTTTTTCTACTGTTGGGAAAATGCCAAAAATGTTTTTTTTTTTTCTCTGAAAATAGAAAATAGAAATGATTTCATTTGTTACGTAATAATTACAATACCTTATGAGGAAATCATTATCTACTTTTTGGCATTGTAACACTGGTTTGAATGTTTTTTTTTGGCTCATAGTTTAAGAAGCTTTTAAAATTCTCATTTTGTACTTAAAAAATCCTTGATATCGCTACTAATTAGTTTGTTTTGTATGACCTATGGACTTTAAAGACACTTTAATTCTAGAATTTATAATATTCTACTAAATATGTGCTTTAGACGACCGTGCAGAAAATAAATATGACGCTAAGCCCTGTAGTTTGCAGTGCAAATAAACAATCTTCCCGATGGAGTGCAGTTAAGACCCAAAACAGAGGTTAAATTCAATAATCTATTGTTTTTACATCCCTATGAAACAGCCATTTTGACGAAATTAAACTTGGACTTCAACCGCATCCATCTTTTGATGCGAAAATGGAGCGTCTTCAGCTGATTGACTTCTTGCTTAAGCCCTTATCATCACGTACGAAGTGTAAAATATTGATTTTTTCTAAAACTTTTGTTAATAAAGTCCGGTTCATTTTGAAAATCATTGGAATACTTAAAAAAATGCAAATTTTGTGACATTTTCGGAAGGTTTTTGTATGAAAAGTACAAAAAGGTTTTATTCAAAATGGCTGAATTTCGAACTGCATCTAAATGTAGCAAATCCTTAACTTCTGGCATTTACAGATTCTCTCTATCAAACGCTTTTGAAATATCAAGTGCAACAACCTTGCTTTCTCCAAAACGGTGTAAGGATTTGTTCCACTGCTCGGTGAGATATACCATCAGATCAACAGTGGACCTATTGCTACGAAATCCGTATTGCCGGTCATAAAGAAGTTTTCGTTCTTCGAAATTATCTTGATTAGAACAAAAGTTATCGTGTTTACAAATTTCCAACGACAACCACGACGTAGCCGCAGACGACAACTGTGCAAGCACATTAAAATGTCTCGAAAACATGTTTTCTACGTTTCATTGTGTTTCACGATGAAATAGACTAATTCTGAAAAAAAAATTGTTGTGCTAATCCCTATACTTATCCTTTACACTAGGTGTATGGAAAAGTAAAAAATTGACATGTAAGTTTTCATTAATTACTGCTGATAATACCGTGTCACTTTATTGTATCCTTACGGCCATATTTTTAACATTTCTAAAAACTCGAAATATAACTAGTTTTGACTAAAGTTTCATTGCATATTTTTCGCGCATCTTTTTCATGTAGTTTTTCCACGTCTTTTTACTAACTGACGTTCTTTGCTTTTTTCTCTTTTCCCGCTGTTTGAATCGGTTTTTGCATGATCTCCATATCATTTTTTTGGAGTATACCTACATCGATTTTACAAAGTTTGTGATATTATCTATTATCTTAGTAAGAAAATGAATAAAAGACTTCGAGCTTTTAATTTAGGAAAATGTGGAATTGAAAACTGGTTTTGGCATAAACTAGCTTTGAAATGAGTCAATAACATTAATGGCTGTTTTAAAACTACGAATGTTTAAGAAATAAAAAAAGAAAAGTTGAACACCAACATAAATTCGATGCGAAAAAATTTCATTTCAGTGTTGTCAGGCTCATTGAATGAAAAAGTCTGTAAATTGGACATGATACGTTTCAACATCTTACAAAAAATCAAAATGCCTTTTAAATTATTTATACATCTCAGAACGCACATCTTTCTGACGTTGATGTTGAAATCTTTTGTCTTCTATAAAATCAGAATTTAATTTCTTTTTGTTGATTTTTCTTCAACAACAATTGTGTGCGGTTTATCATGAAGCTTCAAGTCATCTGATTCAATCAAAAACAAAACAAAAAAAAATATAAAAAAATGGAGTGGATTTTCTCCGAAAACACCAAGACAGTACCTATAATACTCGAAAAGAAAACTTTGAATAGAGAATTATATAAAATAAATTTCTACATTTCTTAGTAAAGTTACGATAATAGTACTCAACTTAACTGCCATGACTCACAGACATTTTCCTCATCCATAATAAAGAAAGGTGTGAGTTGTTTTCATCTTTTCATGAAAAAAAAAATTTAAAAAAAAATTTAAAAAAAAATAAAATGAAAAGCACATGTTTGGAGATTTTCGAGTAAGAAAATCCTCCCACCAACAACCAACTCAAAACTCCATCAACCCAGCCATTTTATTATATTTTGTTTTCTTTTCTTCCTTCCGTTTCTTTCGAAATCATACCGAAGAGTTATTGCACGGTGTAGTTTTTTTTTCTGTTGGTTTCCGGTACTTGTAGTACAACCATACTTCCTTTCCATTCATATATCTCTAAAAGATTAAAATTAAAAAACTTTACAAATAACTCATACCTACTCTTCTACATAATTTACTGTACAGGTAGAATTTTGATGGAAACATGAAGAAGATAAAGTAAAGAAAATAATAGATGGGTATAGCATGCATACTGCCCTATGGGAGGAAAAAATATTAAAAGTAAAAAGTCTTTTTCCATTAAATTTATGTTCCAAAATGAAAATTTAAAAAAATTGTTTTGATATAAGATTTTTAAATTTTTTTTATTTTTTACTTTTCCTTCTGACAATTATTTTATTCGTTATCTTATTGCACAATGAAATGTTTAAATAGAGGAATTTCACCATTCCCATTACTGTGGGGTGGTATTGAAAAGAAAGTGTCTCTCTATTTTCGAAATATGTGACTTTAAAACTCGTCCCTTAAGTTTGGACAAAGTATTTGCGTCTTCATTTGCAGCAAATTGGTAAATTTGTTTGTGCTAATCACGTTTGCTGCAAACAATAGAATATTCAAGTAAACGAAAAAATGTCTAGATGTGGATAGCATTTTTGTTTGCAATGTTCTATTAAGCACATCATTTCTTGGAAGAGGGTTGTGAAAAGAGTGCATTCCCCGATGAATGCCGAACTATTTTTGGTTAAGTTCTTTTTTTCTTCTTCTGCTGCGTCTTCCACTTCTCTGTTTTGTTCTTTTACATCTCTGTTTTCTTAATCTTCTTCTTCTTCATACTCCTGGTGAAATTCCACCTTTTCTTATCCCCCAGGAAAGTGTTGTACTACCTTTTAGATTCGAATCGGAAAAGAAACTTGGAACATCACGAATTATCTGTGGGAAAACTCCCCATTCTATGTTCAGTATAAATTCTATATATCCCCTGGGGGAGCGATACTATTTAATTTTCTCAATCAAAGCAACCCTCATTTTATTCAAATGCAAGGACGATTGCCAGTTCTTTGCCTTTCTCGTTTTTTTTTTTTGTTGTACTTTCTATCATTCCACTTCAAGGCAACTTGAAGATGTTGATGATGATGATGGATGTTGCAGCCCACAAGAAGTTACATAGCAAACAAACTGCCATCGGCTATCCGATACCGGTATGTGTGTAGAGTGTAGGTGGGCGAGTGTAGAAAAGATTCTTCTAATGAAGGACATTCTCTTGGGACTGTAAGTTAACTATGTTTAGTCGTATGTGTCACTATTCTGGTACTTGCAAGCTTAGAACACACAGTTTGTTGGGATAATTCAATTTCGCACAAAACTACATATTATATACAAAGATACACAACTTAAACTTCAATGCAGTGACAAAACGGTAAAGAAATGAACGGAAGGGAAGAAAATAGCACTCAGGTGCTTAGTGGCACGTTGACAGTTTTATATCAGTTTCTTTAAAGGATGTTTACTTTCACTTCTTGCACCGAATGGAACTAATTTTCTACTTTTTAACGTTTACGTGTGTTGAAGAAATGTATGTGTATGTGTATTTGTGTGTAGGAAGTAAGGTTAAACTACAAGAAGTATACACGCTTCCCTTAGGGTAGACTGTGTCTTGTATTTCTGAAAAAGCTCAACACGCTAGAATAGAGACAAGAAGAGCCTGCGATGCGATGAAATGTCAGAAATTCTTGTGGGGATTAGTTTAATACAATTTTCTGTTTGTGTGTGTGTGTGTTTTGGTTGGTAAAGTATTATAGAGTTGTAGAGAAAGTAACATCGTACTGACATAAGCTCCAGGCAAATGCGGCATAGTCATCGTCAACGGTCGGTGGCAGAAGTATGAGTAGAGCTGCAATGTAGCATCCCCTTGGGATTGCAGCTTACATAATTAAATTTACTGTTTTTAGCACTTCCGCTAGGTGGATCCGGATGGTCTTTCGGCTGTGATACGCAAAGGGGGATCGTGTATTCAAATCATGAGATTAAAAAAAGAAAAAAAGGGTAATTTATATTGAAAGGTCTTGGATATCGAGTTAATT